>CM062816.1:922180725-923407833 GCA_031772625.1 Pinus tabuliformis
ACCAAATCTTATTCATCATTTTCCTCATCATTTTCTTCCGATTATCCTAGTTTATTCAACTTAGGTTCAACCAACTTGGATATCATTGAAGTCATCATGGAGAGCTTGTCCTTGTTTTCTCTATGACAACGTTCCATATAGATTCATCTACATTAAGAGTCTTTATAATAATGAAGAGAGGTAGTTCCAACAAAATCTATATGCAGATTCCACTTAGTACAAAGAATGAAAAGGAACGGTTCCAACAAAATCTGTATGCAAATTCCGCTTACTACGAAGATGAAAGCGTTTATGTTTATATATATATATATATTTATTTATTTGAAACATACCAATTCTAAATACACTTCTCTAAAATTATTAACAAATAAAAAATAACATGTTTATTTTGAAGTAACCAGTATTTTACTTCTAAACAAAAGAAAAACATTCATACAAGTTTCAATTTTAAAACATGGTCGGGTTGCGTTTTAACCCTGGACTATTTTTCACACATTCCATTTCTATCCAACAGTCCCCATAATATATATGCGAGGGGGCGTAGTTTAAGTTATTTTTTTGTTTTGGTCTTTTTATGATTTTTTATAAAATTATAGTTTTTGTTTTTTAGTTTGGGTAATTTTATGATTTTTTAAATAAAATTATAGTTTGTGGTTTATATATATATATGAATCAAGGAAGAGTTACAAGCAGTAGTTGGACCATAATCTCAAAGTTAGAATTAGAATTATAGTTTGTTGTTGGGTGATGCAGGAGCATCAAGGCCATTTTTCATTTGTAAATATGTGATAAAAGGGGTGTGACATTTTTATTATTTTATTAATTAATTTGTTATTTTTAATAAAATAGGAGATAATTTGGAAAAGTGAGGATTTTGTAAATATTCTTTTATTGATTAAAAGGATATGAGAGAAATAGTTTAGGAGCAAAATTAGAGATTAGGAATTCTATGTACAGGACTTTGTTGAGTCCACACCTAAAATATAGATTAATTGAGGATTAGGTGGAGAAATATTTTGAGTGAATTAAATGCATTATCTATGTACAAATATGAGGGGTTTTTGAGAGGATAAGGAGACATTAGAGATTGTGAGAGAGTGTGTGATTGAGAGTAGGCTTGAACAGCAAGGCTGTAAGCCTTCAGCAAATTGTAAGGGCCACGACAGTTCAATATCTGGCCACGAAGAAAGTTTGTAAGTATTTGTTTATTAATATGATAAGTGTGGGTTTTAGAC
This sequence comes from Pinus tabuliformis, assembly GCA_031772625.1. Classification (NCBI taxonomy): domain Eukaryota; kingdom Viridiplantae; phylum Streptophyta; class Pinopsida; order Pinales; family Pinaceae; genus Pinus; species Pinus tabuliformis. Next base: position 922,181,961 of record CM062816.1, read on the forward strand.
ACCGGATGTTAATTTCTGAAATGGGTTTTTATTCCCATGCGCATTTGCTGTGGCAATGATTTAATATAATTTGCAACGAGAGCAAAGTCGAACTATTGCGAACATATATACCCAGGTGTATTGAATATGTATGGAACGGTTTTATGTTGACTGTGCGCGTGGAGAGCCTTTCCGAATCCATCATTAACTGTATGCGTATTCTGCATATTGTATGCGTATTTCCATCGATACATATGACAATGTATGTGCAGGTAAAGACTGAAGATTCAATCGCCGAGGAAGAGGGAGGTGTACGCTATAGGATATAGCGAAATGATTTTAATTTCAACGCAGCATAACAAATTCTGGAGGAGCGGAAATCTTGGGTGAGCCATCGTTAACAGCGAACTGGCCACGTGTTAGGAAGCAGCATCAATTTGTATCGGTTCTGTTGGGAAATCACCGAAAGATTTGATATGCACCGAACGATTTGATATGCCTTAAGATGAAACTGCGGCATGCGCGTCCAGGTTCAGCGTGCGAACTCCAGTTGCGTAGAAGGTTGGAGGAACACCTAGCGTAACTGGTGCTTTGATTCTTATTTTGCGGTGGCGCTTGTAGTTTCATTAAGTAGCGGCGGACAGCAAATTCTAACGCTGTGTATGCACGGTTAATTGCTGAGGACGTGTGTTGTGCCTGCGCTCCGGGTGGTATTCACTGGCGCACTGTATGGAGGGCGTATATATCTACAGCCATCAGCGTTGAATCATACCCTTGGCGTGAATATATTTATCAATCGGAGTAAGTTCCGCGTTGATAATATATCTATGCGGATTTGGAGGTTATAATTGTTAACCTCTGCGTTAACAACGACATTCAAGTCCACAGTTGAATCATCGCCGAGCCAGTGTATGGTAATTGGTGTGATAACATACAGCACATGGCGTAAGGGAAATATATTCTCTGCGTATTTCATGTTTAAATTCCTTTTGAATATTCGTATACTTGCGGTTAGATTTTATGATTGCAGAGGCGTATGTCCACCATCATTAATCCTTGCAGCACTGTTATATATCAGCTGGTAGAGATTGCAATCAACGCATCTGCATTGACTTTTGAAGGCCCGTCGTATCCATTAAACGTAGAGAACGGTGGAAGGATGGCGTAAGTGGAGGTAAGCATATCGTATAAGAATGTGGAATAACCCTTGGGGAATTCATTATTTACATGCCCGTGGTGACATATAACTGGCGGTACCGAAGAATTGTCCGGATGAGCCACGGCATGCGCAGGGAGGAGTAACGCTGTATGCTACAGCGTATACATTGATATAGATTAAATTTATATATGATAACACTGTTTGCCTATGGTGTATGCATGACAGTCTCTTTTAAGAGTTCATATGAACCATTTGGGGTTAATAGCATGACAAATGATTTGAATTTGGCATTTGGGGGTTTCTCAAGGTTGGGGCTTATGAATTTGTTATGAAATGATTTTATAAAATGGTTTTAAACCATATGTTTGGAAAAGCTTCCGCATGGAAATAATGAGTTGTGAAATTGCCAGAGGTGAAGTTTTATTTTGGGTGAGATGTATGCTTATCTGTATAGAGAATTGGAAGATTCTGGGCTGCAGGCTCTAGGCTTGTGTCATTGGGGTGATGTTGTAGTAATTTAAATGTTTATAAATGTTTATATGTTTACTCAATTAAATAATAATGAAAAATTAAAAATAGTATCAAGATTTTTATGGGGAAGATGTTGTAGTGTTTTTTAAATGAGTTGATGGAAGGAGAATTTGGGGGCTAACCAAAATCCCTTTTCCTAAAACATATCAATCTTGAGGCTTGTGGGTTATGGCCCACTAAGCCTATCGGAAGCATTCATAAGGCTTTAGCCCTTTAAAATTGGACCATATAACATATCAGAGGTTTTTTTACACTATCGAGAGCCTTAACATTGCATTTAGCTTTAAAAACCAGAACCGTGCCACTTTAATGTAATACATAGGATTTACCGGAAATACAAAGGGAAAATCCCCACCAGAACACAAATCCGGATCTCAAATTCTATGCACTCGGACCTATATATATCGTCGGGTCCACCTCTTGGTCCATCGCAAGTCTGCTGTGCTGATCGCCTGACCTCCGATCACCAATTATTGCTATCGGTGATATTGCTTCATCGGCCTCAGTCTATCAGCGATATTGTCATCGGCATGTCGCAATCGCCCATTCCATTGTCCACCTCCAATAACACTTATAACGGCCGAATGCGACTTAGCAATGCGATATGGCTCCGCCGATCCAACAGTCCTGACCAATTGAAAGTCACAAATCCTCCAAGTCAGGCTCTGTCCACTTCAAAGCGTCGACCTAATATCATTATAGACCCAATAGGGTTACGAATTCCCGTCTATAAATTTTCAAGTCTGGATTCAGACTCGGACTATGTTTTTGTTGTTTCTTAGTGTAACTGGAATTCGGCTCGCCTTCGATGGGTTCCTGTACTTAACATGGTTTTCCACCACAGTCTATTCTAAACACGACATTCACATAATCGTTGGATCACCATCGATCCAACAGTGATCGATGGTCGATCAATGGTCTACCAACACTGGATTCAAGCCATCACGCACATATATACAACAGAACTGAAAAGACTTAATACATAGACCTACGCAAATCCACAAAACTCACACTTTTATATTATACACAACGTGATTACAAGATCTAAGGCATTTCAGCCTTAGAACGAGTTCCTTCTCAACTACATCTTGACTACTCTTGGCTTACACACATTCTATTTGTCCCTCTATATTTTAATTGAATGCGCAGGTTCACTATTTATAAGAATACATTGGATTGGATCACTGAAGGGATCCGATCAATCCTTTCCTTGAATCACTCAACTGAAGCCCTAAAGCTCGCTACAGAATACATATGTGGCAGTATTACATTTAATAAGTCTCCTCGAGACTTTTATCCATTCCATCGTTTACGCTGTTTTGATCCTAATTGTCCCCTGTTTTGCTCGATGGTCCATGTCTCGTCTTTGTTCCACTTTGGATTCCTCCATTAATTATGGGGGGGTTGGATGCTCCTGCATCATGAGTATAAACATTTAAATATTGGAATTAAAAGTAGTAAAAATAATAAAATTCAATTGGTTATATTGCAATTTTGTTTTTATTAATATAAGTATGAACAATTTTTTTTACATAAAAGACAATCATAATATACATAACACATTAAAATATATAGAATATAAGTAGTATGTATAAATTAAAATCTATTTTACTATATAAATTAAAATATTGATTCTCTAACCATGTTTAAATTTATTAATAGGCACATAAAATTTAATAGTTACAATAAACTAACAATATAACAAGATTCTTAATTATGGATATTCACCCCCATTTTATCATGGATATTATTACCTTGTAAATAGGCTTTGATACAATACCATGGATTATCAATACCACATGAAGAAAAACCATAAATCATTTCACAATCTAAATATTTTATAAATGTTTTATTTTAATTTAATTTTATAATATTCTTTAATTAAATTAAAAGCCAAAAGGTTAAATTACTTTTGAGATATATCTAGACCCTCGATGGTTACTACTACTAAAAATATTATGTGGATACTTTATAGAGATTAAATTATAGTTTTAACAAAAAAAAATGAGAATATTTGTATATAGAGATGTGAAATTTATATTAACATAGACTCATCTTGAAAGGTTTGCACTTCCATATATTTGATCCCTCTTATAGCTTGATAGATCTAGAGTTAAGATGGATCTATGATGGTTTCAGTAGTGTGTGGCCAAAGAAAATCTAATGAACATATGATAAATTAAATTTTCTTAGTTACCTTTGTTGAGATGATAAATATTGTTAATAACTTTAATGATGAAAAATGATGAAATACAAATTTTGAATAGTGTTGAAAGATAGAAAATGTGAATAATAAGAATATAGTCAATTATAAATAGTCCTATTTGTGATTACTTTCAAACTATTTTTTCTACTATTCTTATTGTCACCCTTGTTACTTTTGTTATCTTTTCATATCGATTATATGAAAAGGATGGATTAAATCACAAACCATTAAATCTTTAGCTCGAGCTATTGTAGTAAACATCATACCTTGTTTCTCTTTCTCTCCAATATTAATAGGTTGAATTACTATAACACAAAAATCAATGTACATTGTCAATATTTTTTTGTTCTTACACTGAAATCAATGCACAATGTTAATCCAGTCACTTTAAAATTAATGTATCATCATACATCCAATTACATCAAATCAGAAATCAACATCTACACTAAAATCAATGCATCTAATGCAAGAAATAAAATAAGATTAGAAATCAACATTTACACTCAAATCAATGCATCTAGTGCAAGTAAGAAAATAAGATTATAAACAAACATCTACACTGAAATCAATGCATCTAGTGCAAGTAATCAAATAGGATTAGAAATCACCATCTACATTGAAATCAATGCATCTAGTGTAAGCAGTCAAATGGAATTAGAAATCATCGTCTACATTGAAATCAATGCCTCTAGTGCAAGCAATCAAATAAGATTAGAAATCACCATCTACACTGAAATCAATGCATTTAATGCAAGCAATCAAACAGGATTAGAAATCATCTACATTTAAATCAATGCATCGAGTGCAAGCAATTAAATATTATTAAAAATCAAAATCTACATTGAAATAAATGCATCTAGTGCAAGAAATAAAATAGGATTAGAAAGCACCATCTACACTGAAATCAATGTTGCATTTAGTGAAAGAAATTAAATAGGATTAGCAATCATCTACATTGAAATCAATGCATCTAGTGCAAGCAAGCAAATAGGATTAGAAATCACCATCTACACTCAAATCAATGCATCTAGTGCAAGAAATATTCTTCCCTTTCACCCCCCTCCATATATATCTATATCCCTCCATCTCTCATTCTTTGTATCTCTATCTCAAACCCCCAAACACACATGCTCTCTCATTCCATATATATCAATCTCTCTATCCCTTCTTCCCTCTCTCCATCTCTCTCTTCTTCTATCTCTTAAATTTCCATCCATATCTCTATCTCCCTTTGTCTCTCTATATAACCCCCAAAACATACACTCTATTTCTCCAATATATATATATATATATATGTATGTATGTATGTATGTATGTATGTATGTATGTATGTATGTATATATATATATATATATATATATATATATATATATATATATATATATATATATATATATATATATATATCCCTCCCTCCCTCCTCTCCCTCTCCCCCGCTTCTATCTCTCTTCCCTCTTGTTGCCCTCTATCCCTCTCTCTTTATCTTCCTTATCACACACACACACTCTCTCTCTCCCCCTTTCTCTCTCTATTTCTTTCTTCTTACCTTCCTCTCTCTACTCTCTCACATCCTCTCTCTCCTTCTCTCTCTCTTCACCCTCTAACTCTATTACTATATCCCTCCCTCTCTCCTCTCTCTTCCCCCCCCATTTTCTCCATCTCTCCTCCTTTGTCTCTTTATCTCACCCCCAAACATACGCACTCTCTCTCCCTTGTCACTCCCTCTCTCTCTTCACTTCTCACTCTCTATGTATTTCTTCTTCCCTCCCTCTCTCCCCCCTCCAACTCCATCTCCCTATCCCTCCCTCTCTCCTCCTCTCTCCCTCCCTCTCTCCTTGTCTCTCTCAAGTTCACTCTCTCATACTTCCTCTCTCTCCCTCTCTCTCTTCCCCCATCTCTCTCTCTCTCTCTCTCTCTCTCAAGTTCACTCTCTCATACTTCCTCTCTCTCTCTCTCCCCCCCCCATCAATATCATCCTCTTTCTCAAGTCTTGTCTCTCGTTCTTCCTCTCTCTCCCTTTATCTCCTACCTCCCTCTCTCTTCCCCCATTTCTCTCTCTCTCTCTCTCTCTCCAACTATGTTACTATATCCCTCCCCCTCTCCTTCTATCTCCTTCTATCCCCCCTTATCTCTATCTCTCCTTATTTGTCTCTTTATCTCACCCCTAAACATACACTCTCTCTCTCCAGCTCTCCCTTTTCACTCCCTCTCTCTCTCCACTTCTCACTCTCTATGTCTTTCTTCTTCCCTCCCTCTCTCCCCCTCCAACTCCATCTCTCTATCCCTCCCTCTCTCCTCCTCTCTCACAAGTCCTCTCTCTCATCCTTCCTCTCTCTCCCTTTCTCTCCTACCTTCCTCTCTCTTCCCCCATCTCTCTCTTTCTTTCTCTTCCCTCCAATCCTCTCACTATCTCACTCCATCTCTCCTTCTCTCTCTCCCCCTCCATCTTTGTGTCTCCCTCTCCTTCTCTTACCCTTCTCTACCTCTCTCACTCATCTCCCCCCCTCTCTCTTCATTCCTCCTCTCCCCTCTCATTCAGTTTATCTCCATCTCTCCCTTGTCACTCCCCCTATGTCTCCACCTCTATCACTCTATGTCTTTGTTCTTCCCTCCCATATATTTCTAGAGTTAATATATATCATGATATATTAATATATATTATAATATAACAAATTTAATATTGTATTAATCTAAATTTATTAAATTTAATAATATTAATATTATAATATATTAATATGAATATTACATTTAATAATAATAATAATAATAATAATAATAATAATAATAATAATAATAATAATAATAATAATAATAATCTTTTAATATTAATATTAGGGTTAATAATGTTTTTTTGCATGGTATTAATAATAATTTGGACCATAGGCTTCACCTAATTAAAACCTCCTTTTTGAATGTGAGTAAGTATAAACAAGTTTATGGAATAAATATAAAAAGAAGTTTTATTTATTTACCATACCTCTAGTTTATTTATATTTGTATTTATTGATCATATTTCTTTTATTTACCCTTGTATTTGGCTCATAGGCTTGGCATATAATTAGATGTTGATTTCTAATCCTATTTGATATATTTTTATTTATTTACCATACCTCTTTTATAAATATCGTATTTGGCCCATGGTATTAATAACTACTTCTCCAAAGGTATTTGGCCCATGGTATTAATAATTATTTTTCCGAAGGTATTTGGCCCATAGGCTTCACCTAAATAAAACCTCTTTTATGAGTTTTATTTAGATATAAAGAAGTTTATGGAGTAAATATAAAAATGGGTTTTATTTATTTACTAGACTTTTGGAGTAAATATAAAAAAAAGTTTATTTATTTACCATGCCTATAGTTTATTTATACTTTTATTTATTTACCATACCTATTTTTTGAGTGTTCATAAACTTGTTTATATTTTAATTTTATTGTGTTTATACATAGGGCTGATCCATCTTAAATTTATAAGATGGATTTTTAAATAGGGCCGACATTAGATTAAAAATGTTAAATGTTAAATGTTAAACATTATGTTTACATTTATGTTTATGTGTTTATGTTTATGTTTTTACTTGAGATCTACCCCCATACTAGGTATAATATAAATAATATACTATTAAAAATAAACATAGACCCATTTTAACTAAGGATCTACCAAGTAATGAGAGGAATCAAATTTCTCTAGGTTCAGGTCCAAAACATTCTTTAACTTTTGCACTAAAATTAAGAGATTTGATCCCTCTCCTCGATTGATTGGTAAATCAGAGTTAAGATAGATCAATGCTCATTTATATAAATGAACGAATATTTTTGAAAAAAAATGGAACATTTAAATGATGTAGATTATATAAATTAAATTCATTATTTTGATAAATCTTTAGTATATTTTATATAAAATTAATGAGAAAAATGAAAAGAGTCAAAATATAAAAGATTTAAAATATAACTTCTTTATTATTATTATTCTTATTTTGGGTATTTATAAAAATTAATAATTATTTGTTTAAATGTTTTTAAGGTAGGTAGTGGAAATTGGTAATCAATTAAGATCCATTCACATATCTACTAAGCCTCTTGAGAGGTATCAACTCTTTTTAGGTAGAGATGTGGATGAGTTAGGCGTAATGTAAGAAATATTGCATGTCAACATTATGTTTAAAAAAATATTTATTAAAAATAAATAAATAAAATAATTGTCAGCTTCATATGTTTTAATTTCAAAAACAAATTGAATCCTATAGTCTTGCTTTGGAAGGAGATGATAAATTGAGAGTTGAAGTTGATAAATTAATTGATTGTTGAGACACAATGACTTGCATAAATTTTGGTGGGTAGCAACCACTAGTAAGTGTACACATTTACAGTTTTACTCCTACGAAGTGTCGAGGAAAACATAAATAATGGTGAGAAGTGACTTATTTCTAGACTAGCTTAAGTAATTGATGATAAATATGTTATCTAGGTGAATATGAGTTATTTTCAAGGATTTTATTTTTGGATTAGAAAATCACTAAATAAATATCTAAAAATCATGCATGAATATGTAATGTAGTTATACTACAATGGATTTCTAAAGTCATACCTTGACAGAGACTAATTATGATTTTGTAGCCATATTTAAATTACTTAATAAGCACATAAAAACTTAATACTTACAGTAAAATTTTAACCATGGATATTATTAACTTCTAAATAGATTTTGTCACAATACGAAATGCCAATATCATGACTTATGAATAACATATGTCCAAAAACTATAACTCATTTCACAATCTAAAATATTTTATTTCAATTCAATTTTAAAATATTTTTTTAAGTAAATCTAAAAGAAAAAAAACTTACTATTGATATATCTCTAAACCCTTTACCCTCACAACTACTAAAAAATTCAATTGATATTACATAGAGATAAAATCTTTAATAAAATTTAAAATGAGAATACTTTTACATATAGAGATGTGAAATTTATATAATACCAGCCTAGATCCATCTTAACTCTGAATCTCTCAAGGGCCAAGAGGAATCAAATCTCTTTCTACTCAGAAAGAGATTTTCACCTCAAAATGTTTGATCCATGTCGGTGCTTGGTAGAGCTGAAGTTAAGATGGATCTAGGTTGGTATGTAAACTTTTTTAGAGTGCAAAACTTTAAAAACGTTTACTATTGATTAATATGTTGTTAAAACCAAATATGTATATTCATTTCTATTTTTTTACTGTTGATAAATATGTAATTAAAACCAAATATGTATATTCAATTTCTATTTTTATTATAGATGATGTTGTTTTTATTTAGAGTATATACTAGGTTGGTATGCAAACCTTTTTATTATAGATGATGTTGTTTTTATTTAGAGTATATACTAGGTTGGTATGCAAACCTTTTTAGAGTGAAAAACTTTAAAAATGTTTAAAGTTGATAAATATGTTGTTAAATCCAAATATGTATATTCATTTCTATTCTTTTTTACTCTTGATAAATATGTAGTTAAAACCAAAGACGTATATTCAATTTCTATTTTTATTATAGATGACATTGTTTTTATTTAGAGTATATAATTTTTTATTTAAAAGAACACAAGTCCATATTAAGTATGGAAAAAATCACACATCGCCCTGATATTGATTTGTAGGATCCACTTCTTCAATTCCCTCATATTGATTTGTAGAATGCACTTCTCCAATTAATAATTGTTTTAAAATGTTTTTGAAGTATTGAATATATTTATGCATTTAAAAATGCAATTAAAGCAAAGAAAAATTTCAATCTGACCAATAATTATATTGTCAAATTTTAATGGAAAAAAATTAAACATATGACATTTTGTTTTGTTGGTTTCATCTATGGGATTTGAACTTTGAATCTTATAGGTTACATTTTATTTTCATAGCTTACATAATATTTCAAAATAGGGGATCACCAATTGAACTAGCCCATGAGACTTCACCTAAATTTAATACAAAAAATTAAAATAACTAAACTTAATTATGTAGGCGCATTCTACAGCCCAGTATGACCCCGATGTGTAAGTATGTCAGGTCCTCAAAAAATAATAAAAATAATTTTTGATAATGTCAGTCAATCTTAAATTATATATAAATTTTTAAGCTTATTAATGGACTAAGATTAGTTATTAAAATATAACTATGCATTTGAATGGATAGTAAATTATCTCGTACATTTAATAGTTCCTTTTATCATATAAGTGAATTTGAATGGATCATAAATTTACCTTTAACAATTTTTTTTACAACATTAAAATTCCAAATTAGGTAAAATTTTAGACATTTTTACTCTTTACTAAAGTCAATGTCATTTCTTAAATCAAAGTAAAAAGGTTAATGAAGAATCGAAAATCTTGCCCCAAAATCTTTTAATATTTCTTTTAACTAAACATTTGTAAAATGAGTCTTTAAAAGGAAAAGTCATATCCTAGGGATATATTAAAATATTTAAAGACATAAATATTTCCACATCAAAGTTGTAATATTTGAAAATATTAATTTGATGTAGTCTTATTATAGGTCACAGGTTCAAAACCAGAGGGGGTAGAGTATGTATACCTTTGTAGACTTAGCAGTCAAATCGATGCGCAGAGGTGGGTCCCTTGTCCCACAAACAAGGGGGTCTCATACACCAAATTGGTGCCTAGCTTGGCTGTGACCTTAAAAATGGATATTATTATTATTATTATAAATTTTGTTATCAAGCAATGTAAAAATCATCATTAAATATATTATAATATTAATATAATTAAATTTAACAACTTTGGATTAATGCAATATTAAATCTAATACAATATTCCGTTAGTTATATTATAATATATTGATATATCATGATATATATTAACTCTAGATATATGCGGAGAGAAGAACAAATACAAAGAGTGATATAGGTGGAGAGATAGGGGGCGTGACAAGGGAGAGGAGATACGATGAAGGAGAGGGAAGAGGAGGAATGATGAGAGACAGAAAGAGAGGAGTGAGAGAGGAGAGAAGGGTAAGAGAGGGGGAGACACAAAGATGGAGGGTGGGGGAGAGGGGGAGAGAGATAGTGAGAAGGTTGGAGGGAAAACAGAGAGAGAGATAGAGAGAGAGGGGGAAGAGAGATAGTAACAAGTTTGGAGAGAGAGAGAGAGATATCGGGGGGAGAGAGGGAGGTAGGAGAGAAAGGAAGATAGGGGAAAGACCAGAGAGAAGACTTGTGAGAGAAGAGGAGAGAGGGAGGGATAGAGAGATGGAGTTGGAAGGGGAGAGAGGGAGTGAAGAAGAAAGACACAGAGAAAGAAAACTGGAGAGAGAGAGAGAGAGAGAGAGAGAGAATGACAATGGATAGATGGAGAGAGAGTGTGTATGTTTTGGGGTGAGATAGAGAGATAAAGGATAGATGGAAGTAAGGGTGGAGAGAAAGAGAGAGGAGAGAGGGAGGGAGATAACAAGAGAGTCGGAGGGCGAAGAGAGTGGGGGGGAGATAGAGTGAGGTGGGAGAGAAAGGGACAGAGAGGAAGGAATAGAGAGAGGACATGAGAGATAAGAGAGAGGAAGGGAGAGAGATGCAGCTGGAGGGGGAGAGAGAGGTAGGTAAGAAGAAAGAAATAGAGAGAGAAAGGTGGAGAGAGAGAGAGAGATGGAGTGTTAAGGAAGAGAGAAAGAGGTAGAGAAGAGAGTAAGAGGGAAGAGAAATAGAAGGGGGAGAGAGGGAGAGGGAGAGGAAGAGCTAGGGAGAGATAGATAAATATGGAGAAAGTGTGTGTATGCTTTGGGGTGATATAGCGAGACAAATGAGAGGCAGAGGGAGATAAAGATATAGATGGGAGGTGAAGAGAGGGAATAAGAGCTAGATAGATAAAGAGAGGGAGGGGGGGATATATATATATATATATATATATATATATATATATATATATATATATATATATATATATATATATATATATATATATATATATAGATATATATATATATATATATATTGAGAGAGAGAGTGTGTGTGTGTGTTTGGTCGGGGGGTGAGATAGAGAGACAAAGAATGAGAGATGAAGGGAGATATAGTTATAGATGGATGGGGGAGAGAGGGAAGAATATTTCTTGCACAATATGCTTTGATTTCAGTGTAGATGATTACTTATAATCCTATTCTAGTGCTTGCACTAGATGTATTTATTTCAGTGTAGATGTTGATTTCTAATTATATTTTATTGTTTGCATTAGATGCATTGATTTTAGTGTAGATGTTTATTTCTAATCCTATTTGATTTCTTGCACTAGATGCATTGATTTCAGTGTAGATTTTGATTTCTAATTATATTTGATTTCTTGCACTAGATGCATTGATTTCAGTGTAGATGTTGATTTATAAGGAGTTGTCTTTAGTGTGACTTTTTGGACTTTCTGGTGTTGGAATCCAATGGAAAAATTTGAGGTGAAATCTTGATGTGTGTTATTTAAACTAGTTTTTTGACTGTATATATGGATTCAGCACCCTGAAAAACCCCTAGGGCACTTTGATTGTGTAGGGTTTACCCCTCAAACTTGTGTTTTCAATAAATTCTTGCCGGATTTTAGAGAAATTAGACCAGAAAAACCATCGGAAAAGCTTCCAAAAAGTCTCACTAAAGGCAACTTGGATTTCTAATCTTATTTGTTTGCTTGCATTAGACACATTAATTTAAATGTAGATGTTGTTTTCTAATCCTATTTGATTGATTGGATTAGATGGATTAGATGTTATTAATCTTCAGACTGTAAATTATTAAAAATATTTTTCAAGATCATATGGAGGGGAGAGAGAGGGAAGAATATTTCTTGCACTAGATACATTGATTTCAGTGTAGATGATGTTTTCTTAGAATTCTATTCAATTGTTTGCACTAGATCCATTGATTTTAGTGTAGATGTTGATTTCTAACCCTATTTTATTGCTTACTTTAGAAGCATTGATTTCAATGTAGACGTTGGATTCTAATCCTATTTGATTTCTTCCACTAGATGTGTTTATTTCAATGTAGATTTGGATTTCTAATACTTTTTTATTACTTTCACTAGATGCATTAATTTAGATGTTGATTTCTAATCTCGTTTGATTTCTTGCATTAGATGAATTGATTTCAATGCAGATGTTGTTTTCTAACCTTATTTGATTGCTTGCATTAGATGTTGTTAATCTTGACTTTGTAGATTATTAAGAAAAAATATTTCAAGATATATTTAGTAATACCTAAAAGGAAACTATTAAGAATTAATTAGCTAACGAAAGTTGCAATACTGAGAATTAAAATGAAATAGATGTGCAAAATAAATCCTCCTTCAAAGTGCAAATTAATCATTGACAAGATGGTCTCCCTTCTACATCACTAACTAATTACTAATAAAACAATTACTTATATTCAAAATATATTCAAAATTACTAATAGACAATTGCATAGAATAATATATTCATAATATTTATAAGAGGAAAATATATATTTATAAACATTCAAAACAAATCAAAATATTCTTGAAGGAGATGTGATAATTGTTTGGAGAAACAAATAATGTAAAGATTTTATGATTCTAGCCACTCATTAAAAAAAAACATTATTTCTTGACTTTGTTGAATAGACTATAGATAATATATATATATATATATATATATATATATATATATATATATATATATATATATATATATATATATATATATATATATATATTTGCTAAAGCAAGCGTAGGTCCTATTCTAGTTACAAGAAAAGTTACATAATATACAAAAAGGGTGCAGTTGCCCAAGCTAAAGCCAAGCCTAACAAAGCCTCGGTCCATGGGTCCACAGGCCAAGCCTCGGGCCCAAACCATCTTTCCACATTACCATCGTGGTCTTACCAAACAACATGGCCGTTTCGATCAAGCCCCAAAGATCTAACGGTCCATGTGAAATTTCGGGTGAGCAACAAGCTCACACGTTAACAACAAAAATGGACCCAAAAAGATAATAGAACGACATTAGAATCCATATCGGGTCCGAACGGGATGATAACCTTCGAGCAGTTTAGCCACCCAAAATTCACCAGATGCAAGCGATCTCAAAAGGCCTCTCCAACAAGCACGGAACTTAACTGCACCTTCGGACCCGAAGCCTTATAGAGTCAATTCTTAAACACATTTTGGGTCTGAATGGAAGGTTAACCAATGAGCAGTTTGCCGCATGAAATGCATTGTATTTTTGCGATTACACTGACCTGCCCACTCTTTAGTGAAGTTCTCGGCACCAAACATTAAAAGGCTACAGTTAATGTTTTTCTTATACCTTTGAAGACTTGTTCTGTAAATAGTTTCCTGCTCGAGAAACTTATAACTATAGATTTCCGTGTCCAAATTCCTACCCAATAACCAGAGTAAACCCCTAGTTTTGCTCTTGACCTCCTGCTCATACTTTTCCTCATGTCAACTAAAATTCCTCTATACATGAAGAAAACCTTTCTCATACATCATCCTGCTTATTTCCTCTGTTCTAGCAGATCTCCCTGTCTACTGATGCCTGTTTGTGGCACTCATCCCTCAATCGACCCTGAGGAGTCTCTGACCATTCATATATTTTATTGCTTTTGGCAGATAGAATGCCTTCATTAGCCATAATATCCGCTAACATGTTGGTTGTTCTTCACACATGTGTGAAACTAAGGGTTCTCATGGTGCGCAGGTGGGATTGAATAAGTTGATAGACTCGCAGTAATCTCCAGTGTTTCAAAACTTTGTCTAGCACTGAGCCATTGCATATTTTCTTAACTGAGCTGATTATCGGTTCAGAATTAGCTTCAATTATGGTATTATGTAAGTTTGAGTCCTTTAATTTTTCTAGGCATTGATCCAGGTTACCCAGATGACTGTGAAAGATGGCTTTTATTAACCCCTTGTCATCTCTTATTACTCCTCCATACCTAGCAATGCCAGGGTTTCCTTTTGAGGCCCCATCTATATTGCACTTCATAAAACTAGGGGGGGGATTGCCAGAGATCCTTATCAACTGATATATGACTTACATTCTTGGTTATTCCCTGGGGGAAGAGCCCCTAAAGGCCCAACTATGGCAGAATTTTCCTGTACTATTCATGAGGTTGGTTCTCGGGGGGGGGGGTTATAAGGCTTCCTATATTCTCTTTGAGTTGTCCTATGATCTAATCCATAATGCTTTGGGCAGAACCACTCATGTTCTTGAAGATTCAATTGTTGCATTCTTTGCATACATCCCAAATTTGAAAGCTAGGAACCAGTTCCAAAGCTTTG
The DNA here is from genome assembly GCA_031772625.1 of Pinus tabuliformis. NCBI lineage: Eukaryota > Viridiplantae > Streptophyta > Pinopsida > Pinales > Pinaceae > Pinus > Pinus tabuliformis. The sequence continues at coordinate 922,197,102 of CM062816.1, forward strand.
TTGATTATTTCATTTGCAGAGAAATTACTCCTCCAATTCCTCAATGTGATTTTGATGCTGCCAATGTCGCTATCAGAATGTCTGAAGATTGAAGCTACCCAAATCCACAAGGTGGAGGTGAATGGGCATAGGTTGAGAAGGCGTTCCATAGTTTCATCTGGTAATTTGCAAAGATGGCATCTTGATGGACCAATTACACTTCTCTTCCACAAGTTTCCCCAAGTTAGAATCTTTTTATGTTGCACCAGCCACATGAACAGTTTGATTTTCATCCAAATTTGATTCTTCCATAGGTCCTTCCATACCGTATCAGGGTTTGGAAAGTCAAGCCCAAGGGCTATTCACTTGGCCTCTTTAAGGTTAAAGTTCCATTCATTTTTTTTCCCCATCTCAATTGGTCTGAAGATGTTGAAATCATAATCTTTCTCTATTCCAAGATAATTGTGAGAGCTTCTACCCGGGTCTTCAATGGAGAGTCCTCACTGTAAATCAGATTCTTCCATAATCTCCATTTTCCTTCATGTATGTCATGCTCCCAGAAGTCATTTACCCTATGTAACCCTTTTTCATCGGTATCCTTCTTAAGATTGTCAAAATCTTCTCTCAGCAGTTTTGGTTCCTGTTGCCAATTATCTTCCCAAAACCAAGCAAGGTTTCCATCTCTGATTTACCAGATTCCATGTTTTTGGATAATAGCTCTGCTCTCCTAAGCATTGTTCCAGATGTGGGAGCCTTTGATTATTCCAGACATTCTGATGTGTTCCCTTTCTTTCCAGTTGTTTGCATATTTCTGTTTCCGAACCTTGACCCAAGGAGCATCTAATTCCCTTAGCCATCTCCACCATAGTTTTGCCCCCAAAACTTTGTTTAGGATTTTAGGGTCATCAAGTCCCAAACCTCCATGTGTGTTAGGTTTATAGATCTTTTCCTAGGCTACCAGAGCCCATTTCTTTTTCTCTTCCCCTTTGCCCCAAAGAAAATCTCTTTGAATATTTATAATGTGTTGCATAACTTCTTTAGGAGCTAGGAGTGTTGAAAACATGAAAATAGGAACAGTTTGTAGGATGGCTTTTGTAAGCACTAGTCTTCCTACCAAATTCAAAGACCTGTTTGTCCATTTCTAGATTTTTTCCTAAAGTCTATTAATAACAGGCTCCCAAACTATCTTGCTTAGAGGTTTTTCTATTAGAGGAACTCCCAAATATTTGGAGGGTAGCATTTCTCTTTGAAAACCTAGAATTTTAGTGAGGTTTCTTTGTATAGAAATATCAGTATTAAAAAAGAAAATCTTTGATTTGGTAAGGCTTACCTCAGTACCTACAACCATAGCAAAGTCTTTCAGAATTTGTTTGAAGGCAATAGCTTCTTTGATCGTAGGTGGACCCTGCAGCATGGTGTCATCCACAAATTGTTGATGAGTCAAATCATCCCCATTCATGGTGAGTTTGAGCCCCTGAATTTTTCTTTCTACTTTCGCAGCTTTGATCACATTTCCAAGCCCTTCCATAATGAGAATAAAGAGGAAGGGTGAAAGCGGATCTCCTTGTCTAAGACCTCTTGTAGGCTTAAAGGTTTTGGATGGTGAGCCATTCAGTAGTATTGAAAAGCTTGAGGTGGTAACGAGGTCCATTACCCATCTTATCCAGTTATGGTCAAAGCCATATGCCTTTAGAACTTCCCTGATGTATGCCCAATTAAGCTTGTCATAAGCCTTTTCAAGATCAAGTTGTATGATCATGCCTGTCTACTTATTTCTCTTCAAAGAGTGGATCACTTCGTGAGCTTGAATGATATTGTTTAGAATTTATCTACCTTCCACATATCTAGTTTTCTCCTCAGAGACTAGAGTTGGAAGAAGGGGCTTAAGCATGTTTGCAATTATTTTGGAAATAATTTTGTACACCACATTGGATAATGCTATGGGTCTAAATCTATCTGGTGTCATAGCATTTTCCTGCTTTGGGATCAAGGATATGAAAGAGGTGTTGAGCGCCTTCAAAACAATTTTATTTTTCCTTGAGTCTTCTACTACCTCCAAAATATCTTGCTTGACTATGTTCTAGCATTCTTTGGAGAAGTCAACATTGAAACCATTTGGGCTAGGAGATTTCCCATTTTGCATTTCTTTGATGACTTCGCTAACCTCCTATTCATTCACTGGCGTATTAAGATTATAATTATCTTCTCTTGTCACAACCCTAGGAATGTGTTTAGCGAAGTCAATGATGAAATGTGATCTGTCTATGAGGGGTTCCTCTGCTATGCCTTGGAAATGTTGAACCAGAGCAGATTCTATTTCTTTGTGGGTATTGAGCTGTTTTCCTTGCGTATCTTTCATTTTTAGAAAGCTGTTATGAGACCGATGATCCATTGTGGACTTGTGAAAAAACCTTGTATTCTTGTCTCCTTCCTTTAACCATTGAACTCTCGGTTTCTGTATCCAGAAGATTTCCTCTTGCTTACATAAGCCTTCCCATTCCTGTTGAAGCGAATCAACTTACATCTTACCCTCCTTGGTGAATCCCTTTATGATGAGCTCCTGCTTAATTTCCTGTAGCTTCCCCTCAACTACTTTTTTGGCTTAGAAGATATTGCAAACTCATTCTTATTCCAATCTTTAAGCCTAATTTTGATGTGTTTCAGCCTCCACTGCAGAAGGAACATTTTAGTACCCTGAACATTCAAATATTCTATCCACCATTTTTCAATGTTGTTCTTGAAGTCCGGATGGGTAAGCCAAATGTTTTCAAATCTAAAATGTCTATTTCTTGGCGTTCTTATAAAGGACACTTCTAATTGAATGGGCCAGTGATCCGAGCCTCCAAAAGGGATAATCATAGCTGACAAGTCAAGGCCTGAGAGGATAAGGTCCTCAGAGATAATGAATCTATCTAGTTTAGAGGCCACTTGAGCAGCCCCTCCCCTTTTATTATTCCAGGTGAAGATACCATTGTAGGTTTCTGTATCTACTAGCCTCATGTTGGTAATGAAGTTCTGAAAAGCTATGGAATCTCTGCCTAGAGATCTAGTCCCACATTTTTTTTTCCGAGAGAGATCTGATCATATTAAAATCCCCTCCTAGAATCCATGGGATGCTCGTATGTCTTTCTCTTAGCTCCTCTAGAGAGGTTAGAAGCTTGAATTTATCCTCAACCTTTTGTGGACCATAGACATTTGTGATCAAATAAAATTCCTTGTCCCCCAAAGGTTGGATGACCAATGATAGGTAGTTCTTGGATGCTTCAGCATCTAGGATTCCAAGTTTCTGGGGGTTCCACAGTGTAAGAATTCATCCTGCTGCATTGTCTACTTTAACTTCTAGATATTCATACTTAATAAGCCACTTGCTATGTATTTCTCTTATTTTGTCTACAGAACATTTTGTTTCCTGGATAAATACCAAATCTAGTTTTTCCTCCTGCATTCTATTGCCGATATTTCGTTGTTTCCTTTTACTTCCTAGACCCCTAATATTCCATGTTGTAAGTTTCATTAAGAAAGATTTGTAAATGAGTAACTAGTTAGGTCTTTCATCTTACCTAATTGATCATGAGTTTTCCACATTCTATCAACAGCTCATTTTTTCTTTTTCTTCCTTTTTTCCTTCGTGGGTCCTTGGGAGGATGTCCCTCTGTTGACTATAGATAAAATATCATCAAAATATTCTTGAAGGAAATAAATTATTTCAAACATTAGCAAAGAAAAGAATTATTTCAAGAGTAATATTGACGCAATAAATTATTAAAACTACTCTTCAAGATAAATTTTGTAATATCTGGAGGGACATTATTGAGAATTAATTATTTTTTAGAAGTTGTGATACCTAAAGTTAAATGAAATAGATGTGCAATATCAATCCTCCTACAAACTATTGACAAGATTTTCTCCCTTCTTTATCACCAACTGACTACTAACAAATGATTACATATACATATAAAAATGTAACACAAGAACTATAACATTGAAAAACATTATCATACAAATCCAACCACATAAACACACAAACCACTCAAAGCATCCAAACACAGATGTACAATCCCTTCAAGGCAAGCAACACAGATAAATTAAAGCAGAGAATGATATGGTCATGCCAAGAAAAAAAACATAATGTGAATTTTGAAGTTAATCTCAAACATATACATAATAATGATAATCTAAAAATGTGACATTGTTGCCCTCAATTAGAACTAGCCTAGATCCATCTAAAATTGAAGATATCATACATTAAGAGGGATCAAGTCCCTCAAGGTACAAATCTTTCCTCAAATTCTACACTCCAAAAAGAAAGTTTGCATCTCGAGAAATTTGATCCCCTTGACACATGATCCAATATTAAATAAATCTAAATAAATTAATAAATTATTTAATACATATATATAAAAATGAATAATAAGTAAAATATTAAAATTAAACCATTAACCTAAACTATCATATTTAACAAACCACCCTATCTAGTTATTTATTATATACAATTTTAGTCATTAATGCACTCTTTGTTTCAAGTCTATATGATGTAACTTCATACATCGTTGCAATCACTTAATATCATTGGGTAGTTTCTTTGATTATGCTAAACAACACTTTACAATTTTGCTTCCTCATCTCATAATTAACATGAAAAAATTCCCCTTTTATGTTTCTTTTATCTTACAATAGAAAATATTGCTTGCAGAATTGGAATGTTGCTAGTTAATCTAACTTCAAATACTATATTATATTGTTTGATTTTCTCAACGTTAATTTTAAGTACTTTATTGTTGGCTTCACTCTAACTTCAAGACTTTTGAATTTCCTCTATTTTGAATTTCAATTTTCTCTCCATGTTACGATGTTTTAATTTCAGACATTCGGAATTTGATTTTTTTTGTAACACTAAAAAACCTTAGATGTTTTAATATTTTTTATTATTAATATTTTATTAAATAATATATTATAATTTCTTCTTTTCGGACTTCTCAGCAGAGTTGTCAACAAATTAATCATTGTACTTATTGTCTTAAATTTGAATCAATCTCATATAACATCCTACTCAATTGTAATAGTGTTAAGTATTTTACTATTGTTCTTTATCTTTATTACATCATCTTTTTTTCTTATATGTTACATACACCTCGTAATAGTATTAATTAATTTGCTATGGTTATTTATTTTTACTACAGTATTTTTTATTATTACGTGTTATTCTATTTATTATATACACCTGTGACATTTATTTCACAATAGATATTTGTTCTAAAACATGTTTCCTTAATAATTTAGACATTCTCAGTGAGTTAATATCTGCATAAATAAAGAAAATGCCAACAATGGTTGCTTCTGCTACTTCAATAGTTGCATTATCGCTGATCTCATAAGCTAATTCTATATGTAAATGAATGTGCACTTCTTAAAACAAAAGGAAGATATCTATATTATCAGTGTGCTCATGTGCACTTCTTAAAATAATCTCTTTTTTCGAATGAAGGGATTCTTTTTGTGATCCCTTATGTCATTACTATACCTATTTTCATCATAGAAATGTCATATAGCGTTTACGTTTTTTCCAAATGCAGGCATGAAATGTAACTGATTGAGACACTTCTTAAAAAACCAAAATGTCAGTTTACGTGTTAAATTTATACAAGGTAATTAAAAGAAAGACTTTGTCTAGTTCACAAATTTACTATGGGAAAATTTTTTTATAACATTTTTTTATTTTTGGTGAAGGGTTGATTTATTATTAGAGTATTGTTTTTGAATAGGAAAATCTTAATAATAACATCTATTAAGGGGAAACATAAAAACCGAAAATCTCAAAAACAAATTGTATAACGGTTAAATAGAAATCCAAATTCCAACCTTGATGAGAAGTTCCATTATATTTTATAAAATGCTCAATATCTTATTTGTGTTTACATTTTGGATGTGAGACCTAATAAAATTTGTTATAGAGTATTAAAGGATATACTTAGCTTCATTGTCTCAGATTTTTCACACTAATTTCTCATTACTATGCGTGGGATCTTCACTTTTGGTTAATAACATCAATTTTTCCTTTGTTCCATGATTTTTGTTTTTGTGTTTATAAATGTCATAGTTTTTTCATCCAACTTCATTTTGGGAAATGGAATTTATGTTAAAGTTGATATGGAATTTATGTTAAAGTTGATATGACAATGAATGAGGGTATTGCATACTAGCTTCATTGTCTCAGATTTTTCACACTAATTTCTTATTATTATGTGAGATGTTTTTCTTCACTTTTGGTTAACAACATCAAATTTTCTTTTGTTCTACTATTTTTGTTTTTGTATTTATAGATATCATAATTTTTTCCATCAAATTTCATTGTGGGAAATGCAATTTATATTTATATTAATATGACAATGAATGGGATTATATATATATATATATATATATATATATATATATATATATATAAATCAACTTCAAAAAAAATTATACTAGACTAGAGCATAAATTCTTTATAAATACTATAATGTTGGCAATCTAGTTTATACTACTTTTCATAATTTCTAATTTTGATTCACTTACTAAATATCTAACTTTTTACACAAAATTGATAACACAATAACACTATTTTTCAAAAAATTATTATTTTTAAATAAATTGCTTTAAAATAATAGAACCATTACCCTATTAGTAGTTTTCCATGATGCAGCAAAGTAATAATAATCTCATTAATTCAATCAACCATGGTGACCTCTAAATTACATTAAATATAAAAACTTTATATATATTATAAATTGTATTAAATAGATTTTTTTTTATTAAACATAAATATTTTGAAAAACATTATATATTATTTAATATATTATTAAAAAGTGTAAAATTAATGCAGAGGAAATAAGGAGTATAATATAAATTAACCATTTTGAAAGGAAATTATAATGTGTGGATCAAAAGTAACCATATTAAGTGATTAGAGGAAGATACATCATTGGTGTCAGAGAATGAGGTGCATTATGAAACATGTCATTATGGAGAAAGATGACTATTGAGTTAAGCAATTTTTTTGTTTAAAACATTAACTATGGATCAAGGATTTGATCAATTGATACATATCCTTGACTATGTTGGGTGACGTTTACAGTGTTCTTGTCTATGCAACAAATCAACCATGCGGAGATTGGGGACAACGTAAATTTGCAATGTGGAGTGTAGCAAGGTTGATGTAAACCATAAAAGCAAAACAATTCGATACACTTAATTTTGTAAAATAAGTATTTAACTACAAATTTAAAATATTAAATTTTACAAGAAATGATTAATATATTACATATAAAACAAATCACTTATAAGTAAATATTATAAATTTAGAGGACATAAAATAGTCAATAATAGAATGTATCGTTAAGACTTTGTGTGAAAATTAATGGTTGAAAATTTTATGAATCTAATTAACTATATATTATAAATAAATAAATAAGTAATTTAATTTGATAAATAAATATTTATAAATAAATAGTTATAATAATATTTTAAAAAATGTATATTATTTTCAAATTTTGTTTAATGTATATGGATTTCATGAGGATATGCAATGGTTTTGGGCAATTTGATTTTATTAGATTGTTTGGGAGGTATTTCAATTTGACTTTAAATAAGAATGGAATTTGGGATACCAATAACTTATAAGATAGACTAACTCATTATTTTTGGGACAAATTTAATAGTAAAGTTGATTAGACATAGATCTTATTCAGTTTTAGCCAACATGAAGTAATAATAGATTTGGTCCAAGAGGGAGTAGCTAAAAATACTATTTCAATTTCTTGTGCATAATTCCCTAAGGGTGAAAATATAGAAAACTTGAGTTGGCAAGGAGATGTTCAAATGAATTTCTTATGGTACTTGAACTAGGTAAGAATGGAGAAAAGCTTGGAGCACATTTTAAATATAATCCTAGTTGGCATCAGGAGGAGGATTTCCAGAGCTTAGTCAAGGATATCTAGAAGCATTATGAGGAAGGTTTAGGAGAAATTGCTAGTGTTTAAATTGCTTCTACATTAAACTAGTTAAAGAAAAAGTAGCCTAATGGGCAATTGAGAGACATAAAAAGAGGGATTACTTGCTGAAGGAGATGGAGAAATAATTAGAGTTGGTTTACTCTAAACAATTCATTTGAAACTTTAATTAGGATTTGTTGAAAAGGACTACTTCATTAGAATAGAAAAAGAACAAGCTACTATTAGATAAAGAAAAAGAGTGGAGAACTAAGAGTCGATCGTAGTGACTTGACTACCAAGTATATCCAATATTTTGTGAGGCATGGAAGGAACATCACCACTATTTGGGAATTCACAAATAAGTATGGAAACAAGGTTCATGGATTCCATGATTTGGAAAATATAGGATTTCATCACTTTAAGGATTACATAAAGAACCCAACAAAGTGAACTTAGGGGAGGTACTAAAAGTTGTGTCATATCTTTCTAGACTTTTAATGAAGAGAGAATATCATTTCTAGACTATTGACTCATGAGGAATTGATGTCTATACTTATTATTGTTCATAAGGATAATATCCCTATCCTAGGGGGGTGGTCTATAGAATCAGACTTCTTGTATGTCCTTAGAGGTGATTTACTAACAATTGTTAAGGAGATTATGGAGAGAAGGAAGATTCCAAGGGTGTTATAATTCCACCTTCTTAGTTCTGATTCCTAAGGTTGAATTCCTTGATATATTTGATGACTTCAAACCCATATCCCTATGAATTTTCCTTCATAACATATTCTCTAAGGTGATAACTCTTAAAATAAATCCCTTGTTATCTACTGTCATTTCCTCTAAACAAATTGGGTTTCTACAAGGAAGAATTATAACATGAGATGATAGGAACAACTTAATAAGGCTTACACTCAATTAAAACTTCAAATACTTATATAACAATTATCAAACTTGACTTATCAAAAATAATGAAGGGTGCGTTGGCTATATCTAAGGCTTCTCCTCATTTATATTTGCTTTCACCTACCTTTGGTAAAATGGATAATGAGGTGTGTGACATCCTCCTCCTTTGTTGTTCTAATTAGTCATTCTGGCTCTAAGTTCTTTAAACCTTCTGGGGGGTTCAAGTAGTGCTATCCTTTATCCCCGTACCTTTTCCTTTTGGTTTTATAAGGTCTATGTAGAGCTAGACTTGAAACTAGAAGAGAAAGGAAAATGTTAGGAATTAAAATTGAAAGGAGGGGATAACTAACTCATCTAATATCTATAAATGATGTATTTTTATTTTGTTTCTACTCTAACAAGGTATTCCAACACTACAAAGAGATTCTAGATCTCTATTGTTTGGCCACATGGATGGAAACTAATATTAAAAAATCCACCTTGTATTTTTCTGAAGTGGAGGCTCAAGTTAGGAATAGGTTGGATCACACTTTTCCATTCCCCTATCATGATTTCAATGGTCGAATTGACTACTTAGGTTATTCTCTCAAACCTAAAGAATATGGAAAAGTCCACAATATGTGACCATTATTCATGATTGAAAAAAGAGTGAAATTTTGGTGTAATTGTTGGATTTCAATGGAAAATCAATTCTCATTATGTCAATTGTAAAATTCATTCCAATCTATTGGCATCTTATGTCTCATATTCAAAAATGTATTTTGGATGGGGTTAGGAAGGTGTGATTTCACTATACATGGAAGGGGAGTTGTAGCTATAAAGGATCCCATTAAGAAACTAGAAGGTAATTTCTTCACCTAAGGATTAGTTTGGTTGGGTCATCAAGAATATCTTCCTTTTTGGTAAATCCCTAGGTGTTAAGTGAGTATGGAATTCCTTGACTAGAGATAGTCTATGGAAATTGATGCTAATTGAAAATTATTTACCTTGACCCTATCATAAACTATATTTGGAGGAGAAGAAAGAGTATTTATAATGTATTCAATTAATGGAAATCTTTGAGATTATATTTTCCAAACATAAGGTATATCCTTTCTTGGAAAGTTGGCTCAGGGGTTCATTGATGCAGTGTAGGTGGCAATGTGATTTTAGTCCATGGTGAAATAGTTTTTCTACCAGAAGACTCTTCTAGTTATAAGAACAAGGAAGATACACATTGAATAGATTTGAGAATCCTTGGCTTACCATATTTTGGAGCTAAGGTTGGTGTGACAACCCTTGGCTACTACTCAACTTATTGTAAATAATTGTAATTAATTTTCTAAATTAGACTGAGGTCTTGGGACATGGATTTTCAAAGCTGAGGAGAGTAATTATTTGGGAATTTCAAGGGTCTGTGTTAATTAAATGACAACCATGGGAGGCCAAAAAATGTATTCAAGGGATACGCCTTACAAATTAACCAACAAGAAAGGAAGGATTAGTACCATACACTTTGCTACAAAATATAGGCAAGAAAGGACAAATTTAAAAGAAGGAAATGGCCATGTGGTTGAAAAGTCCAGTGACAGTCGAGAGAACATAGAGAAGAACTGGCCATTTGTTGCAAAAACCAATAGCAAGGAAAAGGACCATGGGGATACAAGAGCATAGGTGGCATCGCTCCACAGACCAAGGGAAATGGTGATTAAACAGAAAAGGTTTGTGCACAAGAAATAAGGGGGAAGATTGTGCACAATAAGGGAGATTGAGAGAGAGAAGAGAAGAGGAAGTAATATACAAAGAAAGAAAAGACTATAGGAGATAATTATATGGGGTACAAGAGAAAATAACACGTGAGATCAAGGGGAGAGGAGAAAGAACAAATAATAGTTGAGCGTAGTAGTGTTAGAAGAGGACATAAGTCCTGCATTTCTACAGGGAACAGTATGAAGGAAATTTTGATTGGGCATGAGTAAAATGGAAGAATCTCTCTCAGGTGAGTGACAATAGTCTTTGGATTCCATTTTTGGATGGAGGAAAGAGATGCGCTATCTTTGGATTCCCTTGACAACTCGGATGGAGGTGCGCTCCTTGGATTCATGGTAAGGGGAGTTCAGGAGTATCCTCTACTTGTTCCCTTTTTTTTTCTTGTAGTAAGTTATAGATTTCCAGGATTGGGTGGAACTACTATGTATAATTCATTTGAGGGTATAGGTATAAACCTTTGGATTCCATTTCTTGCTTGAGGGTGGAGGTGAAGTCTTTGGATTCCCTTATTTACTAAGGGTGTGGATATAAACCTCCATATTCCCATGTTGGCTAGTGGGTTGAGGCTGGAGGCCTCTGGACTCCCTGTTTCAACCTATTATTGAGTTCATTAAGTGGCTGAAGGGAGGAGGTGGTGGATGTATGGATTCCTCGTTTTCTATTGACTGCCTTGAGAAGCTAGTGGGTGGAGGTGGTTGGGCCTCTAGAGTGTAACATCCCAATTGCTTATCCTCATGTATGAAATGTAAATACTTTGTTAAATTAAAAGAATGAGAGAGGGACACAGATTCCATTGCTTGAGGTAGGAGATTTATTATGGGAATTGTTATTTTAAATATCATTCCTTGGTTGGCCGAGTGGTTTTAAATGGGGTTGAATATGCCATAAATGATCTAAAAGAAAAAGGACAAAGGCAAGTGTCCTTTAACTTCCATGAAAAGCATGAATAGGAGGGAGCTTACATGTGTTTGGGAGGAGAACATGAAGAGGGGGGAAAACCTCTTAGTATGTAGAGGCTAGAGCAGACGCAGAGAAAGAAGGATTGGGAGCTATGTTTTTGTGCTCTAAGGAGAGCGATAAAAAACTAAAGGCCCTATAGAAGATGGCATATAATAATTATTACAAAGAGGGTTGTAGATTGTTTTGGGAATGAAGGCAGGGTGTCCTGGTGTATTTTGATCAATAATATATTTGTTAAAGTATTCCTTTTGAAATAAATCCACCTCAAGCTTTGGAATCTAACTCATGGGTAACAAATACAACTAATAGTCATTGTAGCTTGTATATAGTTGGGTGGAGACCTAGAGTCCTACACTCAGTTGGAACACTTTGGTATTGTTAAGATAAGTGATCTTGTTATTCTTACTCACAAATAAATGTATATACATCTTGGTTGAAATGATGTTATGAGTTTGTTAGGCATGCCTTTGACTACCATTATGTAGAGTGGACTAATGTGCTCTGTTAATGCTTGAAGGAGATGAGATAGTGCATGAGAATGATAGTGAAGCACATAACTATTGACATGAGCACTTCTTTCTTATTGCAGAATGTTAGCTATATGGATTGCATGTTGGCATTTCATTATTGCATTAAAATGTAGTAATATGGATGATTTCTTCTTGCTCTTATTGACCCATATGTGGGGCTTCTCTAAGCCTTAGTAATGTAGACTTTGTTGTCGGGTTGACACATTATTTTTATTCAGATATCAAACCAATAGATATATATTCCATGTTGTGTAAGGCATGACATCATTATCTAGAGAGACTTGAATTCATATTCCTGCACTTCACACAGGATTGCATCTCTACTATGTGTTCCTTACTATGAACCTCACAGGGTTAACAACCATATCTGTCACTATGATGTGAGAGAACATTATGCACATGCATGTGTGCATATGGTCACTAAATGGCTGCAACACACACCTGGTAGCACTACAACATGTATTGTGATTATTGGAGACCCTTCAAGAGTCACCAATCCTACAACAATGGGTGGCTGATAACCATTGGTGTACTTATTGCTAGGATTCCTTGTCCCTAAAAAGGGAGTGTCCATAAGTTTGTCATCTTATCCATTGTATGAATGTATATAAGCTTGATGCTTAAAGTTGGACTCAAGGGGAGGCATCCCCATTTCCTTGAGGAATTCCAATCTTTGTGTGGTCCTTTTGGCACCATGTGCTTCATGGTGGCTATTATAATATTTGGGTGCCTAGTTGGTCCTTGATGGAGACCTACAAATTTATAGGCCAATATCTATCTAATCTCGGGAGGATGCAAAGGACCCAATGGACCATAAGACCTTAGGAGACAAATTTGATAAGTATTTGGTCTGAATGGACAAGTCCCTGATCAATGTCTCTTTATTTAGTCACTATGAATTGAGAGAAGGAAGATTTTTTGTATGATAGAGTTCTTTTGAGAAAGATGCACAGTGCATGAGGGGAGTGAGCCCTTACGGAAACCACCAGATTCAAGATTAGGAATATTTCTCCTAATATGGTAAGTCCTCCCTAATAGAGCCATGGTAGAGTTTTGCAATGAGTGGGGTTGTTGCAGATCTAGGATTAAGCTCAAACTTATAACCTTAACTAGAGAAACAATATCCAAAGGTCTGATGACAGCCTTGTCATGGAAGCCATGGATTCGAATCCGGGATTTCACATTATTGGAGGCCATATCCTAGAAGCTTTAATTGGTAGCATGAAGGAACAATAGGGCTATCAGAGCACTAACTAGATAGGCTCACAACACAGAGGCAAAGAGAATTCCCATTGGTGGGAAATGAGGCCCATATGACAACTCATACAGTAGGATTATATCCTGTAAGTTAAAAGGGGGAGATTGCATCAAAAAAGTGGCTCACATGGGTATGAAGTAAGTCGGGCTGTGATGGCAGACACTTGAGCCCAACTATTTTTCTATTGGCTGAGGGTTGGACCCACTTGAAAAGTCAACCCGACGAATTACCCTAAAACACTTATGAGAGCACTCGAGAAGGGAAGTGGGGTAATTCAACATGGGATTTCTTGGCACTGCAATATCGTGGACCAACTTGAATAAAGGGTTGTGTAGAGGTAGGGCCCATTGATCCACGTAAACCTAAAGGCAAGAACCTAATAGTGTAACTACAAGGAAGTGTAAGAAATGTCAAGATGACGTTACAGGGGGATGGCATGTATCAGAGGTTCCTTCCTAGAGGTTCAATGGGGAGAAACTAAGGAGAATGGAGGGGATCATAGGGATCATGATGACATGTCTCGGAAAACTCATTCCTAGAAGATCGAGGGGAGAATTGACGCCCATGTAGTTCGATGACATGTAACCATGGGTGTCATGTAAGAGGGTGGCAAGGGGTGCAAAGCAAGTGGAACTTAGGCTGTCAACTCATGCCATATCAGAGTTGAGTTGGAAAATTGATGACAGTGCAGTCCCCAACTTATTGTTAATCATGTGTCGGAAAAACCATATGTGGTTTTGGGGGAACCGATACCGCCTTTTCTGACACCCCCTGCAATGGTTTCAAAAAAGGTGATGGACGAGTGTTATAATTGATCCCATTCGTAGATCTGAAGATGGGAAGTTTTGATAAACTTATTTGTCCTCCACCCTTGCCCTTGTTAACATTTTTTCATGTTGACTTGTTGAAACTCGTTGATCTGGAGCACAAGCATCTTAGGTTGTTGGTGTAATTTATACAATTATTCTATTTACACACACACACACACACACATATGGTGGGATCCACCATGTTGATTAGATAGTGGTGAATCACCACAGGAAATCAACAATATGTGTGGCCCCTTCCTTGTGATGTCAGCAGAAGGGCCACCCCCTGACACATACCTTTGATTTAACTTTTGGGATTGATGACCAGGATCTCGGCAGAATCCCCCCCCCGCCCACCCTCTTTGTGATTTCAGTGGGGAGGATTACCCCTACACAAACCGTCAATCTACCCAATCGATTATGACCATTGTACTGTATAGTGTGGGGTCTGTAGAGTATGGGAAATGACATACATTATGCTAGCGTATGGTTTTTATATATGTTGGTAACATTCAGTGCTAGAATAGGAAACTAAATAAATATATACATTTATATGTTGGAAGCCTCTCTCTCTCTCTCTCTATATATATATATATATGTATATATATATATATATATATATATATATATATATATAGATAGATATATATCTATATATATATATGGAGATTCCATCGCCATGGTGTTGGTACAAGATGATGATGAAGGCAATGAACATGTTATTTACTACCTTAGTCGCAATCTCCTCAACACCGAGACACGTTACGCTCATGTCGAGAAGTTGGCTTTGGTTGCTGTACAGGTTGTTCAGCTCTTTCAGCACTACATTATTTTACACACTACCACTATGATTTCTAATTGCAACTCCATGACCTACATCCTGACTCATTAGTAGTTGGGGGGTAAGTATTGTAAATGGATTGTCATCCTTCAAGAATTTGATTTGGTGTTTACTATTGCCAAATCTAAGAAATTATTGGTTTTATGACTGCCACTCTGGGGCATGTGGTGGTCATATGTCTGGATATGCTACGGCTCAAAAAATCCTTCGCGCTAGTTATTTCTGGCCTTCCATCTTCAAGGATTGCATCCTTGTTGTTCACAAGTGTCTTGAGTGCCAAATTTACCATCGAAAGATGCGAGCCCCGCCCACTCACCTACACCCCGTTATTTCTGTAGGCCCTTTTGCTAAATGGGGCATTGACTATATGACATGTAACCCTCATTCGGCCAGGGCGCATGGTTATATTATTGTTGCTGTGGATTATTTCATCAAATGGGCTGAAGCGATGCCTACATACTCAGCAGACGGTAAAGCGATGACTCAATTTCTATTCAATCACATTATTTCCCAGTTTGACGTACCTCAAGCCATTGTCACCGACCATGGCTTCCATTTCCAAGATTACATGATGGTTGAGCTGACGTCTACATTAGGTTTGTGCCACGATGGCTCAACCCCATATTACCCTCAGGGCAATGGCCAAGTTGAAGCTATGAACAAAGTCTTGGTTACAATGCTCAACATACCATTGGGATGAACAAGTCAAATTGGCATCTCATGCTCTTTTCAGCTATGCAGGCTTATCGAACCTCGACCAAGGATGCAACTGGTTTCACACCATTCTAGCTAGTCTACCGTCTGGAAGCAATGTTACTGTTTGAGTGCAAAATCCCTTCACTCAAGCTAGCTGTCAAACTTCTCCCCGAAACCTCACATCAAGAAGAGCACCTATTGTATTTAAAGAGACTGGATGAGACTCACTGTCTTGCTACCATGGTCATCGAAGCAAAAAAGAAGCGAGTCAAGTCCCATTTGATCAGTTGGTTTCCCCTCATGCATTTTCTAAAGGTGACTTGGTTTTACGATATGATCAGGCTAATGACAAGTTGGGGGCAGGAAAGTTTGAACCCCTGTGGCATAGACCCTACATTGTCAAATGTGTGTTACATAAAGGGCCCTATGATCTAACTGATTATGAAGTAAATCCTTTAAACAAGCCCCGAAATGGGCTATATCTCAAAAAGTACTATGCTTAGGTCATCTTGCATGGTTACTTGTGTACATTAATGTGTCATTCACTTTTTTTCACTGTGGTTTGGCGTGTTGGTTTTCAAGTAGCATTCTTGCTTAATATGTTTTTTCCCTACTTTGAAAATGTTTGTGACCCCTCACATTAATTTCACTGATGGTGCTTGTCGTAGTACCCAGAATCTATCCTCCGCAGCATGGGCCATTTATGACCCCCATGGTGAGTTGATTGATCTTCAAGGTATTTGTTTAGGTCGAACAACTAATAACATTGCTGAGTACAACGCAGTTATCGAATTGTTGTCAGAAGCCATTGCTCTTGACATTCGGGAATTGGTTGTCAACCTGGATTCACAGCTTGTCGTCCTTCAACTCAACAAGAAATATTCCATCAGAAACCCTCAGATATTGAGAATGTATTTATGTATTCATCTATTGGAGAGAAATTTTGATTACATTACATATCATCATATTACTAGACATATGAATACATTGACCGATGCATTAGCTAATTATGTGTTGGATAGACATTTACGAAACATGTGAAAAAATGACAACAAATCATTTGTACCATAGTAAGCAAGAAAATAGGATATATATATATATATATAGATATATATATATATATATATATATATATATATATATATATATATATATATGGTGATAATATTTGATACATCAAAACCCCAAAAAATAATATGTGTGTTCAAATAACATCCATGGCTCATAGGCCTCACATATTCGTGGCTATCAGGCCTCAAAATGTAAAATGTTGGACCTAGGAACTAATTAGCGTGGTGATCATGGTAACATGTAATTGCTCGTGCTACACGAGTCAGCAATTGATGGATCCGATCAAATACCCCCACTGTATGCCTCTGATACTGGCGTGGGATGTCTCCCACCCGGGCATACTCTGGGATCCCATGAGTCAACCCTTCGAGCTTCCTCATGATCTCCTCCTTGTTGTCACCTCCTTCCTGATAAGGAGCAACATCGAACTGACGAGTGATGCGCCTAGCTATCGAGGACATCCCGGCAGGACGCTCTGGTCCAACATTTGCATTGATAAAACGAAATGTCGTGAACACATATATCTAAAAAACAATTAAAAAAAATGAAAAAATGTTGGTTTTTACCTTCATCATCGAAATCCTCCCCATCTGGAAGTGGCATATCCGGAGAATTTTGTACCACTGTACAACCAATCCTCCACTATGATCAGCTGGAGCCATAGCCATGAGAAAAAGGCGGGTTTATAGGACATCTGTTGGCCCTCGGTAATCCTATGCATCAAACCGCTCCAACGGGCCATCCACGGGTCTCGTGGCATCGAAGGGTCCACCTCAGTCAGCTAGTATTGGAACAATGAAACCCACTCCAAGAGGAAGGTCACTAGCATAGATCCGAAGCAAAATTGCTTCAGGTTCCCTGCCTTAGCTTTTTACAGCTGGCACTTCATGTTGATATTCATGGCTTCCACTCAATTAAAGATCATCATTTTTGTACAGTCGATAGCATATAGAAACTTCGACTTGTTGGTTTCATGCTCTGCTTGGGACCTATCCACTCTTTTTATGGTCAATAATAACACTCTTAGTGTAAGATCCCACACAATCATAATCTCGATCTTACCACTTTTGGATTTGAGAACTTTTGGGCACTGTTCAACAACTAGCATAAATATGCTTGTCCCAATCTACCTTGACCCATATATATTGACTGGTTCCCCTCCCTGGGATAGTCATGTGATGAAATAAATGTCTACAGTTTCCAACTCCAACTCTTGGTCACCAATGACAAAAATTTCATGATTCACGTCGTAGAGATTGATAAGGTATCGAAGCAACTCAAGTTGAGCTCACATCCCGGGTGTGAGAAAGAACTTGAGGAGCCCACAATTCCTCAAAGCATCTAAGCAATTTGGATCAACCATTGCTTGAGTATCAAGATCCTCATGCTGGTGTTCCTTCCAATTCACCATTTTCAATGATTCTTTCCTCCAAAAACCATGTAATCAAGTAAATAATCATTTTTGAAAACTGAAATTTGGATTCAAACAGTGAATTTAGGAGAAAATATGATTTTTTCTTTATTCACAAGGTCGACGCACCCGTTTTAAAAAAAAAGTTGTGCCAATGGTGTGCTTGGTAGTTTTAGCAACCCCCACCTAGCACAATTCTGTGCCTAGAAATCACACTGACCGAGGGTGATTTTTTTTCCAAAACCTCCCTCAGAAATCTAAAAAATGGATAAAAAAAGGAAAAAATATATGAAAATGGAGCTTAATATCTTGGCTCTTACCTATAACTGACGGCTCAACGAATGACCTCCCGGATCTCCTGCAATCTGCTCCTGAACAATTAGAGAAAAATTGGGTAAAAAGCTCTTCACACAAAGGTAAAATGGTAAATGGTAAAAAATAATTATTTTTCCCTCCTTTTATTCATTTATTCATGAAATATTAGGGTTTTAAAGTATTTTTTGACCTATTTTGCCTCAGAAATTGGATAATTCTTTTACCTTTGTGAAGCAACAAGTGATGGATGTTTGATGATGGTACTGGAGTCATGTTTTAACTCTTTTCTTGACTTGTAAAACTCAAATGAAAATATTTCTGAGTATTTTTCCCTTTTGACTCATTAAAGAGAATAAAATGGGGGGTCCTCTTTCAGCTCCTTTCTGACCCTTTAAACACGAAAATATTGCTGAGCTCTTATCATTTTGAACTCATTAAAGGTTGCGAAATGTCATTCACCTAGTATACATTTACCCATTTTTTTCTTGTTGGGATGAACTATTTATGAAAAGGTACTCCTTGACTACAATGGTCAAGCGGTTCTCTCAAGTATCGTTTTCTACCTTTTTGAGCTCGAGAGACACAAATGTACGAAAAGGGAACATGTGGATTTTTCTTCTTCGTGTCTTTTTCAAACTCTCTAAACATGAAAAATATACCGAGTTACCCCTTTCTTGGACTCGTTAAAACATTAAATGACATCGGATTCATTGTCATGACGAACTTGAGCTTCTCCTTCCTAGGGCTCATTAAACTTACTAGGTCATATTCGTTCGAAGGATGAACTTATAGTGCAAGAACATGCTATCCCCTTCAAGCTTGCAGTAAAAAATAATTGGGGTACCTACTAGAAATGGTGGGGGAAAATTTGGAAATTTCATCAGTTGTGTCAGCAGCTCACTCTTGAACATGACACTTTGTGTTTCGTGTCGGGTTGGGATATTCTCCTTTCATCATTTACCTTCCTGGGTTGGGCTGTTCAT
Organism: Pinus tabuliformis; assembly: GCA_031772625.1. NCBI lineage: Eukaryota > Viridiplantae > Streptophyta > Pinopsida > Pinales > Pinaceae > Pinus > Pinus tabuliformis. Next base: position 922,216,580 of record CM062816.1, read on the forward strand.
TTTTTCCATCCATTTGATATTTTCCACGTCATCATGATCACCGATCCTTTGGATCCAAAAGCTGCCAAAACTCTGGAGTCATGTCACCAATATGTTCAAGAGTTAGTCCCCATGCAGTTACAATTACTCTTGATTCTCTATATCATATGAAATTATTTGCATCCCTTTTTCTCATGTTGATGATGTGGAATACGTCATGGCCCTCCTTCGACACAATCACTTCTTATCGACTTCAGCTCATTATCCAGGAAGCTGATCGAGAGACTCCCTTCTAGTACCTTAGAGCTTGCATGCCCTAATGGAAAGTTCTTCGCACTCGACGACTAGTTGACATCATTGAATTTTACTTGGGTGATTTCACGGGTGTTTGACTTCAATTCCTTTATTCACATTCCATGGATTGTGCTGCTAGTACCTTGAGAACCATTGTCATTATTGGTGGTTTCTCTCACTCTTCTTAATGGTTCACATCATTGACCAGTAATTAAGCGATTTTCTAGCATGTTCGACATCAACACTTCTATTCACATGTTAGAATTTGTACTTTGATCAGGTCATGTTGGAGTGCAAGACCTTGGCTGAGATTACAAAAGTCCAGGTTGCGAGGTGATGTGACATGATTTTGCTGCTATACATGTCTCTTTGAGATGGATGGCTGTGACCATACCATGAGTTATCATATGTGATCCTTCTCATTATTGGATGGTTGCAACCATACCTTGGTTTCGATATGATCCTCTTTATCGGATGGCTGCAGCCATGCCTGGATCCATTTACATGATCATTCTCTAGATGCTTGAATCAATACCATGATTCATGTATCATTTCATAGAGTTTTTAGTAATGTATATATCTGTACTTGCTTGCAGGTTTTCCAATGACAGAATCTAGTTCCCCACACTGATTCATAAAGAATTTCACCCCTCACTCTAGTTCGACCTTCATGCTTTAGGGGGCATTTGTTACACAACATTTTATCACTGTCCCTGTACTCCTCATTCCATGATCCTGGAGGGCCTCTACAGTGAACCCTATATGATTTCCCATCATGAAGAAAATCCCATTGTGTCCCTCTTCATGAGCAGAACAATTCCCTTTTCCATCATTTCCCAAAAATCTTATGTTTTTCCCAATTTACAAGACCGGAGCTAATGACCCATGTCCTCCTCGTGCCAATATGCAAGGATTACAACTGTCCCTAGCACTGATCGGAGCGATTGATCATTTTTCCAGTCGCACCGATCCTCTTTTGGAAAGTTTTTTAAAACATGGAGCTGAAGCTTCTAGCTCTAGAAGCTTCGTAATGGAAGTATGGTAGATGGTTAGGCCAGATGGAGTCAAGGAGGTCAGTTTGGGCTCCTTTACCCTATTAGAATGGAACTACCTCAAGAGATAAGACCTTCTCCCATGAGAAGAGGAACCATCTCCCCTCCATCCAAGCTATATAAACCTCTCATCTTCCCAAGCACAAGCTAGTCCTAATTATGCTTTGGTTGAGGTTTTGATTGTGGAGTAATCAACAAGTTATTCATAGTTTGTAGCTCTCTAGTTTGTGTATAAGGGAGAATTGTGAGTTTGGTTTAGTGTGAATACTAAGGGGAAGAGCCTTGAGACTACCATTGTTGGGGCCATCCATGGAATGCTAGCAAAAGTGTGTGGGAACCTGGATTTGTCGGAGGAGAACAACAACGTGAAGACATTAGTTGTACTCTCTTCTTGATTTAATAGAGATGCAACTATTGATTGATTTCCTACATAATATGTCATCTCACATGTTTATGGCTTAATGTTTCTTGACTTGTTATGTAGGTTGAATACAATTTGTTTATTTTCACGGTTGTTGTTTGTTGTTCTTTACTTGTTTCAGGTGGTTGAAGAAGGAAACGAAAGATAGTTGGAGCGAGGAAACAAGGTCATCACCAATTAGGATAAGCGTACTAAGAGGTGGGCCCTCTTAATTGGTTCTAATTTGAGGAAATCTTTGATAAAACCTAATCTTTGAGGAAACCTAGGAATTACTTCGGATTTGTTCTAGGTTGTATCTCTTCAGTTTGCTGGATAATATAAAAGGAAGGACTGGTTGTTTCTCTATGGATGTAGCCCAAATTGGGTGAACCACGTATATCTGTGTCTCTCTTGTTTTATGTGTTTTCTATGTTTATATCTCTGCAATATATTTTATGTGTTCCATTTCTCTATAATATATAATTTTCTAACAATATGATGGCTAGAAGTGCCACGAATGCTGGACTTATGGGGATAAAATTTATCTTTACATTGTTTCAAGCTAATGCCTATAAGTGGTGGTTTTAATTTATCATTTTCATGAATGACACCATTTTAATTTCAAATTTGGACATGATCATGTTGTTTTGTGTGTGGTTTTCTCTATGATTGCAATCATGGATTTTATTCTTTACGGTGCTACCTATTATTTTGCCTCTTGTATTTTCTATTGATGTTATGGAAGATTTTTTATTTACATGCTTGGGGCTTAGGGGCTTTGGTCAATTTGATTAAAGGTGGCAAGGAGGCCACAAAGCTTGGTGAAAGAGAGCTGAAGAGAGATGCATATAATGAACATGAATATTGATCAACTGAATGAGTTCCAAACAACAAGGAACTTAGAGCTAGGTAGATGGACTAGAAAAGAGCCAATGTTGAAATATATTGGAGAGTTACTCCTACATACAACAAAGGACATGAGCGAAAGCATAAGTGGTTGTAAGTTCTCGCATGATAGAAATAAAAAATTAAAAATGTGAAAAGAGGAATTTTGGAAGAGAATTTCATTCGCTAATTCATGCCTTGTTATGTACAAGGAATTATCTAAAACTTGGTTTTAATTGATGCGAGTCAATGGTTACGCTCATGACTGAGTGAATAAAAAAATGATGGCAATGACACAATAGACATGAGAAAGGGAACAAGGGAATGTTTTTGACCTTAACTTGATATAGATATACATGAATCTATGAAGATTCCCATGATCAGGCCTATATTTATATACAGATGTAAATGCCATTATGCTCGACAGGTTTTTTCAATAGTCATTCTTATGGAGGAATGATAGTTTATATGCATTTTTATGTAAATATGGATGGCATGAAAGATTCCTAGTTGTATGAGGAATCAAGTGGGTGATTATCTCTGACTGATATATATTTTTAACATTATCTAAACATGATTCATAAATAATTCCCATATTATACTGTGAACAGGGAATTTTGAAGGATATATCAGCATAATGAAAACAATGTGATCCATGGTGTGCGAGGAAAAAGCAAGAATAATAATAAAAACAAACCACATATCTTGGATTATATTATGGATGCATGCAGTAAAGCATGGGAATGACACTAGAGGTAGTATTTCCTAGTGTCTATGGACATATATATTATGGTCTCTAGATTGTAAACACTATTGTGTACATGTTGTTTTGTGTTATGTGTGTTGTATTGTACATGTGTATTCATTGTGTGTATCATGTGTATGTGTATATGTTGTGGTAAACAATGTATATGTGTATGCTTTGTGTAATGTTTTCAGGTAGACAGGTATGGGACTTTATGGGTCCTTATGTGTTTAATATGTTTGGGATAGGTAAGTATGGGACTACATGGGCATACAAAGGTGTGGAAAACACCTATATTCTTGTCGACAGAAGACTACCTGGTTGGTAGTAACTACCTGAGTGGTAGTGCCCATCTTCGCAAGATAATGATTGGATATATCTATATTTACTTGTTACTAAGTGCTCGCCTTAGGGCCGATAAGCCACTTAGTAAATTTGAAGTCAAAGAGAAGAGAAGAGAAGAGAAGGAACTAGGCACTTGTTGGGTTGACAATGTATCTAGTGTGTGTATGTGGTCAAATAGAAGAGAAGGCACTAAGTGTTTATTGGACTTGGAAACCATTCTAGTGTGTGTACATGGTCCAAGAGAAGAGAAGGCACTAGTTGCATGTTGTGCTAGCAACTGATCTAGTGTGTGTACCAGAAAAGAAAGGCTATTGGATGCTTACCAGGATAGGAAATTGATCCAAAATGTGTAAAGAAAGAAAAAAAGAGAAAATTAAGATAAGTATCAATATTTCATTGATCTTGAAATTCAAATTATGAATCCAAATTCAACATTTTGATTTATGATGGGTTGAGTTATGAGCTAACCTAGTTTTCTATGATAGGAATTGAAGAAGAATTTTGAGTTCACCTCATGAATAAACTATTGATGAGGCGTGATTTAAATTTATTTCATTTCTTCATGATGAGTATCATGAAATATGTGTGCCAATGGTGTAGGAAAGGTTATGGGATTTCCATCCAAATGAATGAAATTTTTTGTGGGGAAAAATGACAACAATAAGTTAAAGTCATGATTTCAGGAGCAATGCCATTGTGGGACACCAGTACTCAATGGTTCCCACTGATCACCATGAAGCATGTTATGACTTGTATTATAGTTTAAAGGTAGGGATTTTCCTTTGATTTGAATTCCTTTTACTGCGAGGAAGTATCGCCAAGCGATGGGTTGCCCAAGGGATTGAGAAGAAAAGAAGGGGATTCTTGACCTTGGGAACTGAGTGATTACATGGAGAGGAAGTAACTATATTTCCCGAGGGATTGATAAGTAGAGAAAGGAAGGCTGGAATATAAAATTTGGTTTTGGTCATAAGCATAGTTGATTGGGGTCAAAATCACATTAGGGGTGTGCCCAGAAATAATGAATTGCAAAGTGTTTGCTGAGGGAGAAAAAGGATCAACATAACAACATTGGAAGAATGAACAATCCAAGTTGGTATGGACACATTTAAAGCATTAAAAAACCATAGGGAACACCAATGAAAGGTGGTTGAATTCTATTTTGAGGTTTATCATATTTTGTTATTGTTTGAATCAAATGCATGGAAAAATGTAAATGTTGTAAGGAGTTGAGTCTATAAAGCTCCATGAAATAATATGTATGTTTTTCAAGTATGTTCATTATATATGTGCCGTTGAACATTGAGCATGGTGTTCCCCCAAGGAGGAGGGGTTTGTAACACCCTAATTTCTTATCCTCGTGTATGCAATGTAAATACTTTTATAAATCAAAAGGTTGAGAGAGGGATACAAATTCCATTGCTTGAGGTAGGACATTTCGTTAGGGAAATTTTCTTTTAAATATTAGTCATTCATTGGATGAGTGGTTTTAAATGGGGTTGACTATGCCATAAATCAACTGAAAGAGAAAGGATAGAGGCATGGGGGCTTCACTGGGGGAGAAGTACCATACCACATGCATTCATATTGGGGGATATATATTGAAGAAAAAATGACATAACATATTGAGTATATAATAGGGGGTAAAGGTTTTTATATTGGCAAGTATAAAAAATGGATCTCAGTGTTAATGAAAAAATATAAAGGGATATAAAAAATGTGAATGAAAAAATGGATACCTACAATATCTAATGAAAGAAGGGGTTTTCTAAATTGGGAAGATTCATTGGGTTCATATTGGTAGTGGGTTAAATAATGTGCTTTTTAGAAGTATTTTACACTATGTAGTCAAATAAAAGGTATTTTTTAGTATGCCAAGAACATATGTGCTATGTCAGAGGTTCATTGAGTGAAGCCCACGTGGAAAGAGGTAGGTTTCCTTCAGCTTCCATGACAAGCAAGAATAGGAGGAAGCTTACAAGCATTTGGTAGGATAATATGTGAGGGGGGAACCTCTTTATACGTAGAGGCTAGAGTAGAGGTAGAGAGAGAAGGATTTGGAGCTATGTTGTTGGAATCTAAGTGATCCGAGATCCTTTAGCTACCGAGATTATCCAAGATCTTTTACTATTGTGATGTTGTTAGAATTGCATTTAAAAGAGAATAAAAGAACCACATGTGCATGCTTAAACAAGAGGAAACATTACAACTATCAGCAAATCAAGAACACGATACATTTGATAACAATGTTCACCCAGTGTGGGATACATCGAAATTGTGAACAGTATACTAAGAAGAGAATTCGAAGTTTGAAGTTCAAGGTTGTAGGTGCAAATCGAATTCATATCATACTTCAAGGTTGGCCAATGGTGTTCTATGGCTTGAGACTCGAGTATTCCTTGGAAGGCAGCTCGAATTAAATAGCATAGAAAGATAGAATGGAGGCTGTATTAGAAGACAATGGCTTGAAGGAATTCATTGATCAAGAAATCCAAATGATAGCTTCAACTAATGCACAAGAGTTGGCTGAGTGGAAGAAGTGTGTGGCAAAGGCGAGACGGATCATCCTTGAGGGAGTTCAAGACCATATTGTCTCGAGTCTCCATGGGAAGGATACTCCATTTTCAATGTGGAAGACATTGAAGGACCTCTACCAGAATAGTAGCGACCAGAGGAAATTGGCACTCAAGGATAAGCTTCGAAGAATCAAGATGGAGAAGGGCGATACTATTTCCACATATCTGAACAAGCTCACCACCTGCAGAGATGAGCTTACCAGTGTGGGAATAACTACTGTCGATGATGATATGGTGAGCCTCGCTCTCCGTGGCCTTCCAAAGAGTTGGAATAGCTACCAAGACTCTGTGAATCGAAGGGAGAAACTATCAGATTGGGAACAACTATGGTCGAATCTCATGCATGACGAGATTAGGAGGAGCACACGAGATGGTTCTTCATCTAAGAATGATGATGAAGAAAATCTAGCCTTAGCGAGTAAGGCAAGGAAAGGGAAGGGGAAGGCTTCCCATTCCAAATCGAATTCTTCTCATGGAGGGAAGAAGGGTGACAAGTCTAAAGTGAGATGCTTTAATTGTCATGAGATGGGACATTATGCAACTAATTTCCCATCGAAGAAGTCCAAGAAGGGATCCTCAGATGGATCAAAAGGTGAGGCATTAGCCTCTCAGTTCGAAATGGACTTTACCCTCATCGCATGCATGGTGTCATCGATGATGGGTTGTGTTTGGTATCTTGACAGTGGAGCCTCATTCCACATGACCGACAATAAAAGTTTATTCAATACCTTGGAGGAGAAAGACCTCAACATGATCATAGAGATGGGTGACGACAAAAGGTATAGTGTTTTAAGAGTGGGCATGGTTGCTTTTCAGAGGGAGCATGGAGCTCCTATCACCTTGACAGATGTGATGTATGTGACTGGACTAAATAATAATATTGTTTCAGTTGCGGTATTGGAAGACTGTGGCTATGATGTGTTTTTTAGTAAGGGAAAGGTTTTCCTTAGACACATCACCATGAGACAGGTGAAACAGATTGGTTCACAAGTTAAGAACCTATATGCTCTTGAGGTTCAAGATGCATGCAAAGCCTTGAGGAGCAAGGAAAATGTTAGAGACTTGGTGGTTGAGAGGGAGAGTAAATTACCTCTCAACATGTAGCCCCAAAAGAAGTCTCAGACAATTGTGGAGGAGCCAAAATTGGAGAAGCAGAGAGGAGACCGAGTGAAGAGATCCACTCATGCAGATACCTCCATTAGGGGGGAATTTCGATCCAAGTGGGTAGAGGGATCACATGCAGCCATACCTCCAGGTGTGAGGTGGGGCGATGTGAAGTGATAGTCCCAAGAAGGCTGAAATTGGGTAGGGTCCATTGAGAGGTTTTATCTCATGGATCGTACCTTGCTACGAGAGCCCAAAGTACATAGTAGCGGGAGGAATTAGTGGGATTGATGCAGTTAGAGATCAAAGTGACAGAGGCTAGAGTAGTCAGATACTGAAGAGCATAGAGAAGGATTGACAACAGTGCAGAAAGGTAGAGTCAGCAGAAGCGCAAATTTTTTAGTTGACAAAGGCAATAGCAGTCAGAGACTTTGATGACAGATGCATCATATTGATTCAAGTTGGATGTTTTTTTTGTTTTTGGAGTTGCTGGAGCAACAAGACTAGAGAAAAGTGTTGCATGCATAACAGTCTAAAGTTCCACGATCGAGATCGAGTTGAATTCCTTTCTTGTTGAGAGGGAGTGTTGAAAATAGCAACAAGAAATGATAAAAATAGAATCGAGAATATTCCAATTTTAATTTGTCCTTGAATTAAAATTGAATTTAGTCTCACTAGCTGCTTAGAAATAATTAATTAATTCATTATGGGTTAATTAGTTGGAGAAATTCAAGTTAGAAGTCTTTCTTCAGTCATGCAACAATTATCCCTTAAATTAAGGAGATTATCCCTTACTTAAGGAGATAATATTGAGTTATATTTGAGTTGTAATTAGTGAGCTCAATTTATTGAGTTAAGTCCAGTTAAATTAGTTCCAAACTGTTTTAGGAACTAATTGTGAGTTATCTGCCAGTTGATGCATGCATGCATTCAGCCAGTGTACTCTAGATAACTGAAGATTCCCTCATTAGAAAGTCATGCATGTCTATTCTGAGAAAGACCCAGTTTAGATTAAAGACAAGGACAATGTACTATCAGTTGTATGTGTTTTCCTATAAAGGAAACTCATTCATGCAGTCAAGGTAAGGTTCCTTGAGGATTGCGCAGTTCTGACAGGGTGTGAGATCAGTGTGAGAGATCAGTGTTCCACTTGGTAAGAGGAGGATCACCCAGGAGAAACTGCACAAGGAAATAGGAGCTTGGAGGGCATAGAGGAAGGCTTGTGAGAAGCTTTGATTGCCTGTGAGCATCCAAGAGGATTGTACTGAGAGCTGGCTAGCTGTGAGATCTAAGGTTTTGTATAATTCTTATGTATTTCCACCTTGTATGATAATATAGATAGTGGGGTTTTTTAGCTAAGGCTTTCCCCAAAGTATTTTCATGTGTCTTGAATGATTGATTCTTCTTCTTCTGGTTATATGTGTTCAGCTCAATCTTGCTCAATCTTTAAGCTTCCGCAAAGCAAATTCATAGTATAAGTAGATTATAGTATTTTTCTTTTGTTATACTGCATTATTGGGTTAATCTATAGTCAGATTTTCTACAGAGATCTTAAAGGTAGATTTGTAGAGAATTTTCAGAATTTCTACAATGTTATCAATAGATGATCAAAAGCGACCGATCAAACAATTGATATGATATCAGGTCTCATAGTTGCAAGTGGGTTAACATAAGGTTGTGCCCCCAATGGATCTAACAATAAATATCCCCCTCATCTAACAACTGTCAGGCTCCATCTAGTCACAGCATGTCATCCCATTAGAGGGATCCTCATGACCCAATGGTTTAACAGTTCTGCCTCAGGTCAAGGTTCCTGACCTAGTTTTTATTTATTGGTGGGGTTCCACCTTAGTGCCTGAATCAGTCATATGAAATGATCCCATGTGACCCCAACTCGATCTATAGGTTTGTATATATGAAAACTCTAGTCTTAGCTCAATGCCCTAGTTCTTGGCCCTTCCGCCAGGTTGTGTGCCTCGCCATGTGGCAGTGGGCTATCCTGAACTTCAAGTCACCAATTTGTGGTGCTATAGCATGGTTACATTACATATATATATATATATATATATATATATATATATATATATATATATATATATATATATATATATATATATATATCTGTATATATCTAAAACTCTCAGAGTGGCCTCACCAAGGTCCTAACCTGTGTATCCACACACACACATATATATATGTCTGAGTTCACACATGTTGTATGGATAATCCCCATGTTTGGCATCCTAGTAGGTATGTGTATATATGTTATCAAATCCCTCCACCCATTGTTAGAAACTTGTCTAGACACAAGAAATAAGAACTTTATTATTAATAGTTCTAGTTTATACCAACATATATGTTTATATACATGCATACAATTTTTATAAATACCTGGATGTACAGGGTCTTCCTAATCTTGGGTGTGTGTTATATTCTTTCCATGCATCATGTGGTATGGGGTAGTGTCCCAAATTTTATTTATTTTAAGAGGACCCAATAATTGTTTGGCAGACCTAAGGATGGGGGGTGAACCCAAAGATGGTGGGAATACCTACCCATGTTTTTATGCATATTTTTTTGGGAAAAATGGTTTTTTCACATGGTATTTGTAGATCTGGTAAAGGGAAATACCATTATGTTCTAATCCAGGGTTAGTGGATTGGGATTTATTAATGCTTCATGATGTGTATATATGTATAATGGTAACATTGAAAGGAATATAATGAAAAATCAATCTAGTATTCCTGGTTTTGGGATCCATGGGAAAATGTTTGTGTATATTTTTTTAATGTTCTCGCCATTGTATATTTTTCTAATTTAAGAATTCATTTGCAGATAATTTATGTACAGGGTTAAAACCTACACAAATAAATTAATAACACTCTCCTATTCAGGATGCTTTAGGACTTCCCCATTCTGTGGGATTCACACATGCCATCAGATCATATCCATATATATAGGTCCACCCACATATGTATGCATAATTATGTTAATTAGTCAAACCTTACCATATCAGTACAACCATCTAGCCAACGACTAGGCTTTGTGTATTACCTAGTTAAACCAAGTCACATAGGAAACCATGGTAAAGGAATATAATCAACTCAACAAGCATAGCCAAGGAATCCATTAGACTTGTTATCATAATATCAACAATCCATCCATATAAGTACTATGCTTCATACAGTGAACTTTCATGCAATTATCTAAAAAATATAGACATTTAACTCATTGTACATATTGGTCATGAAAAATAACTATCATATATTATAGTTGGGAAACTAAGTCTAGTTCATCAACTCTCCAGCCAACCATAGATTGGACTGCACTATAGCCTTTCCTATAGCCAATCACCCCTGATCCATATTCCAGAACTTGAGGATGTTTTCTCAAGGGATATAAAACAATGTTGCAAGATGAGAGAAGGACTCTAGTGGCCCAACCATCTCCACTCACTAGCTTCTCGAGGCAATCAAAATAACATAGGGAATCTAGAGGTCTACCACCTCCACCCTTCAGTCACTTGATGAAATCAATAATATGCTAAAATAGGGAGTCCAGAGGTCTCCATTGTTGGGGAAAATTAATTGCTTAATAAAAACAACTAACTACCTGGATATTAATTATCAACCCGAGGAGTGTCTTTTTATTTCAAGGCAATCGAAAAAATATATGCATAACAAATACCAGCAACTAACACTCGTTCTATATGATTTTGTTCTATACTATCAAGCTCATTCAACAAGAAATAAAATGTAAGACTTGAATAATAAAACTAAAATTTTAAAAAAGAAAGTAAATGACAGGAAAAATAATTATGCTAATCACACAACTTGAATCATTGCTAAATTAAACCACATATCGTTGAATTGGAAATTAATCTATTGCACCCAACATAATTCAAAGGCTAATCTAGAGTAGTAAATTAAATGAAATCTAGAAATTGGATGAAATAACAAATATGGAAAATGCAGCAAACAACAAATTAGTTAAAAGAAAAGAAATCTACTTTAAGGAATGACAATTTAAATTCAAATAAACAAAAACATAACTACACTAACTTACATGTTCAAGGCAGCACCTTGTCGAAGGTAGAGGACCTAACTGCCCAATACTTAGTTCCGCCTTGAGAAATAATTTAGATTAGATTACAAGTAGTAGATGTAGAACTCAATGGATAACTTCATTAAAATATATGAGAGAAATAATTACAACATAATAAAGTTCTTAGCTTTGCCTCAAATTCAATAATTGTTCATCTCCCATCTCCCATCTCTCATATATTATCTCTTCTCCTACATCCTATCTAATAATTGTTCATCTCCTATCTCCTAATTATCCCTCATTATTCCCCTTCTTCTTTGATCTTTGTTTTCATTTAAATACACAAAGAGCAAAGGTAAGTTATAAAAAAGTTGATTTAAACATGATTTCCATTACAATTTTGGAATGATTACATAATCTCAATAAACAATATCATTCCTGAAATATCTTCCCATCATGATTCAATTGGAACAAGTCGAATCTGTTATTGCAATTGGGAGAATTTGGAAAATGGACACAACAACAAATCTGAGAAAACCACCTTCATAGAACCTTGTGTTTCTCTCAATTCAAGCCGAATTTTGGAAAACTACAAATGAAAATATTGATTTGGTTCATTCTAGAAAAAACCCATGTCTCAAATTTTCAAGATTCATCTTCATTTGCCTGAAACATCCAACGCAAAATGGTCACTTCTTATCCTAGCAGACTTCTGAGTCGGAATATTTGACTATGAGCTAGAAATCAAATTTGCAATCTGGAAAAGGTCTTGGAGGCTAAAATAGTGGGTGATGTGATAACAAATTCAATAATAAACCATTATTGGTAAAATAATGCATAATAATCTTCAATATATTAAAAATAAAGGAGAAAAAATATTATTTACTCACAAGAGCATAAATAACTATAAAATGGAAATATGTGATAAATTATGATAAATAGCATGATAAAGAATGGTAGAAGTGGATGGAATAGGTATTAAAAAGTGATAATTATAATGACAATTAGTGGCCCAACATCTGTTGGGTTGTGTTATATTCTTTCCACAACTAGCCCACGTAGTTAACCGAGCGGTTAGAAGGGGGGCAGAGCCCCCCCTTCGTTGTGTCGATTGTGTAGCAGGGGGAGTCATAGGGGGTTTGAGGGGTGCAGGTAACCCCACTCTATGAGGTCCAAGGTAGCGGAACATAAAATTTCGTTTTTGGACCCTCTATTAGGTTGGGCAGACCTACCTACGGTTTTGTGCATGATTTTTCGCACATGGTTTTGGACGTGATGGTTTTTGGTCCATGGTTTTGGACGCGATGGTTTTCGGTACATGGTATTGGATGCTTCGGCATGTATAAATATGTATTGTAACATTGAAAAGAATATAATGAAAAATCAATCTAGTAGTCTCGGTTTTGGGATCTAGGGAAAATATCTATGTATATGTGTTTTATGTGTTATGCTCTCACATTCTTTCTTTCTGTGTTTTAGAATTCGTATGAAGGTAATTTCTGTATGGATATAAAACCTACATTTGGTATCAAATCTGTTTTGGCTTCAAGGGGATGCCTTTGCTCCTGAGGGGTTTCGCCTGGGCCTGTGGTAGACCCTGTTAAGTGGGAGATCTGCAGGATCGATTCTGGTGGTGAAAGAAGATGGAGCAGCGGAAAGATAGAGATCGAGAAATTTAATGGTCAGAGTTTTGAGTTATGGAAACTCAAGATGAAGGAGCTGTCGGTGGATAAAGATCAGCTCGTAGTAGATCAAGGTACTAAACTAATGGGAGTGTTCGATGAAGAATGGAATAAGTTGGATCAGAAGGCTAAGAGCACAATATGATTGTGTGTCTCAGATTCAGTATTGCTAAATGTATCAGGGGAAGCTACGACAAAGGCTTTGTGGGACAAGTTAGGGACTTTGTACCAATATAAGTCTATGGTGAATAAACTATTCCTAAGGGAAAAGTTGTATAACCTGAGGATGAAAGACGGAGACTCTGTGACAGAACATCTGAACGCATTTAACATTGTGGTAAGTTAGTTATTATCTGTTGATATTAAAATTTCATATGAAGATAAGTGCATCAGTTTGTTGTGTTCTCTACATGATTCGTGGGATAATCTCATTATTGCAATAGGTAGCAATGCAACTACGTTGTAGTTTGATGCAATAGTCTCATCCTTGCTAACGAAGGAGATTAGACGAAAAAATATGGATAGCCAGAATGGTGATGCCTTGTTTGTATGAGGACGGTCCTAGAACAGAAACAAAAATAAGTCATCGGGTGGGAGATCTAAATCTAGAGGGGGATCTAAATTGCCAGGAAAACCTGTAAAGGTGGTGTGCTGGAAATGCAGAAAGGAAGGGCACTACAAAAGGGATTGTAAATCTAAATCTCTTGACAAAGGAAAGGGATCTGATGATGCTCCTTCTGCAGAGGCGAAAACCACTTCAGATGAAGGTGCAGATGTGTACTTGGCTTCTTCAAGTACACTTGTAGATCATGAGGCATGGTTGATTGACTCAGGTGCATCCTCTCACTTCAATCCCCATAGAGAGTGGTTCTACGAGTATGAGAAATATGATGGTGGTGATGTCTTCTTGGGGGATGACAAGAAGGCTAGAATTGTTGGTCGCAGAAAAGTAAAGTTGAAGTTGCAAGGTGGAAGGGTTAGAGCACTTCCAGGTGTTCTGCATATTCCTGCATTGGCCAGAAATCTAATTTTCGTAAGCAAGCTGCATGATGCAGGTGTGAAAAAAGTGTTCAAGAAGCATACCTGCAAAATGGTTCAGGGAGCACTGGTATTGATGCGGGGAGTTTGGATTGGAACTCTATATAAGCTGCAAGGTAGCACTATTATTGATGGGTGCAACATTTTTGTGGTTCTTGAAAGTGGAGTAGAAAATATAATGGTCTCTGGAGAGAAGACCATGTTGTGGAATCAAAGGCTTGGACATATTGGAGAGAAGGGACTTTGAATACTTCATGGTCAAGGTATGGTAGAAGGTATGAGTAATAGCTATCTAGATTTTGATTTCTATGAAAATTGTGTATATGGGAAGCAGAATTAGGTGAGTTTCCCCTCTGGTGGTAAGAGGGCAAAACAGATATTAGAACTTGTGTACAGTGATGTGTTTGGACCTCTGAAGGTTCCATGACTAGGTAAGTCTGTGTACTATGTATCATTTATAGATGACTTCTCAAGGAATACATGGATATATTTCCTTAAGAAGAAATCTAAAATCTTCGACAGGCTTAAAGAATTTAAGGCTCTGGTGGAAAACTAGACAGAGAAGAAGATAAAGGTGCTGAGGACAGATAACCATGGAGAGTTTTGCAATAAGGAATTTGAAGAATTCTGTAAGAAGTGTGGTATATCATGGCAAAATACTACTCCAGATACACCTCAAAAAAATGGAGTTGCAGAAAGAATGAACAAGACTTTGATGGAAAGAGAAAGAAGCATGCTCAGAGGTGTCGGGTTAGGACAAGAATTCTGGGCAGAGGTAGTGGAGACTGCATGTTACCTGGTCAACAGATCATCTTCATCAACATTGGAAGGTAAGACTCCACAAGAGGTATGGATTGGTAAGAAACCATCTCTTTCACATCTGAGGGTATTTGGATGTGATGCATATGTACATGTTCCAAAGGAGAAAAGAACCAATTTGGATAGTAAATCTAGAAAGTGCATCTTTATTAGGTATAAGGATGGTTTAAAGGGTTATATGCTTTGGAACCTAGTAACAAGGAAGGTTCTGTATAGCTAAGATGTGGTGTTCAGAGAGGTGAAAGATGTTATTAAACATGAAGTCCAACCAAAGGAACCTGAGAAGATAGAGTTTGAGCTAAAGGAGGAAGAATCAGACTCTACAATAGAGGAAGAATCAAAAGATGAAGAGCCACAAACTCTGGGTGTGAGAAGATTAGTTCGAGAAAGAAGGCTGCAAGAAATGTATAGTCCATCTGCTTTCTATTCAAATTTTGTTTTATCTGTTATTGATGATGATCCTAGAACTATGATGAAGCAATAGATTCAGAGGATGGAAAGTTTTGGAAAGAGGCCATCGTTGATGAAATGGCATCTTTGCACAAAAATGAGGCTTGGGATCTGGTGGAGTTGTCGGCTAGAAGGAAACCCATTGGTAGCAGATGGGTGTTCAAGAAGAAGACAAATGTAGAAGGAAAGGTGGAGAAATACAAAGCTCGGTTGGTAGCAAAAGGTTATTACCAAGTGCCGGGAATTGATTTTGGTGATATTTTTTATGTTGTTGCCACGGTAACTTCTATTAGATTACTTTTATCTGTTGCTGCTACTTTTGATTTTGAGGTAGAAAAGATGGACGTGAAGAAATCATTTCTTCACGGGGATCTAGAAGAGGAGATCTACATGAAGAAACTTGAAGGTTTTGGGGTGAAGGGTAAGAAATAAATGGTATGCAAGTTAAAGAAGTCTCTGTATGGGTTAAAATAGTCACCAAGGATGTGGTATCAGAAATTTGATACATTTATACGGGGACTTGGCTTCACCAGAAGCAAAGAAAATCACTGTGTGTATTTTAAATTAATTGGTGACAGTGTTATTTATTTGGTCTTGTATGTGGATGATATGTTGCTAGCTGGAAATGACAAAGAAATTATCCAGGATTTGAAGACTCATTTGTCCTCCAAATTTGACATGAAAGATCTTGGTGCTGTAAACTATATTTTGGGCATGGAAATTAAAATAGATTGGACAAAGAGGAAGCTCTAGTTAAACCAGAGAAAGTATGTTGAGACAATATTACAGAGGTTTAATATGCAGGATAGTGAACCAGTGAAGGTTCCTATTCCTGTAGGTGTAAAGTTATATGCTGAACAGTGTCCCAAGACATAAGAAGAGGAAGAGGACATGTCCCGTGTTCCATATTCAAGTGTAGTCGATAGCTTGATGTATGCGATGGTCTATACTAGACTAGACATTGCACATGAAGTGGGAGTATTGAGAAGGTTTATGTCAAAACCAGGGAAGGAGCAGTGGACAGCAGTGAAGCGGTTTTTTAGGTATTTGCATGGCACTAGTAATTATGGTTTGTTCTACCAAGGAAGACTAGTATTGGACAGAGTGTTGGATATTCATGGCTTTGTTGATGTAGACTGGGCTGGAGATCTGGATCAAAGAAGATCTACAAGTGGGTATGTGTTTAACCTATTTGTAGGTGCAATTAGTTGGATGAGTAAGAAACAATCTGTAGTGGCACTATCAACTACAGAGGAAAAATACATGGCAGCCACTCATGCAAGCAAGGAAGTAGTTTGGTTGTAGATATTGTGTTCAAGTATGGGGTTAGTCCAGGGAGCTATAAGGATAGACTATGACAGCCAAAGTGTAATTTTCTTGGAAAAGAACCCTGCATATCATTCAAATACAAAGCACATTGATGTTCAGTATCACTTTGTGAGGGATATGATAGAAGACAAAAAGGTGTTGCTGGTAAAGGTGGACACTTTGAAGAATACTGCAGATGCATTGACAAAATCTGTAAGCTCTGAGAAGTTCTCTTGGTGTAGAGAAACAATGGGCATTGCAAGGCTAGATATATGACTAAGCTCTCTTGTGGCCCCCTGTGAAAAGAAAACAACAAGTGGGAAAATGTTGGGTTGTGTTATATTATTTCCACGACTAGCCCATGTAGTTAATCAGGGGGTTAGAAGGGGGGCGGAGCCCCCCCTTCGTTGTACTAAATGCATAGAAGAGGTAGTCACAGGGGGTTTGAGTGGTGCAGGTAACCCCACTATATAGGGTTTGGGGCAGCGACCCGGAAAATTTTGTTTTTGGAGCATATATTAGGTTGGGCAGACCTACCTATGGTTTTATGCATGATTTTTCGCACACGATTTTGGATGCAATGGTTTTCAGTCCATTGTATTGAATGCTTCAGCATGTGTAAATATGTATTGTAACATTGAAAGGAACATAATGAAAAATCAATCTGGTAGTCCCGGTTTTGGGATCTAGGGGAAAAAAATTGTGTGTATGTGTTTTATGTGTTATGCTCTCACATTGTTTCTTTTCTATGTTTTAGAATTTGTATGCAGGTAATTTCTATACGGGGTTAAAACCTACAACATCTAGCGTCCACCCACTAGCCAATAAGGAAATCCAGAGGTTTATATCCCCACCATTAGTAAAGAATGGAATCTAGTGACTTCATCTCTACCCTCAAGTAAGCAAGGTAATCTAGAGGATTATACCTCCACCTTCAAAATAATTATACACAGTAGTTCCACTCAATCTTGGGGATCCAAAACTTATTGCAAGAAAACCAAGGGAAAAAGTAGAGGAGACTTTAAAACTCTCCTTACTAGGAATCCAAGGAACAAGCCTCCACCCTATTTGTTAAGGGAATCCATAGAAATTCTATCTCTACCCTCCAACCAGACAGGGAATCTAGAGACTATTATCCCTCACTTGAGAGAGATTCTTCCATTCTACTCATGCTAAAATGAAATTTCCTTCATTATCTTCTCTTTTTGCAAGACTTGTTTCCTCTTCTACCACTACTGTTATAACATCCACTAGTTGATTTTCCATGTAAATAAAATAAGACCAAGGTCATGGGGAAGTATTCCAATATGAATGTTGGGAAAAACATGGTGACGAGAATGACTTGTGATTAGTTTATGGCTATGGAAATTGGAAAAGGAATTGGAAAATGTAAAGTGGCATTAATTGGAATTTTATTTATGAAATAAAAGGAAATAGGAGAAAATATAGACCTGATCATGGGCATCTTCACAGATTCATGTATATCTATATCAAGTTAAGGTCAGAAACCTTCCTTGTGCCCCTTCTCATGGCTAACATGCCACTGTTATCATTCTATTATTCAGTCAATCATGAGCATAACATCTATTTAATTGTGTTAATTAAAACCAAGGTTTATATAATTCCTTGTAGATAACATGGCACACATTATTTAATGGACTTCTCGTCCATAATTCCTCTTTTCACCTTTTTCCTTTTGTATTGCTATCATTGGGAAAATTCCAACCACTTATGCTTTCGCTCATGTAATTTTTTGTATCTAAGAGTAGCTCTCCAATATGTTTTAGCATTGCCTCTTTTCCATTCCCTTTGCCCATCTCTACGTTCCTCATTGCCTGGAACTCGTTCAGTTGATCACTATTCATGTTCATTAAATGTGTCTCTCTTCGGATCTCTTTTGCCAAGCTTTGTGGCCTCCCTACTACCTTCAATCAAATTGAACCAAGGCCCTAAGCCCCGGGCATGTAAATAAAAACTTTCCATAACATCAATAGGAAATGCAAGAGGCAAAATATGAGGTAACTTTGCAAAGAATAAATTCCATGATCACAATCATAGAAAAACCAAACATAAAACAACATGGTCATGTACAAATCTGAAATTAAATTGGTGTTAGACATGAAAACTATAAATTAAAACCACCACTTATAGGAATTAGTATGAAACAATCAAAAGTTAAATTTTATCCCCATAAGTCCAACATTCATGCAACTTCCATCCATCATTGAATGTGCATATGTATACATTCACATATGCATAATCATGCACCTAATTTAGTTCATTATTTATTCACAAGGCTCACAACAACATTGAAGTCTTCCATTCCCCAAAAATTCATAGGGTATCTTTTCAACACACACATATGTATGTGTGTCAAGGAGCTTAAGAGAATGTCCCCTCCTCCTTCTTGGTGTCTTGCATTGTTGATTCGTCTTCATGTGGCCCATATGGGATATGGTATTTCTTCTCCTTCTTGCAAGGATATTCCCTTTCCTGATGCTCTTCTCCACAACACTAACAAGATATTATCCACTTCTCCTTTCTAGCCTCATGAGGCCTCTTCCTACTAATGCTATTTTTCCTTTTAGAGGATTTAGCTTGGTATGTCATCTCTAAAGACTGATTTTTCAACTTAGCATTCCACTGAACTAGTTCTTGTTATTTCATGGTGAGATTTATAAGTCCTTCTATATAGATCTCAAGCTCATCTTCAAAATATTTGAGCTCAACCTCCAAATTCCTGAAGGTTTTCTTCCTTTAGATGGATGTACCTCCTTCTCACTCTCAATGGACTTGGTCCATCCTCTACAGCAATGTGCCACGATACATGTTTCCTTTCGCTACCAGTAAGTATCATTATTTTCTGCCACATATATTTAGTTGTTAGTGTATTAATAGTTATAAACAAATATACCAATTGTCTTTCCCTATTGTGCCAAGCACGCTACCTTACACCTACACACATGTCTCACTTTATGTATTAATCACACGTCTGAAAACCCATGACATAAAAATATCAACATAATTTTTCTAAAAATAGAATTTGTACATGCACAAAAACACATCAACTAATTAATTTCATTCAGTCTTTGTACTAAGACCAAAACAACAATTCCAATTCATGCTTTATACCAAGGTTAGTAACTAGGGCATATGCAACCTTAAGGAAATTAATCATAAACCCTTTAATACATTGACATCATTTCATGCATAGTTATGTCCATCATGCATACAATCAATTAGTCACATGCTGACTTTTAACACCTAAACACTTGTTTAGTTAATTTTCTAAAATCAAAATGGACCCCTTTGTAGGAACACTACCATCACTTGTTCATGATAGAGCATATCCAGTCCAAATGTTGAACCTGGATGCTCTGATACCACCTGTAAACACCCTAGCTACCTCAATGGAATGTCCACTTACCTTTATCAATGTTCCTTTCAAGGGTTTGGATTATTTAATTAAGTTTTCCACCCTTCTTCTCTCTCTCTCTCTCTCTCTATATATATATACAGATTCGGGCTTCCAATATATGAATGTACGTATTTATTTAGTTGCCCATGATATCAATGCACATCACTTGTGGATATAACAACCATACGCTAGCATAATGTATGCTAGTGCCCATAAATGATACACCCCACACTATAGACTAATATAATGGTCATAATCAATCAGGTAGATCGATGGTTTGCACAGGGTGTACTCCCCACACTAATGTCACAAAGGGGGGGATTTTGCTGAGATCTTGGACTCATCCCAAAAGCTATATCAATGGTATCTGCGGGGGTCTCCCTCCTGCTGACATCACAAGGAAGGGGCTACGCATACCATTTATTTTTAGTTGTGATTCGCCACCGTGCAATCGATGTTGTGGCTCCCACCGTAGCTATATGTGTGTGTGTGTAAATAAAATAATTGTATAAATTACACCAATGACCTATGATGCTTATGCTCCAGATCAACTAATTATAACAGGTCAACATGCACGGATGTTAATAAGGGCAGGGGTGGAGAATAAAGAAATTTATTAAAACCACCCGTCTCCAGATCTACAGATGAGATCAACTCTGACAACCCTCCATCACCTTTTCTGAAACCACTAAAGGGGGTGTCAGAAAAGGCGGTATTGGTTTCCCCCAAAACCACATATATTTTTACCGACATGTGCTTAACGACAAGTCAAGGCCCAAACTATCATCAATTTTCTAGGTTAGCTCCAACATGGCATGTGTCAACCTCCTAAGCTCCACTTGCTTTGCGCCACTTGTCACCAACTTATGCAGAACCCATGATTACATTCCATTGAACTACATGGGCATCAACTCTCCCCTTGATCTTCTGAAAATGAGGCTTGTAGAACACATCATCACATTCCCTGCCATCCTAGAGATTCTCCTTGGTTGCTACCCATTAAACCTTCCGGAAGGAACCTTCGGGACACGTCATCCCACTCTAATGTCATTCTAATGTTTCTTAAACTTCCTTACAGTTACGTTGTTGGGGTCTTTCCTTTAGGTTTACATATATCAATGGGCCCTACCTCTGCACAACCCTTGCTTCCAATTGGTCCATGATGTTATAGTGCCACTACATCCCGTGCTGATTCACCCCACTTCTCTTCTCCAGTGCTCTCGTAATTGTTGTGGGGTAATTCATTGGGCTGAATTGTCAGGTGGGTCCACCCCTCAACCAATAGTGGAACTGTTGGGCTCACATGTCTGCCAACATGACCCAACTTATGTTATCCCACCCATTCCTTGTCTGCCTTGCTCTATTCCTTCCAAGAATAACTTCCGAGATTATGTGTCCAAGTGGGCCACTCCTTCGACTCAAGCTTCCCCTTTGAAATTATAGGATATAATCCTCTGGGATGAGTTGTCATATTGGTTCCATTTTTAGCCAATGGGACCACTCTCCACCTCTGTACTGTGAGCCTAGTTAGCCCAGTGCCCTATCATCCCTACAATTCCTTCCTACTTGTAATTAAAGCTTCTAGGATGTGTCATTTGGGACACATCACCCCTCAAATTTCCAACTATGATAACGAAAAATCCCAACATCAAATCCATGGCTTCTACATCGGGGATCTTGTCAGACCCTTTGGATATGGTTTCTCCAATTAAGGCTATAAGTTTGAGTTTAATCCTAGATCTACAGCAATGCTTCTCATTCAAAAACTCTACCATGGCTCTATTAGGGAGTTCTTGCCATATTAGGAGAAATATACCAGAGTTTGAATTCAGTGGTTTCCATATGGGCTCAATCCCCTCTTGCACTATGCATATTTTTTAAAATAACTCTAACATTGTTCGCTACAATGGTTCTTTAAACGCCTAGAATTGGATGAGAAAAATACCATGGCCATTAAAGTTTAATAGGGAACCCACTAGTGCTATCCCTCCTGAGCATACAATAGAGCATCCTTCTCTAAATTCACTGTGACTGAATCAAGCGACATTAATCAGGGACTTGTCCATTTAGACCAAAGACTTATTAATCGTTTCTCTTAAGGTATTATGATCCCTTGGGTCATCTATATTTTCCTGAGATCGAATAAGTCTTGGCCTAGAAATATGTGGGTCTCCATCAAGGATGAATTAGGTGTCGCAAGCTTATAACATCCACCATGAAGCACATGGTTCCAAAAGGACCACACAAATATTGGCATTCGTCAAGGAAATGGGGATACCTCCCTTGAGTTTGACTTCAAGTATCAAGCTTATATAAAAGCATATGATTGATAATATGGAATACTTATGGAAACTCCCTTTGTAGGGATAGGGAATCCCAATCATATCTACACCAATGGTTTTCATCAACCCTTTTCTATAGGCATGGTCACTCTTGAAGAGCCTCCAATACTCACACTACATGTTGCAATGCTACCCGATGTGTGTTGCAACCACTCCGTGACCATATGCACACATGTTTGTGCATAAATTTTCTCTCACATCACAAGCATAACCATAATGAAAAATATGGCTATTAACCATGTGAGGTTCATAACAAGGAACACATATTACATAAGAAATTTTGTGTGAAGTGTAGGAATATAAATTCGAGTCACTCTAGGTAATGAGGTCGTGCCTTACACAACACAAAATATAGATTTGTTGGTATAATATTTGAATAAAAATATTGTGTTAACCAAACACTAGATTTTACATTAATAAGAATTAGAGAAGACCCACATATGGGTCAATAAGAGAAAAAAAGGAAATCCTCCATACTATAACATTGTAATGCAACAATGAAATGCCAACATGCAATCCACATAAACAACATTCTGCAATAATAAAGAAAGTGCTCATGCTAATATTTTTGTGCTTAATTATCACCCGCATGCACTATCTCAACTCCTTCAAGCATTAACATAGAAAATTAGTACACTCTACGTAATGGTAGCCGCATGCATGCCTAATGACCTCATAACATCATTTCAACTAGGATGTACACACAATTATTTGTGAGTAAGAAGAATATGAGCACCTATCTTAACAATACAAAAGTGTTCCAACTGAGGCTAGGAATCTAAATCTCCAACCAACTAGAGATAAGCTACATACATTATTACTTGTACTTGTCACCCCTGAGCCATATTTCAAAGCTTTAGGTGTAGTTCTTTCAAAGGGAATACTTCAATAAATATATTGTTGAATAGAATACACAAGTACACCTTGCCTTCATTCCCAAGGAAAGTTACAACGCTCTTTGTAATACTTACACTCTGCCAATTTCTATAGGACCTTTAGCTAGTTTATTTCTCTCCTCATTGATCCAGGTGGCTTCAGACACATGTAGAAGTCCAAGAGGGCTAAAAAATGGTCTAAATTCAAAGTGATCATATTTCTCTCGAACCAAGACCAGAGCGAAGTGCTCGTTGCCCTGATTCCAACGATGTGAACGACACTCAAATCCAAGTCCGTATGGACGAGATAGGGCCAATCAAAGTTCAGGGCTCACTTGGACAAGTAATAGGTTTAATGGTCCTAAAAATTGACTGAGACCTGACGCACAGAATCTGACCACTGGACGAGCGAAATTGTTGCCTAATTAATTTTCCCAATGACACTTATTTTCAACAAATAAAAAAATGACCCTATGGTTATTACAAAATAAAAATATAAAAAATAGGGGCGAGACAGGCCCGTCGGACCCACGCACCCTGCTGACCATATATATTAATATTATATATGGGGTGGCAGGTGGTCAAACCCCCCACCCCCGATCAACATCAACCCAAAATGGGTTGGCGGGTCATCACCCCTATCGAACCACATGTAACCAAATTATATGTATATACCATTAGAACATGGCGTGAAAATTTAAAAATGACCCTATGGTTATTAAAAAACAAAAATATAAAAAGCATAGTGTGGGACGGGCCCGTTGAACCCGCCCACCCCACCGACCATATATATTAATATTATATATGGGGTATCAGGTGGTCAAACCTCTCCACCCTTGGTCAACATCAACCCAAAATGGTTTGGCAAGCCGTCGCCCTCACCGAACCACATGGAACCAACTTATATGTATATACCATTGGAACATGACGTTAGAAAAATTAAACAAACAAATGTTAACAAAATATTCCAAGTTGGGGGTTTTCAGGATTTGAACCACCTGCCTCCCACCTTTGACACCCCCGTCCAACTGTTCTGCCACATGTGGTTTCTTTGAAAAGTCCACTGGACTTTGCATTTGCACCCGGGGGGGGGGGCTTGAGACCTGCAGACCATGGAGTAGCAGACTATGAAACCAAGAGCGGAACCTTGACATAGATGCTGAGGTAGAACTATGGCAAGACAGATCTCGAGACAATCTTTGGAGAGAATATTCCATAATTCTTATGAAGAATCTTTTAGATTCCCTAGGAGGTAAAAATTCATTTTTCCATAATGATATCAAGTTTATAGTCACTTTTCTTAGATTTTCGCAAGGAACATGATGGTGAAGTCAGATTCACCATCTAAGCAATATATTTGCAGGTACCCCACAGAAGTGAATCTTTACAGAAACTTGAGGAATCTTTAGATTCCCTCGGAGGTTGAAATTCGTCAGAGTCAGAATGCAACCAACTTTATGCTCAAAAGTCTCATAATTCTGCAAGGATCACAATGATGACATCATATTTTCCACTTGAGGAGTAGAACACCAGTCATCCCATGGATCAAAATCTTTGGAGAATCTAGGGGTATCTAAAAGATTCCCAAAGGCCCAGATTTTGACAGTGTCATAATTCAACGAATGGAAGTCGATTTTACACCACTCGATGCAAAAATTTAGTGGTGTAGTTAGTTTTTGCAGCTGAGCCTTTCATTTTTTGGCCAACTTCAGAAGTGAAGGTACATGAAGCAGTCATGTTATGTTTCCTTTCATTATTATTGAGATGATGTATTATTTTTCAGATCCCTATTTGATACTAGGTTGAGGGATAGTTATTTCCACATTATGTGAGATGTCATTAGATTTTCATGCTATGTATTGTTGCTGAGATCCCTGTGTAACTATGTTGAGGGGATACTCATTGCCACATTATGTGAGATTGTATTAGTTTGTCATGCTAAAGGGTAGCCAATTATGAGTGAGAGTTCCTGTAGGAAGAACATCTTGTGGGGAGACGAGGCACTCTTGTTGAGGGCATATGACCTTGTTATGACAAAGAATAGTCCATGTACATCATCATCGCTTCTAGGATTATATGAAATAGCCTACACCATATTAACACCAGGCCCGAAGATAAACCAAGCTCCGATAAACTAGGCTCTGATACCATGTAGAAATTCTAAAAATTCTCTACAAATCTACCTTTGAGATCTCTGTAGAAAATCTGACTATAGATTAACCTGATAACGCAGTATAACCAAAGAAAAATACTATAATCTACTTCTACTATCAATTTTCTTTGCGGAAGATTAAATATTGAGCAAGATCGAGCCAAACACATATAACCAGAAAAAGAAGAATCAATCTTTCAAGACACATGAAAATACTTTGGGGAAAGGCTCAGCTAAAAACCCCACTATCTGTATTATCATACAAGGTGGAAATACATCAAAATTATACAAAGCCTTAGCTCTTACAGCTAGCTAGCTCTTAGTACAATCCTCCTGGATGCTCACAGGTAATGTAAGCTTCTCACAAGCCTTCCTCTCTGCCCTCCAAGCTCCTATTTCCTTGTGCAGTTTCTCCTGGGTGATCCTCCTGTTACCAAGTGGAACACTAATCTCTCACACTGATCTCACACCCTGTCAGAACTGCGCAATCCTCAAGGAACCTTACCTTGACTGCATGCATGAGTTTCCTTTATAGGAAAACACATGCACCTAATAGTACACTTTCGTTGTCTTTAATCTAAAGTGGGTCTTTCTCAGAATAGACATGCATGAGTTTCTGATGAGGGAATCTTCAGTTATCTGGAGTACACTGGTTGAGTGCATGCATGCATTAGTAGACTAATAACTCAGAATTAGTTCCTCAAATAGTTTGGAACTAATTTAGCTGGACTTAACTCAGTAAACTGAGCTAACTAATTACAACTCAAATATAACTCAATCTTATCTCCTTAATTAAGGGATAATCTCCTTAATTTAAGGGATAACTATTGCATGATTGTAGAAAGACTTCTAACTTGAATTTCTCCAACTAATTAATCCATAATGAATTAATTAATTATTTCCAAGCAGCTGGTGAGACTAAATTCGATTTTAATTCACAATTTTAATTCAAGGACAAACTAAAATTGGAATATTCTGGATTCTATTTTTATCATTTCTTATTGTTATTTTCAGGAAACATTTCTAGTTAGGGGTGGGGTTTGTGTTCACATTTCGGCCATTAATTTGATCTGCGCTTCACCATTATTCGATGGAAAAGAGGGAAAGTGTTCCTGATATATACATGGTTGGTGCTACGACATGGTGTAAGGTGGACCTTTGTGCACATTATATAATAGTTATATGTGTATATATATGTAGCAAGTTGTGGCTTCATAAATTCATCTTACACCCTAATCCACAGTGGTACCCACTCGAGTACAAGACATGTGGGTAGAGGATGATGTGGCATGCCATTTTGGAATGCAACCACGCTATAAACACCACTTCCATTATGTGATTATGGTGCAACATGTCACATGGGCACCACGGGGAGGCCATGTGGGTGCCACGTAGGCTAAAAGTGAGGTGGCACAAAATTTGAGCATGCCACAAGGAAATCAAGTGACACTACTATGATTTTGTTATAGGGTAGTTGGCCATGTCAACACCACATGGATGCCACGTGGTAGGTGAAGACGAAGCTTCAAGGTTTGTTCATTAAACTTTGGGCGGTTCATAACTTTTGATTTTGGAACCCGATTGAGGAAAATAATTATACCTCTCAAAAGGTCTCAATGAGACGAACACCATGCTGTCATTTTTTTTTTACTTTCAAGAGTTAAAAACAAGGGTGTCAAAATATTAGACCCCATGATAGAATATTGGGAGTCAAATTAGCATAGTAACCACTTCCTGCTACCATATTTTTGGGTTAGGTTGGTAAGGGGGTGCGTTACATGTGGATATAAGCTCATTCCTTGGACTTAGAAGGTAACTGGGCTCATTGTTGGTATGGATATTGTATTCAAATTAGGAAGGAACATGCAAGTCTTAGGGATCAAGATTATGAAATTGCTTGGGCTTATAAAAAAATTGAGGCCTCTATATTACCAAACATGGATACACAACTTTACAAACACTTGAGGTTTAATAAATTCTTTGGTAAAGGAAGAGGTTATGGAAGGTTAAATCCTCCCTTATTGTGATTTCTTCGATTAGCTTGTTATCAACAAGAAGACCTTGATTTCGGATATACTTCAAAAGAGAAACAAAGTAGGTCGAACCATTTGCATCCTTTATAGAGTTAATGATGAAACTCCCATACATCTATTTTTAGAATTCCCTTACACAAGATAGGTATGGAAAGAGGTTTAACATTAGATCTCACTTATGCATTTGTGGGATAAATCATTGCTATAAAATTGATCTCAGTAGTTATTTATTGGAAGGGGACAAAAGGAATACATATTACTTCCTTACTTGATTAGTTGGGGAATCTAGTTGGTGAGGAATGCTAGGTTTTTTGAGGATGTCTAGGTTCCCACTCTGAAATTATAATTATATTCTCATTCACAATTTTATTGTTATAAGCCTTATACAAGGTGAAAGCCAGTGATTGGAAAAATGATTGTGAACAAGGAGTATGCATGGAGTTTCTTTGATGGACCCTTCTAGGGTCCAAAACACTTATGTAGCATGGGTTTTGGGATATTTTATATTGAGGATTGGCAAATTGAAGAAACCTGGGTATCGAGATCAATAATCAAGGTTGAATTAGAGCAATATTCATTATAATGAAGTGTGCTTTAGAGAAATATATTATGAAACAAAAGGTATTTGGAGACTCAATTATGATTATCAAAGGGATGGAAAATGAAATCCAAATCCATAATACCATTATTTCATAACGAGTATTTCTATGGTTGCGAGTACACTAAGGGAACAAATTCACTATTATATTAATTGGAGGGAAGGAACCCTCCGTTCAAGGAGGCTGCCCCTCACCCACTTTTTGTATAAATAAGAGAGCCTAATAACTCTGTAGGGATTCAAATTCTAGAGAAAATATAATGATTATCAGAGAAGGAGATTTTTGCCTATTATTCCAGTGGTTATGTTGCATGTTTGGACACTTTTGATGTTAATTAAAATAATTTATTTGTTCTCAACCTGAGTTTTCTTTAATGGAATCGAGTCTCCTTAGGTTAGGGTCTGACCCAAGTGTTTAAGCCCCTTCCTTTGTACATTTCTTTTGCATGCATTTAGTCTAGTTGTGATTTTCTGCAAATCTTGTTTTTGAGAAAATAATTCACCTTGCACTTTTATAAGCGAGCTCCTTATTGAAGCTTGGTTTTGTACCTTATGACTATAATCACTAAAAATAGTTTTCTTTATGCAATTGTAGTT
Organism: Pinus tabuliformis; assembly: GCA_031772625.1. Classification (NCBI taxonomy): domain Eukaryota; kingdom Viridiplantae; phylum Streptophyta; class Pinopsida; order Pinales; family Pinaceae; genus Pinus; species Pinus tabuliformis. The sequence continues at coordinate 922,245,316 of CM062816.1, forward strand.
TCCACTACAAATTCAGCTTATCCTTTCCACTGTCATTTTGTTTTCTGCAGTTAGTAGTTTGGTAATTGCTTAATCATATTGTATTTATCAGTTGAACATACACATTGTTTTCATATGGAATACATTTTTTATTGATTGAATCAGAATCATCTATCATGCATTAGGATCGCCTCTCTCATCACCTTTTTCTTCACTACTCTCCATTTCTATAAACTATCCACATGTTGAAAACTTCCTAACTGAGTTACATGAAACTTCTATCCTCATTTATTCCATGCATAACTCATATAATTGAGTGTTACTGAGCTTGGTAAGGTCCCTCACACCCTTCCACGAACTTCAAACTCCTTTTCCATCGTCCAAACTGCTCCTAAACTCCATAAAAGTTCTCTCAGATGCTTCATGTAGCAAAACAAAGCATCTGGTAATAATACACAGATTTCTCCAAGACTCCTCCATAATTGCATCCAAAGTTTTTCCTTCATTTCTTATCACTCCAAAACATAATTTAAATGTTGAATATGTATTTTAGAATACCATAGTCTCCTTAGGTACTTTTCTTTCATAGTTATAGTTTCATCCCTATAATTAGGTTACATTGTTTCTTTGATTTGATAGCTAGAATGAGATTGATTTACCTTCAATATTCTTGAGCATTTTATTTTCTTCTTGCAAGTAGAATAGAATTTACTTCAGTCTTTTCCTTTCCCACATTATTATAGATTTACTTCCTATGAATTAGATTAGAATTTCATTGTATCATTTGTTTTCTATAAAATAGATTAGGGTTTCATTCTATCATTTACTTTCTGCAAAGTAGATTAGGGATTATTTTTGTCATTTAATTTCATGCTATGTATTATGGTTTACTTTATCTCATTTAATTCTCTGCAATATAACAATTTCTATTTCATTCATTCCTTTTCCTTCAAAGTTAAGTTAGGTCTATTTTCCACTTACTAATATTTTCAAGTATTTCCCATATCATACTAGTCTTTGTGCATCTTAATTCACTTCACTACATCATATTAGCCCAAGTAAAACATTTCTTGTTGTACCTATAGTACTGGTACCTCTTAAGTTTGTACGAACTCTGAATTTATAATTAAAGTTGATTGCCTAGGGAGTTGCAACATTCTTGTTGTAATACTAGGGCTCGTCACTTTTTGGCACTGTTTTCAGGGAGGTGTCAATAGTAGGTATTGTTTTTCTACTTTAATTTTGTTCTTTATCATTTCATTTCCTCAATAAAACAAAAAAAATTGCATCAATATTTAGGTTTATAAAATACAAAAAGAGACAAAAAGAAGGTCATTTATTTCAAGCCTTGTAGAGCTAGGGATAACTCAGGAAATGTTTTTCCTAAAACCCCCACTTCTACATGCAACCAACCCTCACGTTTTCATGATTGTTGACATCCTTCTCTATCTACAGAGGATTTAGAGGCATTTTTAGATGAGAAACTAGAGATTTTTTAGGAGCATACAAGAGAAGAACCTCCATCACCCATTGAAATTATGGTTGGAAATAGGTAGCCTAGAGTCTTTTCTATTAGAGAGACATGTGGTGAAGCTAAAATGAAGAATAATATCTCCACTTCTCTTCCACACTTCCATGGCATGGCTTTTGAGGACACTGAATCCTTCATGCATGAATTTGTTATATTCTACAGGACATATGATTATACCTCTAATGAGTAGAAACTTAAATTATTTCCTTCTACCCTTAAGGATGCAACCTTGCATTGGTTCACGAGTTTGGAAGGAGGGAACATTACTACATGGGCTCGGATGTAGCAAGAATTCAACACAAAGTACATGGTCTATTGTAGGGAAAGGGACACAAAAGAAGAAATATTTAGAATGACTGAAGGGCTAGATGAATCCTTAGAAGGATTTGAAGAAATATTTCAACTGATATACAAGATAGTTAACTGCACCCTTGATCCATAATCAATGAAGCTATTTTTACTCCAAGGCATTAGAGAAGAGTTGATGGAGACCCTCAACTTGCTGTCTATTTGAGATATTTACCATCTCAATTATGAGGACATTAGAAAAATGTTCAAAAATCACTATCGAGTTGCAAGGAAAAGAGGTAGATCCAACTAGGGTTTGGTAGAGTCATTGAGAATGAAATAGGAGGTAGTTTGGATTATTTTAAAAACGAAATATTACATGATTTTTCCCTGTAGACGGACACAATTCATATTAAGAAAAAAACAATAGGAGTAAGAAAGGGAATTAGCCATATTTTTCCCTAGATACACCAAAAAGAACCCTAGAAATGAGTACCCAATATTAAATGTTATAGAAATATGCTTTGTGTGTGAGAAAAACCATTGAATTGACAAGTGTCCATCTCTTCCAAGTCTGAAAGTAGTGTATGAACGAGAAGAAGGAGGCATGGAGCAATTTTTCTTCATCAACCAAAGAAGGCCACAAGGTCCTAAGCCATATCAACAAGGTATAAAATATCCTCCTTTTTTCAACACAAGTCATAATGCACCTTTTCAGTCGTGGTATCCACAAAAAAACTGACCGTGATCCATGCCTTTTTCTTAGCCCTATCCACCTCAACATGTCATTCTGCCTTTCTAGCCATAACAACACCACACTCTTTAATGGGGTAATCCATCACAAGAATGGAGGCCTAAGAAATCCCAACTAGTTGCCTTAATGCCTCCTCCTCCTCAACCTCACCTACCCAAAAACAATCCATCAAATAAACCCCAAATTCTTGCTCAACCCAATATGAATCCAAACAATAAGTATGCCTAATAAGTCTACAATGGTGGGACCTTTTATCCTACCTATGCCATGGAAATCCAAGAAATCAACCTCAGATCTAGGAAGGTACTTCCTAATGTTCACCCACCTTCTCCAACAAAATATCTTGAAGAACATAAGCAGAAAATAAATCATCAAGCCAACAACCCACCTTATCTTGAAAGGTTGATCCGTACGAAACCACGCACCCCAAAAGAAGTTGAACTTTTGGGAGAAATGAAAAATATGTGTCAAAATTCGTCTCCTACAAGCCATTAAATATGTTCCCATATATAACAAATTCGACATAGAAGAGTCTCTTAGGAGGTCGGGGAGGAAGGGAAGGATGACCCCACTATCAATATCATTGGGAAATTGTTCGATCTAATGCCTGGAAAGGTCATCATCCCAAAGTATCTGAATTCGGGAAGCTCAATAGTGGATGTACACCTCAACATATTATATTTCCTTATACCATCGTTGATTTAGGTGTTGCAATTAATGTCATTACCAAGGAGACCGTGCTCAATCTTAACCTGCAAGGAGCCTTAAGGAAAACCACCACAATGCTGTAACTTGCAAATAGATCCACAATAGTGTCTGAGGGTCTCATTGAGGATGTCATGGTTTCCATTAATTCTTAGGAGCACCCCATTGATTTCCTTGTACTCGAGCCTAATACCTAGTTTAATGGCTACCCTCTTATCCAAGGAATATCTTGGTTAGGTACTATTGATGCCCATATCAATTATAGAGGTGGAAACATGATAATTAAAAATGGGCAGCTCACAAAACAACTTGTACTATATCCCCTTTCTCAACCTATTGTTGAGCATGATTTTCCTATATGGGTAAAAGAGGAAGAACTTTATCAATCATCACCCTACCCCATTTGTACATTACAAGACGTTAATGGTAGCAGTAAATTGGATGACAATAATCTAATTGACAAATTTTTACAAAACAAGTATCTGTTGTCATGCAAATTGATGGATTAAAAGAGAAGCCTTTAGGATATCCTAAAGAAATTCTATGGAAAGAATTCATTGTTGTTATTTCTTATCAAAATAATATCAAAATTTTACAAATCAACCCCTCTAGAACTCTAAAAATTACCCCTTTCCTTTCAATTGATCAAGAGGAGCAATTGCTCACTGTTTTAAGGCAGAAACTTGATGTTTTTTCTCGAGATTACAAAGAAATGAAAGGATCCCATCCCTCGATATGTAAACATAATATATACATCAAGGATGAAAATAAACCTATTTTCCAACCTCAATGAAGAATGAACCTTACACTCAAGGACATTGTAAAGGAGGAATTTCAAAAATGGTTAGATGCGTGATTTATTTATCATATTTCTTATAGTGACTGGGTTTCACCTTTAGTCATTTTACCCAAAAACAATGGGAAATGGATAGTTTTAATTGATTACAGAGAGCTTAATAAGGATACCAAGGAGGATCACTTTCCTTTACCTTTTATAGTCCAAGTTTTGGATGTTCTTACAGGAGAAATGTTCTTTTCATTTCTGGATGGTTTTAGTGGGTACAATTAGATCCATATCAGTCTTAAAGACTAGGATAAGACTAATTTCACTTACCCATGCGGGGGATTTTCCTATAGGGTCCTTCCATTTGGCTTGTGTAATGCTCCTACCACCTTCCATAGGGTGGTATTGAGTATTTTTGTTGATTTTTTGCATTAATCAATTGAGATTTATATGGATGACTTCACACCTTATGGAGATGATTTCCAGGAATCCCTCTCTAACTTATGCACAACTTTGAAAGGATGCATAGAAATGAATCTCTGCTTAAGCCCATAAAAGTGCCAATTATTTTATGAATGCAGGAATTGTTCTAGGCCACTTTCTCTATAAGATGAGGGATTTAGGTTGATCCTAACAAGATTGCAATTATCATAAGAGTTCCTATTCCACAAAAATAAAAGGATGCCAGGAGCTTCCTAGGACTAGTTAGATGTTATAGGATATTTATCAAATATTTCTATGAAATTGCTTCACCGTCTTTTGGTTTACTGACAAAAGACTCATATTTGTATTGGATGGTTCATTGTCAAAAGGAATTTGAAGAGCCCAAGGAAAAGTTGAAAAATGCACCAGTTCTTTGGGGCCCAAATTGGATCTTTCCCTTCCACATGCACACAGATGCATGGTAACAACCCCCTCCCACATTTACCCACTTTTACAAGCCCTCTAGATAAATTTTAAATGGAGTGCCACTATGACATGACCTGACCTCTTAACTCTAGTTAAGGAAGTGGGGCCTACAACTGAGACTTACTAACCACAAAATGACATCCTACATGGACTACATATCACCTAGAAGCTGAAGAAACACCCTAGGTGGTCAATCCCTGAGTTGGAACTTTGTTTTAGTTACTTAGACTCCTAGCCACACCCTTAACATTGCCTCCATGTGGTTGATGGCCTTCAACTATACTCACAAGTGTTGCTCCACGTGGTTGTGACCTAAATTTCTCAATTTAGTGACTACGCTCCTGAGATCTAAGCCACAAATTTAGGCCAACCTCCATACCCATTCCTAGAACTACTTGAGACTTTTCAAAATGATAAATAACATAAGGACAATGCTAAACATACAAAAGTTAAAAAGAACTTGACCTAACTAGGCCTAACCATAAAAATCATTTCGTTAAACATATGGTGAACATGTAAGCTACAGGTCATGAATGCATATCTTATCATAGAAGTCTAAAACTTATTTGAGAATAACCAAGAAGGTTTAATTCCCTCTCATAATAGCTACAATAACACTTATTATCATATGTATTCATTAACCATCATATACTTATCACATACTGAACACAACCATTTCTAGATCACATTATAGATCCATGCTTATAACCAAAATATAACCATATTATTAACCATGATAGAACAACCATCAAATCACCATAATAACAAGTACAAGTTTTCAAAGATTAAAATAGCAAAATAACTCTTATTAGCCTATGCAAAACCAACCAATTCAAGGACTTCCACATACCAGGCGACCATAGATTGAGCTGAACGAAATATTTATTTCATCTAATCGCCCATGAGCCATATTCCAATCATGAATGTGGGATCTAAAGACATAACTAACCAAGGACCCCCCTAGATTAAACCACATCCACCTTGAGGCCACTGCGATCTTTCCAAAATCAGTCAAGAGATCACAAAGCCCAAAAAAATCTTGGATGCTTAAAAGTTTCTTCACCATTACCTTGAGGAATTTGTGTGTCTCCATCCACTTGCCGAGGGATTCTAGGATATTAAACCACATCCACGCCCAACTCTTGGGAATTTTCTTGATACCACCTCACCTGATTCCAAAACCTTCCAGCAATCCAAAGCTCAATGAAATAAATGAATCCCATCACACCATGGATATCTAGGAAATTTGTCAAACATAACAAAACCCATGCCAATGATAGAAAATGAACCCAATAAACCAATTTGTGTACCATGCATTCACACCTTAGATAGGAAATCACACATGCAACCTGTTACCTATATAATCCTCCTGTTGAAGCTGCTTGATCCAACCTTCCTTTCTTGTCCTTTATTTCCTTATCCCTCATTTTCCTTCCTTTCTCTAATTCTTGAGTGCTCCAAGAATGCTCTAAATGTGCAATTTTATGAGAAAATCAGAGAGTAGGAGAGAGCTCCAAAACTGAAATGACAAAAGATAAACTAGCAAAAAGTTGTGAACTGATCCTCAAAATCCTTTTTATTATTGAGGCCTCTATTTTATTAATTTTCCTCTCATGCAAATTTGCGACCTTAAATCTCTCTTTTCTCCTATTTTCCTTTATTTTCATAAATAAATGCCAATTAATGCCTCTTTTCCTTTGCTAATTTCCTTAGCCATAAATAAACCGAAAGTGACACCCACTAGGATTTTTTTCCCAACATTCATATTTCAATATGTGTCCCATGACCTTAGTCTTATTTTTCATTTATTATCCTTTATTATATGAAATTTTAACCCGGAGCTATTACAAACCCCTCCCCCTTAGGGGAAGACTATCCTCAGTGTTCTATGGCACATATGACTAGCAAAAATGTTGAAAACCAAAACATACTAACCATGGAGATTTATAAATTATCTCAATGTAGTATTTACAATAATAACCTACTAAAAAGAAAAACCAACATGATAAATGTGACAACATGACAACCATACCGCTTACTAGAGCTTTATAACACAACTCATTGCGGTATTTACAATAACAACCATACATAAATATGTACATATACCAAAACTCTTTTGCCTTAATTGGTATATAATGAAGGATATAAATCTTGAATTTGATCAACCATCTCCCATGTAGCTCTATCGGGTCCAAAGTTCTTCCACTGCACTTTAACTTGCTCGATTGCTTTGTTCCGGAGCATGAGCTATTTCTGTTGCAATATGCATTGAGGTTATGGCTATAATTCTCCTTCTAGATCCACCTGCAATACATACCAGTTAATCACATGATTATCATCCTTCACATATATTATAAGCAATGAAACATGTAAAACTTCATGGACTTCAATTGTTGGAGGAAGTGCAAGTCTATAGGCCACTAGTTGAATCCTCTCAAGGATCTCAAAAGTCTCGCAATACCAAGGTTCCAACTTGGCATGTGATCCAATCCTCAAGGAGCTCTTCTTGTACTTGATGCACAAGTACATATGCTCCCCAACCTGAAACACCTTAAATACCTTGTATTGATCTGCATAACTCTTCTTCCTGTCCTTTGTTGCCTTTATATTCTTCTTGATAACTTGTATTTCCTATTCCATCTCTTCCAACATTCCTGGTGAAATCAATAGCTTATTCACTGGATCACTCCAAGTAATGAGAGTATTACAGCTCCGCCCATAAAGTGCCTCAATAGACTAACCCTCAAGGATTCTTGATAACGATTATTGTATGCAAACTATACTAGTGGAAGGTACTATTCCCACTTCCTCTGCAGGTGCATAACATACATCCTTGACATGTCCTCAAGAATCATTTTGACCCTCTCTATCTGTCCATCTATATGTGGAAGATAAATTGTACTAAACGTCAACTTTGTCCCCAAACCTACAAACAACTACTTCCAAAACTTGGAAGTGAACTTGGCATCTCTATCGGATATAATCATCTTAGGAACACCATGCAATCTCATTATTTCGCTGATGGATACTTCAACTACCTCACTAGCTGAATTAGTAAACTTCATTGGAATGAAGTGAGATACCTTGGTCAACCTATCAACCACAACCATAATGGAATCATGTTGTCTAGATGTCCTTGGAAAACTTGTGATGAAATCCATGGAAATGAACTGCCATTTCCCTTCTAGAATCAAAATAAGATACAATAAACCACTTGGATGCTTTCATTCTACTTTTACATGTTGGCAATCCAAACACCTTGTGACGAACTCAACTACTTGTCTGTTCATATTTGGCAAGGAGTAAAAATTCTTCACAATTGTTAGAGTCTTTTGATATCCTGGATGACCTGAGTATGGATTGACATGAAATTCCCTCAAGACAAGCTGATTGAGTTCACTGTTTTCTGACACATACATCTTTTCCATAAATATCATGAAACCATCTATCATGAGATGATAATCTAAACCTTTTTCACAGATACTTTGTTGTTGTAACCTATGCTTAAGCTATTGATATATGTCATCCTACATCCCTTCCTACAAGATCCACTCCTGCAAATCTATCCCATATGAAATCATAGCTTCATTGTGAATTACTTGCACTCTTCTACTAATATCATATGCAACATTTTTCTCCTTTCCCTTGATGTACCTGATATGAAAGTCAAAATCACTGAGAATGGCCAACCATCTAGCTTGTTTGGCATTCAGATTAGTTTGCTCAAACAAGTATCTCAGGCCACTGTGATCACTCATCAAAACAAACCTCCTTACAAGAAGATAGTTCCTCCACATATTCAATGCATGAACGATTGTTTCCAACTCAAGATCATGAGTCACATAATTATGCTCTTTCTCATTCAGTTTCCTTGACTCGTAGCATACTACTTATCCTTCCTACATCAAGACTCCACCAATTCCTCTCTTGCAAGCATATGTACACCATGAACTCTTTATCTGGATCTACAATCTTTATAACTAGAGAATTTGTAAGCAACTGCTTCAACTGCTCAAAGTTGGATGCACATTCCTCTATCCATTCGTAGTTCGTTCCTTTCCTTTGTAATGATGTAATAGGATAGACAATCCATGGGAATTTCTTGATGAACCTCCTGTAATAACCCTCTAATCCCATGAATTATGTGACCTCATCAACATTCCTACGAGTCTCACATTCCATGATAGCTTTGATATTTGATGGGTCTTGTTGGCTCATTAAGATATCTTTTTACGGGAAATCTTAATCCCTACATTAGTTGTCAACCCGAGGTAAGTCTTTCTATTTCAAGAGTGCCAACACAGTATGTGTAGTGAAGATAGAGGTTATCTAATGATGAATCGTTGCAATCATTAAAGTCCAATTCTTCAATTCAAATCACACAACTCTGCAAAGAACTATTTATGAAAGGAATGCTCGCAACACCCTGTGTAATTCTATACAACTTGTTCCAAAACCAATTGGAACTTGAATGCAAATGATAATTACATAGAGAATTATTCAAATAAGCTTGAGACTAATCACACTTAATCAAGTAAAGCAACTATGATTATCGAACAACACTACCAATCTATAACAACTCAAAACAATCTGCATTACTAAACAACAATAACAATCAGTAATTGAACAACAATCAGTAAGTGAACAACAAAAACTATAAAAGATTCCTAAATGGTAAACATTCTATATTGTAATCCGTAGAAGTTACTCAGTCTTGTCTCTCAAGATCTATGATAACATCTATTCAATTTGAACAGCAATCAACCACACATTCACTCATTCTAATCAAGGCACTTACTTAAGTCTATCTCACAGCTTCAATATAAATCTAAGTGAATAGCAGTATAAATCAATGTCGCCAATCTTCAATAAAAATAAAGAACTAAACATTAAATCAAGTATAAAGACTTAATGTAAACTATAACACAAGGGAGTAGTGGAACTTCTTGTGACTGGGCCCAGATTCGTTGGAAGCCTCTGCTTAATAAAAACTTAGAATACCAAGATGTATCAAGCGCAACCTTATTTCATTAACTTCAAAGTAACAGCTAACAGAGTCACTAAATTAACAATGTTTTGCTCCAAAGAGAATAATTACATATTCAAAATCTGAACTGGTATCTAGTTACCTCTTGGCCTTATATAACATAAAAGAGAAACTTTGATAGAATCGAATCATCAGGATCAGGAGATCCTAAGGATTTCGCAATATAAAATCTGATCATATGATAAAACAGGAGTATTCAAACTGATCTTCCGCTTCCTTGTCTGCCTCAGACGCCGTGGCTTTTCCCCTTTATGGCCTTGTGTTGTCCTACCAACTGAACAACTTTTGCCCAATCGCATCTCTGCATACAAAGATAGCAAAGAATCAGTTTTCCGTACTAAATTTGCCTATTCTATCACCAAATAGTTTCTTCTAACTTTGACTGATATTTTCCTCATTTTATTCTATAAGCATAGATAATATTATAAGGATGAATGATAAATGAAGCATCAAATGAAGAGAAATCATACCTTTTTCTCATCCCAACATACTCCCCAACTTACCTTGTTGCACGTCCTCATCCAAGAGTATAGCTCAGATGCAACTATGTGAGGGAATAAGCAGGGTATACTTCTTCCCTGTTATTCCTAAAACCATTCCTTTTCTTGAGGACAATGAAAACCTGGGTTACCTCATGATATTCTAACTTATAATCACTATGATATTGATCAGGAGGGTACCATATGATTGGGGTTTTGTAGCAGCATCCTATCAAGTCTGGTCCCAATGTTAAAATCATATTTCTATATTTGGAAAAACGGGAAGAGGTATCTTGGAAGTTATGGTATCTGAACGGCTACGGGTCCCTCACAATGTTACTAAAAACCTCCCATATTTGCTTTGATGCAGCCAAGGCTTCTTCTTTAATATCCTGGAAGTATTCCTTTCTGGCCTGAATGATATCAGTATGGATTGACCCCAATTTGCCTACGACACCGTTTTTCTTCATAAAATGCTTATGTTGGACAGATAGGAGCAGAGGCTGTCTAGGTTCTCCTCTGACCCATAGTTCAATACCATATTGATGCATTTTGAATGTGTTGTAATCCTTGGCCCATTTTAGTTGATTAGCAGCAAAGGAAAGGAATGCCTAAAATTGAATGTCTCCTATGAAAGGGGCAGGGTGGATATCCCTGTCATCCTCTAAAACAAAATTATGTATATAGATCTCACAAAGGAGGCGTTGAATCTTCTCATCGTGTTCTTTTAAACACTTGATAAAATTAGAAGTGGTTTTAATTTCTGTCAGTTTACCAGCCTTAACGGCCTTAACTTTTAACAAGAGATATCTCTCCATAATAAATAAATCATAATTAGTAGCGGGAGCTCAACAAGATAGAGTATCTAAATAGAGAGAACAGACAGTCTCCATTTGTTCTTTGGATTTCTGCAATTGACCCTCTAAATTTTCAACCTTCTTTTGCTTAGCCTTATATTGAGCAAAAGTCTCATCCTCCATCCTGCTAAGTGTCTCAAATTTCTTCTTTATCCTGTGGTATTTGTGGAAAGGGACCACCTTTTCCTTGTGCTGAGCTAGCTCTTGGTGAATTGTTAAAAACTTATTCTCTAATTTTCTAATAATGACTTCTCTAACCAAGGGGGTGTAAAGAGGTGTTTCATTTGTTTGGACTTCTACATCTTGGATCTCCTCAGGGTCAGTTTTCATAGCAGGTTCAACTGTTTCTGTAATTACAACTGAACATTTTCTTCAATATTGGTCTAGACAATAGTGTCCACAGTGGGGTATGTCATTTGAGTTCCCTATGAAAAGATACAGGACTCCTCTATTTGTATGGCAACATCTTCTCTAATAGTAGGCTCAGTTTGGGTTTCCCTTGGGAAACCCTTAAGAAACTTTGTCTAAGTCTCAACATCCTTCACAAAACATTGTTCTATTTGTGTCCCTACATTCTCCATTTTTGCTTTCAATTTCCTCGTTCTGGTGGCTTCTTTTAGCCAGTATTTCAACTGCTTGATTACCTGCTTCTATTTTCTATATTTTCTGAGAGCCATTTTATGTTTAGCTTTGTAGGGCTCTTCTACTCTAGGGCTCCCATCTAGGGTTGCATTACCTTTTGCTACTTGCACAGGCTACATTATGTTATCATCAAGAATGTTCCCAATTGGAGCTATGTTTGCTGGCAGGATTTCTCCTTCCAACTCATAATTATTATTCATTTCATGTTTAGGAGATCCCAATGCAATGGTATCTCCTGAACAGTCATCATTCTCGTGGTCTTCTTCTTGGTAGGCTTCATCCACAGGGGATTTTGAAAAGAGAATACCACTTGGTTGATTGGCATCCTCCAAGTTTTCACCTTCATGGTTTCTTTCTATTGGGGTTTCTTCATGCTTCTCAGCTTCGAGGGGTGTTTCAATATCAAGAATTAACTCTCTCTACTCCTCCATGGAATCAGTGCATGGTTGGGTTTGTTCATGACTAGAATTGTCAACAGGGATCGACCGATCAGGGGTACAATTCTGCCTTTAGTGTTCCCTGGTTGTTCCCTGCCCTCGGTAAACATTTCCATGCTTCCCAAAACTGTTGCCACTTCCTCCTCATTGTCTTGCAAAGGAGGGTCTTGAGGACTAAGAGGAGGTGTGTGGGATGGTCCAACTTCTTCTGCTTTGATTAGAATGTGCCGCTAGGCTTTTAATCTCACCGAATGTCTATGCTTAGTTGATTCTAAGGGTGCAGTGGGGCTCTTTCATTTTAATATTTTCTTTGGGCCTGGGGTTCTTGGCCCTTGCTGCTCTGTTTCCTAATTTTCCGGGGGTGGAGCCAAGGTAGGATTTATGATACTGTCCCATGTTAATTGTTGTTGTGCCAATATATTTGTGATGATTAACTTAATTAACCCATGATGGCTGACTACACTATGTGGGTCCTTGGCTGTCCTTACCCATCGGATAACATCATGTAACAGGGAATTTAAATAAAATGGTAAATTAACTAAAATAATTTTCTTTAAAATGGCTATAAGTTTCAATTGTTGATGCTTTACCATGTCATGATGGCCATCGCAAGTGATAAATCTTTGGACAATGATCGCTAGCTCTTGCCATGGTTGCTGTAATGCCGAAGGATGAATTCCTTTCCCCGTTCATACTAGCTGCTTGCCTGGGTCCTGGAAGGCTTCAATTGCGTTGTATAAAAGGATGTGTTTGTCTGCCCATTTCGCCCCTTCTGCCGAAATTTGGGTGACTTCGGCCAAGACTTCTTCTAAAACTACCATGCTTATGCCTTTGACCACTGTACTACTGTTCTGCAAATTTTGCAGAAACTCTAGCATTAGCTCTTCATGGAATCCTTGCAATCTATTTAAGTACTACAACCAGCCAACACGTTCAAGGATTTCTCGAGCTTGATCCAACACCATCAGTACTGGAGGCTCACTCCGAATTTCTCTTCTGCCTATAGTTGCTGCAATTGAGTTTGGTTCCTCTATATACAACTGTGTTTTACCCCTGTAATGCAACACATCAGCAATGTATATCATAGAAATTATAAAGGAATTGATGCTACTTGGATAATTATTATAATTTTTAGTTAATTCGTCCATCTTATCATCCATACTTAATGCAAAATTGTATGTTTGCATGCCCACCATAATGGTTGCCATTCTTCGACCAGTCAGAATTTTCTGCTAATTATTACATATTCTTGCACATCATGAAATTCGTACTCCGGAGGTAATCTGAATGATTATCACACATTTATTCATAATTGGAATATGTGTTATCCGTACGTAGGCCATCCCCCCCTCCCCCCTGCCCCAATTAGAGAAGGGTATCCACGTCCTTTCAGCACGTGAAAAACAGGCAAATAACCAATGCAAAATAAATGCTGGCAACCAATCTAAAAAGCACAACACACAAATCAATAAAGCATTTAAGCGACATGTGTCGTCAGACGTGAATTGGCCAAAATAAAAACAACAATATCAAGTCATTATGTCAAATATTTTACCGTGAGCAGAATTAATCACATCAACATAATCGGCGGTTTATGTTTAATGGCTGTCATTTAATACGCGGACATATGGAATATGATAAATATAAATAAAAATTACCATGCTATGCAGCTTGTAAAAGTGCTACCAAACGGAGATTTTCGTTTATAAATAGAGTCATAGGTGATAAGAGGTAGATTTCATATGGCAATATAAGATAATACTTCAATACCATAGCAGAGCCACTGCTGCCAACAAGCATTCATAGCCTCAACAGGGTTGATTTTTAACCCTCCCAAATGAGACAAAGTCCTTTTTACAGTTTAATTTTTTCTTTCATTTGTCACAAAGAGACCACTATGCTGGCATGGTGACCAGATACCCATAGTGCCACTCAGCAGGGTTAAACAAAGATGATCAGGCTGCTCATGATGAGACTCCCTATTCTTCTGACAAATTAATTATCAAGAAGATCATTACCTTGGTTTGGTAGCCAAATTGGAATGTCACCTGTTACATTCTTAGATCATGGTAGGCTAGCTCATGATGAGACCCCCTATCCTCTTTGGACAATATTGTAATTATTTTGCTATTTTATTTTTCTTTTGCAATTTTCTTGTAAAAAGGAAGGCTCATTTGCTCCTTAAGAGTCAGGGACGGTGTAAGAAGTAAGAATATGCCAATGGAAGTATTATACTCTTATCTCGTAACATTATATCGATGAGTTTTATCCATTTGGAAGTATAAACATAAGCCAACATGGATTAAATGTAATGAATTATTTCCTGATGTGTCCCAAAAGAAAATATGTTCAAAAAGCGATTATAAAGATACACCATATTAGCTTGATGAATAACGATAACCAACAAAATGGTTTTAGAAGTTATAATGACATTGTTATTACCACATATCTTTAGAAGAGGCACAAATGCACATGGTGCTTATTTTCAATACAAAAGAAGAATATCATGGTATAATGATCAAGAGAAAAATGAGAAAAATTTAAAATTTAGCTCGTAAAAGGCGCGATTCATTCAACAAAATCAAAAATAAAAAAATAAAAATAAGGAGAAATGCGTTGTTCAATCAATTGAACGACAAGCATTCAATAGTTTGAATAGTGAAAACAATTGAAAAAAAAATGTTGTACAATCAATTGAACAACAAGCAGTCAATAGTTTGAATAGCAAAAACAAATAAGAAAAAAAGTGTTGTTCAATCAAGTGAACAACAATTGTTCAATCACTTGAACAGCGAAAACCAATGAACAGAAAATGTGCCATTCAATCAATTGAATAACAGTCGTGAGAACACAAAGGAAAACGTGTTGTTTAATCAATTGAATTACAGTCGTTCAATTGTGTGAACAACGAAAACAACAAAAATGTGTTGTTCAATCAATTGAACGGCAAACGTTCAATTGTGTGAACAACGAAAAAAACAAAAAATGTGTTGTTCAATCAATTAAACGACAAACGTCCAATTGTTTGAACAACGAAAAAAACAAAAAAAATTGTTGTTCCACCAATTGAATGACAAATGTCCAATTGTTTGAACAGCGAAAACAACAAAAAATGTGTCGCTCAATCAATTGAATGGCAAACATTCAATTGTTTGAACAGGGAAAAATGAAAAAAATGTGTTGTTCAATCAATTGAACAGCAAATGTCCAATTGTTTGAACAACAAAAACAACAAAAAATGTGATGTTCAATCAATTGAATGGCAAACGTTCAGTTGTTTGAATAGCAAAAAATGAAAAAAAGTGTGTTTTTCAATCAATTACACAGTAAACGTCCAATTATTTGAACAATGAAAACAACAAAAAATGTTTTGTTTAATCAATTAAATGGAAAACATCTAATTGTTTGAACAATGAAAACAACAAAAGAATGTGTTGTTCAATCAATTGAACGGCAAACACCCAATTGTTTGAACAACGAAAACAACAAAAAATGTGTTTTTCAATCAATTGAACAACAAATGTTCAGTTGTTTGAACAACGAAAAATGAAAAAAATGTGATCATCAATCAATTGAATGGAAAACGTCCAATTGTTTGAACAACGAAAACAACAAAAAATGTGTTGTTAAATCAATTGAATGACAAACATTTAGTTGTTTGAACAACGAAAAATAAAAAAAAGTGTGTTGTTCAATCAATTGAATGATAAATGTCTAATTATTTGAACAATGAAAACAATAAAAAAATGTGTTGTTCAATCAATTGAACAAAAAAATACGAAAAAGAAAAACTACATCGTTCGATCAATTGAATGGAAAACATCCAATTGTTTGAACGACGAGTTACAAAAGAAAAATAGATATGTTGTTTAATCAATTGAATGACAAGTGTTCAATTTTTTGAACAACAAAAACAAAAAAAATCCATATTTACATGGTAATGCCTACAAAGGTATGTACATTATTTACAATTTTTCAAGCAATTTCAATGTTTTGAAGAAAAATTTGTTGGGTTATCATTCCCTGTAGCTATAATTTGCATGGAGGGATCCTCGCATACCTTCTTGCAGAAAGATTCTTTGGTAAGCAGTTGATGATAGAGGCACACTTGATGCATGTTTACCTTAAAGGAATGTCTGGATCCGTCTATGGTAGTCAAGGTAAGAGTACCATTGTTATGCACTTCTTGAATCTCATAAGGGCCAAGCCATCTTGTTTGAAACTTTCTTGGGAAGTCCTGGAACCTAGAATCATACATAAGTTCCCGATCCCCTTTATGAAACGTTTTCTTCTTGATAAGGTTGTCATGCAATTTTTCCCTTTGCTGTTGTATTATTGTAGTTCGTTGCAAAGAAAGCAATAGAGCTTCATCTATTTTGTAATTTGCTGAAGACGCTTGGTTTGAGCTTTTGTTAAATCTAGACCCTCTTCCTGAGCCATCCTTAGAGTCTTTATGCCGAATTTGATTGGAAAAATTGGTTCTTTACTGAACACAAGCTGCTAGTGAGAGTATCCAATAGTATTACTTCAAGTCATACGATAGGCTCGCAAGGCCTCTAGTAGTCTAATAGTCCAATCTCATCGATGGGTTGATACTTCCTTGGTTAGAATTGGTTCTATAACCTTGTTGGTGCTTTCTACCTGCTTGTTTGCCTGCGGGTGATATGGAGAAGTGATCTTGTGCATGATATGATGGTTTCTAAGGGTGGTAGTAATCTTGTTACTGTGAATGTCTTTCCCCATCTTTGACCACTTTGCGTGGTAATCCATACCGTACAAATAGCCCAAAAAGGAAGTTAATCACTGCTTCCTCTATGGCTCTTGGTAAATCTATTGTTTCCACCCATTTTGTCACATAATCCATGGCTACCAATATGTAGGCCTTCTGATTGGAAGGCGAATGGAATGGACCTACGAAGTCTAATGCCATACGCTCGAAGGGTTCTATAACTAATTGTGGCCACAAAGGCATTTCATCATATTGACCAGGTCGGCCCATCCTTTGGCAACTATCGCAGGCTTGGGCATACTTTTTAGCATCCTTAAAAATAGTGGGCCAGTAATAGTCCATTTGTAATACCTTATGTCCTGTCCTTTGTTTTGTGAAATTTCCTCCATACGGTTCGTCATGGAAAGCCTTCAGGATGTCATGGATCTCATCCTCGTGGATACATCTGCATATACACATGTCGACCCCTGTAACAATAAATTTTCTTTCCCTTATTGTTAAATGTTTAGGTAAATTCCCTACTACTATATAATTTGCCACATCTGCATACCATGGCATCTTAACCATCACAACAAATAGGTGCTCATCCGGGAATTGGTCATCTACCACCAGTGGATCATTAACCTTTGGAATTCGAGATAGAAAACTAGCAACGAGATTCTCCTTTCCTGGATGATCTTTAATGGTAATGTCAAACTCCTGAAAAAACAATAACCATCATGTTACTCGACCATTTGTGAATGGCTTATTAGCTAGATATCTAATGGTAGAGTGATCAGTGTACCCAAAGACTTGGTAGCCAGTTATATAGTGTCTATATTTTTCTATTTCATAAATAATTTGTATGAATTCTTTTTTTGTCACTATGTAATTGAGTGCTACAAGGGTGAGACTTTTTCTAATGTAATATATAGCATAAGGTTTCTTGTCCTCCTCCTGGACGAGGACAATGCCTATGGCTACATCTAATGCATCTGTGGAAATATGAAAAGGCAGCTCCTAGTTTGGTCCACATAATAATGGTGTTATTAAGACTAGTTTCTTTAATCCTGCAAAAGCTATGTCACACTTGTCAGACAACTGAAATCAATGTTTCCAGTTAGAGCATATAAGGGTGTTGCAATCTATGAAAAATTCTTGAAAAATCTGCGATAATAACCTGCATATCCTAAAAAAACTACATACCTCTGTTTAGGTGCAGGGGGTAGGCAGTAAAAGAATTACCTGTATTTTTACTGGGTCTACCTGTATTCTTACTACAAAGGTTTAATGTCCCAGGATCATGCCCTCTGTCATCATCATGTGACACTTGACATTGCTTAAACATAACCTGGTAGTGATGCATCGTTCTAAGACTTTTTCTAGTGTTCATAATGCTTGATCAAAATCATCCCCATATGGAGTAAAATCATCCATATATACCTCTAGTTCTTCATTTATTAGATCAGCAAAGATGCTTAGTATAGCTCTCTGAAACATGGCTGGGGAGTTGCATAAGCCAAATGGTAATACCCTGTATAAGAATGTACCCAGGGACAGGTGAAGGTCATTTTGTCCTGGTCTTCAGGGGCAATTTGAATTTGATTGTACCCACTGAAGCCGTCTAGAAAGGAGAAGAACTGCTTCCCTACCAACGTATCAAGGACCTGATCAATGAATGGGAGGGGAAAGTGGTCTTTCTGTGTTGCCTTATTTAGCTCTCGATAGTCTACACAAATATGCCATTTCTCGTTTTTCTTGGGGATGACCACCAAGGGGGAGACCCATTTACTGTCTAAGATAGGATAAATAAAGTTTACATCCAGTAGCTTCTGTAATTCCTCTTTCACGATATCCTTGAGGTGAGGGTTCAACCTCCGTTGAGGCTGCCAGATGGGTCACTCATCCTTCTCTATATGAATGTGGTGTGTACATAGCTGTCGATCTATCCCTTCCATATCAGGGTAATCCCAAGCAAAAGCCCCTTTATTTTTCTGCAATACCTGGATAAGCTTTTTCTTTTGTTCACCCTCCAGATTAGCATTGATATTTAGAAATTTTCCTGGTTCGATTTCAACTAGTTTTCTGTTCTAAACATCAGTTGTTTGAATATGTTGGTTGTCTGTATCCTTCGGGGGACCTTCCATGGCTTCGTTATCAATAATTGCTTTCAGCATCTGACACTCCACATTGGTTGGATGATTTATAAAATTGTTGATAACGTCATCTTCAGTTTGATTTTTAAATTCTAGTGCTTCTGCTACTGTGAGTGGTGAACGGATGCTCTCTTCCAGGTACGTTGGTGGCTTCTTACATATTTTTACAATGGGAAAACTTGGCCTGGAAGGAGGGTATAACACCAGATTTTTTACAGCATCTCCCTTTGTGATAGTCATGCTACCTTCTCAGCAGCCAATATATGCATCAGCTGTTGCCAGCCAAGGTCGTCCTAGAATCAAAGGATGCCCATCCAACCTACTCCTTGGGTTTATAACCAGGAAATCTACTAGATATTCCCATGAGTCAACAAAAACTGTAATATCTTGTAAAGTCCCTTCTGGTCTTACCACCGACCGATCAGCAAGTTCTAATAAAGTGGTGGTTAGTTCTAAGGATGTAATACCAAGTGCTTGAAAATTTTCTGTTGTTAATATGTTAATGGCATCTCCTAGATCAACTAGTGTATTTGGAAAAGAGCAGCCATATATCTAAACTATTACTATGGGGTTTCCAGGATCTTCGTACTTTATTGGAGTTTCCTTCCCCAGGAACAAATCAGATAAGCTTCCTACAACACGAATAGTGGATGAGGTTTTTACCTTCCTCACATTCCTTTTTACACACAATTCCTTGATGTTTTTGGCATAGATAGGGATGTTTTGAATAGCCTGGAGGAGAGGAATCTTAATACACAATTTTTTTAGTTCCCCTACAAGATCAAAATCAGGATAAGTGATCGGTTTAGGTATCACTAGCCTTTCAGGGAACGAAGGAGAAGTGACTATAAGTTTTTCAGGGTCATCATGTTGATTTGTTTCTTCCCCTTGCTTTGATTCAGTATTATTTACAAGTGGTGGAACATGTACAGATGATGGAATATGTATAGGTGGAGTTACACTTTCAATTGAAGGCTGGTCCCTATTTTTCTCAGGGGTAATGACACAACCTAACCTCAATCTGAGCTCATTACATTCTTTTTGCTCAACATCATATTCAGGATTTTCAATAACCTGTACCAACTGGACTGGCCTATTATTAGGATTCGGGTTTAGCTGAACTGGTAACTATGGTCGTAGAAGAGGTTGAGAATTTCGTTGTAATGTATAAGGAGCTGACAGTGCGGTTTGAGGTTGGGGGCCTGTTCCCGTAGGTATATTGGATATCCCTAGAGGTCACTGCCAGTTTGTAGACCAATTCAGATTTTGAGAGGTGGAGGCAGGCCACTGGGATTGATAGGGATTGCCTTGCCAGACAGAAGTAAAAGGAGAATTTGGCCAACCATTTCTTGGAAAAGATTGTGCTGGCCAAGATGTCATAGGGAATGGCGGACTTTGCCAGTTTGGGTAGGGTGATTGCCCTTGCTAGGCTGCCCCAAGGTTCTGCTGTTGATTAAACTATGATGAAGGAAAAACTTGAGATGTATCTTGTGACATACCTGTAGGTTTAGCTTACGCTGGTTCATCAAATATATTGGTTCTGTTTCCTCCATTGCTTCTTTGAATACTGCTTTTAGCCCGGGTAATGATGGACATTGTTCAGTGTCATGATCTTTAGTACAAATAGCACACGTCTGAACCATGTCTAATGGGCATTCTCGTTGGCTATGCTTCTTTTGACAACATGGGCAGAAGATGGCCAAATTTTGTTATGCTAAAGCTTGCTTTTTCTTGGCTTGTAGAACATCCAGCTATATTGTAAGAGTGCCCAGGATATTCATCTTAAAATCTTCCAAGAGGTTTCCAGTCTCCATCCATGTTATACATCCACTATGTGGTTTCCTTCCTCTGCTCATTAGATCTCGGCTAGCTGCTCTTGTATGTGTGCTTCCTCGCGAACACCTGATACACAAACAAATGATTTCATCATACTCTTCCTAAGAAATATCCCCTTTTCCCATTAAGTTTAGAGTTTCTACCCATTCCTCTTTCATTCCTTTAATCAATATAGCTCTTAGGACTTCTTTTGGTAGGGTAGTGTGTGGAGATCTCTGCAAATTATAATTAAATTGTTCTACATATTCTTCTAGTGTTTTGTTATCTTTTGCAGTCATCTTGAAAATCTCATCTTTCAGTTCCCTAGTTTTAAAAAAGTGCTGATATCTTTTAAGGAAGGAGATTTTCATTTCCTCGCAAGAATTGATGTTTTGCCCACCTAGACCCATAAACCATCTTAAAGCTTCCCCTTTCAAAGTGGAAGGGAATAATTTCAGTTTTTGGGGGTCGGTGGTATAGTCATACCCTCTACAGAGGACATCAAACTCAAATAGGAAAGCATCATGATCCTTTGTGATCATCCCATGGAAGGTTGGGATGTTCTGTAGAGGAATAGCCTTCATAGGGGCATTAGCCACCTGGTCGACTATGGGGTATTCTAATGTTGAGGTTTGACCTTGGGGTGGCTATTCTGCCATTTGATCAAAGATATGCCAATAATATTCAGGGATTTCAAGGGGTGCTTCCATAATAAACAGAGAGTTAGCAACCCGAGCTGGCTTTACAACACTCCCTAGGTCTAGAATCTCAAGAGATCCTTGTTCAGATAGTTGTGGTGTTTTTTTAGCAACCCCACTAGTTTCTCCTTTTCCTTCTTGTAAGTTATAGGATTTTCCCTCTTGTAGAGGGTCAAAGGGTAGGCTTATTGTAGCTTGAAAACTCTATTCTGATCCTCCTACTTGGCTTTGAATCTCAGCATGAGCTGTAGATGGTGGGCCTACTGCTTGAGGGATAGCAGTAGAACTTTTTCCAAGTATAGCCTGGAATCCTACTGATGCTTGAGACTCTGCTCTTCTTATGATTTTGTCTATAAAGGTCATTCTCCCAAGGTTCACCGATCCTTTGGGTTTTGTGGGTTTTGGTAGAGGATTTTGTTCTTTCTCTATCTTTTTATTTCTAGTCATTCATAAAACAAATTCCTATTTAACCTCTAAAATTTTGTTGTAAAGCGGGTAGGTAAGAAAGCACTTTACTTGCTAGGTATGCAGGTTCTTACCTTCTGTTTTTAAAACCCAGTTCTCCTACAACAAAGGAATATAATTAATCACTTTAAACACTCTCCCCGGCAATAGCGCCAAAATGTTGGCTCACTAAGATGTCTTTTTACTGGCAATCTTGATCCCTACATTAGTTGTCAACCTGAGGTAAGTCTTTCTATTTCAAGAGTGCCAACACAGTATGTGCAATGAAGCTAGAGGTTATCTAATGATGAATCGTTGCAATCATTAAAGTACAATTCTTCAATTCAATTCACACAACTCTACAAAGAACTATTTATGAAAGGAATGCTTACACACCCTATGCAATTCTATACATCTTGTTCCAAAACCAATTGGAACTTGAATGAAAATGAGAATTACATGGATAATTATTCAAATAAGCTTGAGACTAATCACACTTAATCAAGTAAAGCAACTATGATTATCGAACAACACTATCAATCTATAACAACTCAAATCAATCTGCATTACTAAACAGAAATAACAATCGGTAATTGGACAGCAATCAGTAAGTGGACAGCAAAAACTATAAAAGATTCCTAAATGGTAAACATTCTATATTGTAATCCGTAGAAGTTACTCAGTCTTGTCTCTCAAGATTTATGATAACATATATTTAGTTTGAACAGCAATCAACCACACATTCGCTCATTCTAATCAAGGCACTTACTTAAGTATATCTCGCAGCTTCAATATAAATCTAAGTGAACAGCGGTATAAATCAATGTCGCCAATCTTCAAGATAAATAAAAGAACTAAACATTAAATCAATTACAAAGACTGAATGTAAACTATAACACAAAGGAGCAGTGGAACTTCTTGTGACTGGGCCCAGAGTCGCCAGAAGCCTTTGCTTAATAAAAACTTAGAATACGGAAATGTATCAAGCACAACCTTATTTCATTAACTTCAAAGTAACAACTGACAGAGTCACTGAATTAACAACGTTTTTTCTCCAAAGACAATAATTACATATTAAAAATATAAACTTGTATCTTGTTGCCTCTCGGCCTTATATAACATAAAAGAGAAACTTGGATAGAAGTGAATCCTCAAGATTAGCAGATCCTGAGGATTTCACAATATAAAATCTGATCATATGATAAAATAGGAGTATTCAAACTGATCTTCCACTTCCTTGTCTGCCCCAGATGTCATGGCTTTTCCCCTTTATGGCCTCGTGATGTCCTACCAACTAAATAACTTTTGCCCAATCGCATCTTTACATACAAAGATAGCAAAGAATCGTTTTTTGTACTAAATTCGCATATTCTATCACCAAATAGTTTCTTCCAACTTTGGCTGATATTTTCCTCATTTTATTCTATAAATAGAGATAATATTATAATGATGAATGATAAATGAAGCATTAAATGAAGAGAAATCATACCTTTTTCTTGTCCCAACGGGTCCACTGCTCTACCTTTGTTGGAAACGACATGTCCTGAGTGATGAAATTTTGTTTAAAAGAAACTGCACTTACTAAGCTTGGAATACAATTGATGCTCCCACAACAATCTCAATAATGTGGCTAGGTGTTCTGTATGCTATTCCTCATTCTTAGAATATATCAATATGTCATCAATGAATATTATCACAAACTTGTCCATATAAGGAGGCAACACTCTATTCATGAAACACATGAACGCAACTAGAGCATTAGTCAAACCAAAAGGAACCACAACAAACTCATAATTCCCATACCTAGTCTGGAAAGTAGTCTTGTAAATGTCATCTTCTTTAATGCATACCTGATGATACCCTCATCTCAAATAAATATTTTAGAACATTGTTTCCCTCTTCAACTATTCAAACAAGTCATCAATCTGAGGCAATGGGTACTTATTCTTGATTGTCACATTTTTCAACTACCTATAATCAATACACAACTTGAGAGTACCGTCCTTCTTCTTCACAAACAACATTGGTGCACCCCAAGGCGATACACTTGGCCTTATGTATCCTTTATCAAACATTTCCTTCAACTAGAACTTCAATTCCACCAACTTTGGAGTGCTCATCCTATAAGGTGCCTTAGATGTTGGTGTTTCTCTTGGTACCAACTCAAAAGAAATTTCCACTTCCCTATGAGGTCGTAACTTTGAAATATATACTATAAATACATCCTAAAACTACTGCAAAACTAGATACCTCTTCAAGAGTTCCACATCCTCAACATCCTTACCTTTTTCACTGAAAACATGCACTGCAAACAATACACACCCTTTCCTACAACTGCACTTTGCCTGCATAATTGTAACCATTCTCACTGACGTAAGCTTCTTATTACCCTGTAAGATTCTCTTCTCTCTATGATCATCCAAGAACTGAATAGCCTTCTCATAACAATACACCTTAGTCCTTTGAAGGTACAACCAATCCATACCCAAAAGAATATTATATGAACCCAAAAGAAGCACATTCAGATGCACTAATGTAGGCATACCATTCAGCTCAAATGCACAAGATCTTACGCAATTATAAACTATTTTCTTAGTACCTATATCCAACTACACCAACCAAGAGTTTGCATGCACTTCTTTACTCAAACCACACTTGTCCACTAGGTCAGGATTAACATAACTATAATTAGATCCAACGTCAATCAAAATGGAAACATATTGAGCACAAATCTTACCTTTCATATTAATAATGGATGCTTGGTGATCCACATGCTTGTTACCAAATGATGCATAGATTCGAGGAATACTCTAGCCAAAATCCTCAACTATTTGCGCCTCCTAAGCACTATAGGTATGAGGTCTTCAACCCTAATACAACAAACAATCCTTTTTGCAATGATCCTTGCCACATATCCAACACTGCAACGGTTCCCTCTCACTACCTTTGTTCTGTTTCTCTCCAGGTTGAGGTCTATATCCCTTCTCTACTACATTAAATTTCTTGTAAGGAGAAACATTTTATTTCTCACCTACATCTTGAGGTCTTGTGCATTTCTATGGCCACCTTCCTTTAGTCTTCTCATTCCCTTTCTAATCTCGCTTAGGCCCGGACTTATGTTTTTATTTCTCATAACAATGTTTCAACTCTCCAATGACCTCTTCCATCGACCGAGGCTAATCATACTCAATCTGATCATTAAATGTTAATGGAAGTCCACTAATAAATCTTCGAACCTTCATCTTCGCATCCTTGAGTTAAGGAACATACCTCAAAAACTCCAAGAAGTTAGTCATGTACTCTTCATCTATCGTAGATCCCATCTTCAACTCATAAAACTCATTGGCCTTACCGTCATAGTACCAATTCGACAAATAATTCTTCTAGAAAAGTCTCTTGAATTCATGCCAACTCAAATCCTTTGTCTTGATACCTCTGACATGCTTCACATCTTCCCACAAAATATTTTCCTTTCCCTTGAGTCTGAAAATAGATATTTATGCCTTCATGTTCTTTGTATATTTATGTAGCTCAAAGAACTTCTTCATTCCAAGCAACCATGCCTATTCATCTTCTTATTTCTTCATCTCCCCATCAAATATAGGAGGCTTGGATTTCTTAAACTCATATGGAAAGTATCCTTTATCACTCCTCCTGTAAGGATGATAGCGATGATGACATGTTCCCTATCTAAATCAAAACTAGAATAGAACCAATAACCACTACCTCTGTTGTCAGTTGTATCCATCCATATTCCACCTTTCACCATGTCATCCCTATCCAACCTATGGCCACCATGATACCTGATACCATATGCCCCATTATTCTTGTCCTCCTATCCATAATTGATCTATGGTTTTCCCTATCTCAGAAATATGAAAAACCCTAAAGGATCACTGCATTAACCCTGATCCACGTGGATATTGCTGGACACCCACCTATTCCACTTGGACACTCAACATTGTTCTTTCAGTTTTTTTCCAGCTTCCTTAATTGTAGCACAATTTACTATTTTTGGCAGTTTTTTGGGTCCTGAACTTCCGGAGCCGTTTTGAGGCCCTAAACGACATTCTTTTGGTAAACAAAATATAGTGATTTCAATGGAGTTCCTTCATAGATACATCCATGACGAGATGGAGTTCTTGGACATCTCCATGCTTGGAATGATGTACCGATACACCATCAAGATTGAGAAGAAGTTTAAACAAAAGAAGTGACACTTTGGATCTACAAATTTGAAGCAAGGGAAAGGTGCCCCCAAACCGCAAAACAAAGGACAAAGCCAAGGTGGGACAGCCCATGACAACTCGCCAAAGCCACAAGAAAATGACAACAACGTGAAGCCAAATAAGGACATGGAAAAGTGGTGTGACTTCCATAAGAGCTCCACTCACAACACAAGTGAGTGTCGGGCCAAGTAGTCACTCGTGGCCAAGCTTAAGGCTTTGGAATCAGATGCATGTTCCAACTCTGAGTTAAAACCTAACAAGGGGAATTATAAATGGAAGTATATTATTGATGCAGAGCCCAACACCACCATTTCCACCACGAAGATCTAGAAGGAGGAACCTGAAGATCCAGAGGAGGAGGAGTGTCCCTTCCACTCCCAGATGGGGGTAAAGGGTTCCTCGCTACAGTTCATTGTTGATAGTGGGAGCCAAAATACCTCATTGCAGTAGACGTCATGAAGTGGCTGGTCTTACCGACCGCAACACACCCATAACCATACACCATCGGGTGGCTTCACCAAGGACGAGATCTTTGCGTGAGCCAACAATGTTGCCTTCCATACAACGTCAAGCCCTTCACAGATGAGGTATTATGTGACCTTTCTCACCTTGATGTTTTTGATGTATTATTAGGCCAACTATACTTCTGGAGTGACATGTTGTGTATGAGTCAAGGCCTTGCACTATTATTGTTACCTTGGGAAATAAGTTGTACAGGATATCAGAGGTAGCACTGCCTACCACCATCTCTTTGGTTACTGCAAAACAATGCAGTAAGCTCATTTCCAAAACTGGGATTTTTTTTTTCCTAATGATATACCGTTAGGGAAAGAAGAAGACAGTGGTGACGACCTCCAAATAGGGCCCCTCTACATGACAACAACAAATGGAAAAGGTCGTGGAGGAGTACGAGGACATCTCACCTCCCCCATAGGGGTGCCTCTACACTGTCAGGTCAAGCACTCCATCGATCTGATCCCAGGAGCATTGTTTCCCAATGGACCAATCTATCGGTGCTCTGTTGTGGAGAATGATGAAATCAAGAGGCAGTTTGAGGAGCTACTACAGAAAATTCACATTCGACCGAGTTCATCACCCTGTGGGAGCCCGATCGTGTTGGTACAAAAGAAGCATGGGACTTGGAGACTCTATATTGACTATCGGGTGTTGAACAAGATCACTATCCAGAATAGATACCTAATCCCATGGATTGATGACCTTCTTAACCAACCCAAGGGGGGAAAATATTCAGTAAGATCGAATTGAAGTCTGGCTATCACCAGGTACCAATCGAACCCTCCGATGTGTGGAAGATTGTCTTCAAAGCCAAGGAGGGCCTTTTTAAATGGTTGGTTATGCCTTTTGAGTTGACAAATTCTCTTGCAACCTTCATGAGGCTGATGGATGACATCTTGTGGACATTCACCAACTCATTTGTAGTGGTATACCTAGATGACATCATGATCTTCAGCTAAAGTTTGGAAGAGCACCTCCACCACATCCGACAGGTTCTCCAAACACTACAACAACACAAGTTGTGTGCCAATTTGGAGAAATTCACTTTTGGCATGAACCAGGTTCAGCATCTGAGATACATTATTGATGAACAGGGGGTGCATGTGGATCTAGATAAGATCCAAGTCATCCGGGATTGGCCAGCCCCAACCACTTTGACAGAGCTTCGAACCTTTCTGGGTCTTGCCAATTTCTACTGCGGGTTCATGTTGGGGTTCTCTTACATCACTTTGCCCTTGAGTCAAGTCACCAAGGGAGGAGCATCAATAGAAGGCATTCACAGAGTTGAAACATCGCCTCTACTCTACACCAATGCACATTACCAAACTTGATACAACCATTTCAGATGGAAACAGATTCCTGTGACTATGCTGTTGGGTCAGTCGTTACTCAATAGGGGCATCCAATGGCATAGCATAGTGAGACATTTTTAGACACAATCTGGAAGTATCCCACTTATGACAAAGAGATTTATTCCATTGTGCATGTATACCAACAATGGAAGCATTATATTTTGGGGAAGGAAACGATCATCCACACATATCACTGACCCCTGCAGTTCAGACAAATGCAAGGGAAGTTACAGAATGATTGCCATCAGAATTGGTCCACATACCTACAACAGTTCCATTTGAATATCAGGTGCAAGAAGGGAAACACCAATAATGTTGCAGAATACCTCAACCGACCATCGATCATGGAATTAATCACTGTGCTTAACTCTTGTGGGCACGAGACTTCTCATTGGCCACTTCTCTACAAAAGCAACCCAGAATGCATCCACACATACCATACGCTCTTGGAGGGTCAACAAGTTCTAGATTTTCACCTCTAGGATGCTTTGTTATGCCACCTAGGCTACCTTTGTGTTCCTTCAAGTGAGCGTGCCAAGATGCTTTGGGAAGCACACTATAGTTGGGCCGCTAGGAATTTTGGGGTCAAGAAAATGGTGGCAGTACTGTAGAAGTATTTCTATTGGCCAAATCTTTGACATGATGTCCAGAAGTACATCAAGTCTTACACTTCCTATGCCATTGCCAAATAGACCATCAAGAAGCAAGGCCTTTATACTCCGTTGCCTACCCCTAGTCGACCTTGGGAATCCATATCCATGGATTACATGTCAGGAATTCCTTCTACTAAGCATGGCAATGACTGTGTTTTTGTGGTCATCGACACATTCTCAAAGATGGCCATTATGGCCACCTACAAGAATAATATCACAGCTGAAGCCACTACTAAGCTCTTCTTGTAATGAGTGTGGGTAAACTTTGGGATCCCACAGTCGATCATCTAAGATTGGGACAATAAGTTCCTTGGTACATTTTTGTCCAGTATCTGGTCGATGTTGGACACCAAGCTCACTAAGTCCACAACTTTCCATCCCCAAACTGATGGACAGATAAAGGTTGTCAACAGGATGATCGTACAGATTATGCGCATGTACAACTCAAATAATCCACACACATGGGATGAGAGCCTCCCCTATGTCCAATACAACTATAACCGGGCTCTCCATAGCTCGACTGACCATAGCGCTTTTCAAGTGGGCTTGGGATTCCACCCACTATGTCCCATTTATGTGGCCATACCGTTTGCAACGACTCAGGTAGATTCAACCCATGTCTAGTTCAAAGCCAACAAGGCAAATAGCTTCATTGATCACATTCAACACATATGCTAACAGGTCCATGACATATTGGAAAAATCCAATGCTAAGTACAAGCAGTGACATGATCAACATCGCGTGCCACCCAAGTTCTAGGTGGGCGACAAAGTTTGTCTACATTTGTAGAAGGACTGCCTCGCTTGGCCCCACCGCAAGATACACCCGCTTCAATATGGGGAATACACCATCACCAAGGCTATGGGAAATAAATATTTTGAGCTCATCATTCCCCCATTCCTTAGCCTGCACCCAGTGTTCAATGTGGATCACCTTCGGCCATACTTTCCACCATTACTAGACACTTCTGACATTGCAGAACAACTCACACCAGCAGATTTAAATCCAAACTTCATGGAACAAGCTACAACTGATTAGATCATGGACATGCAGATCAAGAACACTCGCGAGCAGAATATCCAACTGTATCTAGCTGTCAAAGCCGGCCAACTCCTGCGCGAAGGCAAATGGCCCTCCAGGGACCAAGTTCAGCAGAAGTTTCCTCATCTCATGGATGAACTCAACGCAATTGAGACCATTTCTTTCTAACGGGGGAGGATTTATCCAGGTGGATATTGGTGGCCACCTGCCTATTCCACTTGGACCCTCACCATTGTTCTTTTAGTTTTTTTCAATTTCCTTAATTGTAGCATAATTTACTATTTTTAGCAAATTTTTAGGTCCTGAACTTCTAAAGTTGTTTTGAGGTCCTAAACGATGTTTTTTTGGTAAAAGAAATCTTGTGATTTCTAAAGAAATCTTGTGATTTCTAAAGAAATCACATCATCAATTCTAGTCTTCATAGAGATCTTTCCAATGAGGTATCTATGGTGCAGGTAAATTCTCAATGCGGATAAAGACAATTCCTCTAGCCCGAGAGAGCGGGTCTAGCTACAAACAAACAATCTATGGAAAACTTCCTTAAGATAGAATCAAATAAGAAGGCCTACCTCTTAGAATGCTATTCCGTTTGGTGATGATCCTGCTTCCTCACTCTAGCTATCTTTCGTTTCCTTCCTTCGAATACCTAAAACAAGAAAACAACAACAACAACAAACGTGATAGCGTACAAATTGCATTCAGCCTACTTAAAATTTCAAGGAATATTAAGCCATCAAATGTAAGATAATACTCAATGTAGGAAATCAATCAATAGTTGTATTCAAATAAGTTCAAAAAGAGATTACAACCAATGCCTTAACATTGCTAGTCTCCTTTGATGTATCCAGGTTCCCACACCTCCACTAGCATCTCATGGATAGCCCCAACAATGGAAGTTGTAAGGATTCTTCCATTTAGTCTCAAATCAAACCACACACACTATTCTCCCTCCACAAGCATAAACTAGAAGGCTACAAGCTATGATATCTTGTTGGTTATTCAAGCTCCAAAATTACTTAGACTAAAACTAGTTTAGCTTGTAAAAGGAGGGGTTTATATAGCTTGGATGGAGGAGAGATGGTTCCTCTTATCATGGGAGAGGCCTTATCTCTTGGGTTTGTTCCATGTTAACAAGGGAAATGAGCCTAGAATAACTTCTTCAGCTCCATCAAGCCCAACCATTTATCAGATTTTCGTTACGAAGCTTCTAGGCCTAGAAGCTTTGACTCCATATCTAAAAAACTTGCCAAAAGAGGATCGACACAGCTCAGAAAAGGCTCAGTTGCATTGTACGGTTGTAGTCTTAGTTTTAATCTCTGCAAATTGGCGCAAGGAGGAAACATGTCATTATCACCGATCATGTAAATTGGGGTAAAAGGAAGATTCTTGGGAAATGATGCAAAAAGGACTTGTTCTGCTTATGAAGAGGGACATAATGGGAGTTTCTTCATGATGGGAAAGCATATAGGCTTCATTGTAGAGGTTCTCCAGCATCATGGAACAAGGAGTACAAGGACAGTGAAAAAATGTTGTGTAACAGAGGCCCCCTAAAGCGTGAAGGCTGAACTAGAGTGAGGGGTGAAAGGCTTTACAAGTAGATGCGGGGAATTGGAGTCCATCGTCGGAAAACCTGTCAGCAATAATAGATACATATACATTACTGAAAAACCCTAACAAATGGTACATGAATCATGGTATGGACGCAACCATCCAAAGAATGGTCATGTAAATGGATCCAAGGCATGGACGCAGCCATCCAGTAAGGAGGATCATATCGAAACCAAGATATGGTCGCAGCCATCCGATAACGAGAAGGATCACATATGACAACTCATGGTATGGTTGCAACCATCCATTTGAGAGAGACATGTATATCAACATGATCATGTCACATTTCCTTGCAATAAGGACTTTTGTAATCTGAACCTAAGGTCGTGCTCTCCAACATGACCTAATTGAAGTACAAATTATAACATGTGAATAAATGTATTAAAGTCGAACATGCTAGAAAGTCGCTTGATTACGGTCAATGTTTTGAACTGTTGACAAGCGTGAGAGGAAGCACCAGTAATGACAATGGATCTCAAGGTACTAATAGCACAATCCACAGAATGTGAATAAAGGAATTGAAGTTGAACACCCGTGAAATCACCCAATCGAAAGCCAATGATGTGAACTTGTCGTCGAGTGTGAACAACTTGCCATTAGGGCATGCAAGCTCTAAGGTACTGGAAGGGAGTCTCTCGGCCAGGTTCCTGGAGAATGAGCTGAAGTCGACAGGAAGTGACCGTGTTGAAGGAGGGCCATGATGTATCTCACATCATCAACATGAGACAAATGGATGCAATGATTTGAGGTGATACAGAGAATCAGAAATGAGTGTAACTGTAGAAGGACAACTACTGAATATATCGAAGACACGACTCCAGAGTTTGGCAGGTTTTGGATCCATAAGATTAGAGTTCATGATGACATGGTAGAGATCAAATGGAAGGCAATAATGAACGGCCCAACCCAGGAAGGTAAATGAATAAATGAGGATATCCCAACCTAACACGAAGTAGAAAGTGTCATGTTCAAGAGTGAGCTGCCAACATAACTGATAGAATTTCCCATTCCCCCCCCCCCCATTTCTGGCAGGTACTCAGATTATTTTTTAATCATAAGCTTGAAGGGGATAGCATGTTCTTGCACTGTAAGTCCATCCTTCGGATGAATCTGACCTGGTAGGATTAATGAGCCATAGGAAGGAGAAGCTCATGTTCATCATGACGACGAATCCAATGTCATTTAATGTTTTAACGAGTTTGACAAAGGTGTAACTCGGTATCTTTTTCACGTTTACAACATTTGAAAAATACACCAAAAAGAAAACTCGACATGGTCCCTTTTCATAAATTTGTGTCTCTCTAGCCCGAAAAGGTAGAAAACAATACTTGAGAAAATCACTTGACCATTTCAGTCAAGGAGTACCTTTTTCATAAATAGTTTATCCTAGCCCGAAAAAGGGGTAAATGTATAATGGGTAAATGACATTTGAAAACCTTTAACGAGTTCAAAACAACAAGAGCTCAGCAATCTTTTTGTGTTTAAAGAGTCGGAAAAGAGCTTGAAAGCGGACCCCCCATTTTTATTCTCTTTAACGAGTCAAAAAGGGAAAAATACTCAACAATCTTTTCATCTTAGTTTTACGAATCAAGAAAAGAGCTTAAACATGACTTCAGTGCCATCATCAGTAACCTGTCACCTGTCGCTGCACAAAAGGTAAACATATTATCCAATTTCCAAGGTAAAATAGATTAAAAATGCCTTTAAAACCATAATATTTCATGAAAAAATGAATAAAAGAGGGAAAAAGTAAATAATTTTTACCATTTTACCTTTTTACCTTGTGTGGAGACATTTTCACCCATTTGTGCCCTAGATTTTCAGGTGCGGATTGTGGGAGATCTGGGAGGCCATTCAACAAACCGTTAGTTACAGGTAAGATTTGAGACCCTTAGCTTCATTTTTATGCTTGTTTTGCTTGTTTTTAACCTTTTTTGGATTTATAAAGGAGGATTTAACAAAAAAAAATTGCCCTCGCTTGGCGCGATTTCCAAGCAAGGAATAACGCCGATCAAGGGTCATTAACTTTGTCAATCACGTCGGTGCCCTGAACACAAAATTTTCAATTTTTTGCCCAAAATTCTCTTCTTTGATCCAAATTTCTTTAGCCAAGAATGATTGTTGACTTGATGTTATGGTTTTTGTAGGGAAAACACAGTGAAAAATGGTTGATTGGAAAAAATGAGAGCATAAGGTGATCGATACATAGGCATTGGTAGACCAAAATTGATTAAATGTTCTAAGGAACTGTGGACTCTTCAAATTCTTCCTCACATTAGGTCTTCGTGCTCAACCTGAGTTACTGTAGTATTTGATCAGTCTCTGGGATGTCAATCGGGAAGTTTTTATAATCCATGACCAAGAACTGGAATTGGAAACTTCTGACATCTATTTCATCACCAGACTATCCTGAAGAGGGGAAGCGGTCAATCTGTATGGGTCTAGGCCTATTGTGGCAAGTTTGAACATGTTGCTTGCAAAACACTTCCCAGAAGCACTGAAATCGAAAAGCGGCAAGATAGAGATCATAAGTGTTCGAGATCTTGTGTTGAAAGTGCTACTTTTGACCATAAATAGAGTGGTTGGGGCTCAAGCACATCATGAGTCCATCAAATCCAAGTTTTAGTATGCTATAGACTGTACGACGCCGACTATATTCAACTGGGTAGAAGCCATGAAGGAAAACATGAAGCGCTAGCTATCCAAAGCTAAGGAAGGAAACTTGAAGCATTTCGGATATGGTTCTATTCTAGTGACCTTCTTTCTAGAATGGATCCCACTATTTAACTACCCGCTTGCTGAGGTGAATACACCATTGCCACGAGACCCACGGATGGTCCATTGGAGTGAGTTAATGCCTAGAATCATTGGGGGCCAACATATTTCATATAAGCCCACCTTATTTTTGTGGCTATGACATCAGCTGATTGTAGTAGAGGATTGGCCTTATAGTGGTACCGACTTCTGCGGCGATCTAAATATGTTGCTCCTAGAGGGAAAAGATTATGATGATGGAGATAAGTAAAAACCATTTTAATTTTTAATTTTTAATTTTTTTTAAATATATGAATTCATGATATTTCGATCTTTCAAATGCATATGTGGGACCAGAGTGACCTGGCGGGATTTCCATGATTTCTAGGTGCGTTTCTTGACAATTTGATATCACTCCTTATCAGGAAGGAGGCGATAATGAGGAGGAGATCATGCGGAACCTCAAGGGATCGACCAGAGGTATCCCAGAGTATGCTTGCGTGGGTGACAACCCACGCCAGTATAAGCGACACACCATGGAGGTATTAGACTGGATCTGCCAACTGCTAACTCATATAGTACAAGCAGTTATGTGCTATCATGAGCACCATGCCGAGTAGTTCATAGGTCTAGCATTTTACATTTTTGAGGCCTGCGAGCCATGGATGTACTTGAACACACATATTATTTTTTGGGGTTTTGATGTATGACAAACATTATCGACATATATATATATATATATATATATATATATATATATATATATATATATATATATATATATATATATATATATATATATATATATATGCTATATTTCCTTGCTTACTATGGTACAAATGTTTTTTTTTTCACATATTTCACATGCATATGTCAATGTATTCATCTAATTAGGAACATGACGATATGTAATGTAGTTAAAATTTCTCTCCAGTAGATGAACATGCAAATACATTCTCAATATCTGAGGGTTTCTGATGGAATACTTCCCATTGATTTGAAGAACAACAAGTTGTGAATCAAGGTTGACAACCAATTCTCGAATGTCAAGAGCAATGGATTCTGACAATAATTCGATAACTATGTTATACTCAGCAATGTTATTAGTTGTTCGGCCTAAACAAATACCTTGAAGATCAATCAACTCACCATGGGGGTCATAAATGGCCCATGTAGTGGATAATAGATTTCAGGTACTACGGCAAGCACCATCTAGAAACCGATGCGAGGAGTCACAAACATCTTCAAAGGAGGTGAAGACATAATAAGCAGGAAAGCTACTTGAAAAACAACACACCAAACCACATTGCGCAAAAAATGAATAACACATTACTATAGAAAAGTAGCCATGCCAGATGAATTAGGCATAGTAATTTTTTGAGATAAAGCCCATTATGGGGCTTGCCTAGAAGATTGCCCTCATAATCAATAAGCTCATAGGCCCCTTTTTGTAACACACATTTAACAATGTAGGTTCCATGCCACATGGGTTCGAACTTACCTGCCCTCAGATTATCATTAGCTTGATCATATAGTAAAACCAAATCACCCTCAGAAAAAGCACGAGGGACTGTCTAGTCAAAATGGGACTTAACCTGCTTTTTTTGTGCTTCAATGACTAAAGCAGCAAGACAACAAGTCTCACCCAATTTCTCTAAATACAAGAGATGCTCTTCTTGAGGTGAGGTCTTAGGGAGAAGTTCGACAACTAGCTTAAGTGAGGGAATTTCACACTTAATCGGTAAAGTTGCTTCCAGACCATAGACTAACTGGAATGGTGTGAATCTAGTTGCATCTTTGGTCGAGGTTCGGTAAACCCATAGAGCTAAAAAGAGCATGATATGCCAATTTGACTTGTGCATCCTAATGGTGCACTGAAGCATTGTAACCAATAAATTGTTCAACTTCAACTTGGAAGTTGGCTTGAGGGTAATATGGGGTTGAGCCATTGTGGCGCAAGCCCAACATAGAAGTCAGCTCAGCCATCATGTAATTTTGAAAATGGGAGCCATGGTCGGTGACAATGGCCTGGGGCACTCCAAACCTGGAAATAACGTGATTGAATAGAAATTGACCCACCGTTTTATGTCAGCAAAATATGTAGCTATCGCTTCGGCCCATTTGGTGAAATAATCCATAGCAACGATAATATAACCATGCCCCCTGACTAAATGAGGGTTGCATGTCATATATTTAATGCCCTATTTGGCAAAAGGACCAATGGCAATAACGGGGTGAAGGTGAGCAGGTGGGGTGTTCATTTTATGCTGATAAATTTGGCACGCATGGCATTTGCGAACAACAAAGATGCAATCCTTGAAGATCAAGGGCCAGAAATAACCAGCGTGGAGTATATTTTGACCAGTAGCATATCTAGAGAGATGACCACCACATTCGCCAGAATGACATTCATTCAAGACTCTCTCAGCCTCCTCGAGAGTTAGACATCGACGAAGAATTGAATTGACACCGACATGGTATAAAGTATCTCCAAAGATACGGTAGGGTTGAGATTGATGATGAATGCATCGGCGATCATCCTTGGTCGACGCAGACTGGAAGGTGGATGTCTGGAGATACATGATGATATCACCATACCAAGGTTCAAGAGTGCTAATTAGAAAAAGAGTCTCATTCGGGAGTTTCTCATCAACACCAGCAAGAAGAGAGGTAGAGGGAAGAGAGAAAATTAACTTAGCGAAGACAAGTGATTTCTTAGACTTGGCAGTAGTAATCACCAAATCAAATTCTTGGAGGATGAAAATCCACTTAGAATAATTTCCCCCAGCAAATGACAAGTCAGGATGTAGGTCATGGGGTTGCACTCGGAATTCACAGTTGTAATGCGGAGGAGAATGTAATGCCGAAAGTGCTGAACAGCCTAAACGATAGCCAAAGACAACTTCTCCACATGAGCATAACACATCTCAGTGTCGAGGAGATTGTGAATGAGGTAGTAAATAACATGTTCATTACCTTCATCATCGTCCTATACTAGCACTATAGAGATGGTACTAGAGGTTGCAGCTAAATAAAGGAAGTAATCACGATGATAGTTCAGAGGGTGCAACAAAGGAGCATCAATAAGGACATATTTTAAGTCATTGAAAGAATTTTTAGAGCCTCATCCCAAATGAATGGCATCCCTTGCTTAAGAAACTGGGTGAACCCTGAAGCTAGCTCAGCATAGTTCGGTACAAAATGACGGAGGAAATTTTCTTTCCCTGGTAGACCCTATAGTTGATACAACGAGAATGGAAGGGGTAAATTAACAATAGCCTCGACTTTAAGAGGATCAAGCCGAATGTCTTCTTTCGACACAATAAAGATGAGGAGTCATCTAGATTCGACACAAAAGACACACTTATGCGGATTCAACTGAATGTTGTAGTGTCTACAGTGAAGACAAATTTGTTAGAGATGATCAAGATGATCATGGTGCTTATGTGAATGAGTGGGAAGGTCATCCAAATAAGGTTGAATGATGTTTGGAATGTCGTGGAACGCATAAGACATCGCTCTTTGAAATGTAGCCCCAACATTCTTAACGCCAAAAGGGATATTTTTATACGTGAAGGTCCCCCAAGGACAGATAAAGGATGTCTTGTCTTGATCATCCAACACAATGTTTATCTAGTTGTAACCAGAAAAACCATCCATAAAGGAAAATATTTCACTCCCAACGCATTCATCAATGATCTGGTCAATGAAAGGAGTGGGGTAATTATCCTTTGGGCAGGCACAATTGAGATCACAGTAATCAACGCAAACACGAATACTGCCCTATTTCTTTTTCACCGATATGATATTAGAGACCTAATCTATAATAGGATTGGATAAATCAATCCAGCTTTGAGAAGTTTTTCGACTTCATCCTTGATGGCGGCCTCTTTTCTAGGGTGCACTGGACGAAGCCGTTAGCGAACGAGCTTCACATGAGGGTAATTCAGAATTTTTTGCATGACTATACTTGGGTCAATGCCAAGAATTTCTTCATAAGACCATGCAAAAACATCTCGAAATTTGTGAAACAAACGAGTATAAAGCTTGATCTCATCACGAGAACAAGTTAACCTGATATAGACATTTTAAATGACACCAAGCTTGACAGAAATATCAATTGGAATCATTTGGGTAATGTTACCCATATTCCCTTCCAGCCAAACTTCATGAGTCATGATCGGTGTCTGAAGTGGTAGGGTCGGGAACTATGAAGAGAAATTCTCAAGACAAGTAGACATGACCACCAGGCCATGTAAGAATGAGTAATGATGATGAATTTCGTTCCAAGGTAATTCCTCTAGAAACATAACTTCCATGATACTCTCGTCAGAAATAAAAGTCTCAGCTAAGGGATCGGGAGAGTCCAAAGAACCAAGCCACAAGGATTGAGAATACTTGTTGAGAGATGCACTCAAAACAGAATGATCAGAGGATACTGAAGACGAAGCCGAAACAATCTCCACATAGTTAATTTCAGTAGCGCTTAGCAGCATAACCTTGCCCTATGTATCAACAAGATTGGGTGAGGGAATGACCCAAGGATTAGACTTGACCAAAATCATTTTGATAGAGGCAACATGTGGAGGCAGGAGCGGAAAAACACCCATCAAGGCGGTATCTTTAAAAAGTCTTGCCCCCACACTTTCATAAGGAGCACAGGTGTGCTTGACATAAGGAACATTGCCATCCAAGGAGGAAGAGGCAAAGAAGGATAGTTGGTCAACTGTGACTATCTTCCCTTGATGGGCAAAGCAAATCATGTGGAAAAGGGAGGAGGCTACAACATGCATGGCATGGGTCCAACTCCACCCAACTAGAAGATTATAGTTCAAATTGACGTCAACAATCTCTACTTCAATGTGAATAGTCTTTCCCTCCAAAGTAGTGGCAAGGTTAGGAAGAACACCGAATGGTCGCGAATCGTGTCCGTCAAAAGCTTCCAAAGTGTTATGGGTCTGGTTCAGAGTAGGAGAACCAATTTCCTTCCAACAAGCGACAGACATGATGCAAGTAGAAGCACCTTCATCAATGACGATCCTATGAATGGTTTTCTCATTTATGATCACCTGAATGAGAAAGGAAATCTGATGAGGTAAACGCAGAACATGGTTTTCCAGATCAAAACAAATGAGATTAGAGTCAATTGGATCAATACCTCCAATAGCCGATAGTAATGGTTTCTGCTGAGAAGGACAACTTTGAAGGACCTTGAGAGCAGACATAGTTGATGGTGCTTAGGCCAAATCCTAAATAATGTTATAATGTTGAGTGGCTCAAGCATTTGGATTGTACGAGAACTTTCACAGCAGACCTCGAGAAGGTGGTCGAATGGTGGAATCGGGACTATTTCACTCTATACGGAGAGGACCATAATTTGATGGGATAGAAGAGGAAGGGGTACCTTCCTTCTCTTTCCCTGCTGTCAGGGTAGGTGTTTGATAATATTTTGATCTGGTAGCCACATTGATAGCCATATTCATCATGAACACTTGGGAACCTGAAGAACCGGGAGACTGGGGTTGGTCTACCATTTGGGTCTGTTGGCACAGAAAGGGCTCTTTCAGAACAGCTGGGGTCCCCTTGAGAAAACTACTAACTTTGGATCGGCTGGGACAATACTTAGTATAGTGATCCTCCTCATAGATGAGGCATGGATGCTTAGGCTTCCATTGAGAAGCATCACCAACAGACGACTTAGGAGGGCCCTGTTTTGGGGCATCGACTTTACCCTTTCCTTTTCCTTTCTTCTTACCTTTAGAGGATTTATCTGTTGTGGTAGACTAGACAGTGTGAACCTCTGAGGTTTTACCAGGACCAGGTGTTACAGGTCTATTTGAGCACATAAATCTCGACATTCAGATCAATACAATTAGGGCTCATCAAACCCTAATTCAGTTGCTACATGCCCTAGACAAGTCATCACATTGAATGCTTCCATCCATGAAAGTTTCCTAGCCTGCTGAAATGCCTTCTTGGGACACCTGCGCAGCCTTGGTTAGGGGTAACTATGCTGCATAGTGGGTAGGCCCATTTAGG
Organism: Pinus tabuliformis; assembly: GCA_031772625.1. Lineage (NCBI taxonomy): Eukaryota > Viridiplantae > Streptophyta > Pinopsida > Pinales > Pinaceae > Pinus > Pinus tabuliformis. Next base: position 922,285,741 of record CM062816.1, read on the forward strand.
CCCGCACTTTAGTGCAGTTAGGCCCACTTTGACCTGCAATAGGCGAGAATGAGTGAAATTTGCATAGGGTTCTGGGAATATTCCTTGATTCTAGATCATTCTAGAAGGATCCCAACTCTTATCTCATCCCATGAGCTCAAATTTGGATAGGCCATGGATCAATTAACCTCCTTTCCTCTCATCCCTTGCTCCATGGAGACTAACTCCAATTTTGGAAAACCATTGAATACCCTCGTCTATGACAAAACCACCTTCATTTCCCTATAAATTGAGCACTCATCATAGGGATCAAGGGGCTAGAATTTGAAGGTTGTAGAGAAATTCTATTGGTCTGAGATTTGAGTTCATGTCAAGCAATGTTATGCTACTAGATTGGTGTGCTTTTGGTGTGACGAGGGTTGGACTGAAGCTGGATGAGTGACACAAGATCGAACCACATTGGGTGAAACTCTTCCTTCTACATTAATAAAGTTGTTTATTCCTTTTCTCATATTCTTGTTCATATATATGATGATTATGTGTTTCAATGTTGTCGATTCCATTGGTTTATAGTAGATAGATCATGTATGCTTTGATCATTGTTGTTTCTATTTCTGTTGACAAAGGTACCAACTGAGTGGATTCAGTTCAGGTGGGAGCGACGGGAGCAATTCAAAGGAGATCAAGGAAGCGAAAGACTAGAAGTAAGTTCCTTCATCTCATCTATCTACTATAGGAAAAGGTTAAACTACTTTCTCTCTGTTGTTCTAAGTGTAGCTACCCACTTAGGGAAAATGTGTTTATCCGTAGATACAAATTCCATATAAAACTAGGTGAATTGTGAGAGGAATCACTAGAAGCAGTGTTGGAGATCAACTTCTACTTGGAAGAAGATTTTGCGGAGGTTTGGGACACTGAACCAATTACCCCATCAACAGGAGGTGTAGCCGGAGACTTAGATGTCACCGGATCAGATGATGGTCTGGGTGCATTGGGTAACATATCATATAATGTGCTAGATTGTGAATAGACGAGTTCTAGATACTGGGCATGCATGATGTCTTGTTCCTCAGTGACACAACCACCCATAACAATGTCCTCAACAATTTTACTGATGAATGATTTGGTGAACCATTCGGTCAACAACTGATCAACAATATCAAATTTGATCAGGCGACGTCAACATTTCCATTCATGGATGTGATTGGAGATGTGGGTCGCAGTGTCTTGCTTGAGCAACATAAGGAGATGGGTGCTAGTTTCATAGGGAATTGACAGCTGGAAATGTGTGAGAAAGGCCATGGTGAGAGTGTTAAAGTCATGATAGGTACTTCAGCAAAGTTCGATGCACCACTTGGCTGCAACACCTCTAAGAGTTCGTTGGAAAAGTCGGAGACGAATGGAATCATCAACATAGGAATTCGAGGGGCACTAGAGGTGATATGTCATCACGTGGGTTTGTGGATCCTCTCTCGTTTTTCCTTCAAACTTCAGAAAATCGCTCGGGATCTTGGACAGAACTAGAGGCTAGTATGGCAAATGAAGAATTGGATCATTCATGAGTCTGGACACATCTGGGAATTCCAATGTGGCCAAGAATGGAAATTGGATTTTGAAAGGCATTTGAGGCCTAAAAGCGGGCCTGACCTGTAGAATCCATCCCTACTAGTAAAGATTTTGGCCTTGTAAAGGAGGGTTTTTTCCATATGGCATTTGATTTTGACCCCACTATAGGTTACCTTATCCGTAAGGAGGATTCTGGCCTTGAAAGCCTTGAAACTGTCTAGCCATAGGATGTTGATAAGCAACATACGAGTTAAAATGCTGTTGAGCCTGTTGACCTTGGACATATGGATTTTTCACCTGCTACCCATGGGCGTAAGGTTGTTGAACCTATTGCCCCTCGACAAAGTGGTTTTGAACCTACTGCCCTTGGACATAAGGATTCTACACTTGCTACCCTTGCAATTATCCTTGCTACTGGACTATCTGCCCTTGTTGCTGCATGGATGATCCTTATTGCTGCAAAGGTTACCCTTGTTTCTGCAAAAGCTATCCTTACTGCTACAAGGGTACTTGGATAGTTCCCAGACTGACACCTTAAAAGTTCCCACACTGGATCTGGATGTATCCACCAGGCATAGCAGATGGACCAGGCTAAACATGAGGTCCAGCTTGAGGGGCGTAAGGAAGACTTACCATCACTTGTGAACCATATGGAACATAAGGAGGTTGGTATTGAACCTAAGCCACATAAGGTTGGTGGTACTCGACATTACTTGACCCAAACAGACCAACAGGGTTCGGCTGCTGGTACTGGACATTGCTTGATCCAGTAGGACCAACAAGGTTTGGAATGGCACCAGAAAAGGGTTGGTTCATCCCAACCATGTGAGTTTGTGAGCCACTCACATTGGTTGTGCTAGAAATCATAGAAACATTTGAATTTCCCCCCCAGGTGGTGGCACAACCTGTCCATTTACTAGAGGGATTGAAGAACTAATAGAGACATGACTCGAGACCATTAGTTGAATCGGATGGGTTACTTGGACCGAAAAAACAAGAGGATTCAGAATGGTGGGTTGCACTGGAAATGAAGTAACTGCTGAATGCACAATCGGCTGATAGATTGGGTTCTGAATAAATGGACCTAAGGTAGGCATAACGCTAGAGACCAGATAGGGTTGTGATATAACGATGAGGCACTAGGTGTACCTGAAACCAATTGAGCTAAAGTCACGTAATTACATGGTAAATTAGGATGAACATTGGTTGGAATGCTTCCCCTGAAAAGAAAACCTTCAGGAGGGAAAGGATATTCCTGCTCATAGATAATGTGTAGAGTGTGTGTAGCAGAAACCTCTAAGTGACCCGGAGAGGAGACTGGGATCTCACCTTCTGATTCGATGGGTGGAAACAAAAGACAATGGACAACTGAAGATGTTCGAGGGGATAATTCCAAAGGAATATCTAGTTGATTGTATGGACTGTATGGACACTGTGGTGATATCACAACAGGATCGAATTCAGAGGATAAAAACTAGTCCTAGCTGACTTTCAAGAGTCAGCAGACTCTCGGGAGTCTGGATAGGATTATCCGGAGATTCCGAGCCAATGTCAGAAAGTGACCCAATATTTGAGGGAGGAGGATGACAATATGACAAAGGTTGAATGCTCAAAAAAATTCCAAGTTCAACACCTTGGTCCTCAAGTGACTGCGGTAATTCAGGAAAAGGCTCCTCAGATGATCTTTCAGATAAAGGAGAGGAAGAGGAACTAGGTGAACCTGATGGTTCAACCACAATGACTTTGTCAATTAACAAGAGAGAGAGATTAATTCCAAGGCTTTTAAAATGTATTTAAAGGTATACACATGATGTGGTCTAGAAAAAGACTAACATGAATGTTATGTGATCGTGGGCAATAATTTTTTAAGACACTAACTGGTGCCTTTTCATGTTTTCAGAGTCGAGAAAAAGGAAAAGATGAATCTATCACTTTCGATTTGAAACGAGCTCAAAAGAAAAGGTGCTCAGGTGATCTTTTAAGTTTAAAGAGTCAAAAATATCAAATGACTACTTAGGATAATCTAGGAAGAAAGGATTACCAGGTAACCGTGAACTGTAGAATACCTTTCAGTGAACTGAGAAGTATAGGCACACAATCTCCCCAAATTTTGTGTTCAATGTATCACGTTTACAAGGCAGAAAACTTGACTTCCTACAAATAAAGGATTTCAACCTAGTGGGGTCTCCCTTTATATACGTGATGGTACGGGGAGCACAAGTCCATACTATCGCTGTCTAGTGCCAAAGGGAATGACAACTGCTATGTTTAAAGATGTCGGAACATGTATCTAGCCTAGACCTTCTAAATTTGATCATTAGGTTTCAAACGTGCCTTAGGTTATTCGAATTCATTTGAAAGTTTATCTTGAAATAATGTCTCAATTTTCAGGCCTTATTGATGTGACTCGAAAAAACTCCTATATGCAACTAATATGAGACAATACCCTTTCAATTCAATGATTGTTTACACTTATGAGAGTAGAGAACACAATCGATGCAACAATGAAGCAACTGAAAGCAAAATGACCTTTTCACTACTTCACTTTTTGAAAGAAAAATAATGAAAAACTCTTTCCAATCCCTATCTTTCCTATCAAATTCACTTCAAGTAGTCCTTTCAATAGTAAAGAGAAATCATTTCTTTTCAAATGAAAATGATGATGCAACTCTAGTCTTCAATGATGCTAACTAATGTAACATATTGATTCAACAAACTAGAATTATGTATTTTTCAAGGAAATGACAAAATGAATCTTTCACAAACACTTCAATGAAAAATATTCAAAACAAATCAAGCTCAATCAAATGCAAAGCACAAAAGAGAATTCCTTCCAAACTAATGATGCAATGATTCAATCAAGAACAAGATGAGAAATGTAATCTATGCCCAAAAAGAGACGCTTAAACAACAAACGAAACTTTTCAAACTTGTTTACTTGAAATCAAAGAAACAAAAAGGACTAAAAAACAAAATGCAAGGAGCAGCTAACCAACAACTTGACTTGCTAAGCACACAAACAACTGAATGGACGATGACCTAGATTCCCTAGGGCCTCAAACCACCCAAAGACTCAAAAAATCAAGTAAAGAGAAAGAAAACCAAACAAGCACACAAACCAAGCAAATGAAGCTTTCCAGTTAGGGAGAACACAGGCAAAACAAGCTGAGAGGCAGAAATTAAGAGGGAAAGACACACTGGTTATGATATAGGGGAAACCCTGATCTTCACCTACAGGAATTGGTGTCATTGCCTAATTGAAAAGAAGTGAAAGAAGGGGGTCAGTGCGATTGTTTTAGAGGAACTCGGGTTGATCGGCGCGACCGTCAAAAAAATAAACTCGCTGACCGAGGATTCCAAGAAAAAAAATAAAATTCAAGGGCTAAAAGCAGACTTGCCACTGTAAATTTTAGACTCAGAGCAGTAAACCAGGAAAAGAAGGGAAAACTAAATGGAAAAGGTGATACCTGAAAAGTTCACACAAAACCATGAAATGACAATCAATCAAACAGGAGGATTGGATCCCTAGCGGAGTCGCCAATTTGTGGTGCAGGTAAATTATTGATGTAGACAAAGACAATTCCTCTAACCCAAGAGAGTGGGTCTAGCCACAAAAAAACAATCTATGGAAAACTTCCTTAAGCTAGAATCAAATAAGAGGGCCTACCTCTTAAAACACTATTCTTCTTGGTGATCATCCTGCTTCCTCACTCCAACTATCTTTCGTTTCCTTCAAATACTTGAAACAAGAAAACAACAACAACAACAAATGTGATAGCATACAAATTGCATTCAACCTACTTAAAAGGTAAAGATATATTAAGCCATCAAATGTAAGATAGCACTCAATGTAGGAAATCAATCAATAATTGTGTTCATATAATTTCATAAAGAGATTACAACCAATGACTTGATGTTGTTGGTCTCCTCTGATGTATCGGGTTCCCACACCTCCGCTAGCATCTCATGGATAGCCCCAACAATGGAATTTTTAAGGCTTCTTCCCTTTAGTCTCAAACCAAACCAAACACACTATTCTCCCTCCACAAACATAAACTAGAAGGCTACAAGCTATGATATCTTGCTGGTTATTCAAGCTCCAAAAATACTAAGACTGAAACTAGTTTAGCTTGTAAAAGGAGGGGTTTATATAGCTTGGATGGAGGGTAGATGACTCCTCTTACTATGGGAGAGGCCTTATCTCTTGGTTTTGTTCCATCGTAATAGCGGAAAGGAGCCCAAACTATCTTCTTTGGCTCCATCTAGCCCAACCATTTACCAGACTTCCATTACGAAGCTTCTAGACCTGGAAGCTTCGACTCCATATTTAAAAAACTTTCCAAAAGAGAAAAGGCTCAGTTTCGTCGTACAATGCTAGTCTTTGTTTTAATATCTACAAATTGGCACGAGGAGGAAACTTGTCATTAGCGTCGGTCTTGTAAACTGGGGTAAAAGGAAGATTCTTGGGAAATAATGCAGAAGGGAATTGCTTTGCTCATGAAGAGGGACATAATGGGAGTTTCTTCATGATGGGAAAGCATGTAGGTTTCACTGTAGATGTCTTCCAGGATCATGGAATGGGGAGTACAAGGATAGTGACAAAATGCTGTGTAACAGTATCATACACATCAAACAGAGATAATATGACCAAGTTACGACCCTGAGAAGTTGGTTTCCCAACTGATCCCAACGAGGCCCATAAATTCTTGGTGTTACATCTCCTCGGGTTAGGGTTTTGTTTTTTTATGATTTTCTCTTATTGTTTAATAATACAAAGGCCATTGAGCCTCATTGTAAGTCAGTTCAGAGGCATGTAGCCACCACAGCTCTTCTCAGAGATAAGCTACCATCGCTCGAGCTAGTCTTATTTCCATTTTGTCTGTAAGAATATTTCAATATTGATATTAATAAAATTAAGTGTTATTTCTACTACATATCTATATTGATGGTTGTAACGGTAATTTGTTGCATTCCTATTTAAATCTGTATCAGAACTATGCTTATTTTTCATGTTCCCTAGCAAGTCTTTCCTGCAACTAAATGATCTAGCCATTATCTTCATTGCAACTTCTGATTGTTGCCTTTAAACTTATCAAGGTATCTACTATGTCAGGAGAGTACTCATATCTATGTTTCTCATCTAATCTATAAGGAGAGTCACATGAATTGTAATTCACCAGTATGCTAGTCATCTCTAATATTCCCCTTCCTGCAAACACACCATGTCAAATAACAAAATATAAAAATAATCAACATACCTCAATGAAGTTAAAGGGAGGCTATCTCATCTATAAAATTAGTCTATATTGGCACGATACATGTATATACATAATCATATAAATATATTGACATCATGCACGATAACACTAACTGCATACAATGACCTCATGCACAACACCCATAACTATGACAATGCATCCATAATGACATGCATCTAGCCCATCCAGTCCAAGTATTTGAATCATGCTTTGATACCAATATGTAACAACCCCCTCCCACATTTACCCACTTTTATAATCCCTCCAGGTAAATGTGAAACAGACTGCCACTATGACATGGTCTGACCTCCTAGCTCCGGGTAAGGAAGTGGGACCTACAACTAAGACTTACTAACCACAAACGCACATACTATAGGGACTATATATCACACAAGAGCTGAAGAAATACCACATGTGATCAATCCCTAAGCTGTAACTTTGTTTCAGTGACCTATACTCCCAATCATACTCTTGACATTGCTTGCATGCAGTTGAAGGCCTCCAACAATAGTCACAAGCCTTGATCCATGTGGTTCTGACCTAAAATTCTCAATTCAGTGTCTGCAGTCCTAATCTCTGAGCCACAATTCTAGGCCAGCCTCCAAAACCCTATCCAAAATTGCCTGAGACTTCTCAGAATGACAAATAACATAAGGGCGATGCTAAACATACAAAATTTAAACAATAACTTGACCTAACCATGCCTAACCATGACAGTTATTTCGTCAAACATATGGTGAACATGTAAGATACAAGTCATGAATACATATATCATCATAGGAGTATGAAAAATATTTGATAATCACCAAGAAGGTCTCATGTCCTCTCATAATAGCTGCAATAACACTTGTTAGCACATGCATTCATTAAACATCATATACTTATAAAATCTTAAACAAAATCAGTAGTAGAGCACATTACAAATCCATGCTTATAACCAACATATAACCAAATTATTAACCATGATAGAACACCTATCAAATCACCATAATAACAAGTACAAGTGCTCATAGATTACAATAGGAAAATAGCTCTTATCAACTTATGCAAAAGCTAACTAAGTTAGAGACTTCCACGTATGACCCGACCATAAATTGAGTTGAACCAAGTATTTCTTTCATCCAATCACGCCCATGCCATATTCCAAGCATGAATGTGGGATCTCAAGACATAGATAACCAAGGTTTCCCAGATATTAAACCACCTCCACCCTAAGGCTAACTTAATCTCACCAAAACAACTTAAGAGATCACAAAACCCAAAAAAAAGCTTGGATGCCTCAAAGCTTCTTCACCATTACCTTGAGGAATTTTCCTATCTCCACCTACCTATCAAGGGGTTCCCAAAGATTAAACCACATCCACCCCCAAACCTTGAGAGTTTTCTTGAGATCACCTCACCCCGTTCCAAATTCTTTGGGCAATCCAAATATCAACCAGATAAATGAATCCCATCACACCATCACTATCCAGGAAATGGAAAGGAAAGGTTTAAACCACTGTCAAACCTAGAAAAACCCATGTCAATGACAACAAATGAAGAAAATAAACCAATGTATGTACCATGAATTCACACCTCAGCTAGAAAATCACACATGTAACCTATTACCTATAAAACCTCCTACTGAAGTTGCTTGATCCAACCTTGCTTGCTTGTCCTTGATTTCCTTGTCCTTCCTTTTCCTTCCCTTATCCAATGATAGAGTGCTCCAAGAATTCTTTAAGTGTGCAAGGGTATGAGAGAATAGGAGAGAGAGCTCCAAAACATAAATAACAAAATATAAACCAACAAAAAGCTATGAACTAATCCTCAAAAGCCTTTTCATTATTGAGGCCTATATTTTCTTCATTTTCCTCTATTTTCCTTCAATTTTCCTCTGACACAAATCTATGACCTTTTATCTCCATTTTCTCCTATTTTCCTTTATTTTCACAAATAAATTCCAATTAATTCCTCTTTTCATTTTCCAATGCCTTTGCCAATTTCCTTAGCCATAAATAAACTAAAAGTGATACCCACTAGGATTTTTTTCCCAACATTCAACTTGGAATATGTGTCCAATGACCTTGGTCTTATTTTTCCTTTATTAACCTTTATTACATGAACTATAACCCGGGGTAGTTATAGGCATCAAAAAACGTAGTGGGGGAAACTTTGGGGCATTTGGAAGGTAAATTTCCTTATGTTATCTATTTCATTAGTAAAAAAATTTCCAAGGTTGAACTCAATTATAGAGTCACTGAAAAAGTGCTTTTGTCTTTTGTACGTTTCTTGAATAAATTCAAACATTACATTACAGAGTATCAAGTCTTTTTGCACAGTGATCATGCAACCATTAAGTATTTGATGAATAAACCTGATGCCAATGCTCGAATTATTAGGTAGTTGTTGTTATTACACAATTTGATCTAACCATTTTTGTCAACCTAGGGAAAGAAAATGTCGTTGCAAATTTCTGGTCTAGACTAACCTTGTCTATGTAGAACATACAGATGGTAGGTGTTCAACTCGTAGACGAACACGTCTTCGCCATATCATTTTGATCACCTTGGTTTAAAGATATATCAAACTTCTTAGTTGATGGCCATTTTCCTCCTAATAATTTTTCTTCCAAAGAAGAGACAAATTGTTATAAAAAGTGCCCCTTATACCTAGATTGGGGGTAACCTCTTCAGATCGGGGCATGATCAAATCTTAAGGAGATGTGTAAGGGAAGATGAATTCTTTTATATCCTTTTAGCATGTCATGATGGACCTTGTGGGGACCATTTTTCTACTAAGAGGACAAGCTTCAAGATTCTTCAGGTAAGTTACAATTGGCATACCCTACATCAAGATGCCAGAAGTTACACTACTCAGTGTGATGAGTGCCAAAGGATGGGAAAGCCTACACAAAGGGATGAGATGCCCCTACAACCTAAAGTGACTTTCAATCCATTTTAGAAGTGGTGCATGGATTTCATTGGGCCTATTGACCCCCCATTTGGATAGAAGAAGTATATCATTGTATGCACAAATTATCTAACCAAGTGGGTTGAAGTGAATGCAGTTAAGGCTAAAACATAACAAAAATTGGTGGAATTATTAAGGGAGAATATTTTATACAAATTTGGTTTCCCAAGGGAATTAGTCACATACCAAGGAACTTAATTCACTTCCAACTTGATAGAGGGGATAATGAGGAAGCATCATATCAGACATAGGAAATATACCCTATACCACCTTCAAGCAAATGGGCAAGTGGAAGTAACCAATAGAGAACTAGAAGGCATCTCGACTAAGGTTATTAGAAGTAGTAAGAAGGATTGGGTAGAAAGGTTTGTTGAGGCCACTTGGTACTAAAATACTACATTGAATAAAACCACTTGATTCACCCATTTGAGCTGGTCTATGGTAAAAAATCCCTACTGTCCATTGAATTTGAATATAACTCATTGAGAATCGCAACACAACTTGATTTGGACATCACAAAACCTCAGGAAGAGAGACTACAACAGTTGAATTCCCTTGATGAACTCGAGTTGTAGGCTCTTATGCATATTGAAGTGGTTCAATTACAAAGAAAAGTTTGGCATGACAAGCACATTAGGGCTAGAACCTTCTAGGAGGGTGATTGGGCCCTCTTATATGATTCTAGGTTCAAGAAATTCAAAGGGAAATTCATGAAAAGATGGTTGGGTCCTTACTTGGTGGATAAATGTCATGAATGGCTTGGTTCATATCCAAAAAATTGATGAAGAGAAAATGCTTCTTCTCGTAAATGGCTATAGATTGAGGTTTTATAGGAATCCCCTTTTAAAGGTTGAATTTACCAGCTCAATAAACCTATAACTAAATGTGATTGAGAGTCTCAAGGCTCCCATTCCATTCAATCCCTGATGAAGCAAGAAGAGAAAACAAAAAAGGGGAAAAACCCTGGTTGAAAACCTCTATGAGGCACCTGAGGCAAGCTCTTAGGTTGAAAACTTCCTTGAGGTAGCCAATGAGCATGAAGAAAGAAAAAACAAGAAAATGAAAAGCTCCTCAGGTGAAAACCCCCCTTGAGGCACCTAGGGTAGGCCTAGTTATGTTGAAAACCTCAATGAGGCAATACATGGGTCTCATAATAATAAAATAAAATCAAAAGAAATAAAAAGAAGAAAGAGGAAGAGAAAATGAAAGGAACCTATGTTTTATTTATTCTAACAATATTGCAGGTGCAAGAGGATTCCAACAACATTCAAAGAAGATCAGCTTCAAATCCTAAAATCTCACCTTCAATGCCTTCAACCAGCTTCGTTGCATCCATTACACTCATTCACTCAACTTTTCCAATCTTCTTCTATCATTTCCAAGACCATCTCATTCGGTTTTATTTGTCTCATGAAATGTTATAAGAAAGTTCTTGTATTTCTATAGGATGTTTCTAAGCATAGAAAGGAGGAGCAGACTTGAAATGTTTCATATGTGGGCAAGATAGGAAGTTTATGGAAGCCCTTGACACCTATCCACTCCATCAACCTTCACTTTATCCCTACTATCCAACTGAGCATTCACAAAGAATTCAACCCTTCACCTCTTTTTTAGCTACCACTATCAAAGAATGAATCTCCAACCACCATGAGCAATCTCACCTTGAATTATCAAAAAAAATTAGGGCCACACTAAAAGAAAATTATGAACCTAATGAGTTTATGTGGCTAATATACAAAAACACATAATCTTGTAGTAGCCTACATAAGTGTTGCAAGATCCAATTTTCAACACTAGTCCAAGAACTTTGAAGACCACACCACTCTAGGAGGATCAGAAAATAGGTTTGAGCAACTACATGATTTCCTGTAGGATACTATAGGATCTTTAATCATTGAGAATTAACAATAGAAGGTCAATTAGTGGTCAGTTATAGCAACAATACTCTAACTATCTAAATTAGATCAATTTTCATCATCAATAAAAACCACAAAACACCTCCCAAGACAATGAAGAGAATATTGAAGCTTCCAGATTACATCACTAGAAACTTCAAGACCATCAAGAGGAGTTCCACCAATCACATTAACAACTCTAACATCACTGGAAAAAGCAAACCCATGGTAAGGCTCAAGTATGTAATGCTCTAAACCTTTCTTATAAACTCATCTTAGCTTAAAAAGTATTATCAGTGCATGGAGGAAGAGGTGTTATGGGCCAAGTTTGGTAAATTAGCCTCGACCACCTTTAGTAGTAAAATTAAATCATCTCGTACATATCCCACACATGTGGAGAAAAAAGGGGACGAGGAATATGATAACTCAAAGAAGTGGGTCAATGTGCCTGTTCATCACAAAGTATGGTGTATGGAGGTGGTAGGTGGGCGCTATCTCGTATAGCACATTCATCCCATAAACCCAACCACTAACCCCATAAGTTGGACCCTCAAACCTCATTTTTCATGAAAAAATATATTTTAAAGCCAAGGGAGGCCCACCACTACTGCAAGAAGATGACCTAGCCGATATATCTCTTTTCGAAGACTGTTAAAGGAGGTTACATGATTTACACATCACTACTACACGAAAGTCACAAGATGTTATAGGAAGCTCAACTATGGACGCAATTTCCCTCAAACCATAAGGAATAGAGTAGAATAATAATGAAAGGGGTAAGTATGAATCTCCCTCCCCAACATTTGGTATAATAGCTTGAAATAACTCTTCCAATTCTCAGGAAAACACCTTGTAATTGCCACAACTTTAATTTCAATAAGGAAGAAAGATTAATTGTTGAGTATTCACGTGAAGCGAATAATAGGATGAAGGAATAAAGTATATTGAGATAAATTTTGAATTTTTCTCTCTCCTCAACATTATAAAACAAAACTTTATATTTTTCTTATGTGTTAATAACATCCATTTCACAGAAAATTTTAGAATCTTGTGGTAGATAAGGGAAGTTCCTTGTCCCACTCTAGTAAAATTTGTATTGAAATCATGGGGCGAGAGGGGGGGGATTGTTACACTAAAAAATGTCACCTTGACTACTTACAGTTAGTATGGCTCAAATCAACAGTCATGCTACCCTCTTAGGCAAGTCTCATGCCTCTGTTATCCATCTCAAACTCAAAGAAGAGAGAAAGTCTTGTAAAAACTATGTTTATCTCTGGGGTCGCAGGTTCTCTCTAGCCTTACCTGCGGGGACGCTGACCATGTTCACAAAATCTGCGTCCATGGACGCTCTGTATGTTAAGGGACAGGTGCGTCCCTCTGTAAAAGGCAAAATGCGCGAGTTTTATCTTGAAAAAGTTACTTGTGGTTACTTCTAGAACATTCTAGAGGTCGGTTTGATGAAATGGATGCGCCTCCAGTTGGTTCATGTATCTCTATTAAGGGGAACTTATCCCATCAATAAGGGAGCTATCCCACCCATAGAGGGGGATGATCCCATTGATAGTGGACCTGAATAACCTCTTTACAGCACTATAAATAAAGGCATTGAGCCAGAAGGAGAGGAGGTTGGAGCTATACATTTTCTTTGGGTAAATGCTGCAGGATTTAGGTCTTCCATTAGAGCCTTTGTGAGGAGAGATTGTCTTCACTTGATTCTACTTGGGAGAGGGTGAGCTTTGTCAAAGTAGAGGAAAACCCTTGATGGACCCTGGGAGGAACTTGCACAACACCAAGGCCAGGTTGTAAGAGTTTCTTTGTTTCGTTATTAATACAAACTGGTTTATTTTTCTCAATAGCTTGTGTTAATGAGTTATTTCATGTGTTCCTTGGTCTGCATGTTGAATATATGTTTTATTATATGAAATGCAAGTGCTTGGTAATTGTTTGATTGTTTGTGGTTGCAGGAATTGACTTGAAGGAGGAGCTCATCCGGATCGTCAAGAACGGACTTCAACAACAGCGTTTTGGAATAAGGTAAGCCTAAACACTTGTAGTTTTCATGTTGTAAAAGGTGTATTTAGAGAAAGATCACTCCATTTTGTCTTGTTTGTCATTAGAACGTCTTAGACTTCTAGGAAGGTCAGTCGTGTCCGCACCCTTGACAGATTCCGTGTGACAAATTGGCGACTCCGCTGGGGAATCCATTAATGAGAGAGTCTTTTCCTTTATATGAACTTTGCTTTGAGAAAATCATTTTTATTTTCTGGTTTTTGACTGTGAGAATTAGTATTTGGGTGGCTTAGCTTTAAATTTAGTTAGATTTGGTTGTTCTTCATTTTTCTAGAAGGACGCACCCTCTTAGTACTGCACAGTGCGTCTTTGGACGCGCTGTTTCCGTCTGCACAGAGCGGGGCCGCACCTGTGACAACGGGTTGCCTGCGTCTTCCTGTAAAACTTAAGAAAATTCCATTTTTGCTTTAAATTGCTTTTAGATTTTGTTTTTCCTTAGTGTTTTCTGCCCAGATCCTTTAGTACCCTGTCAAGAATTTTCACCTAAACTTGTTTTGTGAGCTTTGAGTGTTTTAGTGGTTTTCAACGAAGTTTCGACCTAGGGTTTGATTTTTGGAAAGGCTTTGTAGTGACTTTGATAGTAGAAAGTTGTCCAGCCTTAGATCTCTCTGGTTAGTCAACCTTCTTAGAAGTCGGGCCTGTCGTAAAGTCTCCTTTTGTGAGCAACTTGCCATTTGAAGTTGTTTTGGGTCAAATTTCGAATTACTTGTTTATAAAGTATTGATTTCCATTTTACAAAAAGAACAAAAAGATTAGAGTTTTGTTTTGGCTAGTTTTTGATTCTGCAATAAGCTAGTCCTTGATTTGATTGTGATCAAGTAAAACACCTTAGAAATAATCATTGTTAGTTTTGGCCTCGTTAAGATTGCTTAGAGTAAATTTGCCTTTAGTTTGCTTATGAGTGCATTTTCATAGATTTTAAGAGTTGTTAAGATTGATTTTTGGTTACATTAGATTTACTTGCTTTATTAAAAGAAAAATACAAAAACATCTTCTTAAAAAGTCTTGTTTCAAGTAGCTTTTTGTTTTCAAAAGAAGAAAAGAGTTTTTTCGTGCATGTAAAGAGAAGTTATGTTTTTATGCTTGGAAAAGAAAAACGAATTATTTCTTTGATTGTCTTCAATTAAGAAGTTGCTTTTACAAAGATTGCATTCTCTCAACTTTTTAGTTAAGCAATTCATCGAAAAAGTAAAGTAGTGGATAAATCATTCTAGGTGCATTTTGTAGTGGTTTCGAGTCGAGTCAACACACCACTGGTTTCACTTCCATCACCTTTTGACTTAAGAAACAACCTTAAAAGTAACGCTTAAATTAAAATCAATCTAGTAATCTTTATTTTTTCTAGGGCTCTGAAGCACCAACATAGCTTAGGCTAGGGTCTTGGAGTAGGTGAGTACTTAACTCTCCAAGACTACAAAACCAAACAGATAGTCTATCTTGAGTAGAACAAATCCAATTGTTTCAGTTACATTCTGGGAAAACTCCTCTTAAAGGAGAAGCACGAGCTCGTGTCCGAACCAGTGAGGGGATCATTCCTCCCTCGTTGGGAACGACGCCAGGCAGTACGTATTACAAACGGTAAACCTCGGATTAACCATTGTCGAGGAGCCAGGGGTCACTTATCGGTAAACCTTGGATTGTTGTCAAGGAGCCGGTAAGGGGATTGGAGCTTGCTACTCTGCCCTTGCGTGCTGTCGGAGTTTAGACTGTTCCCCCAGGTGTAATTGTTGTGATTGGTAACCTTAGTGGCCATAATATCTAGGATTCTACCCAAGGTGACGGTGGAGGGAAGGTCCCACTGTACCTGGAGCAGACGTCGGTTATACTCACTTGGATTTTCTGGGGGGTTCGCTTCACTTCGAGACGGTTAAAGTGGAGGAACTTGGTCCAGTCTATTCATTAAGCAGGTTGCCGGGGTAACTGTTCCACCCACTATTTCTGTACTGAATCCTGCGAGGTTGGGCCTAATCACCAACTAGCGTTTTTGGTCCGGAAGACTACTGTTTGTGTGTGGTTTGACGCTCTAGATTATTTAGACGTGTGCTTCAAATTTGATTGGTTCTTTAGCAGACTTTAGGTGGTTTGATTTGAAATTTTTTACTTTGATTTCGTGTGTTGTAGTTAAAATCTTTAATTGTGGCGGAATTACCGAGACAGTCCCGTAGACTTCGGGGCAAGTCTCCTGAGATTGTTACCGGAATAGATTTGTTAAGAAAACTCCGTAAATCGCGGGGTGAATCTCCTGAAGACATTCCGGGTCATTTAGAAGGGTTAAAGGTCCTTGTAACTCCTCCTAGTGGCAGTAGAGTAGGATCACCTGAAGAAGGAGAATCTTCCTTGGTAGTCCATCCAGATTACCAAAGTTTAGAAACAGGTTACAATCCCGAAGCTGTTACAGTTTCCGAGCTTGCTGGTAGTTTTTCATCTGCCAGTGAAACAGGCGAAGAACCTGAAATTTCAGAACATGTTACTCCAACTCCTAGTGTTCCTGATTCACCAAGAATAGAAAGAATTATCACCGAAAATCTTCCTGTTGGATTAATTGCTATAGAAGAACTTGTTCCAGAGGAAGAAATAGGCGTTTCTGATTCTGAAGATCTAATTACCCTTGATCTAAGGGAGCGTGAATCCATCTTTTACAGTCCTCCTAGGAGTGAATCTTGGTACCTTGCATTAACCAATTTTTTAGACAACTCAGTAGGTTTTTCTACACCTCGTACTCCGGTTCCACCCAGAGGAATTCATTCTCCTGTAAATATGTCTGGTCAGTCATCTGTGTTTTCACAAAGTCCTGAATCATTTTTACATGGCGGTCCTTCTGTTCCTACTGGGTATCAATCACTTTCTGGTACCTTTGCGGGAGCATCTCCTCAACCCATTGATCATGGGTTATTGGTTGGAAACAGTGGTAATGTACCATTGAGTATAGGTGAAGTTTATATGATGTCAGGTTCAACTCCCATTAACCAACCCCAAGGTGGCCAATTACCGCCTGGGGGGCAACCTTCGTTAATGCCTGGGGGGCAACCTCAAGGTACTTCATTCGTGACTGGGGGGCAACCTCAAGGGTATCAACCCCAGCCTCAATATGTACCCCAAAGTCAACCTCAGTATCAGTATCAACCTCAAGGATGGCAACCTCAAGGATGGCAACCCCAAGGGTATCAACCCCAAGGGTATCAACCTCAAGGATACCAACCTCAAGGTCAAGGTCAACCCCAGTATTCGTATTTACCTCAAGGTTATCAACCTACGGGTCAATACCCTGGTCAAGGTTATCAACCACCTCAAGGGCAATCATATGGGACTGCACCTTACAGTTATCAACCCTATCCTCAATACGGCTATGGATCTCAGTATCCTCAACCTGTTACGAGTCAATACCCTGGAATGTTAACATGGGATCCGTCACAGGGTCAACAGATGTCGCAACCAAGTATACAGTCGGTACCTCAAGTAGGACAACCTGCAGTTCCTGGTCCACCCCAGCAACCGCAACCTGTCCAGCCAAGTGTTCAGACCCCTGTAACTTCTGTAGTTACTCAGCCGCCAATTGCACCTAGTCCCCTTACCGGCTCCTTGACAACAATCCAAGGTTTACCGATAAGTGACCCCTGGCTCCTCGACAATGGTTAATCCGAGGTTTACCGTTTGTAATACGTACTGCCTGGCGTCGTTCCCAACGAGGGAGGAATG
Source organism: Pinus tabuliformis (assembly GCA_031772625.1). NCBI lineage: Eukaryota > Viridiplantae > Streptophyta > Pinopsida > Pinales > Pinaceae > Pinus > Pinus tabuliformis. The sequence continues at coordinate 922,303,157 of CM062816.1, forward strand.
ATCCCCTCACTGGTTCGAACACGAGCTCGTGCTTCTCCTTTAAGAGGAGCTTTCCCAGAATGTAACTGAAACAATTGGATTTGTTCTACTCAAGATAGACTATCTGTTTGGTTTTGTAGTCTTGGAGAGTTAAGTACTCACCTACTCCAAGACCCTAGCCTAAGCTATGTTGGTGCTTCAGAGCCCTAGAAAAAATAAAGATTACTAGATTGATTTTAATTTAAGCGTTACTTTTAAGGTTGTTTCTTAAGTCAAAAGGTGATGGAAGTGAAACCAGTGGTGTGTTGACTCGACTCGAAACCACTACAAAATGCACCTAGAATGATTTATCCACTACTTTACTTTTTCGATGAATTGCTTAACTAAAAAGTTGAGAGAATGCAATCTTTGTAAAAGCAACTTCTTAATTGAAGACAATCAAAGAAATAATTCGTTTTTCTTTTCCAAGCATAAAAACATAACTTCTCTTTACATGCACGAAAAAACTCTTTTCTTCTTTTGAAAACAAAAAGCTACTTGAAACAAGACTTTTTAAGAAGATGTTTTTGTATTTTTCTTTTAATAAAGCAAGTAAATCTAATGTAACCAAAAATCAATCTTAACAACTCTTAAAATCTATGAAAATGCACTCATAAGCAAACTAAAGGCAAATTTACTCTAAGCAATCTTAACGAGGCCAAAACTAACAATGATTATTTCTAAGGTGTTTTACTTGATCACAATCAAATCAAGGACTAGCTTATTGCAGAATCAAAAACTAGCCAAAACAAAACTCTAATCTTTTTGTTCTTTTTGTAAAATGGAAATCAATACTTTATAAACAAGTAATTCGAAATTTGACCCAAAACAACTCAAATGGCAAGTTGCTCACAAAAGGAGACTTTACGACAGGCCCGACTTCTAAGAAGGTTGACTAACCAGAGAGATCTAAGGCTGGACAACTTTCTACTATCAAAGTCACTACAAAGCCTTTCCAAAAATCAAACCCTAGGTCGAAACTTCGTTGAAAACCACTAAAACACTCAAAGCTCACAAAACAAGTTTAGGTGAAAATTCTTGACAGGGTACTAAAGGATCTGGGCAGAAAAACACTAAGGAAAAACAAAATCTAAAAGCAATTTAAAGCAAAAATGGAATTTTCTTAAGTTTTACAGGAAGACGCAGGCAACCCGTTGTCACAGGTGCGGCCCCGCTCTGTGCAGACGGCAACAGCGCGTCCAAAGACGCACTGTGCAGTACTAAGAGGGTGCGTCCTTCTGGAAAAATGAAGAACAACCAAATCTAACTAAATTTAAAGATAAGCCACCCAAATACTAATTCTCACAGTCAAAAACCAGAAAATAAAAATGATTTTCTCAAAGCAAAGTTCATATAAAGGAAAAGACTCTCTCATTAATGGATTCCCCAGTGGAGTCGCCTCAATATGTACCCCAAAGTCAACCTCAGTATCAGTATCAACCTCAAGGATGGCAACCTCAAGGATGGCAACCCCAAGGGTATCAACCCCAAGGGTATCAACCTCAAGGATACCAACCTCAAGGTCAAGGTCAACCCCAGTATTCGTATTTACCTCAAGGTTATCAACCTACGGGTCAATACCCTGGTCAAGGTTATCAACCACCTCAAGGGCAATCATATGGGACTGCACCTTACAGTTATCAACCCTATCCTCAATACGGCTATGGATCTCAGTATCCTCAACCTGTTACGAGTCAATACCCTGGAATGTTAACATGGGATCCGTCACAGGGTCAACAGATGTCGCAACCAAGTATACAGTCGGTACCTCAAGTAGGACAACCTGCAGTTCCTGGTCCACCCCAGCAACCGCAACCTGTCCAGCCAAGTGTTCAAACCCCTGTAACTTCTGTAGTTACTCAGCCGCCAATTGCACCTAGTACTCCACCTCACACGGCTGCAGCAACTACCGCTTCATCTACCATGCTTACTTCTGGAGTATCGGCAGCTCCGGTTTCTACTGTCCCTGTAACCACTCCTCAGACATCTGTACCGTTGTCTGGACCCACGGTTCAAACCACAGTCCAGATGCCTGCAGGCCAACCTGGTACAAGTACGGTTGTTACTACTCAACCTCAATTTGTTCAACCTCCGTACCAGGGACAGTATCAACCTGGGCAAGCTGCCCAACAACCGGTTTACCAGTATCAACCGTATCCTGGGTACACTTATCAACCACCTCAGCAACCCCAGTACGGTCCGGTTAATCCTGGTTTTCCAGGAGGATATAATATCCCCAATGCGACTCCTGTTCCTAGTTATCCTGGATATCCTCCTCCTGGGGCTGGTATTGTGACTCAGAGTTTTAGAGATCCTAACCGGCAGTTACCGTTTATTGCGACTTTAGATTTACCCGACTTGACGCGCCTAACGAACGATCCAATTCAATATCTTCCGTTCTGGCCGCCAATGCCAAATAAGTTGCCCAGCGATATACCCAAGTTCGAAGGTAAGTCTGGAGAGGATCCGTCTAATCACGTGATGACTTACCACCTCTGGTGTGCATCAAATTCCATCTCAGATGATTCCATCCGCTTACGTCTTTTCCAGCGTACACTCATTGGTCTCGCAGCCAAGTGGTACATTGAGTTACCACGGGCCTCTTTTTACAACTTTAGCCAGTTAGCTACCTCGTTCTTAACTCATTTTCAGTTACCAGTCAGATACGATAATGGTACAGAGTTATTAACTTCGCTAAAACAATCGACATCCACGTACATTTCTGATCACATCCATGAGTGGAGACGTCGAAGAAGATTAGTGAAAGTTTTTATCCCGGACCAAATCTTAGCTGAATGGTTTGTCAAATCATTATTACCAAGAATTACTGAAGATGTAGCTAAGGCCAGCGTAGTTACTGAGGAGCAAGTCATTGCTCAGGCACAATACCTTGACTTAGTTTACACTCAGTCGGGTACGTTACATGAGAAAATTCCGGATCTTCCAAAGTCAAACCAAATCGCTGCTGCTCCTTCGGGATCTCATGCCGCTGATGGTATGATCGGTATCGTGACTACGAAGAGTAAGAAGAAGTCTTCCAAGACCTCCAATACTCCAATTATCACTTTGCCTGATTCTCCGACAGGAGAGTCTTCTCCTCCTGAACTTACCGCCGACATTCACGCTGTAGAGTCATCTACGGCCAAATCCAAAAACGGTGGAAAGAAGAAAGGAAAGAAGAAGGCTAAAGCAGACAAGGCTCCAAAGGAGAAAACGGAAAAGTCGGAAACCAATGACGAAAAGCGCAAACCTCGCTATCCTTGTCTTATTTGTGAAGAAGATCATTTTACGAGAGACTGCCCTCATCGGGCCGAGGTAGTGAAAATAGTCAAAGGTTCTCCCACTCCTGCTGTGTTAAAAAATCCATTTCCAGAGCAGGAGAATAAGATGATAGGTTCTTCTTCGAATGCCAGTGAAGAACCCATTTTGATGATGTCTCATGTCAGGATTGCGACTCGATCGCAAGATTATGGTAGTAAGGCTCCTGTTGATGGTAAGGAAGCAGAATCTTCTCACTCTAACCCATCAACCTCAGCTCCTGGTTCCGATCCACTACAGATCGAAAAACCTAACCCAGACTTAGTGATTAAGCCGCCCGCCAAGGGTGTACTTCGAAGGTCTGCTTTCAATCCACATGCGAGAGCAGCCCAGAATTACAACATTGTTGAAGACTTAGCTGTTTCACCTTCAGCAATGTCGGCACTCGAAGTGCTGCAATCATGTCCAGCGCAACGAAAATTGCTTTTGTCGGCTATTGGAGCTGTCGATGTTCAGGACCCGAACCTAATGATCTTTGATCTAGAAAGTAGTACACCGTGTCTCCCCCATCAAATGGCTTTCCAAATTCCAGTGATAGTAAAAAACAGGCCTATTCATCGGACTGTGATTGATGAGGGAGCTTCTACGTGTATTATGTCGATTCAATGTTGGAGATCGCTTGGTTCTCCTTCGTTGAACCAATCCCCCACCATCCTTAAGGCCTTTGATGGCCGTGGGTTCCGTCCGTTTGGTATTCTACAAGAATTGCCTATAGGGGTCGAAGGTAAAACCGTTAGTCTGGATGTGGAAGTGGTTGATGCCCCTCTAGACTACAACCTTCTTTTGGGTCGAAGTTGGTCATATGCTATGACAGCGGTCGTGTCATCGGTCTTCAGAGTCATTAAGTTTCCACATAACGGTAAGATCGTGACTATTGATCAGCTGACATACTTTTCATCCGACCCAACCTCTTTAGAAACTATCCAGCATGTTGGTAAAACGACAATCCCTTATAGGGACATTGGTGTAGGTTTAGTTAAGGATTCCGGTTTACTGGGAACTTTTCCTCTCCCTCCACTCAATGCAGACCCTTCGTTCGCAACAATTCATATGATCACGTCAGAAAACATTATTTATGATGATCCTTGGTATGTTCCCTCTGACTCTGAGCTAGACTCACTCGGTGATGTTATGCCGTTGAGTCCGTATGAGATTGCTTATGAAGCTCTTATGTCTTTTACCGACTTTCATTCAACCGACCAAATGAATGTGGTCAGTGAGGAGTCACTTTTCACCTCACCCTTAGAACGGATAACGTTTCCCGAAGAAGTGTCATCTGACGAACAACTTCGCGAAATCCTAAGTGTAGACGATCTACCATGGGAAGATCTCCATCACAGATCTTCGTTTTTACCTAAGGATGATGCATTTGAAAATGATTTTTCATCTATCTTTACCGCTGAATATGTCAAAGACGCTCAGGATCCAACGAAACATTCTGATTCAGAGCTGAATTTAGGGAATATTTCTCGTACTATTCCCATTGATATTTCAGTGAAGCCCGGAATCGAGGAGAACATTCATATAGGTGCCGCATGTACTGAAGAAGAAATCCAAACTTACAAGGCCCTATTCCAAGAATTCCGCGACGTGTTTGCCTGGTCTTACGAGGAAATGCCGGGAATTGATCCTGCCATTGTTGTTCATGAAATCAAAACCTACCCGGATGCTAAACCCATTCGGCAACGGTTGCGTCAGATTCACCCTCGAAAAGCGGCTGCGATTAAAGCAGAAGTCGAAAAGCTGTTGAAAGCAGGTTTCATTTATCCGATCCCGTTAACGGATTGGGTATCGAATATTGTTCCCGTCAATAAAAAACAAGGAACAATAAGAATCTGTATCGACTATAGGGATATCAATCGAGCTTGTCCAAAAGACAACTATCCTACGCCTTATATCGATCAAATTATTGATGATTGTGCCGGAAGTGAGATGTTTTCCTTCATGGATGGTTCTCTCAGGCTATAATCAAATCAATATTCTACCTGCCGATCAACCAAAAACGGCATTCATTTGTCCATGGGGGACATTTGCTTATTGCAAATTACCTTTTGGACTTAAGAATGCCGGGGCCACTTTTCAACGGGCGATGTCTTATGCATTTCATGACATCAAGCACATTGTGCAACCCTATCTCGATGATTTGCCTGCTCATTCTTTACAACGAGCTGATCACCTTGTCCACCTACGAGCAATCTTTATGAGGTGTAGGCATTATCGAATTCGGTTGAATCCCCACAAGTGTGTTTTCTGTATAGAAACAGGTCGATTGCTGGGATTTGTTGTTTCAAAAGCCGGCATTCGCGTCGATCCCTCGAAAGTCGAGGCTATCATCAAATTGCCTCCTCCTTCGAGTTTGCGCCAACTCCAAAGTTTGCAAGGGAAAGCGAACTTTTTACGCCGATTCATCCCAAACTACGCCGAGGTCACTAAAGGTTTTACACGGTTGTTGAAACAGAACGCACAATTCTTTTGGGACGAGATTGCCCAACAATCTTTTGATGCACTGAAACACGCGTTGACCCATGCACCGTTATTGCATCCTCCCAACTACAACCAGGACTACTTCTTATACCTCGCAGCTTCGCATTCCACCATTGGAATGGTGTTAGTTCAAGAAGATGAATTCAAAGCAGAGCATGTGATATATTATCTTAGTAGAACCTTAAATCCCACTGAGTTAAAATATTCGCATGTGGAGAAATTGGCCCTGGCAGCCGTTCAAGCTGTCCAGCGTTTTCGTCACTACATTCTTCTCCGCAAGACTACAGTTATTTCGGATTGCAACCCTATGATTTATATTTTGACAAAACAACTGCTAGGGGGCAAGTACTCTAAATGGATTGTTATCCTGCAAGAGTTCGACTTGGAGTTCGAGAAGTCCAAGTCTAAGAAATCTTTAGTTTTTGCGGAATTGATGTGTGATTTCCCGAGTGCTGACACAGAGACTGTGGCAGAGGAGTCCATTGCGGACGAATCTTTGTTTCTTATTAGCACTTTAGATCCGTGGTATGGGGATATAATCATCTATCTCCAAACCCAAACCTTTCGGCCTGAAGCTTCCAAGGAAGACCGTCGAAAAATTCGGTTTCGATCCCAGCAATACAAATTATTGGAGATACACTTTATCGCCGGGGGGCAGACTTAGTTTTTCGACGTTGTTTAACTCACGAAGAGGCTGAGAGAGTTTTGAATGATTGTCACTCTGGAGCATGTGGCGGTCATATGTCTGGGTATGCCACAGCTCAGAAGGTGTTGCGCGCTGGCTATTTCTGGCCGTCTATGTTTAAAGATTGTATCCTTGCTGTCAGAACATGCCACAACTGTCAAGTGTTTGATCGAAAGATGCGCGCTCCACCTGCTCCTCTCCACCCTATAATTGCCGCTGGTCCATTCGCCAAATGGGGCATTGACTTTATTACTTGTAACCCTCACTCGGCCGGGGGGCATGCGTATATCATCCTCGCGGTTGATTATTTTACAAAATGGGCCGAGGCGATGCCTACATTCGACGCAAGCGGCAAGACAGCTGCAGTTTTCGTATTCAATCATATCATAACTAGGTTTGGTGTCCCACAAGCAATCATTACTGACCATGGGAGCCATTTTCGAACGTCATGATGACTGAGCTTACAAGCCAGCTTGGTTTGCGCCACGATAGCTCTACTCCTTATTATCCGCAAGCCAACGGTTTGGTTGAGTCAATCAACAAAGTTCTAGTCATCATGATTCGACGGATCATTGGTATCCATCGAACGAATTGGCATAACATGTTATTTTCGGCGCTATGGGCATATCGAACTTCAGTGAAAAATTCAACATTTCACCCCTTTCCAGCTAGTTTATGGCTTAGAAGCTGTGTTACCTATTGAATGCGAAATCCCATCACTTCAAATGGCTGTCGAATTACTTCCAGCTACTTCCGAAGAGGAGAAACGGTTATTATACTTGGCTAAATTAGATGAGACTCGACGTGACGCTACTTTAGCTATCGAGACTCACGCGAAACGAATGAAAGCTCAGTACGATAAAAATGTAACCCCTCGAAGTTTTTCGGAAGGAGACCTAGTACTATTATATGATCAAGCTAACGATAAGCTAGGTGCCGGAAAATTCGTTCCCATGTGGCATGGGCCCTACATTGTAAAGCGAAAGCTAGCAAAAGGGCTTATGAGTTAGTTGATTTTGATGGGGACTCTTTGGGTAAACCCAGAAATGGACTTTACCTAAAGAGGTATTATGCTTAAAATGATGGGTATGGAGAAATTTTTAGATAGGTTAGATTTTCTTTCTAGCTAGCAAGTGTGTTAGTTTAGTCAGTGTGCTTAGCTTAGCAAGTGTGGTTTTTCGTCATTATTCTGGCTTATCTTGGTTTTACTCTTGATATTGTAGATGTCGACGCCTCTCCAAACATACATTGGATTTGCTGATGGTGCTTGTCGTAGTACACGGAATATCTCTTCCGCAGCTTGGGTTATCTATTCGCCCTCTGACGAGTTAGTTTCTATGCATGGGTAAGCCTCGGTCAAACAACGAATAACATTGCAGAATACAGTGCAGTGGTTGAATTATTATCCGAATCTATTTCATTTGGAATTCGACGTTTGATAGTGAGGTTAGATTCTGAACTTGTTGTATTACAGCTTAATAGAGTTTATGCCATTAGAAATCCTGTGTTATTAAGGTTGTTTTTGAGAGTGCGTCTCTTGGAACGTGAATTTGATTACATTGAATATCAACATATTCCAAGGTCTTTGAATACATTAGCAGATGCAATTGCTTCTCGAATGTTGGACAGACATTTACGATAATCATGCAAGTAAATTTAAAACATTTCATCACATATGTTAAACAAGATAAGCCGGTAATAGTGATATATATAGATAGAAGTGTGTCAAAAAATATATACATCGTCTTCGATCATAGGTTTAAAACACCTTATGATCGGCAAAATGATAGTACAAAAAGTCAAAATGTCACATGTGACTACAAAAGTGACTAGTCAATCACTGGTGGTGCTCTCTGTACGACACCACTGCGCGGGCTACCTTACGCAAAAATCTCCTAAACGGTCCAGGGACCGCGACTACGAAGCGCTGAAGCCTGATAGGAATGTCGTCCATAGTAGTCTCAGGTATATCTGCCGTGAGACGCTCTAGATCATGCTCCAACTCAGCTAGTACTTCTGCTGTCGCATCCTGTGGGGCCGGTACCGGTGCAGCTGGATGTAGTCTATCATAAGGCCGGAGGTTGGCTGGACGCTGTGGACCAACATCTGCATTTTGAAAGATTACTATTAGTTTTGAGACGATATATATAAAAAATACAAAAATACATAACTAGAAAACTTGTGAAAATAAAAAGTACCTCTGTCGTCCCATTGTTCTCCCTGTGGAAGAACCATGTCCGGATCACCTCTGAAATCCATTCCGGCATACGGAAAGTCCTGTATCACAAAAAGCTGGCCCTCTAACCAGTCAAAATAACTATCTGAGAATCGAACTACTGTCGCGCCCTCGTCAGGATGCCGGGCCATCACCGCAACCCATCGTATCAGCTTTGGCTGCTGGGACCCAAGATATCAACAGTGAGTTGCTGAGGGATCAGCATTGGAATTCTCTCCAAGGCAAAGCTCACGACTATAGGCCCATATCCAAAAGTCTTTAGTCGTCCGTTCTTTGCCTTGGTCAGTTGGCTCTTCATATGAGCCGACACAGCTTCACACCAGTTGAAAATGGTGCCTTGGTAACAGTCAATTGCCATCCGCATTTGGGATCCGGAAGCAATGTGTAAAGCGGCCGCGCCGCAAATTCTGGTAACCGTGAACGCTATGACTTTGAGTTCCGGCAGAGTGATGTGTTTTATCTCTATGCCTTTTGAATGGTGAGCCCCAGGTGTGCACCAATCCTCGCGGAGACTATCAAGGGATTGGCCACCCGGCCTAGTCCCCGCAAGACTGAGTTGCTCACCTCTGTTTGGCAAGCCAGTGAGAAAGTATACATCCGAGGGCTCTATCTCGAGCTGGTGCCCTCCTATGTAAAAGCATTGTTCTTGTACGTTCCATCGCTCAACCAGCCATTCCAAGAATCTTACCTGGCCCCTCATGCCCGTATGGTCCAATATTTGTATAATCCGCATGCTCTTAGGGCATCCAGGGAAGGTTGATGATTTATTGCAGCTTCATCTTCCTCTACATGCTCTCTTTCTCTCCAGTCTAACATGATTAATGCCCTGCATATCAAAAATAGCAATTAGAAATTAATTTGGGAATTTTTGGTGGTTTTTTGAGAGAGTTGGGGTTTTGAAATGCGCGTTTCTCGGAGGACGCACCCCGCTTTGTAGCACAGGGCGCCCGGACGCAGCTGGCCTGAAGGCGGGCTGCGTCTTCCGACCGTTTTCCCCCGTATGAGAAAAAGTCGGGGGACGCAGGTCACCCGAAGGGCACCTGCGTCCGCCGAGAGGCGCATTCCAAAACCAAAACCCCCCCAAAAAATGAAACTAAAACCTAAAAATTGATTCTAAACGGATAGAAATGCAGAGTAGGATGTGTAAAATACCTGGATGAGACGGCGTTCGATTCCAACGGTCAGATTTTCCGCAGCGACCACGGGAAGTTTCTTGTCAAAAGCTCCTTTTTCAACCTCAACAGTGAAACGGTAAAAATGACATGGTAAAAGGTCTTTTTATAGGTTTTTTGGATGAATTAGTTCATTTTTTACCATGAAAAGATGTTTTTGAATGTATTTTTGCCTATTTTAAACAGGTATGAGTAATGTGTCGTTTTTGTGCAGGACAAAGGGATTTCGAGGGAAATTGTAATTTTTCACAAACAAAATTTCAGAGTCATCTTTTAAGCCCTTTTCTGACTCCTAAAACATGAAAAGATCGCCGAGTGTTTCTTTTTCACTCGTTAAAACGGAATTAAAAGACGGTCCCCTTTTAGCTCTTTTCTGACCGCAAAATCAGGAAAAGATTGCCGGGTTTTTGTCGTTTCGAACTCGATAAGGAAATAAAACGACGTGTCCTTGATCGCTTTTTACTTTTCAGGTTAACGACACTATTATGAAAGTACTCCTTGGTCGCAAGATCAAGCGGTTCCCCCAGGTATTATTTTATACTTTTTTCGGGCTTGAGGGACACAAATATACGAAAAAGTTCAACGTGGAGTCTCCTTTAGTTTTTTCAGACTCTCTAAAATTGAAAAACGCCGAGTTTCTCCTATACTGGGCTCGTTAAACTTTTACAGTAGAGGACCTGTTCAATACAAACAGGAACGAACCACTCCTTCCTAGGGTTCGAATTTAAACTAGGTTGGACTCGTCCGAAGGATGAGCTTATAATCAAGCATATGTTATCCTCCTCAAGCTTGTTAAAAATAAAGAGGTACTTGCCAGAAATGGTGGGGGAAAAAAGAGAAGAATGAACCTGTTTGTCACCTTTAGTCTCGGAAGAAACTTTATTACCACTCTTGAACACGACACTTTTCATTCACCTGGTTGGGAAATCTTTTACCTCAGTTGACCAAATCACTTTGAAAGTCTTTAACCGGGTTCCAGGGGTTAACTTTGAGTTATACGTCACCAAACCATCTGTTGTGTCGTTATGTGTTCAAGAGGTCTGCAAGAAAAAACTTTCATCTGCAAAATACTTGTCATCCATTTGACCATCCCTGAGTCAGTCCTTACAGCAACATTTCTTCAACTTGAACAATGATTTCGTGTTGTGGGCTTACCTGCAACGGGTCGCTTTCTATCGACATCGACACATTATCTAGAAAGATGACTTAGGAATCGACAGTACCTTGAAGTCTGCATGCATCAATGGCAGGTTTCTCGCCTTTGACGTCAGTTTACATCATTGACTTTCGATCAGAGGATTCCGTGAAGTGTTCGACATCAAAACATCTATTCACATTTCACGGGTTGTGCTTGGTACTTTGAGAACCATTGACATTACTGGTGGTTTCTCTCACGCTTGTTAACAGTTTACATCATTGACTGGTAATCAAGTGGTTTCTACCATGTTCGACATCGAATCATTTAATCACATGGCTAGAATCGTACCAATTCGGGAAGTAGAAGTGAAGACCCTGGATCTAGTTTCTACCATCCAGGCTGCGAGGAGTTTTGTATTCATTATCTATGTAGACTAATCATAAACAGATGGCTGCGTCCATACTGTGTCTACAAAAGTCTATAAAAATGATGTACTGCAAGATCATTCCTGTATCAGAATAGTTAGTCCATTAGTTAAAGTTTTGAATCTGAGTATGGGAATGCCTACCTCAGTGATGATATAATCTTATCCATGTATTTTGTGTTGAAAATTGCAGGTTCCAACCAGGCCATCCACAAGGCAATCCTTGAAATGATAAAGCGCTTCACCCTTCCTAGAATTACAAAACCCTATTCTATTCCAGGCTTCGCACTTTAGGGGGCAATCTGTTACACTAAAAAATGTCACCTTGACTACTTACAGTTAGTATGGCTCAAATCAACAGTCATGCTACCCTCTTAGGCAAGTCTCATGCCTCTGTTATCCATCTCAAACTCAAAGAAGAGAGAAAGTCTTGTAAAAAACTATGTTTATCTCTGGGGTCGCAGGTTCTCTCTAGCCTTACCTGCGGGGACGCTGACCATGTTCACAAAATCTGCGTCCATGGACGCTCTGTATGTTAAGGGACAGGTGCGTCCCTCTGTAAAAGGCAAAATGCACGAGTTTTATCTTGAAAAAAGTTACTTGTGGTTACTTCTAGAACATTCTAGAGGTCGGTTTGATGAAATGGATGCGCCTCCAGTTGGTTCATGTATCTCTATTAAGGGGAACTTATCCCATCAATAAGGGAGCTATCCCACCCATAGAGGGGATGATCCCATTGATAGTGGACCTGAATAACCTCTTTACAGCACTATAAATAAAGGCATTGAGCCAGAAGGAGAGGAGGTTGGAGCTATACATTTTCTTTGGGTAAATGCTGCAGGATTTAGGTCTTCCATTAGAGCCTTTGTGAGGAGAGATTGTCTTCACTAGATTCTACTTGGGAGAGGGTGAGCTTTGTCAAAGTAGAGGAAAACCCTTGATGGACCCTGGGAGGAACTTGCACAACACCAAGGCCAGGTTGTAAGAGTTTCTTTGTTTCGTTATTAATACAAACTGGTTTATTTTTCTCAATAGCTTGTGTTAATGAGTTATTTCATGTGTTCCTTGGTCTGCATGTTGAATATATGTTTTATTATATGAAATGCAAGTGCTTGGTAATTGTTTGATTGTTTGTGGTTGCAGGAATTGACTTGAAGGAGGAGCTCATCCGGATCGTCAAGAACAGACTTCAACAACAGCGTTTTGGAATAAGGTAAGCCTAAACACTTGTAGTTTTCATGTTGTAAAAGGTGTATTTAGAGAAAGATCACTCCATTTTGTCTTGTTTGTCATTAGAATGTCTTAGACTTCTAGGAAGGTCAGTCGTGTCCGCACCCTTGACAGATTCCGTGTGACAAATTAACTTTTTCAAAAAGCGCCCGGCAAGCAAGGGTGCGGACACGACTGACCTTCCTGAATCTTTTACAGTAGAGGACCTGTTCAATTACAAACAGGAACGAACCACTCCTTCCTAGGGTTCGAATTTAAACTAGGTTGGACTCGTCCGAAGGATGAGCTTATAATCAAGCATATGTTATCCTCCTCAAGCTTGTTAAAAATAAAGAGGTACTTGCCAGAAATGGTGGGGGAAAAAAGAGAAGAATGAACCTGTTTGTCACCTTTAGTCTCGGAAGAAACTTTATTACCACTCTTGAACACGACACTTTTCATTCACCTGGGTTGGGAAATCTTTTACCTCACAGTTGACCAAATCACTTTGAAAGTCTTTAACCCGGTTCCAGGGGTTAACTTTGAGTTATACGTCACCAAACCATCTGTTGTGTCGTTATGTGTTCAAGAGGTCTGCAAGAAAAAACTTTCATCTGCAAAATACTTGTCATCCATTTGACCATCCCTGAGTCAGTCCTTACAGCAACATTTCTTCAACTTGAACAATGATTTCGTGTTGTGGGCTTACCTGCAACGGGTCGCTTTCTATCGACATCGACACATTATCTAGAAAGATGACTTAGGAATCAACAGTACCTTGAAGTCTGCATGCATCAATGGCAGGTTTCTCGCCTTTGACGTCAGTTTACATCATTGACTTTCGATCAGAGGATTCCGTGAAGTGTTCGACATCAAAACATCTATTCACATTTCACGGGTTGTGCTTGGTACTTTGAGAACCATTGACATTACTGGTGGTTTCTCTCACGCTTGTTAACAGTTTACATCATTGACTGGTAATCAAGTGGTTTCTACCATGTTCGACATCGAATCATTTAATCACATGGCTAGAATCGTACCAATTCGGGAAGTAGAAGTGAAGACCCTGGATCTAGTTTCTACCATCCAGGCTGCGAGGAGTTTTGTATTCATTATCTATGTAGACTAATCATAAACAGATGGCTGTGTCCATACTGTGTCTACAAAAGTCTATAAAAATGATGTACTGCAAGATCATTCCTGTATCAGAATAGTTAGTCCATTAGTTAAAGTTTTGAATCTGAGTATGGGAATGCCTACCTCAGTGATGATATAATCTTATCCATGTATTTTGTGTTGAAAATTGCAGGTTCCAACCAGGCCATCCACAAGGCAATCCTTGAAATGATAAAGCGCTTCACCCTTCCTAGAATTACAAAACCCTATTCTATTCCAGGCTTCGCACTTTAGGGGGCAATCTGTTACACTAAAAAATGTCACCTTGACTACTTACAGTTAGTATGGCTCAAATCAACAGTCATGCTACCCTCTTAGGCAAGTCTCATGCCTCTGTTATCCATCTCAAACTCAAAGAAGAGAGAAAGTCTTGTAAAAACTATGTTTATCTCTGGGGTCGCAGGTTCTCTCTAGCCTCACCTGCGGGGACGCTGACCATGTTCACAAAATCTGCGTCCATGGACGCTCTATATGTTAAGGGACAGGTGCGTCCCTCTGTAAAAGGCAAAATGCGCGAGTTTTATCTTGAAAAAGTTACTTGTGGTTACTTCTAGAACATTCTAGAGGTCGGTTTGATGAAATGGATGCGCCTCCAGTTGGTTCATGTATCTCTATTAAGGGGGAACTTATCCCATCAATAAGGGAGCTATCCCACCCATAGAGGGGGATGATCCCATTGATAGTGGACCTGAATAACCTCTTTACAGCACTATAAATAAAGACATTGAGCCAGAAGGAGAGGAGGTTGGAGCTATACATTTTCTTTGGGTAAATGCTGCAGGATTTAGGTCTTCCATTAGAGCCTTTGTGAGGAGAGATTGTCTTCACTTGATTCTACTTGGGAGAGGGTGAGCTTTGTCAAAGTAGAGGAAAACCCTTGATGGACCCTGGGAGGAACTTGCACAACACCAAGGCCAGGTTGTAAGAGTTTCTTTGTTTCGTTATTAATACAAACTGGTTTATTTTTCTCAATAGCTTGTGTTAATGAGTTATTTCATGTGTTCCTTGGTCTGCATGTTGAATATATGTTTTATTATATGAAATGCAAGTGCTTGGTAATTGTTTGATTGTTTGTGGTTGTAGGAATTGACTTGAAGGAGGAGCTCATCCGGATCGTCAAGAACGGACTTCAACAACAGCGTTTTGGAATAAGGTAAGCCTAAACACTTGTAGTTTTCATGTTGTAAAAGGTGTATTTAGAGAAAGATCACTCCATTTTGTCTTGTTTGTCATTAGAACGTCTTAGACTTCTAGGAAGGTCAGTCGTGTCCGCACCCTTGACAGATTCCGTTTGGGCGCCCGGCAGCAGCTGGCCACAAGTAACTTTTTCAAAAAGCGGCTGCGATTTACTCTAAGCAATCTTAACGAGGCCAAAACTAACAATGATTATTTCTAAGGTGTTTTACTTGATCACAATCAAATCAAGGACTAGCTTATTGCAGAATCAAAAACTAGCCAAAACAAAACTCTAATCTTTTTGTTCTTTTTGTAAAATGGAAATCAATACTTTATAAACAAGTAATTCGAAATTTGACCCAAAACAACTCAAATGGCAAGTTGCTCACAAAAGGAGACTTTACGACAGGCCCGACTTCTAAGAAGGTTGACTAACCAGAGAGATCTAAGGCTGGACAACTTTCTACTATCAAAGTCACTACAAAGCCTTTCCAAAAATCAAACCCTAGGTCGAAACTTCATTGAAAACCACTAAAACACTCAAAGCTCACAAAACAAGTTTAGGTGAAAATTCTTGACAGGGTACTAAAGGATCTGGGCAGAAAACACTAAGGAAAAACAAAATCTAAAAGCAATTTAAAGCAAAAATGGAATTTTCTTAAGTTTTACAGGAAGACGCAGGCAACCCGTTGTCACAGGTGCGGCCCCGCTCTGTGCAGACGGCAACAGCGCGTCCAAAGACGCACTGTGCAGTACTAAGAGGGTGCGTCCTTCTGGAAAAATGAAGAACAACCAAATCTAACTAAATTTAAAGATAAGCCACCCAAATACTAATTCTCACAGTCAAAAACCAGAAAATAAAAATGATTTTCTCAAAGCAAAGTTCATATAAAGGAAAAGACTCTCTCATTAATGGATTCCCCAGTGGAGTCGCCAATTTGTCACACGGAATCGCATGACATACTTTTCATCCGACCCAACCTCTTTAGAAACTATCCAGCATGTTGGTAAAACGACAATCCCTTATAGGGACATTGGTGTAGGTTTAGTTAAGGATTCCGGTTTACTGGGAACTTTTCCTCTCCCTCCACTCAATGCAGACCCTTCGTTCGCAACAATTCATATGATCACGTCAGAAAACATTATTTATGATGATCCTTGGTATGTTCCCTCTGACTCTGAGCTAGATTCACTCGGTGATGTTATGCCGTTGAGTCCGTATGAGATTGCTTATGAAGCTCTTATGTCTTTTACCGACTTTCATTCAGCCGACCAAATGAATGTGGTCAGTGAGGAGTCACTTTTCACCTCACCCTTAGAACGGATAACGTTTCCCGAAGAAGTGTCATCTGACGAACAACTTCGCGAAATCCTAAGTGTAGATGATCTACCATGGGAAGATCTCCATCACAGATCTTCGTTTTTACCTAAGGATGATGCATTTGAAAATGATTTTTCATCTATCTTTACCGCTGAATATGTCAAAGACGCTCAGGATCCAACGAAACATTCTGATTCAGAGCTGAATTTAGGGAATATTTCTCGTACTATTCCCATTGATATTTCAGTGAAGCCCGGAATCGAAGAGAACATTCATATAGGTGCCGCATGTACTGAAGAAGAAATCCAAACTTACAAGGCCCTATTCCAAGAATTCCGCGACGTGTTTGCCTGGTCTTACGAGGAAATGCCGGGAATTGATCCTGCCATTGTTGTTCATGAAATCAAAACCTACCCGGATGCTAAACCCATTCGGCAACGGTTGCGTCAGATTCACCCTCGAAAAGCGGCTGCGATTAAAGCAGAAGTCGAAAAGCTGTTGAAAGCAGGTTTCATTTATCCGATCCCGTTAACGGATTGGGTATCGAATATTGTTCCCGTCAATAAAAAACAAGGAACAATAAGAATCTGTATCGACTATAGGGATATGAATCGAGCTTGTCCAAAAGACAACTATCCTACGCCTTATATCGATCAAATTATTGATGATTGTGCCGGAAGTGAGATGTTTTCCTTCATGGATGGTTTCTCAGGCTATAATCAAATCAATATTCTACCTGCCGATCAACCAAAAACGGCATTCATTTGTCCATGGGGGACATTTGCTTATTGCAAATTACCTTTTGGACTTAAGAATGCCGGGGCCACTTTTCAACGGGCGATGTCTTATGCATTTCATGACATCAAGCACATTGTGCAACCCTATCTCGATGATTTGCCTGCTCATTCTTTACAACGAGCTGATCACCTTGTCCACCTACGAGCAATCTTTATGAGGTGTAGGCATTATCGAATTCGGTTGAATCCCCACAAGTGTGTTTTCTGTATAGAAACAGGTTGATTGCTGGGATTTGTTGTTTCAAAAGCCGGCATTCGCGTCGATCCCTCGAAAGTCGAGGCTATCATCAAATTGCCTCCTCCTTCGAGTTTGCGCCAACTCCAAAGTTTGCAAGGGAAAGCGAACTTTTTACGCCGATTCATCCCAAACTACGCCGAGGTCACTAAAGGTTTTACACGGTTGTTGAAACAGAACGCACAATTCTTTTGGGACGAGATTGCCCAACAATCTTTTGATGCACTGAAACACGCGTTGACCCATGCACCATTATTGCATCCTCCCAACTACAACCAGGACTACTTCTTATACCTCGCAGCTTCGCATTCCACCATTGGAATGGTGTTAGTTCAAGAAGATGAATTCAAAGCAGAGCATGTGATATATTATCTTAGTAGAACCTTAAATCCCACTGAGTTAAAATATTCGCATGTGGAGAAATTGGCCCTGGCAGCCGTTCAAGCTGTCCAGCGTTTTCGTCACTACATTCTTCTCCGCAAGACTACAGTTATTTCGGATTGCAACCCTATGATTTATATTTTGACAAAACAACTGCTAGGGGGCAAGTACTCTAAATGGATTGTTATCCTGCAAGAGTTCGACTTGGAGTTCGAGAAGTCCAAGTCTAAGAAATCTTTAGTTTTTGCGGAATTGATGTGTGATTTCCCGAGTGCTGACACAGAGACTGTGGCAGAGGAGTCCATTGTGGACGAATCTTTGTTTCTTATTAGCACTTTAGATCCGTGGTATGGGGATATAATCATCTATCTCCAAACCCAAACCTTTCGGCCTGAAGCTTCCAAGGAAGACCGTCGAAAAATTCGGTTTCGATCCCAGCAATACAGAATTATTGGAGATACACTTTATCGCCGGGGGGCAGACTTAGTTTTTCGACGTTGTTTAACTCACAAAGAGGCTGAGAGAGTTTTGAATGATTGTCACTCTGGAGCATGTGGCGGTCATATGTCTGGGTATGCCACAGCTCAGAAGGTGTTGCGCGCTGGCTATTTCTGGCCGTCTATGTTTAAAGATTGTATCCTTGCTGTCAGAACATGCCACAACTGTCAAGTGTTTGATCGAAAGATGCGCGCTCCACCTGCTCCTCTCCACCCTATAATTGCCGCTGGTCCATTCGCCAAATGGGGCATTGACTTTATTACTTGTAACCCTCACTCGGCCGGGGGGCATGCGTATATCATCCTCGCGGTTGATTATTTTACAAAATGGGCCGAGGCGATGCCTACATTCGACGCAAGCGGCAAGACAGCTGCAGTTTTCGTATTCAATCATATCATAACTAGGTTTGGTGTCCCACAAGCAATCATTACTGACCATGGGAGCCATTTTCGAAACGTCATGATGACTGAGCTTACAAGCCAGCTTGGTTTGCGCCACGATAGCTCTACTCCTTATTATCCGCAAGCCAACGGTTTGGTTGAGTCAATCAACAAAGTTCTAGTCATCATGATTCGACGGATCATTGGTATCCATCGAACGAATTGGCATAACATGTTATTTTCGGCGCTATGGGCATATCGAACTTCAGTGAAAAATTCAACAGGTTTCACCCCTTTCCAGCTAGTTTATGGCTTAGAAGCTGTGTTACCTATTGAATGCGAAATCCCATCACTTCAAATGGCTGTCGAATTACTTCCAGCTACTTCCGAAGAGGAGAAACGGTTATTATACTTGGCTAAATTAGATGAGACTCGACGTGACGCTACTTTAGCTATCGAGACTCACGCGAAACGAATGAAAGCTCAGTACGATAAAAATGTAACCCCTCGAAGTTTTTCGGAAGGAGACCTAGTACTATTATATGATCAAGCTAACGATAAGCTAGGTGCCGGAAAATTCGTTCCCATGTGGCATGGGCCCTACATTGTAAAACGAAAGTTAGCAAAAGGGGCTTATGAGTTAGTTGATTTTGATGGGGACTCTTTGGGTAAACCCAGAAATGGACTTTACCTAAAGAGGTATTATGCTTAAAATGATGGGTATGGAGAAATTTTTAGATAGGTTAGATTTTCTTTCTAGCTAGCAAGTGTGTTAGTTTAGTCAGTGTGCTTAGCTTAGCAAGTGTGGTTTTTCGTCATTATTCTGGCTTATCTTGGTTTTACTCTTGATATTGTAGATGTCGACGCCTCTCCAAACATACATTGGATTTGCTGATGGTGCTTGTCGTAATACACGGAATATCTCTTCCGCAGCTTGGGTTATCTATTCGCCCTCTGACGAGTTAGTTTCTATGCATGGGGTAAGCCTCGGTCAAACAACGAATAACATTGCAGAATACAGTGCAGTGGTTGAATTATTATCCGAATCTATTTCATTTGGAATTCGACGTTTGATAGTGAGGTTAGATTCTGAACTTGTTGTATTACAGCTTAATAGAGTTTATGCCATTAGAAATCCTGTGTTATTAAGGTTGTTTTTGAGAGTGCGTCTCTTGGAACGTGAATTTGATTACATTGAATATCAACATATTCCAAGGTCTTTGAATACATTAGCAGATGCAATTGCTTCTCGAATGTTGGACAGACATTTACGATAATCATGCAAGTAAATTTAAAAACATTTCATCACATATGTTAAACAAGATAAGCCGGTAATAGTGATATATATAGATAGAAGTGTGTCAAAAAATATATACATCGTCTTCGATCATAGGTTTAAAACACCTTATGATCGGCAAAATGATAGTACAAAAAGTCAAAAATGTCACATGTGACTACAAAAGTGACTAGTCAATCACTGGTGGTGCTCTCTGTACGACACCACTGCGCGGGCTACCTTACGCAAAAATCTCCTAAACGGTCCAGGGACCGCGACTACGAAGCGCTGAAGCCTGATAGGAATGTCGTCCATAGTAGTCTCAGGTATATCTGCCGTGAGACGCTCTAGATCATGCTCCAACTCAGCTAGTACTTCTGCTGTTGCATCCTGTGGGGCCGGTACCGGTGCAGCTGGATGTAGTCTATCATAAGGCCGGAGGTTGGCTGGACGCTGTGGACCAACATCTGCATTTTGAAAGATTTACTATTAGTTTTGAGACGATATATATAAAAAATACAAAAAATACATAACTAGAAAACTTGTGAAAATAAAAAGTACCTCTGTCGTCCCATTGTTCTCCCTGTGGAAGAACCATGTCCGGATCACCTCTAAAATCCATTCCGGCATACGGAAAGTCCTGTATCACAAAAAGCTGGCCCTCTAACCAGTCAAAATAACTATCTGAGAATCGAACTACTGTCGCGCCCTCGTCAGGATGCCGGGCCATCACCGCAACCCATCGTATCAGCTTTGGCTGCTGGGGACCCAAGATATCAACAGTGAGTTGCTGAGGGATCAGCATTGGAATTCTCTCCAAGGCAAAGCTCACGACTATAGGCCCATATCCAAAAGTCTTTAGTCGTCCGTTCTTTGCCTTGGTCAGTTGGCTCTTCATATGAGCCGACACAGCTTCACACCAGTTGAAAATGGTGCCTTGGTAACAGTCAATTGCCATCCGCATTTGGGATCCGGAAGCAATGTGTAAAGCGGCCGCGCCGCAAATTCTGGTAACCGTGAACGCTATGACTTTGAGTTCCGGCAGAGTGATGTGTTTTATTTCTATGCCTTTTGAATGGTGAGCCCCAGGTGTGCACCAATTCTCGCGGAGACTATCAAGGGATTGGCCACCCAGCCTAGTCCCCGCAAGACTGAGTTGCTCACCTCTGTTTGGCAAGCCAGTGAGAAAGTATACATCCGAGGGCTCTATCTCGAGCTGGTGCCCTCCTATGTAAAAGCATTGTTCTTGTATGTTCCATCGCTCAACCAGCCATTCCAAGAATCTTACCTGGCCCCTCATGCCCGGTATGGTCCAATATTTGTATAATCCGCATGCTCTTAGGGCATCCAGGGAAGGTTGATGATTTATCGCAGCTTCATCTTCCTCTACATGCTCTCTTTCTCTCCAGTCTAACATGATTAATGCCCTGCATATCAAAAATAGCAATTAGAAATTAATTTGGGAATTTTTGGTGGTTTTTTGAGAGAGTTGGGGTTTTGAAATGCGCGTTTCTCGGAGGACGCACCCCGGCTTTGTAGCACAGGGCGCCCGGACGCAGCTGGCCTGAAGGCGGACTGCGTCTTCCGACCGTTTTCCCGTATGAGAAAAAGTCGGGGGACGCAGGTCACCCGAAGGGCACCTGCGTCCGCCGAGAAGCGCATTCCAAAACCAAAACCCCCCCAAAAAATGAAACTAAAACCTAAAAATTGATTCTAAACGGATAGAAATGCAGAGTAGGATGTGTAAAATACCTGGATGAGACGGCGTTCGATTCCAACGGTCAGATTTTCCGCAGCAACCACGGGAAGTTTCTTGTCAAAAGCTCCTTTTTCAACCTCAACAGTGAAACGGTAAAAATGACATGGTAAAAGGTCTTTTTATAGGTTTTTTGGATGAATTAGTTCATTTTTTACCATGAAAAGATGTTTTTGAATGTATTTTTGCCTATTTTAAACAGGTATGAGTAATGTGTCGTTTTGTGCAGGACAAAGGGATTTCGAGGGAAATTGTAATTTTTCACAAACAAAATTTCAGAGTCATCTTTTAAGCCCTTTTCTGACTCCTAAAACATGAAAAGATCGCCGAGTGTTTCTTTTTCACTCGTTAAAACGGAATTAAAAGACGGTCCCCTTTTAGCTCTTTTCTGACCGCAAAATCAGGAAAAGATTGCCGGGTTTTTGTCGTTTCGAACTCGATAAGGAAATAAAACGACGTGTCCTTGATCGCTTTTTACTTTTCAGGTTAACGACACTATTATGAAAGTACTCCTTGGTCGCAAGATCAAGCGGTTCCCCCAGGTATTATTTTATACTTTTTCGGGCTTGAGGGACACAAATATACGAAAAAGTTCAACGTGGAGTCTCCTTCAGTTTTTTCAGACTCTCTAAAAATGAAAAACGCCGAGTTTCTCCTATACTGGGCTCGTTAAACTTTTACAGTAGAGGACCTGTTCAATTACAAACAGGAACGAACCACTCCTTCCTAGGGTTCGAATTTAAACTAGGTTGGACTCGTCCGAAGGATGAGCTTATAATCAAGCATATGTTATCCTCCTCAAGCTTGTTAAAAATAAAGAGGTACTTGCCAGAAATGGTGGGGGAAAAAAGAGAAGAATGAACCTATTTGTCACCTTTTGTCTCAGAAGAAACTTTATTACCGCTCTTGAACACGACACTTTTCATTCACCTGGGTTGGGAAATCTTTTACCTCACAGTTGACCAAATCACTTTGAAAGTCTTTAACCGGGTTCCAGGGGTTAACTTTGAGTTATACGTCACCAAGCCATCTGTTGTGTCGTTATGTGTTCAAGAGGTCTGCAAGAAAAAACTTTCATCTGCAAAATACTTGTCATCCATTTGACCATCCCTGAGTCAGTCCTTACAGCAACATTTCTTCAACTTGAACAATGATTTCGTGTTGCGGGCTTGCCTGCAACGGGTCGCTTTCTATCGACATCGACACATTATCTAGAAAGATGACTTAGGAATCGACAGTACCTTGAAGTCTGCATGCATCAATGGCAGGTTTCTCGCCTTTGACGTCAGTTTACATCATTGACTTTCGATCAGAGGATTCCGTGAAGTGTTCGACATCAAAACATCTATTCACATTTCACGGGTTGTGCTTGGTACTTTGAGAACCATTGACATTACTGCTGGTTTCTCTCACGCTTGTTAACAGTTTACATCATTGACTGGTAATCAAGTGGTTTCTATCATGTTCGACATCGAATCATTTAATCACATGGCTAGAATCGTACCAATTCGGGAAGTAGAAGTGAAGACCCTGGATCTAGTTTCTACCATCCAGGCTGCGAGGAGTTTTGTATTCATTGTCTATGTAGACTAATCATAAACAGATGGCTGCGTCCATACTGTGTCTACAAAAGTCTATAAAAATGATGTACTGCAAGATCATTCCTGTATCAGAATAGTTAGTCCATTAGTTAAAGTTTTGAATCTGAGTATGGGAATGCCTACCTCAGTGATGATATAATCTTATCCATGTATTTTGTGTTGAAAATTACAGGTTCCAACCAGGCCATCCACAAGGCAATCCTTGAAATGATAAAGCGCTTCACCCTTCCTAGAATTACAAAACCCTATTCTATTCCAGGCTTCGCACTTTAGGGGGCAATCTGTTACACTAAAAAATGTCACCTTGACTACTTACAGTTAGTATGGCTCAAATCAACAGTCATGCTACCCTCTTAGGCAAGTCTCATGCCTCTGTTATCCATCTCAAACTCAAAGAAGAGAGAAAGTCTTGTAAAAACTATGTTTATCTCTGGGGTTGCAGGTTCTCTCTAGCCTTACCTGCGGGGACGCTGACCATGTTCACAAAATCTGCGTCCATGGACGCTCTGTATGTTAAGGGACAGGTGCGTACCTCTGTAAAAGGCAAAATGCGCGAGTTTTATCTTGAAAAAGTTACTTGTGGTTACTTCTAGAACATTCTAGAGGTCGGTTTGATGAAATGGATGCGCCTCCAGTTGGTTCATGTATCTCTATTAAGGGGGAACTTATCCCATCAATAAGGGAGCTATCCCACCCATAGAGGGGGATGATCCCATTGATAGTGGACCTGAATAACCTCTTTACAGCACTATAAATAAAGGCATTGAGCCAGAAGGAGAGGAGGTTGGAGCTATACATTTTCTTTGGGTAAATGCTGCAGGATTTAGGTCTTCCATTAGAGCCTTTGTGAGGAGAGATTGTCTTCACTTGATTCTACTTGGGAGAGGGTGAGCTTTGTCAAAGTAGAGGAAAACCCTTGATGGACCCTGGGAGGAACTTGCACAACACCAAGGCCAGGTTGTAAGAGTTTCTTTGTTTCGTTATTAATACAAACTGGTTTATTTTTCTCAATAGCTTGTGTTAATGAGTTATTTCATGTGTTCCTTGGTCTGCATGTTGAATATATGTTTTATTATATGAAATGCAAGTGCTTGGTAATTGTTTGATTGTTTGTGGTTGCAGGAATTGACTTGAAGGAGGAGCTCATCCGGATCGTCAAGAACGGACTTCAACAACAGCGTTTTGGAATAAGGTAAGCCTAAACACTTGTAGTTTTCATGTTGTAAAAGGTGTATTTAGAGAAAGATCACTCCATTTTGTCTTGTTTGTCATTAGAACGTCTTAGACTTCTAGGAAGGTCAGTCGTGTCCGCACCCTTGACAGATTCCGTGTGACAGGGATTAAACCAAAGGGAACCCACATACCCCTCCAGAATTCATTAGCACCTAGATGTCAAGAACATTTTTGAAAATCGTTAGTGGTTAGATTTTTTCAAAAAAATTAGGGTCTTTGATGATGAAATTACCCAAGAATTTTCCTTGAACCTCTAGTAAGCATAGGGACGTGATGCGATCATTGTAGTTATATGCCTCATCATTTACTTAAATGAGGAAGTTTTTAGTAGGGTCACCACACAAATATGGAGAAAAGAGAAAAGAATCAAGGCACATTGGCCAGATAAATCGATCTTGCAGATAAGGCCGATCTCCCTAGTATCAGAAGATAGTCTAGCAACAAACGGACAAAAAAACCTATATTTCTCTAGACATATGTGATTTATAAATATATACAACAAAGGTGTTAAGATCCTACCTTAGATCCAATGCTTTTTCGTAGTACTCATCCTTCAATCGTTCGAAAGAGTTACCCTCCAATTGTTCGAAAGAGTTACTTTTAAAGACCTGCAATCACAAACAAGAAAACATTAAAGAGCACCTGGATAGCAAATATCATAAATAATTTCTATTATGGTGATCAAGGAATCCATAAAATAAACCATGAATCAACAACTTATTGAGAAAAACAAACTTATTTGTATTGAATTTGAATAGTAGAAGAACCTTACAACCTTTTCAGCCTTGATGTTGAACAAGCTCTTCCTAGGGTCTGAAACAAGAATTTCCTTTACTTTGAAAAGCCTTGAACCCTTCCAAATGAGATCTTAGAGGTATGTAATCTCTCCTCATAAAAACTCAACTAAAGAAGACTAAGTTCCAGTAGCATTTCACCTCAAAAATATTTAGCTTCTAACCTCCCAGTAACCAGCTCAATGCTTCATTTTATAGTGCAGAGGAGGAGGTCACTGGTCGACCTATGAAGGAATAGAATCCTCCTTCAAAGGGATAAGCTCCTCACATCAAGGGGTTAGCTCCTTAAGGTATGGGATACATGAACCTTAAAAGAGTGAACTTTCCACCTCAAGATTCCTTCTAGAAGCTTCTAGAAATGATTGAAGTGATTTTTTTCAAAGTATACTTGTGCCTTTTAACTTTTATAGGGGTATGCACCTTTAACACAGAGACAGTGTGGTCAAGTGCGCAGGAGACATGACCATTAGGTGCAGGACCGCAGGTAAGACAAAGAGAAAGTGCAAAACCATAGTTTTAAAGACTTTTGAAGGCTTTTCTCTTATTTTCCAGGCTTGATATGAGGAACTGATGTTTCAGACTTACAGAGGGAGAAAGTATGAGTGGTAATGAACTCACACAGATAACAGAATGTCAAGGTGACAATTTTTAGTGCAATAGATTTCCCCCTAAAGTGCGAAGCCTGTAATAGATAAAGATAGAGTGTCATTTATGAAGAGTGAAGTACTTTATCATTTCAAGGATCATCTTGTGGACACCCTAGTCTAAACCTGTAAAAATATTCAATGCAAAATATATATATGTAGACATATCATCGCTTAAGTAGGCATTCCCATACTCAGATCAAAACTAACTAAACTGTTCTGATACAGGAATGATTTTGTAATACATCAAGAGTATAGAGATGTGTAGACATAGTATGGACGCAGTCATCTGTTTATGAATAGTCCATTATATAATGAATAACAAAATTCCTGGCAGCCTGGATGGCAGAAACTAGATCCAGGGTCTTGAATTCCACTTCCCGAACTAATACGATCCTATCCATGTGAATGAATGTGTCGAAGTCGAACATGGTAGAAACCACTTGATTACCAGTCAATGATGTGAACTGTTAACAAGTATGAAAGAAACCACCAGTAATGTCAATGGCTCTCAAAGTACTCAGTACAATCCATGAAATGTGAATAAATGAGTTGAAGTCGAACATGTCATAGACTCATTCGATCAAAGGTCAATGATTCAACCTATCGTTGAAGGCGAGAAAACTGCCATTAGGGCATGCAGTTTTCAAGGTATTGATGATATCTAGATCAACTTCCTAGATAATGAGTTGAAGTTGATAGAAAGTGATCCGTCGTAGGCAAACCCACAACATGAAATCATAGATCAAGTTTTGAAGAAATATATTAGCAAGGAGTGACTCAGGGATGGTCAGAATGGATGACAGATATTTTGCAGATGAATGGTTTGTTTGAACTGTTCTCTTGAACACATAACAACACTGTAGATGGCTTGGTGGCAATTGACCCAAAGATAATACCCAGAAACTAGTTGAAGACTTTCAATGTGGTTTCATTAACTATTAGGCAAAGGATTTTCCCAACCCAAGTGAACAAAAAGTGTCATTTTCAAGAGTGGTTGATGACTTTTTTACAAAACAAAGTGTAACAAATAGGTTCATTTTTCTCTCTTTTCCCCCACCATTTCTGGCAAGTACCTCTTTATTTTTGACAAGATTGAGGAGAATAACATTTTCTTGTTTATAAGCTCATCCTTCGAATGAGTCCAAATTAGTTTAAAATTCAAACCCTAAGAAGGAGTGGTTCCTTCCTGTTTAAAATTGAACAATTCCTTCATTGTTAAATTTTAACGAGTCCAGTATAGGAAAAACTCGGTGTTTTTCAATTTTAGGGAGTCAAAAGAAAAACTTAAGAAAACTCCATGGGGGTACTTTTTCGTAAAATAATCCCTTAAGTCCGAAAAATGATAAAATAATACAGAAGGGATGACATTTCCAATACTTTAATGAGCTGAAAAGACAAGCTCTCGACAATATTTTCATACTTAACAAGTCTGAAAAGGGTTTAAAGAGGACTCTATTGACTGTATTTAGTCAACATGTACCTTTTTTGTAAATAGTCCATTTTAGTCCGTAAAAGGGGTAAACTTATACTGAAGGAAAGATTATTCATTTATTTTAATGAGTTTGAACAATCAAATGCTCGACAATATTTTCAATTTTCGACAGTCTAAAAAGAGCTTAAAGAGGACTCCAATGTTTCGCTTTTTCTTAAATTTTTGAAAGAGTCCAAAAAAGTGATAAAAGTATGCTCTTTGTTGAAAAATGATCAATTTTCTCGAAAAATCCAATATTCTGCACAAAAACTCAAAACATTACACATACCTGTTTAAGATAAATAAAAATGTTTTTAAAAATTGCCTTTTTAAAGTGAAAAATAAATAAATTAAAAATTCATTTATTCGAAAAAACTTATAAAAGGGGCTTTTATAAATTCATTTTTACCATTTGAGTTCAGAGTGAGAAGTGAGAGCTTTTGGGTAAGAAAGTTCATGTGAAGATTCTGGAAAATCCGTCTGTTGGAATCGAAAACTGTCAGCTCCAGGTAATCCACGTCCTCCTTAACTTGCATTTCATCCATTTACATTTTGATTTTAGGCTTTAAATTTGATTTTTGAAGGAAAAATAGGTTTATAAATTCACTCGCGGGGGTTCGCAGGTGCAACACGTGGCCCTTGCAGACCCCGAATGTTTTCTATAAAGGAAAAAGTCGTGGGTCCGCACCTATTGCTCACAAGTCGTGTGGACCTACGCATTGTTTGTAAGCAGCAAGTGTGGACCCCATGTAATGAATTCTCAAACTTAAATTTCTTCCAAATTTGCCCAAAATTTTTCGAACTAGCTTGTTCTAATATGTCTTTTATGCATTGTAGGACATTCAAAATGCCTATTTGGCGAGAAAAGCATGAGGATGTAGATTTTGCCGCACTAAATCATATGCCCCATTGCAGGCATTGAGAGCATAGAGATTGCTTAAGTTCTGGGGCATACAGGGCATGAGGGCCCAAGTGGACCTCTTGGAATGGCTAGTAGACAGATGGAACACACAGGACCAGTGCTTCGTGATTGGTGGCCATCGGCTTGAAATCGAGCTGGAGGACATATACTTTTTGATTGGTTTGTCCAAGAGGGGAAAACAATTATCTCTTTTTGGGACTAGGCCAAGTGGCAAGTCTGTCACTAGTCTCCGATTGGAGTTTTGCAATGATCAAACAAAGGATAAATGCATTGATATTAAAACTATCAGCCATCCTGAGCTTAAAGTTATTGCATTCACTGTTACCAGACTATGCGAGCATGTAGCATTCCATGTGGCTACTGGATCCCAGATGCAGATGGTTGTAGACTATTTTCGAGGCACCATATTCAACTGGTGCGAGGCTGTGTTGGCAAATGTGAAAGGCCAACTAACCAGAGCAAAGAATGGACAACTCAAGAACTTTGGATATGGATTTATCGTAGTCAGCTTTGCTCTAGAGAGGATCCTCATGTTAGCCCTGTAGCATATTCCCATTGATGCTGGTCTTCCTTGAGAGCTTAGGATAGGTCGTTGGGTTGCATTGATGGCCCATCACCCTGAGGAGGGTACAGAGGTTGTTCAATTTCCGCGTGAGTATTTTCGTTGGTTGAACAACTAACTTTTCGTGATTCAGGATTTTACATATGCCGGGATGGATTACCGTGGTGACCCAGACATGATTCTTCCATTAGGTGAACAATGGGATGATTCAGGTAAAAACCATTTTCAACACTTTCTAAGTTTTAATTTTTTTTTTTTTTTTTATATTTTAAATCGTCCAAAACTGACAATCAAAAGTTTAAATGCAAATGTGGGTCTACATCGACCAGCTGCTCTCCAGCCTTACGAGAGGAGACAAGCAACTGCAGCAGAACCAGCCCCACAGGACCAATTAGCAGAGATCCTGACCGACTTGGAGCATCATCTAGAGCGCTTGACACTAGATATTCCAGAGACTGATATAGATGGTATTCCACTTAGGTTATAGAGATATGTGATTGGGGTCACAGGACCTTTTAGGAGGTTCCTATGTAGGGTGGCCCAAGCAGTAGTTTCTTATCATGATCATCACCAGGGATAGGATGATCGATTTTGTAGACTCACGACATTTTTTTCTTTTTGTATTATCATTTTTGCCGATCATAAGGTGTTTTTCAACCTATGATCGAAGACGATGTATATTTTGAAACACAATTCTATGCTATGTTATATCATTATTATCGGCTATCTCGAGTAACATGTTATCGAATGTTATTAAATTTACTGTTTTGATTATTGCAAATGTCTATTTATAATACTAGAAGAAACTGCATCTGCTAATGTATTTAAATGTCTTGGATATGCTGATATTCAATGTAATCAAATTCACGTTCCAAGAGATGAACTCTAAAAAATAACCTTAATAACACTGGATTTCTAATGGCATAAACCCTGTTAAGCTGTAATACAACGAGTTTAGAATCCAACCTAACAATCAAACTTTGAATCCCAAAGAAGATGGATTCAGATAATAACTCAATCACTGCACTATACTATGCAATGTTATTCATTGTTTGACCGAGGCTTACCCCATGCATAGATACTAACTCATCAGAGGGTGAATAGATAACCCAAGTTGCGGAAGAAATGTTCCATGTGCTATGACAAGCACCATCAGAAAAACCAATGTATGTTTGAAGAGATGTTGACATCTGCAATTATCAAGAGTAAAATCACGATAGACAAGAATAATGAGAAGAGCACTCTCTAAACTAGGCACACTTTTCTAATCTAAAACACACCTACTGTAAAGAAACTAATCTAACAAAAAATCTCCACACAAAATTTAAGCATAATATCTCTTTAGATAAAGTCCATTTTTGGGTTTACCCAAAGAGACACCATTAAAATCTATCAATTCATAAGCCCCTTTTGCCAGCCTTCACTTAACATTGTAAGGACCATGCCACATAGGTACAAATTTTCCAGCCCCTAGCTTATCGTTCGCTTGATCATATAGTAAAATTAGGCCTCCTTCTGAAAAATTACGAGGTGTAACACTTCTGTCGTACTGAGCTTTCATTCGTTTCGCATGAGTCTCGTTTGCTATTGCAACATTGCGTCGATTCTCATCTACTTGAGCTAAGTACAAAAAGCGTTTCTCTTCTTCAGAAGTAGCTGGGAGTAATTCTATAGCTAAATGTAATGACGGAATTTCACATTCAATAGGTAGCACTGCTTCCAAATCATAGACCAGTTGAAAAGGAGTGAAACCAGTTGATGTTTTTACTGAGGTCCGATATGCCCAAAGTGCTGAAAATAACATGGTATGCCAATTCGACTTATGAATACCAATGATTGGTTTGATCATAGTGACTAAAACTTTATTGATAGCTTCAACCAAACCATTAGCATGCAGGTAATATGGAGTAGAACTATCGTGGCACAGGCCAAGTTGATCTGTCAGTTCAGTCATCATGATATTTTGTAAGTGACTTCCATGATTAGTAATAATAGCTTGAGGAACACCGAATCTAGCAATTATATGATTGAATATGAAAGTTGCAGCAGTCTTGTCCTCTGCTAAAAATCTAGGCATCACATTGACACACTTAGTAAAATAATCTACTGCTAGGATAATATAAGCATGCCCCCCGACCGAGTGAGGGTTACATGTAATAAAGTCAATACCCCACTTTGTGAAAAGACAGACAACAATTATAGGGTGAAGATCAGTTTCGGTTGAACAGAAATCAGAAAACGACTGTACAGCCTGATATGCAATTTCAAAGGGACTCAAAGGCATCGCACCACCAAATGAATCCACCTCAGAATTAGAAGGTACAATCCAAGGATCATAAAAAGTAATAGTGTCGATGAAATCATATGAATAGTTGCAATAGAAGGTGATACGTTAGGAGGAGGGAAGGAAAAAGTTCCCAGTAATCTGGAATCTTTAATCAAACCTATGCCAACATCCTTGTAAGGGATAGTTGTTTTATCGATGTGTTGAATACTATCTGTAGAGGCTGGGTCGGATGAGAAATAAGTCAGCTGGTCTATTGTAATGATATTTCCATTATGAGGAAACTTAATAAGCCGAAAAACTGATGAAACAATAACAATCATAGCATAAGACCAACTATGACCTAGGAGAAGGTTGTAATCTAGAGGGGCATCAACCACTTCCACATCTAGATTTACAGTTTTGCCTTCGACCCCTATAGGTAAATCTTGCAAAATACCAAAAGGATGGAACCCTTGGCCATCAAAAGCCTTTAGAATTGTCAGAGACTGATTGAGTGTGGGAGAACCAAGTGATTTCCAACACTGGATCGACATAATACACGTAGAAACCCCTTCATCAATCACAATCCGAAAGCAAGGTCTTTTTTTGACTAAAACTGGAATCTGGAAAGCCATTTGATGAGGTAGGCGGGGTGTACTATTCTCTAAATCGAAGATTATTAGGTTCAAATCCCGAATATCGACAGTTCCTATAGCAAACAATAGTAATATACACTGTGCTGGGCACGATTGCAGCACTTCCAAAGCTGACATTGCTAAAGGGGAAATAGCTAAGTCTTCAACAATGTTGTAATTCTGAGCAGCTCTCGCATGTGGATTGAAAGTTGATTTCCAAAGTACACCTTTATCAGGAGGATTGATTACTAAGTCAGGGTTGGGTTTCTCGATCTGTGGTGGACCAGAACTAGGAGGAGGTGTGGTTGATGTGTTTGATTTAGAATATTCTACTTCTTTACCACCAACAGGATTTTGACTACCATAATCTTGAGATCGCATCGCAATCCTGACATGAGACATCATTACAATGGGTTCTTCTGAGGCATTTGAAGAAGAACCAATTATCTTACTATCTTGAGTAGGAAAAGGATCCTTCAATATAGCAGGCGTTTGAGAACCTTTAATGAATGTCGAAACCTCTGCTTAATGTGGGTAGTGTTTAGTAAAATTATCCTCATCGCAAATGAAACAAGGATAACAAGGTTTCCATTTTTTGTCAGTATATTCATTTTTATCTGTTTTATCTTTTGAATTTTGTTTGTTTTTCTTCTTCCCCTTATTTTTACCACCGGATTTTTATTTGGTCGTAGATGATTCTACGACATGGATGTCGGCAGAAATTTCAGCGGAAGAATCTCTTCTCGGGGAATCAGGTAAAGTTATTATAGGAGAATAATTCTTTGAAGATTTATTCTTACTTTTAGTACTAACTGAACCAATCATACTGTCAGCGGCATGAGACCCTGAAGGAGCTGCAGTTATTTGACTATGTTTTGGAAGATCAGGGATTTTTTCATGTAAAGTACCTGACTGCGTATAGACAAGGTCAAGGTACTGAGCCTAAGCAATGACTTTCTCTTCAGTAACAACTCCTCCCTTAGCTACATCTTCAGTGATTTTTGGTAACAATGATTTAATGAACCATTCCACTAAAATTTGATCTGGAATGAAAACTTTCACTAAACGCCTTCTACGTCTCCATTCATGAATATGATGAGAAATATATGTGGACATGGATTGTTTCAGTGAAGTTAATAGTTCCATGCCATTGTCGTATTTGATGGGAAACCGAAAATGAGTTAAGAAAGCAGTGGCTAACTGATTGAAATTATAAAAAGAGGCTTGTGGTAACTCAATGTACCATTTGGCGGCAAGACCAATAAGAGTTCATTGAAAAAGACGTAATCAAATTGAATCATCAGTGATTGAATTAGATGCACATCAGAGGTGATAATTCATAACGTGATTTGACGGATCCTCTCCTGACTTACCCTCGAATTTCGGGATATAACTAAGCAACTTACTAGGCATTGGCAGCCAATACGGAAGATAGTAAATTGGATCGTTCGTAAGGTGCGACAAATCAGGTAAATCCAAAGTTGCAATAAATGGTAACTGATGGTTAGGGTCACGAAAACCTTGAGTAATGAGATCAGTTCCAGGAGGAGGATATCCAGAATAACCTGGAATTGGATTTTCATTAGGAATGTTATAACCTCCTGGAAAACCAGGATTAACTGGACCTAATTGGGATTTTTTGAGGTTGTTGATAAGTATAGCTAGGATACGTTTGATAGTGATAAACTGGATTTTGTATAGTAGAACCAAATTGATACTGTCCCTGGTACGGTTGATATGTGAATTGTGGTTGACTTGTGGCAATTGTACTAGCTTGTCCTGCAAGCATCTGGACTGAAGTCTGAACTGTGGGTCTCGACTGGGGCATAGAGACTTAAGGAGTTGTCACTGATGTAGGAGTAGTAGAAACTGGAGCTGCAGATACTCTAGAAACAGGTATTGTAGGTTGAATAGAAGTTGCAGTAGTTTCAGTAGTTTGAGGCAGAGTACGAGGTGAGCTAGGCCCAGGCTATTGAATTGTACCAGATGTAAGGATTTGAACATAGGTTGGACAGGTTGCTGGGTTGGACTAGAAACCAGAGGTTGTCCATTTTGATTAAGTAACTACACATTAGGTTGCATAGTCTGTTGAGTTTGAGATGGATCCCATACCATGTTCTTTCCAGAGTATGGACCCATAAAAGGTTGTGCATATGGAGGACCATAACTTGGTTGAACGTAGGGCTGATAATTAAATGGTACATTTCCAGCTCCTTGTAAAAATGATTGACCAGAAGGCGATTAGAAACCTTGAGTTGGGTACTAACCTTGAGGTTGATAACCCTGAGGCACGTACTAAAACTTCGGTTGACCTTGAGGTATGTACTGAAACTGGGGTTGACCTTGAGGTATATACTGAGTCTAGGGTTGACCTTGGGGTATCTACTATCCTGAAGGTTGAAAACATTGAGGTAGACCTCCACGCGATAACTGACTACATTGAGGTTGCCCCCCAAACGGTAACTGATTACCTTGGGGTTGCCCCTCAGGCAGTAACTGACTACCTTAGGGTTGCCCCCCAGGTAGTAACTGACTACCTTGAGGTTGAGGATTTGAAGTACTACCAGACATCATAAGGATTTGTTTTGCGTTCAATGTTTGAGTTCCATTACTACCAAATGATAACTCGTGTTCAATCAGTTGAGGAGTTGCTCCTGAAAAAGTACCAGAGAGTGACAGGTACCCCGAAGGAATAGATGGACTGCTGGATAAAAATGTTTCCGGTGATTGGGAAAACATAGATGACTATCTTGACATGATCGATGAAGGATAATAACCTCTTGGTGTAGGATGAAAAGGAATTCAAGGTGGTAAAAAACTAAGACTCAGGTTTTCTAAAAAATTTCTCAATGATAAATACCAAGCATCACTCCTAAAAGGACTGTAGAATATTGATTCACGCTCCCTAAGATTTAAAATCTATTGGTTTTCGGGAAGAGTTACGTCTTCGTCTGGACTAACAAGTTCTTCAATAGAAATGAGGCCAGAAGGAAGATTTTGAGTAATGATATTGCTTACCCTAGGTGAACCAGGACCACTAGAAGTTGGAGAAGCAAATCCTGAAGTTGGAGTAACAACAGGTTTAGTGTCAGGCTCAGAAATTTCAGGTTCTTCAGCTAATTCACTGGAAGGAGAAATACTACCAATAACTTCGGAAAATGAAATTGGCTCTTGAATATACTCTGTTGTTTGTATTTGATAATCAGGATGAACAATTAAAGATGATTCTCCGGCTTCTGGTGATCCAACTCTATTGTCACTGGGTGATACAAGAGCTCGTAGCCCTTCAAGCTGGTGTGGTGTATACTCAGGAGGTTTCCCCTGAAGTCTACGAGATTTTCTTGGTAATTCGGCCACGATTAAATATTAATTAATCACACGCAAACAAAGAAAGTTTCAATAACAACATCTAAAGTCTCTAAAGAAACAAACAACTGAATCACACGCCTAAAAAATCTAAGAGTTCAAACCACACACAAACAGTAACTTCCCGTACTAAAAACACTAGTTGGTGATGAAATCCAAGTTAATAGAAGTTTAATACAAAAGGGCGGTTGGAAAAGTTACCCCGACAACCTGCTTAATGAAACAGACTGGCACAAGTTTCTTCACAAAACCATCTCGAGTGAAGAGAACCCCCCAGAGAGTCCAAGTGAGTCTAGTCGATGTCTGCTCTAGGTATAGTGAGATCCTTCCTTCACCGTCACCTTAGGAAATAATATTAAGTTTATGGACACTAAAGTTACTGTTGGACACCTAATCCTCAATGGGTTAGTGTGGAAATCGAATGGAAAAAAGCAGTCCAAGGGACCTTGGGATCTGAAACCCAAGAGTCACATAATGTACTATAAATGTATATCTCATGTTAATAAAAAAATGAATTGCATGTTTTATCTTTCATATCTCTCTTGCTGTCCATGTGTGTTTAACATGGTATCAGAGCAGGCGATTGCTGGTCCTGCTCATATTTGAGCCACTAATTTTTGTGGTTTTTGATATGAATTGGAATTGATATTTCTTCTGGGGTGTTGGCCATTTTATTTCAATTAATGAATCCTTGTGCACTCTCCATTTGAACGCTGGTCTGAATTTGCTTCTCAAATTATTCCTTGTGTGTATCCCATTTTTGTCCGAAGGAATTAATTTATCTGTCGCTGCTGCTCTTTTAATGCATTTACCTGCACTGAACCTGTGTAGAATGATTTGGTTTTTTCTTGTGAAATTGGTCGAGTGTTTTTGCCTGACAGTGAATGCTGCCCCACATTAAAAACTGTCTCAGAACGTGGCTTTGAAAATGATATCATGGATGGCACATGTGCTCTTGTGAATTGTGGAAGCTGTGTGATTAAAGAGACCATAGCATAAGCACATGAATCGTTACATTTTCTGTATGACAATTATAACAGGCAATGGAGAAAGTTGGTTGAATGGTGTCAGGAAATAGCAAAAATAAATAGATAAAATAAAATGCCCCTCTGTACATCATATTCGCATTATGTCTCTGCCATTCTGCACTGCTCTTCTGTCAAGAGACCTGTTGCAAACACTGTTTCACTGCGTCAGTATCAGAGGTGTTTTATATTCTCCTATACTCCACTGAAAACGCTGTCTCACTGCGTCAGTATCAGAGGTGTTTTATATTCTCCTATACTCCACTGAAAACGTTGTCTCACTGCGTCAGTATCAGAGGCGTTTTATATTCTCACTGAATCCAGCACCTTCGAGTTGGAAAAGAGAACGTCTGCAAGTCCCGCGCAAACGACGGTTTCCAGCTTTTCGGAGGAACGATC
Organism: Pinus tabuliformis; assembly: GCA_031772625.1. Lineage (NCBI taxonomy): Eukaryota > Viridiplantae > Streptophyta > Pinopsida > Pinales > Pinaceae > Pinus > Pinus tabuliformis. The sequence continues at coordinate 922,339,758 of CM062816.1, forward strand.
CTGCAAATCCTGTAGGGCTCAACCTCGGCTCTGATCTTCTCGAGATCCCCGAACTCTTCTTCCATGGGGTGGAAGACCGGCGCCAGCGGTATATTTAGGGCTCCAAACCCCGATGGATTCTCATTTTTCTGGGTGCCGTTGAGTCCATTTTTCTGGATTCTCATTTTGCAAGAACTCTTTCCGCCAACCTTGGACTCATGGTAAATTGTTCGTCCAAGTCAGGATGCGTTCCACTTAGCGTAAGTTGATGGGGTTGTGGACTTTGTTGTGATGCATTCTGGCTAGCACCTTCGGAAAATTCTGTTTCGAAATGCTTTCTCAGCGATAGATTGCTTGGAAATTTCACGGAAACGTTAACCTCTGTTTTCTCTGACACCACTACAACACGAATGGATTTGAGATGAATCGGTGCCTTTGGAGGCAAGTAATTGTGCTCGATCGCGTAAAAACTCCCAATTTTTATCGACGCTGCATATTTTTCAGATCCATTCTCTAAATCCTCAGAAACAAAATCTTGAAGAGGAGGCAGCTCTTCTTTTTGTGATATCGGCAAAATATGGTCACGGTTGTTCTCATGATCCGTCCAACCTCGTTTCCTTTTCTTCAATGTGCCATCGGATCGCAACAGAACATAATTTCTTAGGTGTTCAATATTCTGAAGAAGTGAATCAGGATTCTGATTTCCCCATAGCGCTTTTCTCCAGGCTAAGCGAGACTTGGAGTCGGTTTTGCCGTCAGAAGACAAAAGACACAGTGTAATATGCACATGGGGAAAATCTTAGCGTGGAAGCCGAGGAAAGCAATTTGTATATGACTGTGTTAGTTTGGTCTCAACCTATTCATATCACCCATAAAAATCAGACCAGAGTAAGTGGCTCCTATATGGCATACGTTCAACAAATAGTGTGCATATAATTGTGGCCTCTAATCATGGATCTATTCTTAAGTGGAAGAGTTGTTTTAAATTTTATTATTCATTTCTGTTAACATACTGGATAGATTTGTACGAAAGGTGTTTAGTTCCATGACAACCAATAAAGAATGATCTAGCCCCAAGGCTACAAACTTGTATTTTCTGTGGTTGTTTCAGTTGAGCAGCATATCACTATACCTGTGCTTGAAATCTCAATGAGTATAGACTATTGGAAGTGATGTTTGGTGATGTACCTCTGCTATAGAGGGTCTCAAACTTCCTCATCTCATTGGATGTGTGGCTGTGAATATATTGAAGACACTCCATATTTATTTCTCTGTCTTGGAGCTGAATACGTTGCATATATTATCACTGTGGTGTTTTCTCTGTAATGATCGAGCTTCTTTGATGTTATCACACTTATCTACAGCCATTATTCTTCCTAACATTTGCTGGTATATTCAACTTCAAATCTCTGTTATTATTAGAGTTGATATATCAGAGGTATATGTAATCCATTCCTGTAGTTGAAGTTCGAATTTCAAAGAAGGAAGAAGTCATTTAGTTGTGCATCCATACAAAGTGTATCTTGGTATACCTGAGCATTTTAAGGGTGAAACATATCTATTGTATCTGTTTTGGAAGGACTTTGAGCCTCTCATTCTTGCTGGACACAAATCTGTTAGTGATTGGCTAAATTCCTAGCTGGAATCTCTGTATTTTGAGGGCAGAATACATAATAAAGCCCTGCTGAAGTTTTCAACACATTGCATATGGTATTAGTTGAGTGCCTTTTGAATACCTTCGGTGAAGTTTTTTACATCATTGGGGTCATTTCCAATAAAAAAAAGGGGTTGAGATTCTTGGGTTTATTATTGAAGGAAGAGGTCGAGCTACCCTTGTGTATATTCGTGGAGTTTGAGCCGTGTCTCCATTGCTGGTATTCGCGGATTTTTTATTCTTTTTGCATTCCTGAGCTTCCAGAAGGGATATAGAGGCAAGTTCTATAAAGTTTGAAGGAATCAGCTACGTAACTTAATTTAAAAAAAAATATGTCTAGTCAGATGTGAAATTTCTACAAAATTTAAAGAACAGAATCTCTGAAAGTCTGGTATTGGAAAATGTACTTTTTAAACTGATATTCTTAATTTTTGAAATCTTCAATAGCTGGGGTTTGTCTAGACTTGCTATAGTCTCCACTAGGATTGTTGAGTGTTCATTTCTTTGTTGAGACAATGGCTAGATTTGATGATGTATTAGAGTTACTGAATACACTAATACACTCCACTATTGGTGGGAAGGTAAATGTTAGCAAAGACACTCTTTGTGACATTCAGACCTGCCTGCATGATGCACAAGAAAAGATTGATTTCTTGCAACTAGAATCTCAGTTCCAGCAAGATGAGCTTCAACAGATTTGTCATTCCAAATTGTTTTCTGCTCAAAACAATATGTTGTTCAAGGTTAAACAAGCAAGTGGTGAAATTAGTAAGATTGAGGTTGAATCAGATCCATAATCCAATAAAGCAGCAATTGTACATGCAGATGCAGAAACTCAGTCTGCACTTCCCAAGCCCATCATCAAACCTTGGGAATAGCTTGTCCACAACAAGCACAAAACTGGTCTTGGATATGACAAGGACTTGTCCTTTCATATTCTAGACTATGCCAAGCCCATTCAGTTTTAGAGTGCTGGATTCATTCATAACAGTTCACTTACTCCTCATGACAGTGCACCTCCAGCTGTTCCAGACTCTGCCCCTCTTCCACAACAACAACAACAACAACAACAAAAACAACAGATCGTGAATGCCAACACTGTGACCGAGTTGGCCATTTGAAAGATCACTGTTTTGATCTTCATCCATGTAAGCACTGCCATAAAACCAGCCATTCTTCACACAGATGCTTCAGAAACAAACGTCCTACAAGAACAAAGATTCATCTTGGATGGATCGCTTCTTGGCAATGGGCATCAACAACCAAGAAGATATTCAAAACACATGTCAGAACTTGTTCCAGAGTATTGAACAGTCTTGCATTTGAGTTTTCTCCATCATCTCACCTTGTATCTGATAGGGGGGAAAATGATGGTCATCTACAAGCTTCAAAGCCACATCAAGTGAGCCTGAGCCACAACCTGCCATACCAGATTCAGAGTTGTAGCCAGAAGAAAAGATGCCCCTGAACATGCCTTCAGTTGGCAATCTGGGACACTTCCTCTAGCAGAAGACTTCAGCTTCTTGCCAGTTTTGGAAGAGTTACAGGAACAAAATTGAGAACACTTCCTCTAGTAGAAGACACCGACTTCTTGCTATTTTTGGAAGAGTTCCAGGAATTGCATTAAGCATTCCAGAGTTGTTGGTTATCCTTAAACCATCACAGGTTGAGACTTCCCTTTTCAGGTTGAAGTTTTACCTTTTATGCGGGGTGAGACCTCCCTTTTATGGTTGAAGGTTTCCCTCTTTAAAACAATAGGATCACTTCCTCTAGCAGAAAAATTCAGTTTCTTGCCAGTTTTGGAAGAGTTCCGGGAACTGCACTAAGCGTTCCAGTGTTGGTGGTCATCCTTAAACCACTGCCCTTTATACCAACATTTCATAGAGCACATTCAGCCTAGTGCTGCCATGCATTTTTTGCACATTTTGTATTACAGCTCTCTTCTTGGACTCATACATAACCCTTCAGATTAAGGGGGGGAATGTTGGACACCTAATCCTCAATGGGTTAGTGTGGAAGTCAAATGGACAAAAGCAGTCCAAGAGACCTTGGGATCTGAAACCCAAGAGTCACATAATGTACTATAAATGTATATCTCATGTTAATAAAAAAATGAATTGCATGTTTTATCTTTCATATCTCTCTTGTTGTCCATGTGTGTTTAACAGTTACCAACAACAACAAATACAACTGGGGGAACAGTCTATGATCCGATCTATGTGCAAGGGCAGAGTAACAAAGCTTAATCCGCTTGAAGGCTCCTCGACATGGTCAATCCAAGGTTTACCAACAAGTGACCCCAGGCTCCCCGACAATGGTTAATCCGAGGTTTATTGTTTATAATACGCGCAAATCTTCTATCTTTCCCAATGAAACAGAATTGATTGCCTCAAAGGTTCGAACATGATCTCGTGATTGACTCCTTTAAGAGAAGCTTCCCAGAATGTATCAATTACAATTGTATTTATTTCCTACCGCAAGATCTATCTACTTGTTTGTTTTAGCTATCTTGGAGAGTTAATTACTCCCTACTCCAAGATACTAGCCTAAGCTATATTGGTGATAAGAGCCCTAGAAATAGAAAATATTACTAGATCAATTTTAATTAAGCGTTGCTTTTATGGTTTGGTCTTTAAGTCGATATGTATGGAAATGAAACTTTGATGGTGTGAAGACTCGACTCCAAACACACTAAAAAAATGCACCTAAAATGATAAGCAATTCGTTTTTCTTTCAATGAAATTCTAGCTAAAAGAAAGAGTTCGAGAATGCAATTCTTTAAGAAACAATTCTTTCTTTCAACATGGGAATGGAAAGAAAATATTTTTGAGAACTCATAACGAGACTAATAATTAATGCTAACAATAAATCTCTTTCCCTTTTCAAAACTCGAAACTACCAAAAAAAACAATTTGCTTCAAAAGAGATCTACAAGTTCTAGAAAAACACTCAAAACTACAAAAACTAATTTTGAATCTAAAAACTTTAAAAATCTAATTGAATAAAAGCTTCAATTTTTGAGGATGTTTTACTTAGTTGTTTAGTAAAATAAAGATTCATTTGCACAGAATTACAAACCAATCAAAAAAAATCCAGATATGTTTTCTTTTGTAAAAATGAAATTCAGAACTTAAAACAAAGTTTGTTCAAAGATTTGCAATAATAAAACTAAATCTATTTCTCACAAAGGATAGATTTTACAACCAAGTCAGACTCATCAAGAAGACAAAAAGACACCAAGGTGATCTAAGGTTTCTCAAGCCTTTGATCTTTGAGTCACTACAGAGACAAAGTGAAAACCACTCCAAGCATGAAAAACTTCTAGAAAATCATCTAAAACAAAAATACTATTGGAACTCACTCACAAGAGATATTTTACAAGAAAACTACAGATCTGGGTAGACACTAAAAATCCTAAATCAAACCTAAAATTAACTAGAAAGATATCTTAGTTTTTTCAAAAAAAAATTATAGGGTCCGCAGGCTCTAGAAGTGACAGGTGCGGTTGCGCACTGTTTACTAAAGGAAAAGTACAAAGATGCCCGCACTGTCTATAAAGAGAAAGTGCGGTCCTCTGACAGCTTCAAAAAAAACAAAAATACTTCCAGATTCTAAAAGCTACCCAAGCCAGTATACATCAATCAAAAACTAGAAAACAAAACAATTTTCTCAAGTCAAAACAAAGGAAAAACAAAAATCAAATTTAGTCCCTAGTGGAGTTGCCAATTTGTTAGCTAGATAAATCAATCTTGTGGACAAGGCTGATCTCCCTGGTATCAGAAGATAGTCTAGCAACAAATGGACAAACAAACCTATCTTTCTCTAGACATATGTGATTTATAAATAAATACTACAAAGGTTTTAAGATCCTACCTTAGGTCGAATGCTTGTTCTTAGTAGTCATCCTTCAATTGTTCGAAAGAGTTACCCTCCAATCGTTCGAAAGAGTTACTTTTAAAGACCTGCAATCACAAACAAGCAAAAATTAAATAGCACTTACATAGCAAATATAATAAATCATGTCTATTATGGTGATCAAGGAATCCATAAAATAAACCATGAATCAATAGCTTATTGAGAAAAATAAACTTATTTGTATTAACTTTGAATAGTAGAAGAACCTTACAACCTTTTCATCCCTGATGTTGAACAAGCTCTTCCTGGGGTCCGAAATAGGAATTTCCTTTACTTTGACAAGCCTTGCACTCTTCCAAATGAGATCTTAGAGGTATGTAATCTCTCCTCATAAAAACTCAACTAAAGAAGACTAAGTTCCAGCAGCATTTCACCTCAAAAATATTCAGCTTCTAACCTCCCAGTAACCGGCTCAATGCTTCATTTTATAGTGCAAACGAGGAGGTTACTGGTCCACCTATGAAGGGATAGAATCCTCCTTCAAAGGGATAAGCTCTTCACATCAAGGGGTTAGCTCCTTAAGGTATGGGATAGATGAACCTTAAAAGGGCGAATTTGCCACCTCAAGATTCCTTCCAGAAGCTTCTAGAAATGAATGAAAGTGATTTTTTTCAAAGTATACTCGCGCCTTTTAACTTCTACAGGGGTCTGCACCTTTAACACAGAGACAGTGTGGTCAAGTGTGCAGGAGACATGACCATTAGGTGCAGGACCACATGCAAGACAAAGAGAAAGTGCGGAACCAAAGTTTTAAAGACTTTTGAAGGCTTTTCTCTTATTTTCCAGGCTTGATATGAGGAACTGATGTTTCAGACTTGGAGAGGGGGAAGTATGAGTGGTAATGAACTCACACAGATAGCAGAATGTCAAGGTGACAATTTTTAGTGCAACAGATTGCCCCCTAAAGTGCGAAGTCTGTAATAGATGAAGATAGAGTCTGTCATTTATGAAGAGTGAAGTACTTTATCATTTCAAGGATCATCTTGTGGACACCCCAATCGGAACCTGTAAAAACATTCAATGCAAAATATATATATGTAGACATATCATCGCTGAGGTAGGCATTCCCATACTCAGATCAAAACTGACTAGAAAACTGACTAAACTGTTCTGATACAGGAATGATTTTGTAATACATCAAGAGTATAGACATGTGTAGACACAATATGGATGCAGCCATCTATTTATGAATAGTCCATTGTATAATGAATAACAAAATTCCTTGCAGCCTGGATGGTAGAAACTAGATCCAGGGTCTTGATTTCCGCTTCCTGAACTAGTACGATTCTATCCATGTGAATGAATGTGTCGAAGTTGAACATGGTAGAAACCACTTGATTACCAGTCAATGATGTGAACTGTTAACAAGTGTGAGAGAAACCACCAGTAATGTCAATGGCTCTCAAAGTACTCAGTACAATCCATGAAATGTGAATAAATGAGCTGAAGTCGAACATGTCATAGAATCATTCAATCGAAGGTCAATGATGCAACCTATCATCGAAGGCGAGAAAACTACCATTAGGGCATGCAGTTCTCAAGGTCAACTAGATCAACTTCCTAGATAATGAGCTGAAATCGATAGAAAGTGATCCGTCGTAGGCAAGCCCACAACACGAAATCATAGATCAAGTTTTGAAGAAATATATTGGCAAGGACTGACTCAGGGATGGTCAAAATGGATGACAGATATTTTGCAGATGAATGGTTTGTTTGAACTGTTCTCTTGAACACATAACGACACTGCAGATGGCTTGGTGACAATTGACCCAAAGCTAATACCCAGAAACTGGCTAAAGACTTTCAATGTGGTTTGATTAACTGTTAGGCAAAGGATTTTCCCAACCCAAGTGAACAAAAAGTGTCGTGTTCAAGAGTGGTTGACGGCTTATTTACAAAACAAAATGTAACAAACAGGTTCATTTTTCTCTCTTTTCCCCCACCATTTCTGGCAAGTACCTCTTTATTTTTGACAAGCTTGAGGAGGATAACATTTCCTTGATTATAAGCTCATCCTTCTGATGAGTCCAACTTAGTTTAAAATTCGAACCCTAAGAAGGAGTGGTTCATTCCTATTTAAAATTGAACGGGTCCTTTACTGTTAAATTTTAAGAAGTCCAGTATAGGAAAAACTCAGTGTTTTTCAATTTTAGGGAGTCTGAAGAAAAACTTAAGAAAACTCCATGGGGTTACCTTTTCATAAAATAATCCCTTAGGTCTGAAAATGATAAAATAATGCAGAAGGGATGACATTTCCAATACTTTAATGAGCTGAAAAGACAAGCGCTCGACAATCTTTTCATACTTAACGAGTTTGAAAAGGGTTTAAAGAGGACTCTATTGACTGTAATTAGTCAACGCGTACCTTTTCCGTAAATAGTCCATTTCAGTCTGTAAAAGGGGTAAACTTATACTGAAGTGATGATTATTCATTTATTTTAATGAGTTCGAACAATCAAGTTCTCGGCAATCTATTCAATTTTCAAGAGTCTGAAAAGAGCTTAAAGAGGACTCCAATGTTTTGCTTTTTTGTAAATTTTTGAAAGAGTCTGAAAAAGTGATAAAAGTATGCTCTTTGTTGGAAAATGATCAATTTTCCCGAAAAATCCAATATTCCGCACAAAAACTCAAAACATTACACATATCTGTTTAAGATAAATAATTTTTTTTTTTAAATTGCCTTTTTAAAGTGAAAAATAAATAAATTAAAAATTCATTTATTTGAAAAATTTTATAAAATGGGCTTTTCTAACTTCATTTTTACCATTTGAGTTCAGAGTGAGGAAGTGAGAGCTTTTGGGTAAGAAAGTTCCTGTGAACATTATGGAAAATCCGTCTGTTGGAATTGAAAACCGTCAGCTCCAGGTAATCCACGCCCTCCTTAACTTGCATTTCATCCATTTACATTTTGATTTTAGGCTTTAAATTTGATTTTTGAAGGAAAAATAGGTTTAGAAATTCTCTCGTGGGGTCCGCAGGTGCAACACGTGGCCCCTGTGAACCCCGACTTTTTCCTATAAAGGAAAAAGTCATGGGTCCACACCTATTTCTCACAAGTGGTGCGTACCTACGCACTGTTTGTAAGCAGTGGGTGCAGACCCCACGCAATGAATTTTCAAAATTAAATTTCTTCCAAATTTGCCCAAAATTTTTCGAACTAGCTTATTCTAATATGTCTTTTATGCATTGTAGGACACTCAAAATGCTTATTTGGCGAGAACGCGAGCACGAGGATGTAGATTTTTCCGCACTAAATCATATGCCCACATTGCAGGCATTGAGAGCATGCAGATTTCTTAAGTTCTAGGGCATACAGGGCATGAGGGCCCAAGCAGACCTCTTGCAATGGCTGGTAGACAGATGGAACACATAGGACCAGTGCTTCATGATTGGTGGCCACCGGCTCAAAATCGAGCTAGAGGACATATACTTTTTGACTAGTTTGTCCAAGAGGGGTGAACAATTATCTCTTTTTGGGACTAGGCCAGGTGGCTAGTGTGCCGCTAGTCTCCGATTGGAGTTTTGCGATGATCAAACAAAGGATAAACGGATTGATATTAAAACTATCAGTCATCTTGAGCTTAAATTTATTGCAATCACTGTTACTAGACTATGCGGGAGTGCAGCATTGCATGTGGCTACTGGATCTCAGATGCAGATGGCTGTAGATTGTTTTTGAGGCACCATATTCAACTAATGTGAGGTTGTGTTGGCAAATGTGAAAGGCCAACTAACTAGAGCAAAGAATGGATAGCTAAAGAACTTTGGATATGGATTTGTCGTAGTCAACTTTGCTCTAGAGAGGATCCCCATGTTAGCCCTGCAACATATTCCTGTTGATGTTGGCCTTCCTTGAGAGCCTATGATAGTTCGCTAGGTTGCTTTGATGGCCCATCACCCTAAGGAGGGTACAAATGTTGTTCGATTTCCATATTTTCATTGGTCGAACAACCAACGTTTTGTGATTCAGGATTTTCCATATGCTGGGATGGATTACCGTGGTGACCCAGACATGATTCTTCCACCAGGTGAACAATGGGATGATTCAGGTAAAAACCATTTTCAACACTTTCTAAGTTTTAATTTTTTTTTTATATTTTAAATCATCCAAAACTGACAATCAAAATTTTAAATGCAGATGTGGGTCTATGTCGACCAGCTGCTCTCCATCCTTATGAGAGGAGACAACCAGCTGTAGTAGCACTAGCCCCACAGGACCAATCAGCAGAGATCTTGACCGACTCAAAGCATCATCTAGAGCGCTTGACACTAGATATTCGAGAGACTGATATACATGATATTCCAATTAGGTTACAGAGATATGTGATTGGGGTCCCAGGACCTTTTAGGAGGTTGCTATGCAGGGTGGCCCAAGCAGTAGTTTCTTATCGTGATCATCGCTAGGGATAGCATGATCGATTTTGTAGACTCACAACGTTTTTGTCTTTTTTGTATTATCATTTTTGCCGATCATAAGGTGTTTTTCAACCTATGATTGAAAATGATGTATATTTTGAAACACACTTCTATGCTATGATATATCATTATTACTAGCTATCTCGAGTAGCACGTTATCGAATGTTACTAAATTCACTTTTTTGATTATTGCAAATTTCTATTTATCATACTAGAAGCAACTGCATCTGCTAATGTATTTAAATGTCTTGGAATATTCTGATATTCAATGTAATCAAATTCACATTCCAAGAGACGAAATCTCAAAAATAACCTTAATAACACTGGATTTCTAATGGCATAAACCCTGTTAAGTTGTAATACAATGAGTTCAGAATCCAACCTAACAATCAAACTCCGAATCCCAAATGAGATGGATTCAGATAATAACTCAATCACTATACTATACTCTACAATGTTATTCGTTGTTTGACCGAGGCTTACCCCATGCATAGATACTAACTCATCAGAGGATGAATAGATAACCCAGGCTGCGGAAGAAATGTTCTGTGTACTACGACAAGAACCATCAGCAAAACCAATGTATGTTTGAAGAGACGTTGACATCTGCAATTATCAAGAGTAAAATAAAGATAGGCAGGCATAATGATAAGAGAACTCTCTAAACTAGGCACACTTTTCTAATCTAAAACACACCAGTTGTAAAGAAACTAATCTAACAAAAAATCTCCACACAGAATTTAAGCATAATATCTCTTCAGATAAAGTCCATTTCTGGGTTTACCCAAACAAACACCGTCAAAATCTATCAATTCATAAGCCCCTTTTGCCAGCTTTCTCTTAACAATGTAAGGACCATACCACATAGGTACAAATTTTCCAGCCCCTAGCTTATCATTCGCTTGATCATATAGTAAAACTAGGTCTCCTTCTGAAAAATTATGAGGTGTAACACTTCTATCGTACTGAGCTTTCATTCGTTTTGCATGAGTCTCATTTGCTATTGCAGCAATGCATCGATTCTCATCTACTTGAGGTAAGTACAAAAACGTTTCTCTTATTTAGAAGTAGTTGGGAGTAATACTATGCCTAAATGTAATGACGGTATTTCACATTCAATAGGTAACACTGCTTCCAAACTATAGACCAATTGAAAAGGAGTGAAACCAGTCGATGTTTTTACTAAGGTTTGATATGTCCAAAGTGCTAAAAGTAACATGGTATGCCAATTCGACTCATGAATACCAATGATTTGTTTGATCATAGTGACTAAAACTTTATTGATAGCTTCAACCAGACCATTAGCCTGCGGGTAATACGGAGTAGAACTATTGTGGCATAGGCCAAGTTGATCTGTCAGTTCAGTCATCATGATATTTTGAAAGTGACTTCCATGATCAGTAATAATAGCTTGAGTAACATCGAATCTAGCAATTATATGATTGAATATGAAAGTTGCAGCAGTCTTGCCGCCTGCCGAAAATTTAGGCATCGCCTCAGCCCACTTAGTAAAATAATCTATTGCTAGGACAATATATGCATGCCCCCCGGCCGAGTTAGGGTTACATGTAATAAATTCAATACCCCACTTTGCGAAAGCACTGACTGCAATTATAGGGTGAAGATTAGTTTCGGTTGAACAGGAATAAGAAAACGACTGTACAACCTGATATGCAATTTCAAAGGGACTCAAAGGCATCGCACCACCAAATGAATCCACCTCAGAATCGGAAGGTACAATCCAAGGATCATCAAAAGTAATAGTATTTGATTAAATCATATGAATAGTTGCAATAGAAGGTGATACATTAGGATGAGGGAAGGAAAATGTTCCCAGTAAACTGGAATCTTTAATCAAACCTACACCAACATCCTTGTAAGGGATAGTTGTTTTACCGATGTGCTGAATACTATCTGTAGAGGCTAGGTTGGATGAGAAATAGGTCAGTTGGTCTATCGTAATGATCTTTCCATTATGAGGAAACTTAATAAGCCAAAAAACCGATGAAATAATAGCAGTCATAGCATAAGACCAACTGCGACCCAGGAGAAGGTCGTAATCTAGAGAGGCATCAACCACTTCCACATCTAAATTTATGGTTTTGCCTTCGACCCCTATAGGTAAGTCCTATAAAATACCAAAAGGATGGAACCCTCGGCCATCAAAAGCCTTTATAATTGTCAGAGACTGATTTTTTTTTTATCGTTAAAGGCTACGCTACTTCTATTATTTACATTAAAAACTGAGAACGATTACATTCAGGTTTACACATTGCGAGAGGCCTGGGTTGGCGCTCTTGCTCATCGAGCTTCATTGAGTCAATTACCCGCGCAGGGGCCTTCTTCCAGTGATTAAGCGCCCACGCAGGGGCCAAAAAGAGACCAGTATCATTGTGCATTCTATTGAAACTGAAAGCCCATGCCATAGCAGAGGAGCTGTGAAGACGAAACCATACAAAACTTCCATTCCCACGCAGGGGCAGAAAAGAAACTTGTAGAAAAATCATCAGAGTCCCACGCAGGGGACGGGACACACACTGAACATCGTAATTATCTGACCAAGAAAAAAGATTAACGCCATACATTAAGTATTGGTGGCAAGGTAAACAGCAAACGAAAAAACCTGAGTTCAAGTAGAGAGCTGGAGCTGGGTTGAGCTTGTGACTAGTCATCGGAGTCTTCCTCCGAGTCTTCTGGATAGATCCAGTATTCCCCTTCTGGTGGGGGTCCCCAGTCATATTTGGCTTTACCCTTTGCTGGTGCTGGTTGAGAAGCTGGCAGAGCAGCTCCTGGCTTAGATTGTACCCCAGCTTTGTCCTCAGCAGCTTTGGAGCTCTCTGCAAGCTGAATTGGGGCATGGGGTATCTCCATTGGTTGAATTGGAGCCTGGTGTTGTTCCCCCTCGTTTTCTTTCGCCTCTTCCACAAATAAAACTGAAACATGAGCTTGAATGCTTGAATTACCTTGTACAATGCTGACAGAGAAAATCGCTGAGCCAAACGCCGGAAGTGGAGCAGCTTCTGGGTTCTGTGGCCTGGCTTCCATGAATTGCTGAGCTTGGATGGGGTTGGCTTCCTCCACCCTGTGACAAAGGCATCGGCAGCAACTCGATGAAGGATTGACAGGGGGGCGTGAGGCACCTCTTCTTCCTGTGCCGCGTCGACTAAAGGGCCTTTGCCTTGGCGCCATAACTTCCCACTTACCAACACTTCCTGTCGCGGCTTTTTCACTGCTCCAGAGAATCCGCAGGTGGCTCCGTGATCCCTCTCTAAGCCCTGAAACCCAGACCTCCACCTCCTCAGATCGAACTAACAAACATTCCCCATGTTCTTCAGATTTATGCAGCGGTGGTTTTCTTTGAAGCTGGTGCCCCATAACTTCCCTCTGCCTCTGCGATTAAGGCTCATCGTAGACCATAAATGGCCGTCCCTTCGCTCTATAGCTCTCACGCTCGCTGGCCAGGGCGGCGTGGAGCATTTAAGGAGCGGCTTAAACTCGAGCCCGCCCATGTACACCATGTGGCGTACTGCCTTCTCCAGACGTGGCACCCGCATCCGGGAGAGCACTATCATTTTGGATTAGCTTGTTCAGCTCCTGGGCTTGAGCATTATCTAAGATCTCTGTCGGGCCGCCAATGAGAAGAGTATGGTTGTGTTCAGCCCCTATGTTGGCAAGAAGGTCAGCGACTTTGTTGCCATCTCTTTTTGTGTGGGAAAAAGAGATTACCCTGTCACTGCGAAGGGCTAATTCAATTGCTTCGAGGCGTGCTGCTAGTCGCCAACTGTTTGTGATTCTTTTCGCATGAGAGCCATTTTGCAATCTCTTGGCCATGTTTATGAGGATTTGGGAGTCTCCTTCCACAATCAAGGGATGCAGTTGGAGAGTTTCAGCTAGTAGGAGTCCTTGCCATAGTCCTTCGATTTCTGCTGAATTGTTTGAATCCCATCCCAGGGATCCCAAAAATATCTTCAGAGGTGTGCCTTCATGATTTCTAAGGATACCTCCATAGCCTGCTCTTCCAGGATTGCCCTTGGAAGCTCCATCAAAATTGAGCTTATAAGAGTGTTTTGGTGGGGCGTTCCAGGTATCTGTGCTTGAGTCACTGCGGGCGTTAGCATTTATCCTCTGTTGGGGATGAGAGATGTTTAGATGCCAATTACTGAGTATACCGATCTCATTATCCAGCGTGGGGAAATCTTCCTTTGTCCATGAGTGGAGGTTCAGAGTTTCGCCTAGATTCCCACAAAGTTTTGTCCAAACCTCCTCTATCTGCGTGCTTTGATTTTTAAAGATCCTCTTATTCCTTTCTTTCCAGATGCTCCATGCTATGAGGCCTGGTAAAAGATTCCATAAGCCATTGAGGAGAGCACTCTTGTACGGGTTCTGTGTCCAGTGCCTGAGGGATTCAATAATATCGTTGTGTGTTCTGCACCTTCTTTGGCATCTAAAGCCCGCCTTTTCCCAAAGTTGACTTGCTAGAGGGCATGTATCCAATAGATGATGAAGTGTTTCTTCATTATGGGCACAGTTGGGGCATCGCGAAGGACCATGAAAGTTCCTTCTTCTCAGTTTATCCCATGTAAGGATTTTTTTGTGACCGACCAGCCATAAAAAGTATGAGATCTTGGGCCATGAACCGAAGTTCCATATTTTGGTCCATATGGGGTCTGGGTGAGTATTGTTGTTGCAGAGAATTTTATAAGCTTCTGAGGTGGTGAAATCCCCTTTTGGGCGATATCCCCATCTTAGTATGTCGGCCTCCTCATTGTGTCGTATTCTTCTTTTGTCCAGCTCCCTTCCTAAAACCCCTGTGTTCTGCAAATCAGTGGTGACTGCCCATTGAGTTCCAGGATTCCATTTCCTGAATCCATTGTCCATTACTGGTCTCCAGTAGTAGTGTATCTTTTCCTGCTGCTGTTCCTGTTTGACGTGTTCCATGGATATGTGGAGGGTGTGATAGAGCTTTGGCATCTGATTCCAAGCATCTGTCCAGAACCTTGCTGTTTGCCCATTTCTTACTTCCCAGAAGCTGTGTTGTTGTATTAAGTGATAGTGCTGTTTGGCTGCATTCCAAACAAGCGAGCCATTTTCCCATGGAATGAAACGGATGAGCTCCTCCTGGGGCCTATTGTTTGCATACTTAGCTGTCCAGAGCTTGGCCCATGGCTTTTCCGGGTTCGTGATCCATTGCCACCAGATTTTAGCACACATGATTGCATTACTGTGCTCCGGATCCCGTAACCCAATGCCTCCTTTTTCTTTTGGTTGGCAAACTGTTGGCCATTTGACTAGGGCCCATTTCTTATTGGTAGTTGTTCCTCCCCATAGAAAGCTGCGTTGAAGCTGTCTTATTCTCTTCAAGGCCCATTTGGGCGCTGCAAGAATAGAAAATAAATATAGCGGCATGGCTTGAAGCACGGATTTAATGAGCACAACTCTGCTGGCTAGATTGAGAGATCTATACGTCCATGAGCTGAGACGGGATTCCAATTTCTCTATGAGAGAGCGCCAGGCAGAGTGCTTGAGAGCAGAGGCTGTAAGGGGGGCTCCAAGGTACTTTGAGGGGAGGGAGGCGCTCGGGATTCCAAGTATGCGAACAATGGCAGATTTTACAGGGGGAGGCGTATGGAAAAAGAAGATCTGCGATTTGGAACAATTTACATCCGTGCCTGAAGCTTCAGCAAAGTCAGAAAGTAAGGATTTGAGGCGGGCAGCTTCCTGGGCTGAAGGGTAGCCAAAAAGCATAGTGTCATCGACAAATTGCTGATGTGAAGTGGCTGGGGTACTGTGAACAGAGATACCTTTGAGCTGGTGGGATTGGAGAGCTTTCTTGATATGACGACCTAGTCCTTCTGCCATGAGTACAAAAAGGAAGGGAGAAAGAGGGTCCCCTTGCCTAATTCCTCTTGAGGGTTTGAATGGCTTGGAAGGGAAGCCATTTACAAGGATGGAGAATTGAGATGAGTTTATTAGACTCATAACCCATCGAATCCACATTGCATTGAAACCAAAAGCTTTTAACATTTGCTGTATAAAGGTCCAGCTGAGTTTATCGAAGGCTTTTGAAAGATCGAGTTTGAGAAGCATACCTGCCTTTTTGGATTGTTTGAGGGAGTGAATGATTTCATGCGTGAGGAAAATGCCATCCATAATTTGTCTGCCCTCCACATAGCCGGATTGTTCCTGGGAGATGAGCATCGGTAGCAGAGGCTTCAGCCGGTTAGCGACTACTTTGGAGACCACTTTGTATATAACATTACATAGCGCAATCGGTCTATATTTATCAGGCGTGATGGCTTCCTTCTCCTTGGGGATCAAGGCTATAAACGTTGTGTTGAGAGCTGGTAACATCCAGTGAAGGGCTCTCGACTCGTCCACCATTTGCCATACTTCTTGTTTAATCAGCTCCCAAAATGTGTGAAAGAATGTAGACGTGAAACCGTCAGGCCCCGGTGCTTTTCCCTCTTTGAGCTGGAACATGGCTTCATCGACCTCCTGAGGCGTTACTGGACGGAGAAGGAGTTCATTGTGTTCTTCCGTGACGATTCTGGGGACATTGCTAGTGATTTTTTCGATTGCGATTCTCCTGTCTCCTTCGGGCTCCTGTAGGATTTGATTGAAGTGATTGCGTAGCTCGGCTTCGATCTCTTCATGCTTTTCTAGCTTCTCTCCTCCTTGCTTCTGGATGAAAGGGATATTATTGTGCATCCTTCTCTGTATTGTGGTGCTATGGAAGAATTTCGTGTTGCGTTCTCCTTCCTTTAGCCATTTTATTCGAGATTTTTGCTTCCAATACAGCTCCTCCTGCTTCTGCCTTTCCTGGATTTGACTGTGGAGGCGTCTTTCCTGTTCTAAGGTCCCTTCCGTATGCCCTTCTGTGATTATTTTCTGATGGAGGTCTGCTAGTTCTTTGTTGAGGGATTGCTGGGCTTTGAATATGTCCCCAAAGGTTTCTCTGTTCCACCTCTTTAGGTGGCCTTTAAGGTACCTGAGTTTCTGCTGAAATTGATACATCATGGATCCTTCTGGGGGAGCGAAGGAGGTCCAAATGGATTTGACTAAATCTTTGAACTCAGGGTGTGTGAGCCAAAAGCTTTCAAAGCGAAAGGGTCTTCGCATTTGATCCCCCGGCCGTTGCCATTGAAGGGCTATTGGCCAATGGTCCGAACCCACATGCTGGAGAATGGCTGCCGTGAGGTCTCCTCCCAGGTGGATCGCGTTGTCCGAGATGAGGATGCGATCGAGCTTAGAGGTGATGTGATGCTTTCCCGCTCTGCGGTTGCTCCAAGTGAACGTACCGTTGCAGAATGGCAGATCTATGAGGGAGGCATTTTGTATGAAGTTCTTGAAGTGGGTGGTTTCTTGCTCCAGCTTATTTCGCCCTCCTTTCTTTTCCTCTAGCTTCGTAATCATGTTGAAGTCGCCCCCTATAATCCATAGAGGGAACCTTCTGTTGTTATTCAGAGCCTCTAGAGTGTTGAGAAGAGCTATTTTACTCCCAGTGTCCTGTGGGAAGTACACATTTGAGAGGTTGCCATGAACATTCGTTCCCTGAATATGGAAAGTCGCCTGTATTAGATGATGGGAGGCATTGTAATCTGAGAGTTCTATTGCTTGTTCATTCCATGCGATGGCTAAACCCCCGGATGCTCCAGAAGCATCAACTGCTATTGAGCGGCAGCCTGGCCAAGCCTTCTTGAGAATATTATCTATGGTATTGCTGTTGCATTTAGTTTCCTGGAGGAAGCAGATTTGTGGCTTCTCCATTCTAAACATGTTTTTCAGCATTCTACGTTTCTCTGGGCTGTTGAGCCCTCTTAAATTCCAAGAGACTAACTTCATTGATCACTATTAACAGTGGGTTTGTAATACTTTGTCAGTTTCGCATACCTTCCAGAGTCTAGCAAGAGCCGCCCGAGCTCTATGGTTCTCTGCAGATCGGTTTTTCTTCCTCGCTTCTTAGATTCTTTTGGTGGTTGGCTTCCATCCCATAGACTTCCAGGTTGGATCCCTAATTGTTGCTGCTGAAAAGCTCTTGAAATGACGACCTCCAGAGTGTTGAGTTGGGATTCAGAGATGTTGTCATAAGCGTTTGTTCTGCATGCTAACTCCAGCTCTTGAATATTCAGGCCTTGCAAGTCGATGCTCTCGGGTTCTTCCTCCATCGGTTTTACTTGATTACCTTCTTCCTCGTAAGGATGTGTGCTGGAGGGCGGGTTCATCATGTTTCCCATTTCCTTTTCCTGATCCTTTTCGGCCGAGACTTTCTTAGCTCCCCCAGGAAGATCTGGGGAGGAATCCGGGGTCCTGCGGGTGGGGGAGGATGGCGGCGGAGGAGGGGGTGCAGAGGAAGACGGCTGGGAAGGGCGGAGCTCCGATGTCATGGGCTCATTCTCTGAGGAGTTTGCTAAGATTTCAAAGCTATTCTTAGATGCTTGACCTTTGGTGTTATTCTGCTGTGTCTTTTGCCCATTGGTGGTTTTTCTGTGCGCGCGCCTTCTGCTGGGGGCTTTGATGAACCCGTCTTGATTGGATGTGGCTGAGGGGTTCTGAGACGCATCTGTGGCATTTAGAGGACAATCCCTAAATAAGTGACCAAGTGCATGGCATCTTCTGCAGCGGAAGGGCACATGCTCATAGTCCAAGGGCTGGATCCATTCTTCATCCCAATGGGAGAGCGTTATCGATTCTGGTAATGCTTCATTCAGCCTTATGAAAACACATATGCGGGCGTATGAGATGAATCTGCGTGTTTTGGTTTCTTCAGCCGTTCTGATATATTCTCCCACTCCATTTCCAATCTTCCTAAGGGTTTCCTCGTCCCAGTATTCATCGGGAAGCCCATACATTCGAATCCATACTGGTGCCCAGGTTAGGTCCTCCTTGTCCGGGTTGAACCTAGGTATCCAATCTCGCATGTACAGACCCGCTGCATTGAAGAAGTGAGGGCCTGTTCCCAATACTCTGAGTTTGTCTTCAACACAATAGAAGATAACTGTGAAGAAACCCTTCGGTCCTAATTGCAGCAGGACATCCCCTTTTGGTTTCCATTTGGCGGCAATCCATCCATATAGGGCTCTTTCCGTAGGCCAGAAGCCTATGAACTTCCCTATGATGGCGTGTTCTTTCATAAACTCGATTCTGGCATTTATCAGGTGTCCTGGAAGTTCGATTCTTGGCCTTTCAGCAGCTACTGGTTTGCAGGTGGCTGAAGTGACCTTTGGCGCCTCCTCCTTGTTTTTTTTCCCCTTGTCCTGCAGGCCGTTGGCTTGGCCTTGAGGATCTTCTGACTTTTTATTCTCTTGCTGTGGCGTATCTCCTTTGTTCAGAATCTCCCTATTGATCGAGCCAAAGAGGAAATCATTGTCCTGCTCATGCTGCATTGGGGAGGGCCCTGACGCCCCCCCCTGCGTTGTCTCCATGGCGCCTGACTAGCGCGTTTCTGGTGCTTTTTTCGCTCAGAGCTTCGATTTGGTATGGGTACAGGTCCTTCGATCGACAGTCTGCGCCGTCACGGGTTGCAGAGGAACCCTAATCGCTTCTTGCAGAGCCTTTCAAGCTATCTTTTTCTGAGCAATCTGGTCATCAGAGACTGATTGAGTGTGGAGAACCGAGCGATTTCCAACACTGGATCGACATAATACATGTAGAATCCCCTTCATCAATCATAGTCCGAAAGAAAGGTATGTTTTTGACTAAAACTGGAATCTGGAAAGCCATTTGATGAGGTAGGTGGGGTGTACTATTCTCTAAATAGAAGATTATTAGGTTCAAATCCTGAATATCGACAGATCCTATAGCAAGCAATAGTAATTTACACTATGATGGGCACGATTACAACACTTCCAAAGTCGACATTGCTGAAGGGGAAATAGCTAAGTCTTCAACAATGTTGTAATTCTGAGCAGCTCTCACATGTGGATTGGAAGCTGATTTCTGAAGTACACCTTTAGCAGGCGGGTTGATTACTAAGTCAGGGTGGGGTTTCTCGATTTGTAGTGGACCGGAACCAGGAGGAGGTGTAGTTGATGTGTTTGAATTAGAAGATTTTGCTTCTTTACCACCAACAGGATTTTTACTACCATAATCTTGCGATCGCATCGCAATCCTAACATGAGACATCATCATAATGGGTTCTTCTGAGGCATTCAAGGAAGAACCAGTGATCTTACTATTTTGAGTAGGAAAAGGATCCTTCAAGACAGCAGGCGTTTGAGAACCTTTAACGAATTTCGAAACCTCTGCTTGATGTGGGCGGTATTTGGTAAAATGATCCTCGTCGCAAATGAAACAAGGATAACGAGGTTTCTGCTTTTCTTCAGTAGATTCATTTTTATATGTTTTATCTTTTGAATTTTGTTTGTTTTTCTTCTTCCCCTTCTTTTTACTACCAGATTTTGATTTGGTCATAGATGATTCTACAACATGGATGTTGGCAGAAATTTCAGCGGAAGAATCTCCTGTTGGGGAATCAGGTAAAGTTATTATAGGAGAAGAATTCTTTGAAGATTTCTTCTTACTTTTAGTACTAACTGAACCAATCATATCGTCAGTGGCATGATATCCTGAAGGAGCTGCAGTTATTTGACCGTGTTTTGGAAGATCAGGGATTTTTTCATGTAAAGTACCTGACTGCGTATAGACGAGGTCAAGGTACTGAGCCTGAGCAATGACTTTCTCTTCAGTAACAACTCCTCCTTTAGCTACATCTTCAGTG
Source organism: Pinus tabuliformis (assembly GCA_031772625.1). Lineage (NCBI taxonomy): Eukaryota > Viridiplantae > Streptophyta > Pinopsida > Pinales > Pinaceae > Pinus > Pinus tabuliformis. Next base: position 922,360,439 of record CM062816.1, read on the forward strand.
ATTTTGGGTAACAATGATTTAATGAACCATTCCGCTAAAATTTGATCCAGAATGAAAACTTTCACTAAATGCCTTCTACGTCGCCATTCATGAATATGATCAGAAATATATGTGGACATGGATTGTTTCAGTGAAGTTAACAGTTCCGTGCCATTGTCGTATCTGACAGGCAACTGAAAATGAGTTAAGAAAGCAGTGGCTAACTGATTGAAATTATAAAAAGAGGCTCGTGGTAACTCAATGTACCATTTGGCGGCAAGACCAATAAGAGTTCATTGAAAAAGACGCAATCAAATTGAATCATCAATGATTGAATTAGATGCACACCAGAGGTGATAAGTCATAATGTGATTTGACGGATCCTCTCCTGACTTACCCTCGAATTTCAGGATATCACTAGGAAACTTACTAGGCATTGGCGGCCAATACGAAAGATAGTAAATTGGATCATTCATAAGGCGCGACAAATCAGGTAAATCCAAAGTTGCAATAAATGGTAACTGATGGTTAGGGTCGCGAAAACCTTGAGTAATGAGACCAGTTCTAGGAGGAGGATATCTAGGATAACCTAGAATCGGATTTGCATTAGGAATGTTATAACCTCCTAGAAAACTAGGATTAACCGGACCAAACTGGGGTTGTTGAGGCTGTTGATAAGTATAGCCAGGATATGGTTGATACTGATAAACTGGATTTTGTACAGTAGGACCGAATTGATACTGTCCCTGGTACGGTTGATATGTGAATTGTGGTTGACTTGTGGAAATTGTAGCAATTGTACTAGCTTGTCCTGCAGGCATCTGGACCAAAGTCTGAACTGTGCGTCCTGACTGCGGCACAAAGACTTGAGGAATTTGCACTAATGCAGCAACAGTAGAAACTGGAGCTGCAAATACTCTAGAAACAGGGGTTGTAGGTTGAACAAAAGTTGCAGTAGTTGCAGTAGTTTGAGGCGGAGTACGAGGTGAGCTAGGCCCAGGTTGTTGAACTGTACCAGATGCAAGGATTTGAATAGTACGTTGGACAGGTTGCTGGGTTGGACTAGAAACCAAAGGTTGTCCAGGTTGATTAAGTAACTACACATTAGGTTGCATAGTCTATTGAGTTTGAGACGGATCTCGCACCATGTTCATTCTAGAGTATGGACCCATAAAAGGCTATGCATATGGAGGACCATAACTTGGTCAAACATAGGGCTGATAATTAAATGGTACATTTCCAAATCCTTGTAAAAATGATTGACCAGAAGGCGGTTGGAAACCTTGAGTTGGGTACTGACCTTGAGGTTGATAACCCTGAGGCACGTACTAAAAATAGGGTTGACCTTGAGGTATGTACTGAAACTGGGGTTGACCTTGAGGTATATACTGAGTCTGGGGTTGACCTTGGGGTATGTACTATCTTAAAGGTTGAAAACCTTGAGGTAGACTTGTAGGCAGTAACTTACTACCTTGAGGTTGCCCCCTAGGTGGTAACTGATTACCTTGGGGCTGCCCCTCAGGCTGTAACTGACTACCTTGGGGTTTCCCCCCAGGGGGTAATTGACTACCTTGAGGTTGAGGATTTTGAGTACTACCAAACATCATAAGGATTTATTCTACGTTCAACGTTTGAATTCCATTACTACCAAATGATAACTCTTGTTCAATCGGTCGAGGAGTTGCTCCTGAAAAAGTAGCAGAGAGTGACTGGTACCCTGAAGGAGCAGAAGGACCACTGGATAAAAATGTTTTCGGTGATTGGGTAAACATAGATGACTATCTTGACATGATCGATGAAGGATAATAACCTCTTACTGTAGGATGAAAAGGAATTCGAGGTGGTGAAAAACTAAGACCCGAGTTAAAAAAAATAAAAAAAATCAATGATAAATACCAAGCATCATTGCTAAAAGGACTGTAGAATATTGATTCATGCTCCCTAAGATTTAAAATCTGTTGGTTTTCGGGAAGAGTTACGTCCTCATCTGGACTAACAAGTTCTTTAATAGAAATGACGCCAGAAGGAAGATTTTGAGTAATGATATTGCTTACCCTAGGTGAATCAAGGCCACTAGAAGTTGGACAAGCAAATCCTGAAGTTGGAGTAATAGCAGGTTCAGTGTCAGGCTCAGAAATTTTAGGTTCTTCAGCTAATTCACTGGAAGGAGAAATACTACCAGTAACTTCGGAAAATGAAATTGGCTCTTGAATATACTTTGTTGTTTGTATTTGATAATCAGGATGAACAATTAAAAATGATTCTCCGGCTTCTAGTGATCCAACTCTACTATCACTAGGTGATACAAGAGCTTGTAGCCCTTCAAGCTAGCTTGGTGTATACTCAAGAGGTTTCCCCTGAAGTCTACGAGATTGTCTTGGTAATTCGGCCACGATTAAATATTAATTAATCACACGCAAACAAAGAAAATTTCAATAAAAACACCTAAAGTCTCTAAAGAAACAAATAGCTGAATCACATGCCTAAAAAATCTAAGAGATCAAACCACACACAAATAGTAACTTCCCGTACTAAAACACTAGTTGGTGATGAAATCCAACTTAGTAGAAGTTTAATACAGAAAGGGCGGTTGGAACAGTTACCCCGACAACCTGCTTAATGAAACAGACTGGCACAAGTTTCTTCACAAAACCATCTCAAGTGAAGAGAACCCCCTAGAGAGTCCAAGTGAGTCTAGTCGACGTCTACTCCAGGTACAGTGAGATCCTTCCTTCACCATCACCTTAGGAAATAATCTTAAGTTTATGAACACTAAGGTTACCAACAGCAACAAATACAACTGGGGGAATAGTCTATGATTCGATCCACGCGCAAGGGCAGAGTAACAAAGCTCAATCTCCTTGAAGGCTCCTCGACATGGTCAATCTGAGGTTTACCAACAAGTGACCCCAGGCTCCCCAATAATGGTTAATCCAAGGTTTACCATTTATAATACACACAAATTTTCTATCTTTCCTAATGAAACAGAATTGATTGTCTCAAAGGTTTGGACATGATCTCGTGATTGACTGCTTTAAGAGAAGCTTCCCAAAATGTATAAATTACAATTGGATTTATTTCCTACCACAAGATCTATCTACTTGTTTGTTTTAACTATCTTGGAGAGTTAATTACTCCCTACTCCAATATACTAGCCTAAGCTATATTGGTGATAAGAGCCCTAGAAATAGAAAAAATTACTAGATCAATTTTAATTAAGCGTTGCTTTTATGGGTTGCTCTTTAAGTCAATAGGTATGGACATGAAACCTTGATGGTGTGAAGACTCGACTCCAAACACACTAAAAAAAATGCACTTAAAATGATAGGTAATTCGTTTTTCTTTCAATGAAATTCTAGCTAAAAGAAAGAGTTCAAGAATGCAATTCTTTAAGAAACAATTTTTTCTTTCAACATGGGAATGGAAAGAAAATATTTTTGAGAACTCATAACGAGACTAATAATTAATGCTCACAATAAATCCCTTTCCCTTTTCAAAACTTGAAACTACCAAAAAAAACAATTTTCTTCAAAAGAGATCTACAAGTTCTAGAAAAACACTCAAAACTACAAAAACTAATTTTGAGATCTAAAAACTTTAAAAATCTAATTGAGTAAAAGCTTCAATTTTTGAGGACGTTTTACTTAGTTGTTTAGTAAACTAAGGATTCATTTGCACGGAATTACAAACCAAACAAAAAACATCCATATATGTTTTCTTTTGTAAAAATGAAATTCAGAACTTATAACAAAGTTTGTTCAAAGATTGCAACGAGAAAACTAAATCTATTTCTCACAAAGGATAGATTTCATAACCAAGTCAGACTCATCAAGAAGAAAAAAAGACACCAGGGTGATCTAAGGTTTCTCAAGCTTCTGATCTTTGAGTCACTACAGAGACAAAGTGAAAACCACTCCAAGCATGCAAAACTTCTAGAAAATCATCTAAAACAAAAATACTATTGGAACTCACTCACAAGAGATTTTTGACAGGAAAAATACAGATCTGGGTAGACACTAAAAATCCTAAATCAAACCTAAACTTAACTAGAAGAAGATATCTTAGGTTTTTCAAAAAAATTTACAGGGTCTGCAGGCTCAAGAAGTAACTGGTGCGGTTCTGCATTGTTCACTAAAGGAAAAGTGGAGAGATGCCCGCATTGTCTATAAAGAGAAAGTGTGGTCCCATGAGAACTTCAAAAAAAACAAAAATACTTCCAGATTCTAAAAGCTACCCAAGCCAGTATACATCAATCAAAAACCAGAAAACAAAACAATTTTCTCAAGTCAAAACGAAGGAAAAACAAAAATCAAATTCAGTCCCTAGTGGAGTTGCCAATTTGTTGGCCGGATAAATCAATCTTGTAGACAAGGCAGATCTCCCTAGTATTAGAAGATAGTCTAGCAACAAATGGACAAACAAACCTATCTTTCTCTAGACATATGCGATTTATAAATAAATACTACAAAGGTGTTAAGATCCTACCTTAGATCCAATGCTTGTTCGTAGTAGTCATCCTTCAATCGTTCGAAAGAGTTACCCTCCAATCGTTCGAAAGAGTTACTTTTAAAGACCTGCAATCACAAAGAAGAAAACATTAAATAGCACCTGCATAGAAAATATAATAAATCATGTCTATTATGGTGATCAAGGAATCCATAAAATAAACCATGAATCAACAGCTTATTGAGAAAAACAAACTTATTTGTATTAACTTTGAATAGTAGAAGAACCTTACAACGTTTTCAGCCTTTATGTTGAACAAGCTCTTCATGGGGTCCGAAATAAGAATTTCCTTTACTTTGACAAGCCTTGCACTCTTCCAAATGAGCTCTTAGAGGTCTGTAATATCTCCTCATAAAAAATCAACTAAAGAAGACTAAGTTCCAGCAGCATTTCACCTCAAAAATATTTAGCTTCTAACGTCCTAGTAACCAGCTCAATGCTTCATTTTATAGTGCAGAGGAGGAGGTTACTGGTCCACCTATGAAGAGATATAATCCTCCTTCAAAGGGATAAACTCTTCACATCAAGGGGTTAGCTCCTTAAGGTATGGGATACGTGAACCTTAAAAGGGAGAACTTGCCACCTCAAGACTCCTTCCAGAAGCTTCTATAAATGACTGAAAGTGAGTTTTTTCAAAGTATACTTGTGCCTTTTAACTTTTATAGGGGTCCGCACCTTTAACACGGAGAAAGTGCAGTCAGGTGCGCAAGAGACATGACCATTAGGTGCAGGACCGTAAGTAAGACAAAGAGAAAGTGCGGAACTAGAGTTTTAAAGACTTTTGAAGGCTTTTCTCTTATTTTCCAGGCTTGATATGAGGAACTGATGTTTCAGACTTATAGAGGAGGAAAGTATGAGTGGTAATGAACTCACACAGATAGCAAAATGTCAAGGTGACAATTTTTAGTGCAAAAGAACCACGCCACTCTAGGAGGACCAGAAAATCGGTTTAAGCAACTACATGATTTCCGATAGGATACTATAAGATCTTTAATCATTACGAATTAACAATAGAAGGTCAATTAGTGCTCATTTATAGCAACAACACTCTAACTATCTAAATTAGATAAATTTTCATCATCAATAAAAACTACAAAACACCTCCCAAGACAATGAAGAGAATATTGAAGCTTCCAGATTACATCACTAGAAACTTCAAGACCATCAGGAGGAGTTCCACCAGTCACATCAACAACTCGAACATCACTAGAAAAAGCAAACCCAGGGTAAGGCTCAAGTATGTAATGCTCTAAACCTTTCTTATAAACTCATCTTAGCTTAAAAATTATTATTAGTGTATGGAGGAAGAGGTGTTATGGGCCAAGTTTGGTGAATTAGTCTCGACCACCATTAGTAGTAAAATTAAATCATCTTGTACGTATCCCACACATGTGGAGAAAAAAGGGGACGAGGAAGATGATAACTCAAAGAAGTGGGTCAATGTGCCTATTCATCACAAAGTATGGTGTATGGAGGTGGTAGGTGGGCGCTATCTCGTATAGCACATTCATCCCATAAACCCAACCACTAACCCCATAAGTTGGACCCTCGAACCTCATTTTTCATGAAAAAATATATTTTAAAGCCAAGGGAGGCCCGCCACTATTATAAGAAGATGACATAGACAATATATCTCTTTTCAAAGACTGTTAAAGGAGGTTACATGATTTGCACATCACTACTACACGAAAGTCACAAGATGCTATAGGAAGCTCAACTATGGACACAATTGCCCTCAAACCATAAGGAATAGAGTAGAATAATCCTGAAAGGGGTAAGTATGAATCTCCCTCCAGAACATTTGGTATAATAGCTTGAAATAACTCTTCTAATTCTCAAGAAAACACCTTCTAATTTCCATAACTTTAATTTCAATAAGGAATAAAGATTAATTGTTGAGTATTGATGTGATGAGAATAATAGGATGAAGGAATAAAGTATATTGAGATAAATTTTGAATTTTTCTCTCTCCTCAACATTATAAAACAAAACTTTCTATTTTTCTTATGTGTCAATAACCTCCATTTCACAGAAAATTTTAGAATCTTGTGGTAGATAAGGGAAGTTCCTTGTCCCACTCTAGTAAAATTTGTATTGAAATCATGGGGGGGAGGAGGGGGATTAAACCAAAGGGAACCCCCCTCCAGAATTCATTAGCACCTATATGTCAAGAACATTTTTGAAAATCATTAGTGGTTAGATTTTTTCAAAAAAATTAGGGGCTTTGATGATGAAATTACCCAAGAATTTTCCTTGAACCTCTAATAACCAGAGGGACATGATGCCATCATTGTAGTTATATGCCTCATCATTGAATTAAATGAGGAAGTTTTTAGTAGGGTCACCACACAAATATGGAGCAAATAGAAAAGAATCAAGGCCATTACAGAAAAGAAAAACTTCTTTCTTCAAGATGAATATCCCATAAAAGACAAGAATGGAGTAAGAAGGGGCAGTTTTCCCTATCCTTGGGATGAAGTAGCCTACCATGTCCTAAATATATCTTATATGAAAGAAGACTCAGTATTATGTATTCATATCAATTTAGGTTTCTCTGTTAACCATAAGGGCTCTTCATTGGGGGAGAAATACCCTACCACGTGTGTTCATATTGGGGGATATATAGTGAGGAAAAACTGACATAATATATTGAGCATATAATATGGGGTAAAGGGATTTTATATTGGCGGGTGTAAAAAATGGAGCTTGAAGTTAATGAAAAAATATAAAGGGATATAAAAATTGTTAATGCAAAAATAAATACGTACAATATCTAGTTAAAGTAGGGGATTTTTTAATTGGGATGGTGTATTGGATTCGTATTGGTAGGTGGTTAAACAATGTGATTTTTAGAGGTATTTTCCAAACTTTAGTCAAATTAGGGGTAATTTTTAGTATGCCATGAATGCAGATAATATGTAGGTTCATTGAGTGAAGCCCCCATGTTATCAGTTTAGATTCCAAATGGACTTGCCTATCCATGGATACTTTAGAGGGTTTAGAAAACCCTATGACTTTGGATGATTTTGTAGATATGTATATAGAGGACTTCCCAGAAAGCCAAGTATAAGCTCAACTAGAACTAGAAGGAGAAACAACAAAAGGGGAACTTGTGGAAGAAGAAGCTAAATTTGAAGAAGATAATAAAAAATACAATAAGAAGTAGAAGTGGAGAAGGAAGAAGAAAAGACAGAGATACAACTGAGATAGAAACATAGACAAAAGTGCCTAAAGAGGAGCCATCTAATCCTGATGTAACAGAAATACAAGGACATAAGACCCAAGAGGCCACTAGAACATCATCTAGGCCACCAAAGAAAATGATAATGGAAGAGAGTGAAATCACCCTAGAGCGGAACATAGAAGAGGAAATTGTTGTCACCCTAGCAGCCTTGAGTACACCAACCAAACCTAAGGGAAGGAGACCAAGGAAATCCCCCAAGTAATTCAAAAAGAGAAAAATAAATAGGATAAGATAGGGGAAGCCTCAACCACATTCTCCAAATCCCATCCCTAATGAATAGTTAGTTACCCATTAAGAGAAGGAATCCAAGAAAGATAAGAAAAATAAGAGGAAATAACCTCCATGAATGTCAAAGGAAAACAAACACATATCCCACAGAAAGGTTGGGTACCAAGGAAACCTAGATTCCAAGGAGATCCATCATGCTACAGGAAGGGCATGTAAAGTTATAGGAAATAATAAATAATCTAAATAAGGACCTATAAAGCTACAATAAAAACAAAGGAGCTAGAGGAGGGTATTGGGAAGCTACATGAAGACACTGTGCATCTATAGGAATAAATTTTACAACTATAGAAAGAGATAAAACAACTACAAGAAGGAACAATGGGGTTATACAAACATAATCCCAACTTACAGGAGCCAAGACCCCAACCAGACCACAGATCTTACTATGCATGGATCGATGCAGGAAAGATATTCCCTTCTCACTTCACAATCTAGCTATTCTTTGAATTAGAAAAGGAGAGGGGTAGGACTCACAGATGGATGCAAATTTACGAATCAAAAGGGGTTAAGGATGTGGGTATTATGGAGGAAAAAATGAATAATATATGGGAAGAGATGACATGCCTTAGGTTCAAGGAATCCAAAATGTAACAACCCGTGGTTGATTTCCTATGTAAATAAAAAAATAAAAAATAAAGCCAAGTCATGGGACACGTATTCCAAGTTGAATGTTGGGAAAAACATAGTGATGTGTATGACTGGTGATTAATTAATGACTATGGAAATTGACAAAGGTGTTGGCAAATGAAAAGTGGCATTAATTGGAATTTATTTATGAAAATAAAGGAAAATAGGAGAAAAGGTTCATGAAAGGTCACATATTTGCATTAGGAGGAAATTGAAGAAAAAATAAAGAAAATAGAGGCATCAATAATAAAAAGGCTTCTAAGGATCAATTCATAGCTTTTGTCAGTTTAGCCTTTGGCTCTCTCATTCATTCTCTCATTCTCTCATACTCTTTCACAATTAGAGAAATCTTGGATCATTTTTGGAGAATGCTTGAATCACTCTAATTGTCATTGGATTTGGAGAAAGAAGGCAAACGAAAGTAGGAAAGCGTAATGGAACATGTGGATCAATGACTACAACTAGATTTATTTGCAGGTAATAGGTTTAACGTGTGATTTCCTTGTTGATTTATGGATGCATGGTATATGTATGTGATTATCTAGTTATGTGTTCTCATTGGTATGGAGATTTGTAAGGGCTAAAAATGGTTTTTAGCCTTGCCTTTCCATTTCCTGGATAACCATGGTATTGTGGGTTTTTCCACTTAATTATTTTTTGATTGGTGCTCATAATTCCTAATGACTGTGGGTTGGAAAAAACGCTCTAGAAGCTTTGGAACAACTTGGGTTGGGTTACTAGTCCTGAAGCCTAGGTTGGGAAAAATTCTTTGGAGTCATTGGTGGGTTGAGTTAATAGTCCTTGAAGTCGGGTTGGAAAAATCCTCTAGAGCCCTAGAAGGTTGTTGGTTGGGATACTAGTTCTTGGAGCCCTGTACAACTTAGGTAGATACCAATCTAGTTGTTGTTAATGATGTCCGACCGTGAGGCGGAATCACTAGTTTAGGGTTGAGGTGGTTTGGCTTCTAGAAGCTTTGGTTTGGTTTTGTTGGTTTATTCCATGAGACCCCACATTCATTATTGGAATATGGCACGGGGTGATTGGCTGAAAGAGAGATTTCATTCAACATAATCTATGGTCAAGTGGTATGTGGAGGTCCCTGACTTAGTTGGAATTTTCATATGTTAATGAAAATTATTCTTCTATTAGGATTCATGTATATTTTTTGGAAATATTTTGATGATATTATGACCATGTTTCCATGGTTTATATCTTGGTTATTTTCTGGTTATATGTTGTTCATATGATCTGTATCTTCTATGACTATTATTATTAATTGTTTAGCTATTGATCACTTGATGAATCTATGGACTAATAAGTGTTGTTACAGCTATCAGGAGAGGGCATAGGGTCTTCTTTGTGATTCTCATATGAATCCAAGACTTTTATGTTCATATATAAATTCATGACCTGTTGATTACATGTTCACCATATGTTTGACAAAATGACCATCATGGTTAGGCCTGGTTAGGTCAATTCTTTGAACAAGTTTTATATGAATGGATTTTTCTTAATGTTATTTATCATTTTGGAAAGTATCATTGAGTTCCGATCAAGGGTATGGAGGTTAGCATAAAATGGTGGCTTATAATCTGTGACCTCACCCTCTAAACTAGATGGTTAGGGCCATAACTACACCTTACAGGTGAATGCATGTGGTTGGAGGGCTGTAACCGCAAGTAGGAATTGTCATGCATGTGGTTGTGCATCTAGGTCACTAAAAAGGCAATATAGCTCAGGTTTTGGGCACTGGGAGTGGTTGTGTTTCCTCTGAGTGTTTTGTAAGGCCTGTAGTTTGTAGTTGGTAAGTTCCAAATGTCAGCCCCACTTCCTTAATTGGATCTAGGAGGTCGGGTCATGTCATAGTAGCTCTTCATCTCATGTTTACCTTGATAGGTCGGTGAAACTGGGTAAATGTGGGAGGGATAGTGTTGGCTTTGTGGGCTCTGACCCAAGTTCAACGTTAGTTAGCCAAACAAATCCCTAACCTACTGGCCCTTTCAGCGTCATCCCACAGAGCACGGACTGAAGTCTCACCCGAAGCAGTATGGGGAGATGCTGGAACCAAGTTTCCGCACCCTTAGATGGTTGTGATGTCAGTTTATATCCCCTGCTCCTTCCTTCGTGCATGTCGCTAGGCCTTAGGTCTTGATAGATCTACCTTCTATCCCACCCTTCAATACCTCCATGGAGGTGTACGATTGGCCTTCGCATAGCCCTAACCAGTGGTTCAAGTATTTTTGTGCTGCTATGACAATGTATTGTATAGGTTCCCAAGTTATCTCAAGTGTTTTACTTATCTTATCAATCAATTACAATTAACATCGCGTAAACTAAAATTCCTTCTTTCATTCAACTAACAGATATAATCACATACATTTGTGCATCAAGTAAACACTGTAAAATAAACCTAGATAACAATATAATCAGATGTATTAACAGAGACTAAATACACAATAATTGTAGAATACTTCTCTTTATTGATACCTTCTAGTTTAATACAGACTCTATCCACCCTAGGCCTCTGCGCACTCAGCTACAAAGCCTCTACGTACGCTAAGAATCAAAACACTTAGACTTCTCTACTAGGAGCTCCCAAAGCTTAATTGATTCTCTAACTACCTAGAGCTTACTTACATAGCCCCTTTTTATACAATCCCATGGTCCGCAGACCATGGGTAGATATTTACAGATGACTTGACACTTTACAACATAAGGGCAGACAACCCTTTATGAATCTTGACACCTTCGCACTCCGCGACCACAAAATGCGGATACTTTACAACTTTATTACAAACTTGTCCCAAAACATGGGCTTTTAGCCCCAAAACGTCTCTTAGGGGAACTCGATCCCAACAGGCCCCCAACACAAACATGGTGACTCACCCTCGATTCACTCTACGGTGGTGGAGATCTTGGCATGGAGACCTCCCAGTTTGACCTGTATGACAGTAACCTCGGCAGTGCACTACGCAGCCACCTACTTCACTTCTTTAACTAACTGCTCTATCGTTGGTCTTGAACTGTCAACCTGAAGCTTCTGCTGAGTCGCTTGCAGACTAGCAAGCTTGCCTTCAATGGAGGTTGTGATTGAATAAGCTTTGTCCAACCAAGGCTTCAAACAAACCTTCAGCACTGCCTCTTTGAGCTATGCTGCATCTACCTATTCCTTCAATGTTTTGGCCTCCTGTAGCTTCATCAGTCTCTGTGTGAGAGTGATGATGCGCGTTGTTCCTTTCATTTCATCATAGCGCTGTTGTAGTTCTTGCGCCTCTATCTCCAGCCACTGTACATTAGGATCCTCTTGTAGACTGGTCAGGACCTTGAACGACTCTTCAAACAGCCATGTACAGTCTGCTACTACACTGTCTACTACCGCTATTGCCTCTCTGACAACAGTTGTGCGCTGCTCCTTTACTTCTGGCAGAGTTGAAGGTTGGGCCTTCAACTGCAAATCTGCAATCTGTAGGTTCAGCTTCAGGTGAACCTTAGCCAACTTTGTGCGAGCGTCGCGTACCCCTGTCGCAAGCTTGTAGTCCTATTCATCTGCCTCCACATCCTTACAAATGACCAATTTGGGGACCATTTGGGAGGATTCCTTCACAACCTTAATCATGCACTGATTTGTGTAAGTAAGTTCCACCATGGAAGTGAGGGTGGTATCAGACTATAGGGCCATCTGCACATTATTGATCTTCTGCTCACTGATCACTTGCAAAGCATGCTGCTCCCAGGCCCTTAGCTCCGTGATCACTCCATCCTGGAGTAGGTGGAGAGCCTCGCCAAGAAGCATTGCCAAGTTTAGCTCTACTCCCTTTAGGGTGCTGACAGCGGGCATGTTAGATTCGTTTTTTGTGGTCAGTGCTCCGTCCAGCAACACTATCGCTCGGGAGTCCTTCACATGCAACATCATGGTGGCTTTTGAAGTACTGATGGCGAGGTTGGTGGACACTACGCCAGCCTGTGATGCACAGATCTGCAGCTCATGCAAACCCGTCTGGATGGCCCCCAATAGTTGTTGTTGTTTCTGCTTGAACTGTTGCAATACCTCCGTGATGACATCCCGCACCATGTCTCCAATGTCATTCAAATCTCCTCTGTTAGGGTGATTTGGTCTAGAGACGTCTTATTGGCCTTGGATTTCTTCTATGGCCCCACTTTTTCTTGTTCTCTTGGACATTTGATGTGGTACGATGTCGTCTGTAGGTTTTCTCCATGCTACTCTGTCTGCTCATCCGTTTCTTCCTCTGTTTCGGGCGAGGACAACATTGCACCTTTGTTAGAGCCATGATTTGTTATGCCTGTCTACTTTTTGGCCTGCTCTACGTCATCGCGCTCTGCCTGGGCCTTGTCAGCAGCCTCCGTCTTCCTCTTCTTAGCCAGCTACACCATCTCGAGCTTGGCCTCCTCCTTTTTGCATGGCGTGGTGCACTTGAATGATCCCACAGCCGAGTCTGAGGCAGTGCACCACTATGATGGCCAGCGATTAAGAACTACATCAATCGCGTCGTTAGTTTCCAAGTAAGGCAAGTCATGCCACTTCTGCTCAGGGTCCTTTCGTGCCCTAATCGATACACTCTGAAGGTATACCTTGAACTCCACGTACTCCTGTAGTTTGGCAAACACAGTAGGCGACAATCGTGGCTTGTGGTTGATAGCCATGTGTATATTCATTTCCATCAAGATCCAGAAGATCTTGTTATCCTTGATGCGTTGAGCATCCTTGGTCACCCACAACGAAGCGTATGTCACTGCTTCTGGCAGGTCTAGCATGACCGGGGGCAATTGACTATCTTTAGGCAACTCCTAGGCTACCAGCATAATGGACAACGAGAGCCACATATAGTGGAAGGTCTTGTTGAGCTCCTATGCCTCGCGGAAATTCGCAAGGAGTTCACTAAACTCCTTCGATGCGTTAGTCCATTAGAATGACAACAGATGCTGATAGTTCATTTGCGTGACACTTCCTCATAAGTTTTCCTACCAATATCTGTGTAGCAACCTAGACCATAGGTTCACAAATACTCAAGATGGCATAGCCTCGCAGCTTCTTCACGAGCTTGAATTTCTCCTTCATGGCCTCCGCGAGGGTCTACTCGCCACCTTTTTTCCAAACATCATGGCCAGATTTTCCCCTGTATAGGGCAGCCGTGTGATCCTATGGATCAAACTCTCAGTGATGGGTATCGGCTCCTCTAGCCACAGACACCCATCATGCACCAAACATAGAAACTTCTTGATGACCAATACTGTAATGGGTCTGTGATTGTAGTGCATCACCCATAGTAGGTTGGGCAGACCTGCCTTGTCTACACCCCTGAGCCACTTCCATGGTTCCAATGCAATCATCTCGGTGGTTGTATGAATAATGCGGTGCATCAGTTGTTTTGTCTCCAAGTGAGGGAAATTCTTAGTGTTAGCTAAGTCCCAATTTTCTAATTTCAATAGTGGAACCCACCCCAAGTGTGGTCCTTTAAAGACAATCTTATCCGACAACAGAGGTATGTGCAAGGCAACCTTGCTTTCGTCAATGTCCTTCGGCACCTTCGTCTTGCTGATATAGGATTAAATGCACAGTGTATGGAGAATAAAGAAACCCTCAAGGGTCTTCGCGGTACCCTTGGCAGACTGTAAGATTATCTGCAGCTGTCACAAAGCTACATGCATGTCCATACTCAATAACTAACTATCAAAGCAAAACAGATTCATTACCTCGCGTCTCCATGTATATTTGATGGAGAGCACAATGCAGCTAGGTGGAAGTCCCCTAAGCCGGCTCCAAATCAAGTCTGGAACATAGAGGAGACAAGCCTAATCACAACATAAAACCTTGACAATTAATGCATGAATACACAAAAGACATCTAGTTGCACATAACTAAGCTACTCATGCTAAAAGAAATTGGATAAACATATAAATGAATTATAGTACCAACGCCACAGAGTAGACAGTACAATTGCAGTTCTATATTAATGTCGAAAGAGTGATTACAACCATTGGTTGCATCAACCTTCCCTTACCTCTCCAACTCCTCTCTCTCTCCCCCTTATTACTAAATTCTTATGCTTAGGTATGAGAGTCTGCTCAACAATCAAGTAAGCTATCCTTTCAAATGATCTAACCTCCTTCACAATAACCCTAGCTTTGCTTATGTAGCATTCAAGGTTAGGGTTGCCAAGTTTCTCCATGAGTTTCCTTAGGTAAAAGCAATGATGTTGCCATTCTTTTGAGCTCTTTCCCATTTTCCTTCTTCATTACGATTAGAAATCCCTCAAATAGGTCGAACTTTGATGTTTCCTTTCTTTTCTAAGTAGATTTAGGAGAGAATGTAGGGATATTTCTTAGTGAATCCATTCCTTTGACCCTTAGATCCTCATTACGGTTCACTAATGCTGTCCCTGAAGTAACAAGTAGAGTTACTAGGGTCACTAACACTCCCTTAGGCTTGTAGAGAAGCTTTATAAAGCATGTTGTCAGTGTATAGGCAGCGTTAGCTTGGAAACAAGGCTTGTGAACTTGGTCATTGCTTCAACCATCATGTCTTTCCATCATTTCTGAGCTGAAGAGGAGGTCATTTTGCTGTATAACAGATTCACCCCAAAGTGTGAGATCAGAGGCTGTAACGATGGCCAAAATAATTTACTTAACTATTATGTTTCTTCTTTGACAAAAAGAGAGAGAGGATTGGAGCTTTGGGCGGTACAGGAAACCTGATACAACACAGATATATAAAACAACTAAAATCATGTCCTGATTAGGGCATTCCCATGCTCAATAGCTATGTCAGAGTGATTTTCTCATAAAAGAGATAAGACGATGCTAGCCGCCGATAAGCACAATCTGGAACCAGTGTCATAATAGGATCATTCTAATGAGTTGTCTCCAAAAAACAATATACACAACTTGGGAGAGGAAACAAGGCTAAGTGATGAAAGCCTCTACCCAAGGTCTCAATTTCCACTTCACCGAACAACATAGATCGATGCATGTGAATATATGTGTTGATGTTGAACATGCATAAAATCGTTTGATTACCAGTGAATAATGGAGACTGTTAATAGACGCGAGGAAGGCCACCAATAATGGTGATGGTCTCGAAGATGCATAGTACAATCTAGTGAGTGTGAAAAATGTTTTTGTCATCAAAAACTCATTGAATCGCTTAAACAAGAGCCAATAATTAAAACCCCTGATCAATCACAAGGTGACCTGCCACTAATGTCTGTAAGTACCAAGGCACTAAATGTGTTTCTGGGTTGTCTTCCTAGATAGAGTGTTGAAGTGAATAGGTAGAGACCTATTGAAAGGTAGGCAATAATGTGTCCTACAGCAATTGACACAAAACAAGACAAGAATTATTTGTTTTTTGAGGAATCTTTGAGCATTGGGTCAAAACGACAGAGGGCATGATGAAAGGATATGCTTGATGGTTTTATTGGAGGAAATAAAAGGTTGGACCTTGAACAATAGAAGGCACGACAATGGTTTTAACAATCAACACTAGACTCATGAACACCAAAGAGTGTTAGGATACAGAGATGAAAGAACATTGGGGTATTTAGGCTAAACTCATAGGATGGTAAGATTCATATTGAGAGGTTGTCACAAGGAAGGTTTATCTGAGGGAGTGCCATGTTCAAGGGAACGACTGTTGCCAAACCACGCTTTCAAATACTGAACACAGTTGTATTGTCTACTTTCCCCATCTGATTAGTTTAGTGAGTCCAGATGTGTAAACTTATCGATCTTTTCATATTTTAAGAGTCTGAAAAGGACTGCAAAAAGAGCAACTCTATGCCCTATCTGATTAGTTTAATGGTTTAGACAGGAAAACTCGTCGATCTTCTCATGTTTTAAGAGTCTGAAAAGGATTGTAAAAAGAGCGACTCTATACCTCGTCTGTGTATTTTAATGAGTCCAGATGAGACAACTCAGTGGTCTTTTTGTATTTAGAGAGTCTGAAAAGATCATAAAGAATGAATCCAGGGTGGTTCCATTGTCATACTTTTTAACCGAGTGTGACAAAAGTTTAGTAGTATACCCAGATCGGTTACTTTTCCGTGAGTTAATCTATTGAGTCCAGATAAAGAGAAACCTATGCTCAATAGATGTTGACCTCATTTTGTTACGAGTACGAGGAGATAGACTAAACTTGATATTCGTCGTGAATTTTTAATGAGTCACGTGACGACAAACTCAATACCTTCATCGAATTTTAATGAGTCAAATGAAGAAAAATCAAGGTATCTTTTTCAGTTTAGTGAGCAAGGAAAAAGAGGTAAAAGAACTGCTCATTCCTTCTTCATAGATTTAATGAGCCCGAAGAAGGGAAAAACTTGGGGATTTTTCGATTTTAAGAGCGAGAAATGGTCCCAAAAAAGCAAGTGCTCTTGTTGTTGCCGTAGATTTTTAATGAGCCCGGTGACAAAAAATTTAGGGTTTTTTTCCGTTTAAAGAGCGAGAAAAGTACCTAAAATAATGCTCGGAGATTCTTCATAAGTGTTTAATGAGTTTGAAGAAGGAACTCGGGATTTTTTAAGTTTTATGAGTGAGAAAAAAATGCCTAAAAAGAATTCTCAAGTGATCATTTTCAGTTTAATGAGCTATAAAAAGAGCAGAAAAGAGTTTCTCAGACCATCGTTGTAGGTGTTTAACGAGCCAAATGATGAAAACTCGAGGATTTTTCAATTTAAGAGAAAGAAAAAGTTCTCGAAAAAGATCATGCTCATATCTTCTTTGTAGTAGTTTAACGAGCCCAAATAAGGAGACTTGAGGTTTTTCAGATTAACGAGCAAGAAAAATACCATAAAAAGAACACTTGTTCTTCTTCATGGTAGTCTAACGAGCCTGAAGAAGGAGAATCGAGGTTTTTCTGGATTAACGAGAAAGAAAAATACCATAAAAATAATGCTTGACACTTCTTGATCTCATGCTTGATAATAGAAGGGTATATGCCATGCATTTCCTCGTAACACAAAGGGAAAACATCGCGGAAGTCCTTAAAAGGCTAGGTGAAGCTCACAAGTTCCTCAGGATTGCAATTGGCTCTAATCTGTATGTTTTCCATGATGCCTGTCTTGATTGAAATATCAATTAGTAATATCTTTGAAAGATTGCCCATGTTTCCCTCCGAGTCCAAAGTTTGGATAGTCGTATAAGGTGAGGAAACGATTTCAAGTGCGTCAAATGGAAGGATTTGAAGAGGCATCATGTCCGAATCAGATTTGAAGCACGATGGTGCGAGTCCTCCCAAGGTCGCTCTTCTAAAATCATGATTTCTCTAATAGCTTCGTCCATAGGTAGGACTTGATTGAGGGGATCAAAAGAAGAAGTAGTTATAGGAGGGGCAGTGGTACCGTTGGTCATGAACAAAGTGATCGAAGGCTCAGATGCAGATTGAATGGCCTGGTAGGCCAATTCAGCTAGTGGCAGTGGTATTTGTTCTCCGTAAGTGTCAATGTCTGAAGGGGCTGGTAGGATCCAAGGATCAGTCGGTTCATGAGGAATGGATGAAACCATATTGACCGTCTGTGGAACCGCTGGTGGTATAAGAGGGAAACAACCCATCACGGAAGAAGCCTTTAGTAGACCGGTACTGATACTGATGTAAGAGTCAGGTACACCACCCACTAAGGGTATAGAGCCACTTGGTAATAGGGAATAATCAAGGGTGTGAAAGGATAACTGGTCCATTGTGACTAGCTTTCCATCCAATGGAAATAGGATGATGTGAAAGACAATAGACACAATGGCTGTCATGGCGTAAGTCCAACTATGACCCAACAAGAGATTATAGTCGAGATTTTTATCTATGACTTTGATGTCCACCGTTACCATTTTCCCATACAAGGTGATGGGTTAGCTAGTTAGGTAACCTTTTGGGATGAAAGTGTGGTCGTCAAAATATTTAAGGGAGTTTGACTTTGGGGATAGGGTTGGAGAACCCAAAGCAAGTCAACATGAAGCCGACATTGTTGAGAATGCAACAAGATGATGTAGCTTAGTGGAAAGGAGTCACCTTCACTAAGTGGGTCCGCAGGCTATTTTTGGCGCAAAGTCTAATTTTAGACATATGGATCATGGTCTATGAGTTGCAGGATGCTGTTTATGGATGATTGGTCATGTTGGGAAAAATAGATTGACTTCTATTTTTGGATCACAATAGGAGTGATAAGAGTCTATTTTTAGACTGCTAGTCAAAAATAGAAAAGTCAAATATTATTGTCTCATAATAATATTTAGACTATAAACTTTATCTTATCCTCTTGGAGCACTTCAGTTTGAGCTACAGATGTGGCACATGCAGCTGTCAGAAGGAAATACACTTTTCTTTGTGGGTCAGCTGAGTTTTTGCATGCATGACTTCAGTTAGAACTCAAGCAGTTGTGTTTGGTGGAGTTGATTGTGGAGTTGATGGAGTTGTGTTTAGTTTGACTTGGTTAAACTAGTTGTAATTAGTCTAACTGCAAATAGACTAATGATGAGTTCTTAAAATAATTATTAACTCATACTACAACTAAAGAATACATCAGTTAACTCAGTTTCATGTTAGTGCATGTACAGTTCAACAGGGATAGGTGTTAGAGGTTGATATTGCTATCAGTTGTGACTATAGTTGTGCATGAGACTTTGCACAAGCAATGTATTGAGTATGCCCATGAGAATGCCCAGCAGAATAGCCTGTGCTCACATGATTTCCAGTGTGAGTGATTTTCCAAGGTAAATAGAACTTGGAACGAGTTTGGATTCATTCATTCTCTTGCAGGATTGTGCAGTGGAGGCAGGCAAAGCAGCGGGGGAGATTTGGAGATCAGATCTGAGCTGTATTGTGTATAACAGGTGGAGATAGTGCTGGATACTTGTGAGGAGTATTGTACTATGTAATGTTACATGTTCTCAATCATTAATATACATATAGTGTGGGGTTTTCAGCTGTAAGCTTTCCTCGGGTTACATATTGTGTTAATGTGTGCATGCTATTGATGTTTCATTGTTTTTGATGCTACTAAATTGTTGATCAACGTAGAGGAGCTTATGTATTATGCATGTATTCCACAATAGTGTATAATCGGGATAATCTCTGTGAATAAGTGTTTATTATTCAAAATTTCTACAGACATTACAAAGGTAGAAGCACCTTCGTTGATGATAGTTCTATGTATACCTTTACCTTTCGAAAATATTTGCACCTGAAATGCAAGCTCGTGAGAAAGGGGAGGTTTAAATTTCTCCATGTCGAAAATTGCAAGCATGGAATCATGTGGGTCAATACCACTAATGGCTGAAAGCAAATATTTCCTTTGTGTTGGACATGTTTGTAATACATCCAGTGCTAACAGAGCCGATGGTGCTTGTGCCAAGTCTTCTACAATGTTGTAGTTTTGGGCAGCACGTGCAGATGTATTGTGCATTGTGCATCGAAGTGCCCCTTTAGGGGTCGAATCACAAGGTCAGCAACCAGCCTTTCGATGTGAAGATCGTTAAGCAGTGGTGGGTTTTGACTTGAGGAGGGTTCCTCTACATGAGAGACAGGAGCTCCATAAGATTTGGCTCTGGTGTGTAGATATATCGTTTCAAAGGTGTAAACGGTAGACGGTCCTTCACCAGCTAAAGGATGTTGTGAACCACCTGTTATCACTGTAAAACTTCCTTAAAAAATTTGGACAACTTACATGGTTTCTCAATTCTTGTATCAGTCTTGGTCAAGTCATGGTGAAGTCATTTTTATGTTTTAGAGTCTAAGTCATAGGGTTAGAGTCTCATGTCCATCTTCAAATAAAGTTTGATAGCCTCATTCCATGTCCTAGAAGCCTCACCATGTGTTTAGAAGACATATCTCACATAATTTCGGAGAAATGTTGAAACTAGCTACGAATCCACGTTTTCGTAGCGCAGACAGTGTAAAAATCCTGTTTTGCGCTACGAAATCAGTGTTTTCATAGCGCTACGAAACCCCTGTAGCAGCCTGTTTCAGCAGAAAAAACTGTTTTACTAGTTAACTTCCAGAAGCTTTTCTGAGCATTTGAAAACTCATCTCTGAAAATTGAAAGAGGTTTTTATTCCTAAGGTACTAAAGTACAAAAACCTCTTCCACTTTCTTCAAATCCATTATTATCTGGGAGAAATGAAGGAGCAAAGTTGCACTACGAAACTGCTGTAGGTGCAGTTTTTCATCTCCTGTTTTACACCTGTTTTTCAAAGACTCATTCTGGGCGGTAGAAAAGATGTTTCAAAAAACCAAGAGAGATTTTTGTTAAGCACGGATTGGTTCACAAAAACATCCTTCAGTTTTTCCAGATACATTTTTTACGAGAAGTTATGACCTCTGTCCCAAGACCTATTTTTCAGCCAGAACAGAGCAAGGGACAGTTTCCTGTTTGACACGTGTTTTTCAATGACAGTTTCTGGACAGCTGGAGAAATTTTTTAAAAAATCAGGAGAGGTTTTTGTTCTGGATAACATGGGCTACAAAAACCTCCTTCAGTTTCGTAAAATGTGTCATGGATGAAGAGATAAAGGCTCTGTCCCACGTGCCAGGTTTCAAGTATCTAATCCTAAAAACAGGGAAACATGTTCCCTAATTTCTAGGGTTTGTCTAGGGTTTGTCATCAGCAGTTGGGTGACCACATGGGAGGCTTCATCAAATTCGACTTCATGGAGTGTTATGTGTCAAAGAATGTTTTAAATGTTTATATAAGTTTGTTGTAATCATAATAAGGAGTTACACTCCTAGTTGTATTAGGTCTCTAGGACTGCTAGTTAGGTGTCAAATGCATTTAAAGTCTTGTTTTATGGTTAGAATAGGTGTCACTGATGGTAAATTCGAATTCCCCTCATGATGGAGGAAGGAATCCAAGCATGTAAAGAGCTCTATATATAGAAGAACATCTGATGTACAAAGGGTTGGATATTTTATAAAACAGAGGACTGTTTTGGCTTATGTAAAAAACAGAGTTCAGTAATATAAATGACTGTTTTACTTCTCAGGATTCATAAGGGATTTTCTTGTTCAGAATGTGTGATGGTATATTTTCTTTAGTGTTCTTTTGCAGTTGTACAAATGCATAATCACTCAGAATTCATTGATCATGCTCTGACTTCCTATATGTCTTTGTAAACTGTGGTTTTATATAAGTGGTATTCTGAACATCCAAATGCTAAATGCCCTGACTTCTATGTAAGGCATCATCATTGTTTGCTGTAGTATGTTTGACTCCATAAGCCCAATGGAAACTTATGTAATGTTTGTCCAGCCTTCATATTTGTTAATGTTTTTTCAAGAGAGTTAGCCATCTTATTAATAGTCAAAATCAATAACCCTTTGAGAGTGCCCTCTCAAGCTAAGGAGGCTAAGCCTTAGTCAAAAGATTGGTCTGAAATAGTTACTTGAAGTCTTCCTGGTCAGCAGCCTTCCAGGGCTTGATTTTGAGATAACACCACCATTGCCTCCTTATACGCGTTGGGGTTGGTTTTCGATAAGGTGTTACTGCTGCTAAGCCGGGAAAGGATTATTCAGGACAGCAAGGGTCCTACCAGTATCCTTTTTAGTAATAAAATTTGTGCATTCCTGAAGATGCGGGCAGTGATAGGTCATGTGGTCTTCAACACATATTTTGCAAGGGAATTTGGAAGGTTATCCTTTCCATTGTCAGGGGGTGCAGCAACATTCTGCTTTGGGTTTTTCTTCTTTGTTGACTGCTCTTTAGAAGGAGTGGTCTTTTACTTATTCTTCTTGTTCTTACCACTGATTTTTTGCATAGACTACACAAAGTTGATCACGATGGTAGGAAGAGCAGTCAATTTGGTAGAGGGGTCCACTAAAATTTGGGCAATGTGACCACTGAGTTGTTTTACAACAGCCCTGGAGGTTTCACCGATAATCACATTGGCGTGCGCTCTGGGTTGCTGAGTAGCGGGAGCATTGGAGTTGCGAGGGGCATTGGTAATTACGTCCTATAGAGTGCCAGACTACGAATATATCAGATCTAAGTGTTGGGTACGATGTATGGATTGGTCTTCTATGAGTGCACCACCTAAGGTGGAATCCTTAGCGATTTGGGGGAGTAGAGACTTGCAGAACCAATCTGCTAAGACATAGTCTAGGAGGGGATCTTTGACTAACCTCAGCCTACATCTCCATTCATGTATATGATCAGAGATGTGGGTAGCAGTATCCTGATGTAATGAAGTGAGGAGTTCCATCCTAGTTTCATATCGGATGGGTAGCTGGAAGTGCTTTAAGAATTCCATTGCTAGAGCGTCAAAGGTATTGACTGACGCACGTGGTATCTCAATGTACGACTTGGTTGCGTTGCAAGTAAGGGTGCGGGAAAAAAGAAGTAACCGGATACTATCATCCACCATGGATTTAGAAACACACCAAAGATGATTGGTGGTGATATGGGTACCCAGATCCTCCCCTTGTTTCCCTTCGAGCTTAGGGATGTCTGTCGGTATTTTATGCAGGATTGGCGGCTAGAGTAAGTTATGATAGATGTGGTCATTTGTAAATTTGTACAAGTCGGGGATATCAAGTGTTGTTAAGAAAGGCAGAGTGTGTGATTCCCCCAAATCGGACCAAGGTGATGACATATGACTTGAGGATCCTTATGGTCCTCCCATCATGTGATTCCTAATATTATACACAGGTTGCATGGTATAGTAGGTTCCTTGGGGTATGGTATTGTAATGTGGATTTCCATAGGGATTGTTAGGCTGGGGTATAGAGTTTCCCCAGGATAAGTAGTGCCCCCTTGACCCATTTGAGGTTGTCAGTAGGGTGCCCCCATGGATTGATTGGGACCTCCTTGAGGATTCCCACTAGCCACAAAACTAACCATAAGTCCTTGACTAGCATAAGGAGTGCTCATGTCAATCAGTAACTGACCATGCATGCCTGAAAACAAAGGGGGAACTATTACGTTCCTGACCAGTATATGCATATTGGGAGTGTTACACAGTAATTTATCACTACCTTCCTGTCAGTCGCCCTGCTGTGTCCAAGAAGTCACAATCACTAAGTGTTTGATCCCTGAACTGGCTTAAAACCCATTTTTCCAAAGTTTTGTGCATCAGCGCGTCTATTCCTAAAATAACCGCGATGACCAGCGCCCCACAGTGTATTTCGTGCGCTGCCATCGCGGAAGAACATCACTTTTCCGCGATGACGCACAGCGCGGCTTTCGCGTGTCCTTCCGCGCTGACATGACTTGTTCAGTTATTGTTATGTGCTGACAGCGCGGCAGTCTCCATATAATCCGCGCTGATCCAGTTTGGGCGAATTTGTTCAAACAACCAGCCTTCCAGATCTCTCCAGGCTTGGTTGTTAGCTTTGTGAATGTCGACTCCCTTCTATGGCATGTCTGTTCGACCTTTTGCAACTACTCCCCTTGCAGATAAGCTCATCCTTCCACCTTTTTAGGAGACTCCTTCTCCTATATAAACTTCCACCATTACCATGAGCAGCTAGTTAGAAAATAGCTAGACTTAGCTTGGATTATACAAGAGCTTGTAGTGCTCAGATTGCTGCTATAGGTGTGGTGTGTTAGGAGTGGAAGTGATTGATTGCTTTGGGAAGTTTGTTTGTGACATTTGTGTGAGAGAGAGAGACTAGTTTGTCTTGGGAGAACCATCCTCAAAGGTGAATGCTTGAGATACATGCTGACTGATCCCTCCTGAGAAGTTTATCGACGTCAGAACATTTGGTTGTACTCTTCTCTATTCTGATTAATAATAGATGACTGCTATTATTGTTCCATTCTCGTTTGTTTATGCAATGGATAAATGTGAATTATGTCTTTTCTGACTGGCATATAGTTACTTTTACTAGATTTCACGCTTGCGTTTGCTTTCCCTTCGTGTGTGCAGGTGTCCGTTCGCGAGGATCGCGGAAGACTATGACCAGCTGAAGCGAAGGAGCAAGGGAAACATCACCTCGACAAACGACAGCGCAGGAATCCAAGTAGGTGCTCTTTACTTCTTGTCTAATTGTAACTAGGAACATGCGTGGCAGCATTGTGTGATTGTTGCTAGACCCCTGTTGGGCTAGTAGGGATCGCCTCTATCCGTAGAGGGGATTTACCTTCTCAACAATTTGGCGACTCCGCTGGGGATCAGCCTTTTTGTTTTTTGAGTCCACTTTTGTGTTTGGCTTTGATTGATCTCTTTGTGGGTTTTTGGGATTGTCTTTTGTGGCTTATGAACTTTCTGGGTGTTTCTGGAAAGCGTCTTTATTATTTAAAAGCTCCTGCCTTTGGTTTGGGAAGTTTTTGTTTTGGTTTTCCTTGTTTTTTACTCCCAGCGCGTTTTATTTCGGAACAGTCGCGCTGACATCGCGGCCCTGTTCTTTTGGTTTTCTCTTCATCGCGCCTGTACGTCTAACAGTCGCGCTGACCTCGTTTTCAAGGGCAGCGCGCTTTATTCGTGTTCTTCCGCGCTGACATCGCGCCCCCTCTTCTTTGCGATTTCGGTCATCGCGTCTGTGTGTCTTATATCCGCGCTGACCTCGTTTGTCCTAGGGCAGCGCGCTTTTTCCCTGACTTTCCGCGCTGACGTCGCAAAGTTGCTGAAGGCCTCCCCCTGTCAGCGCAAAGTTGCTGAAGGCTACCCGCGCTGAGCCTGAAAAACTTTTTTTTGTCCAATTTGACCTCCTGAACCTCTTGCTGTGACTTTCCCTGCTTCTCCCCACTTGTCTGATGACTTGTTTTTCACTCTCTGAACTTTGAACTGTTTGATTACGAAGCTCAACTCCATAGGGTTTCGTTTTGCTTGGTTTTAAGTTTGCAAACAACTTCCCTTCTAGCTGCTTGGTTCACGTTTTCGTCCTGACTTTCGCGATTACTGGATTGTGTTTGAGTCTCTAATTGACTGGTTGCAACTCTGGTCCATCGGATGTTTGCTTTTCTCTATTTGATTTCACGCTCTGAACCCTAGGACATCTAGCGGCCGTGTGTGTGTCAAGCCTCCCGCAAGGATCCCTGTTTGCTTGATTGACCAGCTCGTTCTAGACTCGCTTTTCGCATTTTTTCAGTGATCGTTAGAGTGTATTGGTTTGTGCTTCCAAGTGATCTTTTCCGCTTCCTCCTTGCTTGCAATCCTTGCTTGTTTTGCAGAGCTTAGATCACATAGCTCGTGCATTGCCTTGTTTCCTTTTGATTTCGAGACTTTGGTTGAGTGTTTTGGGAACTTCGTGTGCTCTCATTAAGTAGTTTACTTGGTGTTCAAGTTCCTCCAAATTCCTTTAGGTGTGTTATGTCACTAAAAGAAAATGAATTAGTAGCTTATTTTAAAATTCGAGAAGGAAAAGAACATTTCATTGATTTCCATTTTCAAAAGAAAAGTTTCCTTTCCTCGCTTTAGTTGCATTTAGCTACTTGTTTGTTTGTTTTCGTTTTGTTTAAAAAATTCTTTGCCCTCTCATAGCTAGAATTCATCGAACAAAATGGTATTCTTTGGCATGTAGTTTGCATCTAGGTAATTGTGAGAGAACATACGATAGAGCTTGAAATCGAAACTTAATCTCAAGATCAACTATAAAATGAACCAAATGAATCTAAAAACGCATTGGAACTAAACGCAAATATTTAGAGGTCTAGGTTAGAGACGTGTTCCGGCGTCTTAAAACATAGTCACTGTTGTTTCACATTGGGTTGGGTGATTCCTCCTTCTGTGACTCGATAGTGGTCTAATACGGACTGCGCTCCCACGTACCGTCGAGTATATAGGGAGACCCCACTAGGCTTTTATCCTTTATCCATAGGAAGCCGAGTCGGCCGCCCTACAATTCGCAATGCAGTGAACACAGCATTCACGAAGATTGACCACCCGTACCCTAAAAAGTATTCTGTGGTTTTGCGAAGAGTTTGGCACACCCTCTACCTAGAAGTTCCAGAGCAGTCACTTTTGATCCTTTTCGGACTCCCTAAACGAAAAGGTGCCTGTGAGCGTCTTGTCACTTCGTGCTCATTAAACATTCGAAGGAGACTAGAGTCATCTTTTCGTCCTTTTCTCGACTCTTGAAACATGAAAAGGTCAAGTTTGGTTCCAGTGTCTTAACAATTTATTTGGCCACGATAACATCACCTGTTTTAGATCTTGTGTGCGTTAGCTTGAGTAGGTTTCGTTTTCGTTTGCTATGGCAACTTTTCCAGGATTCACTAACCCAGGTTCCACCTCTGATGGGAACCCAGGACAATTCCCTCCTCTTGGGAATGTTGGTGCTCCGTATATGGCGACGTTGTCCCTACCAGGGTTAACTGTCGGGTTGCCTGTGTGGTTGTTTTCAACCTCTTTGGTCCCTACCGTATCGGCTGTTAGTCCATCAGTCCCTCCACCTGAACAACATCATGTTGATCCTAAGGTGGATCTCTCCCCTTCGACGCCTACTTCTACGTCATCCTCTTGTACTTCGCCTGGTGAAATTCTCGATGTGAGTAACCAGGTGGCTAAGAAGAAGAAGAGGAAAACCAAGAAGAAGAAGTCCCCTAAGGGAGAGCCTACGCACAAAGTCCCCCTCTCGAGTCCAGCTATCCACTCCAGTACACCTGAAGTCGGGTCACCTTCTGCTCCTCCGCGGAAAGTTAAGTTTCCTTGTCGATTATGCAAGGAGGACCATCTGCTTCGTGATTGTCCTGGCATTCCCAGGGTACTAGAAGTATGGTCTCGCGATCCGGCCCACCCTTCATCGTCCACTGATGATCATGGCGATGCTACCTCATCAGTTGGGAATGGTAAGGAGAAAAGGAAGTTTCGAATCCCCTGTCGACTTTGTGAAGGCAAACATCCCCTTCACCTTTGTCCCCTCATGGATAAAGCCTCTGCTGTGTTGGAAAGTCTTGCTACTCCTCCGAATCCATTTCCCGCCGGTTATCAACGTCTTTCTACAACTGTAGATCGCGCCCTTGTTGACAAAGAGATTGCTTCAGATTCCTCTCTTGTCCAGGCTCCTCTTCCCGAACCTGGCTGTTCCCAGCCTGTTCCCGACCCGCCGTTGGTCGGAAAGGGTGTTGACTCGAGTTCGCCTCCTCTCAACCACTCTGTTTCGGAAGAGCAAAATTCTCATGTTCTTCTCGTCTCCTCGGATCCTCCTGAGCTTGATGAAGGTTCTCCTGAAACCTCTCCGGAGAATTTAGATTCGGTTCTTTCCGAGCAGGGGGGCAACCATATGGTTCCCCCACCAAGTAGTTCAGTCATCTCCTTTGATTGGAGTCGTTTGACTGCCCCTCCCCTTCCATCCCATGTGCCTTTCTGGGTCACCGCCTATGCTTGCAATAAGGCGCTGCCTAGCACTGTGTTAGACGAAGGAGCATCGGTTAGTCTTATGCCTGTTACTACTTGGCGAGCTTTGGGTTCCCCATCGCTTGTACCTGTCGCACCGCATCTCACCGCGTTTGACGGAGGAACGAGTCAGCCATTAGGGATCCTTCCACAGTTTCCTATTACTTTGGGAGGCAAGACTGTCTATATCGACGTCTCGGTTACCCAAGGTTCTTTAGACTTCAGTCTTCTCCTTGGTCGTGACTTTGTGTATGCCATGGGAGCCCTTGTTTCTTCACTTTTCCGTGTGGTTTGTTTTCCACACGATGGAAGAATCGTGACGTTCGATCAATTATCGTTCGTTCGTCCACAAGCCCCTCCGGCGCACTCATCCTTCCCTCCTGGCTTTCATCCACAAGTTGCATCTGCCTCGCCGCAAATCAACTACGTGGCCACCTACCCCGTGCCCGTACCCCGTGATGACACCATCATGCATAGTGTCCTGGGGGCATTAGGTCCTGATTTCCAAGATGTCGGCCTTCCCTCCGGAGCCACTTTCTTGGGGGCCTCCACTTCCCGTTCATTATGATGAAGTCTGGATGGAGCATAGTTCTTTTCCTATGTCAAGCTCCTTAAAAAATGAAATTGGGTCTGGTTGGAGCATAGTTCTTTTCCTATGTCAAGCTCCTTAAAAAATGAAACTGGGTTTGGTCGGAGCATAGTTCACTTTCCTATGTCAAGCTCCTTAAAAAATGCAACTAGGTGTCGGAGCATAGTTCCTGATCTTGTGTCAAGCTCGTTAAAAAATGAAACAAGGGTTATGAGGATAGTTCTTTTTCTGTGTCAACCTCATTAAAAAATGAACCAACTCCCTTTCCAAATCGAGTCTTTTGATTAAGATCTCGTAAAATACAAGTCGAGTCTTTCCTAGATCTCGAGAGTCAACCTTCATTCCATCCACTGTGTTGAATGCAATGAAGCTTGGGGGGCATGTACGTCGATTTGCATTATTATGCTGGGGGCATGCGAACTCATAACAAGCATAGTTTTTCGTTTCAAGCTTGTGTAAAAATGAAACCGAATCCAAGCAAAGTTCTTCATGGTTCAAGCTTGTGTAAAAATGAACCCATACCTGATTTACATCTCGTGATTGCCATGTTTATCCGCTAAATTCTGCTAGATGAGCCTTGGTTGTTTCATTCCATTGCTACCATCTCTTTGGCCGATCATATGCTTTCACTTGGTTGTTTTACCTTTCCTGAGGGACCGCAGTTATGAGTGGTTTTGTTAGCCAGCCTCTTGACCATTACATGTTTTGAGCAGTTCCACCATTACCGGAACCAGTTGCTACCTTTGATACCACTCGTTCCTCTAGGACGAGTCACCTTTAAGCTCTTTTCTTACTCGTAAAATATGAAAAGATTGCCGAGTATTTTTCCCTTTTTGACTCGTTAAAGAGAATAAAAATGGAGGTCTGCTTTCAGCTCTTTTCTGACCGTTTAAAGATGGAAAGATTGCCGAGTTATCCCTCTTGACTCGTTAAAAGTAAAAAAGAGGCGGTCGTCTTTAAACCCTTTTCCGACCGTGTAAACACGAAAAGATTGTCGGACCCTTGTCGTTTCCGGTTCGTTAATTGTTACGAAATGACGTGATACCGATTACTTTTTTACTTTTTCAGATCGATATCACTACTCATGAAAAGTACTCCTCGGTTATAATGGCCGGGCGGTTCTTTCGAGCACAGTTTTATACTTTTTCGGGCTCGAGAGACACAACTGTACGAAAAAGGACCCCCCTGGAGTCTCCTTTTCCGCATTCTTTTCAGACTCTCGAAACAAGAAAAGAAGCCGAGTTTTTCCTTTGTCAGGCTCGTTAAACACTCAATGACATCGGATATTGTCAACATGACACACACCAAGCATATGTTATCCCCGTCAAGCTTGTCATCCAAAAATAATCGGGGTACCTGCCTGCAAAGGTGGGGAAAATGGAACTTTGATTACAGTCGTCTCGGCAGTACGTCACTCTTGAACATGGCACTCCGCTGTTTCGTGTCTGGGTGGGGTCATCTCATCTCGTTTTCACTAGCCTCCATAGGTTTGGGACATCCTATTTGACCTCTCATCTGTTCATTGCCGTCATCATCCTACCCACTGCTCATTTGATGTCAAGTGCTGCCAAATCCGTTACAGTGCCGTTATATGTTCAAGAGAAGTTGTCCTCTGCCACAAAGCAACCTCGTTCGCTATCTCATCACAAATTATTATACCTCTGTCTCGTATCGATGATGTGGGAATCATCATGGCCCACCTTCGATCAAGGCCACTTCTCGTCGACTTCAACTCATTATCCGAGAAAGTGACTTAGAGACTCTTTCCAGGTGCCTTGGAGCCTGCATGCCTCAATGGCAGGTTCCTCGTGTTCGACGCAAGGTTTACATCATTGACCTACGATCGAATGATTCCGTGGGTGTTCGACACCAGCTCATTGATTCACACGCTACGGATTGTACCTATAGTACCTTGAGGGCCATTGTCATTATTGGTGGTACCTCTCGCGTCTGTTAACGGTTCTCATCATTGGCCGGTAATCAGACGATGTTCATGCATGTTCGACTCCAACCCCTGTATTCACATGTGTGGACTTGTACTCTGTTCGGGTCGAGATGGAGCGCAAGACCCTGGATCCTTGCTCACTGTGGTCCAGGTTGCGATTTTGTGGATAATCATTACATGACTCATTGATGGATGGCTGCGCCCATACCTGAGTCTTCATAGATGGCTGCGACCATACCTTGTCTTTATTATGGTCTCTTTAGCTGGGTGGCTGCGTCCATACCATAGACCAGTCTTGCATGTCTTTTGGATGGCTGCGCCCATACCTAGACTGCGTGTACATGATTGTCAGAGATTTTTCGGTACTTCCTGGTGGTGTTTCAGTTCGGCGTGTGTTGTAAAGCATTTCACCCCTCCCACTCTCTCGGTCTTCATGCTTTAGGGGGCATCTGTTACACAGTAATTTATCACTACCTTCCTGTCAGTCGCCCTGCTGTGTCCAAGAAGTGGTTGTCCTGGCATTCCCAGGGTACTAGAAGTATGGTCTCGCGATCCGGCCCACCCTTCATCGTCCACTGATGATCATGGCGATGCTACCTCATCAGTTGGGAATGGTAAGGAGAAAAGGAAGTTTCGAATCCCCTGTCGACTTTGTGAAGGCAAACATCCCCTTCACCTTTGTCCCCTCATGGATAAAGCCTCTGCTGTGTTGGAAAGTCTTGCTACTCCTCCGAATCCATTTCCCGCCGGTTATCAACGTCTTTCTACAACTGTAGATCGCGCCCTTGTTGACAAAGAGATTGCTTCAGATTCCTCTCTTGTCCAGGCTCCTCTTCCCGAACCTGGCTGTTCCTAGCCTGTTCCCGACCCGCCGTTGGTCGGAAAGGGTGTTGACTCGAGTTCGCCTCCTCTCAACCACTCTGTTTCGGAAGAGCAAAATTCTCATGTTCTTCTCGTCTCCTCGGATCCTCCTGAGCTTGATGAAGGTTCTCCTGAAACCTCTCCGGAGAATTTAGATTCGGTTCTTTCCGAGCAGGGGGGCAACCATATGGTTCCCCCACCAAGTAGTTCAGTCATCTCCTTTGATTGGAGTCGTTTGACTGCCCCTCCCCTTCCATCCCATGTGCCTTTCTGGGTCACCGCCTATGCTTGCAATAAGGCGCTGCCTAGCACTGTGTTAGACGAAGGAGCATCGGTTAGTCTTATGCCTGTTACTACTTGGCGAGCTTTGGGTTCCCCATCGCTTGTACCTGTCGCACCGCATCTCACCGCGTTTGACGGAGGAACGAGTCAGCCATTAGGGATCCTTCCACAGTTTCCTATTACTTTGGGAGGCAAGACTGTCTATATCGACGTCTCGGTTACCCAAGGTTCTTTAGACTTCAGTCTTCTCCTTGGTCGTGACTTTGTGTATGCCATGGGAGCCTTTGTTTCTTCACTTTTCCGTGTGGTTTGTTTTCCACACGATGGAAGAATCGTGACGTTCGATCAATTATCGTTCGTTCGTCCACAAGCCCCTCCGGCGCACTCATCCTTCCCTCCTGGCTTTCATCCACAAGTTGCATCTGCCTCGCCGCAAATCAACTACGTGGCCACCTACCCCGTGCCCGTACCCCGTGATGACACCATCATGCATAGTGTCCTGGGGGCATTAGGTCCTGATTTCCAAGATGTCGGCCTTCCCTCCGGAGCCACTTTCTTGGGGGCCTCCACTTCCCGTTCATTATGATGAAGTTTGGATGGAGCATAGTTCTTTTCCTATGTCAAGCTCCTTAAAAAATGAAATTGGGTCTGGTTGGAGCATAGTTCTTTTCCCATGTCAAGCTCCTTAAAAAATGAAACTGGGTTTGGTGGAGCATAGTTCACTTTCCTATGTCAAGCTCCTTAAAAAATGCAACTAGGTGTCGGAGCATAGTTCCTGATCTTGTGTCAAGCTCGTTAAAAAATGAAACAAGGGTTATGAGGATAGTTCTTTTTCTGTGTCAACCTCATTAAAAAATGAACCAACTCCCTTTCCAAATCGAGTCTTTTGATTAAGATCTCGTAAAATACAAGTCGAGTCTTTCCTAGATCTCGAGAGTCAACCTTCATTCCATCCACTGTGTTGAATGCAATGAAGCTTGGGGGGCATGTACATCGATTTGCATTATTATGCTGGGGGCATGCGAACTCATAACAAGCATAGTTTTTCGTTTCAAGCTTGTGTAAAAATGAAACCGAATCCAAGCAAAGTTCTTCATGGTTCAAGCTTGTGTAAAAATGAACCCATACCTGATTTACATCTCGTGATTGCCATGTTTATCCGCTAAATTCTGCTAGATGAGCCTTGGTTGTTTCATTCCATTGCTACCATCTCTTTGGCCGATCATATGCTTTCACTTGGTTGTTTTACCTTTCCTGAGGGACCGCAGTTATGAGTGGTTTTGTTAGCCAGCCTCTTGACCATTACATGTTTTGAGCAGTTCCACCATTACCGGAACCAGTTGCTACCTTTGATACCACTCGTTCCTCTAGGACGAGTCACCTTTAAGCTCTTTTCTTACTCGTAAAATATGAAAAGATTGCCGAGTATTTTTCCCTTTTTGACTCGTTAAAGAGAATAAAAATGGAGGTCTGCTTTCAGCTCTTTTCTGACCGTTTAAAGATGGAAAGATTGCCGAGTTATCCCTCTTGACTCGTTAAAAGTAAAAAAGAGGCGGTCGTCTTTAAACCCTTTTCCGACCGTGTAAAAACGAAAAGATTGTCGGACCCTTGTCGTTTCCGGTTCGTTAATGGTTACGAAACGACGTGATACCGATTACTTTTTTACTTTTTCAGATCGATATCACTACTCATGAAAAGTACTCCTCGGTTGTAATGACCGGGCGGTTCTTTCGAGCACAGTTTTATACTTTTTCGGGCTCGAGAGACACAACTGTACGAAAAAGGACCCCCTGGAGTCTCCTTTTCCGCATTCTTTTCAGACTCTCGAAACAAGAAAAGAAGCCGAGTTTTTCCTTTGTCAGGCTCGTTAAACACTCAATGACATCGGATATTGTCAACATGACACACACCAAGCATATGTTATCCCCGTCAAGCTTGTCATCCAAAAATAATCGGGGTACCTGCCTGCAAAGGTGGGGAAAATGGAACTTTGATTACAGTCGTCTCGGCAGTACGTCACTCTTGAACATGGCACTCCGCTGTTTCGTGTCTGGGTGGGGTCATCTCATCTCGTTTTCACTAGCCTCCATAGGTTTGGGACATCCTATTTGACCTCTCATCTGTTCATTGTCGTCATCATCCTACCCACTGCTCATTTGATGTCAAGTGCTGCCAAATCCGTTACAGTGCCGTTATATGTTCAAGAGAAGTTGTCCTCTGCCACAAAGCAACCTCGTTCGCTATCTCATCACAAATTATTATACCTCTGTCTCGTATCGATGATGTGGGAATCATCATGGCCCACCTTCGATCAAGGCCACTTCTCGTCGACTTCAACTCATTATCCGAGAAAGTGACTTAGAGACTCTTTCCAGGTGCCTTGGAGCCTGCATGCCTCAATGGCAGGTTCCTCGTGTTCGACGCAAGGTTTACATCATTGACCTACGATCGAATGATTCCGTGGGTGTTCGACACCAGCTCATTGATTCACACGCTACGGATTGTACCTATAGTACCTTGAGGGCCATTGTCATTATTGGTGGTACCTCTCGCGTCTGTTAACGGTTCTCATCATTGGCCGGTAATCAGACGATGTTCATGCATGTTCGACTCCAACCCCTGTATTCACATGTGTGGACTTGTACTCTGTTCGGGTCGAGATGGAGCGCAAGACCCTGGATCCTTGCTCACTGTGGTCCAGGTTGCGATTTTGTGGATAATCATTACATGACTCATTGATGGATGGCTGCGCCCATACCTGAGTCTTCATAGATGGCTGCGACCATACCTTGTCTTTATTATGGTCTCTTTAGCTGGGTGGCTGCGTCCATACCATAGACCAGTCTTGCATGTCTTTTGGATGGCTGCGCCCATACCTAGACTGCGTGTACATGATTGTCAGAGATTTTTCGGTACTTCCTGGTGGTGTTTCAGTTCGGCGTGTGTTGTAAAGCATTTCACCCCTCCCACTCTCTCGGTCTTCATGCTTTAGGGGGCATCTGTTACACAGTAATTTATCACTACCTTCCTGTCAGTCGCCCTGCTGTGTCCAAGAAGTCACAATCACTAAGTGTTTGATCCCTGAACTGGCTTAAAACCCATTTTTCCAAAGTTTTGTGCATCAGCGCGTCTATTCCTAAAATAACCGCGATGACCAGCGCCCCACAGTGTATTTCGTGCGCTGCCATCGCGGAAGAACATCACTTTTCCGCGATGACGCACAGCGCGGCTTTCGCGTGTCCTTCCGCGCTGACATGACTTGTTCAGTTATTGTTATGTGCTGACAGCGCGGCAGTCTCCATATAATCCGCGCTGATCCAGTTTGGGCGAATTTGTTCAAACAACCAGCCTTCCAGATCTCTCCAGGCTTGGTTGTTAGCTTTGTGAATGTCGACTCCCTTCTATGGCATGTCTGTTCGACCTTTTGCAACTACTCCCCTTGCAGATAAGCTCATCCTTCCACCTTTTTAGGAGACTCCTTCTCCTATATAAACTTCCACCATTACCATGAGCAGCTAGTTAGAAAATAGCTAGACTTAGCTTGGATTATACAAGAGCTTGTAGTGCTCAGATTGCTGCTATAGGTGTGGTGTGTTAGGAGTGGAAGTGATTGATTGCTTTGGGAAGTTTGTTTGTGACATTTGTGTGAGAGAGAGAGACTAGTTTGTCTTGGGAGAACCATCCTCAAAGGTGAATGCTTGAGATACATGCTGACTGATCCCTCCTGAGAAGTTTATCGACGTCAGAACATTTGGTTGTACTCTTCTCTATTCTGATTAATAATAGATGACTGCTATTATTGTTCCATTCTCGTTTGTTTATGCAATGGATAAATGTGAATTATGTCTTTTCTGACTGGCATATAGTTACTTTTACTAGATTTCACGCTTGCGTTTGCTTTCCCTTCGTGTGTGCAGGTGTCCGTTCGCGAGGATCGCGGAAGACTATGACCAGCTGAAGCGAAGGAGCAAGGGAAACATCACCTCGACAAACGACAGCGCAGGAATCCAAGTAGGTGCTCTTTACTTCTTGTCTAATTGTAACTAGGAACATGCGTGGCAGCATTGTGTGATTGTTGCTAGACCCCTGTTGGGCTAGTAGGGATCGCCTCTATCCGTAGAGGGGATTTACCTTCTCAACAGGGAGTGCCCCCAGATACTTGAATTTGGGGCTTAGAACTATACAATGGATGCCAACCATATTGTTGGTTGAAGGGACCCATGCTAACTGTGCTATATTGAGTGCTATAAGGAGCATTGTATGTAGCACTTATCGAGGTATAGTGTTTGACACTAAAGGAGTGGTACCCGGAATAGATTGGGTTCCACTCATGGAGGGTATCATGTTAGGGGTTGTACCTGGGACAAATGGGATAGCAGGGTTCACCATCAAAGGTTTGGTATTGACTGTTGACTGGGGAAGTGGTGGGGGACCAAAAGTGTTCAAAAAGTCTCGTGACTCATTAGTTATCGACGGGATGGGTGGAAGTGTTCCAACTAAAGACAAAGGAGGTACAGATGCAATGGGAACCAAGAGTGGGCCCAATGGATTTGTGATCAGAGGATTGTGTGGAGGAAGAAATCTTGCAGTAAAGAAATCCTCCTATAAGCTGGAATCATCGGATGTCCAAACTGATTCTATGTGAGATTTTGGAAACTAATTTCCTGCAGAAGGGGAATCCAGTTCACTGGAGCTCGGCGGATCCTCCACAATGAGTGGGGGAAGTCCTAAAAATCATCTAGATTGAAGACGAGGGCTGGATGTAGCCATGGTGGCTGATAATTTTTATCAATAAACTTTTACAGTGATGTTTATTAAAGTCTCAATGATAACACTCTGGCACCTAATAAATAGAGAATACACTAAGTGAATCAATCAGCAGGGAGAGCGAAATGACCTTGTCTGATAAGCACCAATCACTGGAGATGAAACCTAGTATCACAATGAATAACAGAGAGAGCTGGACAAATGTACAATTATGGTTACTCTAAAGCTTCGCCTGAACCTCAAATTGAGGGGCCAAGTACTCCCATGAAGACGAGCACCCTCCCAAAAATTGAAGACAGAGTAGGTCTATTTGTGTTAGGTACCAAGGTAGACCACCCCAGTCACCTTGTGTTAGTCCCTAAAAGTATGGGCACTAAGGATACCTCATATCATAGACACTACCGGGGGGGACATAGTCGTAGAAAGTACACTGTGTGGGTAGGATACCTGAGTCCCCGAATCAACTCCGATATCCCCGAAGGGATCCCCGATACACAGAATACCCAAAGGAGATGCAAGTGAAGGTGGGTTACCTTCACTTACAGTCTGATGTTGTCTCATATTTAGCTCCACTTTTACTAGAGTGGTCTCAGTAGTATGAGTGCAGAAGGATTTCTCTCTTTTAATGACACTAGTTTTGGTGTATGATCTTGGGCAGTTTACTCACACTGCCTATCCCAAGATCCTAGCCTAAACAACTCTATGTTTTCTCTAGAAAGAGTTATTGATTAATTTTAGGTAGATTTTAAGTGTACTTTGATATAGTCTTCAGTAGGGGTGTTGACGTATGATATTTGGTGGGACTCTGACTCAAATCATGCAAAAGACAATGCCTATAAATTTTCAATTTCGATGAATAAGATGTTTTTTAAAAAGGGAGAGTCTTTCATA
Organism: Pinus tabuliformis; assembly: GCA_031772625.1. Lineage (NCBI taxonomy): Eukaryota > Viridiplantae > Streptophyta > Pinopsida > Pinales > Pinaceae > Pinus > Pinus tabuliformis. The sequence goes on from CM062816.1 coordinate 922,397,693, forward strand.
CATCAATATTCATTCCATGCATCCTATTCATTACAACACTAGCATAACTGACAAAAATTTTCAATGCTCTCTCACAACTACTGAAACCAAATAATGCAGAACTTAACCAGCTAAGGAGAAAAAGAAATAAAAAATTTGTTTTTTCTTTTATGAAAATAAAAACTTTTAAGAAGAAAAGCTATTTTCTTAAAAGAAATTCTTTCAAGACACAGATTTTGCAAACAAAACACAACTACAAATCCCTTATCAGTCCAAAAGCAAGTTTCCAAACCCTTTGAGGTCACAGACACAATTTTATAACAAAAATTGGGTGACTAATGCTCTGTTTGTGTAGACACATAGCTTTATAAAGCTCTGTTTACACTACTAACATGTGTTAGTGAGGGAAAACACTTCAAAAAAGGGTTGTGGGGATCATATCTAGGGCCGACCAATCAAAGAAGAGTGTTGCAAGGTCCTAATGGGTAAAAAAAGGAATGAAGATGTAAAATACAGTCTGGAAGGATGAGGAAACTAGGAACTTTCTGGGTAAACCTGGAACTAGAGTGTAGTCCCCAGTAGAAGAAATCCTCAAGGGTCTTCCTAGGACCCTTGGCAAGCTGTAAGATTATATGCAGTTGTCACAAAGCTACATGCATGTCCATACTTAATAACTAACTATCAAGGAAAAATATATTCATTACCTCAAGTCTCCATGTAGATTTGCTGGAGAGCACAATGCAACTAGGCGGAAGTCCCCTAAGTCAACTCCAGATCAAGTCCTGCACATAGAAGAGACAAGTGTAATCACAGCATAAATCCTTGACAATTAATGAATGAATATACAAAAGACATCTAGTTTCACATAACTAAGCTACTCATGCTAAAAGACATTGGATAAACATATAAATGAATTATAGTACCAACACCACAAAGTAAACAGTACAACTGCAGTTGTATATTAATGTCGAAAGAGTGATTACAACCATCGATTACATCAGCCTTCCCTTACCCCTCCAGCTCCTATCTCTCTTCCCCTTCTTACCAAATTCTTATTCTTAGGTCTGAGACTCTGCTCAACGATCAAGTAAGCTATCCTTTCAAATGATCTGAACTCCTTCACAATATCCCTAGCTGTACTTATGTAGCATTCGAGGTTAGGGTTGCCAAGTTTCTCCATGAGTTTCCTTAGGTAAAAGTAATGATGTTGCCATTCTTTTGAGCTCTTTCCCATTTGCCTTCTTCATTAGGATTAGAAATCCCTCAAATAGGTCAAACTTTGATGTTTCCTTTCTTTTCTGAGTAGATTTAGGAGAGAATGTAGGGATATTTCTTAGTCAATTCGTTCCTTTGACCCTTAGATCCTCATTAGGGTTCACTAACATTGTCCCCGAAGTAACAAGTAGAGTTACTGGGGTCACTAACGCTCCCTTAGGCTTGTAGGGAAGCTTTATAAAGCATGTTGTTAGTGTATAGGCAGCGTTAGCTTGGAAACAAGGCTTGTGAACTTGGTCATTACTTCAGCCATCATGTCTTTACCCTCTGAGCTAATGAAGAGGTCATTTTGCTATATAACACTTGCCCTTGTGCAGAGGGACGTATTTGGGGAACTTAGTGATAGGGTCAACACGCTCGACTTCAACACCCTCCACTTCCACTCCCAAATCCTCATCATCCATCAGGATGTCCTAAATCTCTTCCTCCTACAGCTCCAAGTTAATAGTTTTTCCCTTTTCATGTGCGGTGGGCTTGTCCTTTTGTGTGCTTCTTCTAGGCGATGCGCACACTGATATCACAACCTATTTTCCCGTCTTATCCTTTTCACTCTCCTTGGTTGGGGTAGGCTTCGGCCTAGGTGTCCATGGTGACTTAAGGTATTCAACTAGTACCTCTACAACCTCTGGAGCAGCTCCCTCTGCCTCCATAACAACCTTCGGCACAACCCCCTCAGCTATCACTATTTCGGCATCCATAGCTTCGGATCTTGGGATAAAATTACAGATGAAATTGTGGTCAGATTCTGGAAATCGATCAAACACTGGGTAGTCAAGAAATTCTTCGAAGAAACCATGGATCATGCACATCTAAGAGCTCACCAACTCAATTTTCAAAATGCCAAGTGTTTTTCGTTGGGCCTCCACACGTAATTTATAGGCCATTTTGAATTCAAATATGACCGTTCCCCCAAAATTTGGTTCATTAATGCCAAATTGGTGGCAGATTTTCAAGTATCTTACCCATTAACTTCATCTTAAATGCCAGCCACCGGCTCCATTTGACCGCATTCTCATTGTCAAATCATGAACAGTGACTTTAACAATCACTTTCCAGCTGACCTGTGCGATTTATCCCCGGGTAGTGCAGCTCTCTCCGCGTTGTCGCGAACGTTGTGACATCTCCTCATTCTACACAATCCTCCAATTGTGGAGTTCCCCAACCCGGGTAGTGTAGTTTATAGTCCTGTTCCTCCTTTAAGCTACCTGGAGCGCTAAGACTATGCTACCTTCACATAGTCACCTGGTCGGATCACCAGTGTATGGGTTCAATCGGTTATCATTCACCTTTCCTAAGAAGGGATCTCCATTCAATTTAACCAACTAAATTGCTCCACCATCGGTAATTTCCATAATGACATAGGGCCTTAGCCAGTGCATCCTAAATTTTCCTGGAAATTTATCAAGCTTGTTGTCATATACAAAAACCAAATCATTTACCTTAAAGGTGCATAGTTTAATGTGTCAATCATGCCATGCTTTTTCGCGTTGCTTTTGGACCTATTGGTGAAATCCAGCTAGAAACCTTTCTTCCTCAAGCTTAGCAAGTTGCACGAGCCTCTCTTCTAGGGATCCACGATCCATCATACCCATGAGTGCCACTATGCACAAACTAGGCACAATGTATTCCATGGGCATTACTGCTTCAACACCATATACAAGCCTAAAGGGTGTCTATCCAGTGAAATTTTTGCATGTCGTTTGATAGGCCCATAGTACTGCAGGTATGCACAGGTCCCAATCACTTCGTTGAGCATTACAACCCTTGGTCAACACATTCTCCAATACCTTATTGAATGCTTCAACCATCCCATTAGCTTGTGGGTGATAAGGCATGCTTTTCTGGTGATATACCTGAAATTCCTCCACAAGCACGCTGATCTTTTTGTTCAAAAAGTTCTTACCACGATTACTCATCAAAATATTTGGACACCCAAATCGCGTGAGTACATACTCAAAGAGAAACTTCGCAGTAGTTGCGCCTGTGCAGTCCTTCAGAGGCTGTACCTCCACCCATCATGTAAAATACCCAGTTGCAGTGATAATGTACCATGCTCCCATCTTCCTTCCTTGGGGATGAATGGGTCCCACAAAATCTATTGCCCATTTCTTGAAAGGTTTTAATGTCATATGTGGGTTCAGAGGCAGCTCACACGTCGTAAGCCTTGTAATAAGCTTTTGAATCCTGATGGAGGATACTGTGTAATGCCCTCTCACGACGCCCCCGTGAGTGTCCATGAGGATACTGCTCCTTTAGAACTCCGGTACATATCATCGCAATACTTCATCATACCCCATTTTATACAAATGTCTGGAAATGATAGAAAAGTATGTTGTGTGCACCACTAACTTCTTTTTCTGCTAGGTGGTGTAGCCTCCTAGGGTAGTTCTTTTCGTTAGAAAGTGTATGATGTCTTCAAAGTGACCATCTGTGATGCGCACTGGAAAGATCTACGCGTCAGGCAATCCTTCCTCCAAATTAGTGGGCTCTTCCCCTATTTCAATGTGCGATAGATGCTCTGGTCCTGTGTTCAGTCATTTAGCCTTCACAATAACTTCAAAATCATACTCCTAGAACAGCAACAACCACCTACAGATTGTCCCCCCCAACATAGGCTTATTGACTAGGTATTTCAATGCAAAATGATCCGTATACATCTTAAAATGTCCACCCAGAAAATAGTGTTTAAACTTCTGGAGTGCATACCATGGCTAATCCTTCACTTTTCGTGGTGGAATGGTTCTTCTCAGCCTTGGATAACCTCCTGCTTGAAAATGCTCTAGGATGTTCCAATTCTCCTCCACAACATGTGTCATCACTACTCCTAGTGCTATACATGACGTGTCTACATGTACATGAAACTCCTTTTTCCAGTCTGGGAAGACTAAAATCAGTGTGGTGACCATTTTCCCTTCTGCACATCCAATTTTTTCTGATAGTCCTGGCTCCAACAGAACGTCACATCCTTTTTCAACAACTTCTCCATAGGCACGGTGATCTGGGCATAGCCCTTAATAAACTTCCTGTAGTACCCAGTATGTCCCAAGGTTGCGCGCAATTGTTTCACACTCCTCGGCATCCCCACGTTAAGTATCATTGTGATCTTCATGGGATCTACCATCAGTCCCTATCCACATGACCCAGTAGAGTCCCAAAAGGGACACAAAACTGACATTTCCTCAGATTGAGTGCAATCTGGTACCTTTGACAAGTATCTAGAATTAAGCACAAACTAGCCACATGGTGTTTCGTCAATCCAAACACAGTCCAATCATCAAAGTAAACTTCTAGAAACCTATCAATGAAGTCTTTGAATGCAACAATGACTACGAGGGGAAAAATTACAGGTGCATTCTTTAATTCGAAAGGTATAAGGGTGTACTGAAAACATCCCCATTCAGTTGCGAAGGTCACCTTGCTTCTATCTTCAGGTGTGATTTTGATCTGATGGTACCTAGAGAACCCATCAGTGAATGAGTACGCTTCCTGGCCACCTACATTATCTAATACCTCATCAGTGAAAGGAGTTGGGAAAGGATCATGCATGCAAGTGTCATTCAACATGCTGAGATCTATGCATTTCCTTATTTCATCCTTCTGCTTCTTTTCGTGTACCAACATTGGGCTTACCCAATCAGATTCTTCTATGGGCTCAATGATGGATGCCGTGAGCATCTTATCTAACTCTAAGCAAACCTTCTCCTTATACTTTGGATTGAAACGATAAGGTATTTTCTTAACTGGCTTCGTGTCAGGATTCAACGTGATCTTCGTAATGCGTAGGTCTCCTGTTATCCCCTTTAACTCCATAAACTTGGTAGGGAACAAATCCTAGTATTCGCGGAGCAATTTGGTGACCTTATCTACTGTCACGTCATCCAAGTAATCTTTAATCTTCACAAATTTGGGCTTTGCATCCTTACCAATATTTATCTGTTTAGTCTTCAGCGGTGCAATTATATTAGGATTCTTGATCGGCAGTCCCTCGCCCTCGCAGTGACCCTCGATTTCAGGAATATCAATATTTCGTTAGTCAGCCAAACAAATACCTACACTATTGGCCCTTTTGGCATCAGTCCATGGAGCACGAATCAAAGTCTCACCCAAAGCAATATCAGGGGATGCTGGAACCAAGTTTCCACACCATGAGATGGTTGTGATGTCGGTTTATATCCCCTACTCCTGCCTTCGTGCAGGTCGCTAAGCCTTAGGGCTTGATCAACCTACCTTCTTAAATAGTCACGTTATAACATTCCAGTGCGTGGCTCCACTGAGTAGTCCAATCAGGTTGAATCAAATCCAAAGGATCCTACAGTATCCTAAAGATCGCTGCTTTAACCTCTTGTAGCGCTTCGTTAATACAATCAAACCTGTCTTCAAAGTTGAACATCATTATGAACCCTTCGCGCAGAATATTCCATTCACCTGTGCCATGGCGAAGCTCTGTCTCCATGTACCAGTTCATCGAGATGACATCTAGGGTGTGATAGAACAAGTGCACTCATTCAAGTTGGGGCTTCGCTCCATAGGCCTTAGCCCATTTGGCCAAGTGTGCGTGTGGATCATCCTTCCCATCATACCAATCTATCACTCATACCTTCGGCTTCACAAAGCATGTTCTCATCATCCTCCTACACTCACGCCAATAATCAAAACTACTCCTATGCGTACCCCACCATCTCGCAGGCATAGCACGCAGTGCCCAGTCCAAAGCCTCGAAGCGCTGCTTCTTAAGTACTTCCCTCTCAAATGCATCCAAAAAACACATCCACATCATTCAAGCCATCATAAGTGAGAAGATTCCTTAACTCTAATGACACACAACGCAGCGACCGGGTCATCATGTTATAGCTCTGTGTGGTTACTTCATGTAGCCAATTCCACCAATGCTCTAATTCTTCGTCCGAGTCTGAGTTGTAGGAACTCTCACAGTCCCATGTAATTCATCCATCACTGTCCAATTCACCCAATCTTGGTGTTGCATTCTTATCTTATATATGCAGTCCAAATCGTCATCGCTTTTGTAATCAAGGACTGGTTTAGTATAACGTGATCCTTCACCAAGATCTAGAGGTACTATTACGTGAAGCAATTTCTTTTCAAATATCATCTTTTGCTTCTTTAGGTTGATTACCCTATTCATGTCAGTAGCCTAATCAATGCCCAAGAATGCAGGGTAGGGGTTGTTGTCATCCACAATTTCTATTACTTTAATATTAGCCAATGTGCCCATGTCTTCAATATCTACAGTTGCTCCTTGCTGTCGTCCCATGGGGATAATATTCTACTGAGTTTCCATCCTTAGCTGAATCGGAGACCACTGTAGTGCAGGTCTCCCCATCCGCTTCCAAGTTTGCTTTGGCAAAATGTTCGCTTCTGGCCCCAGATCCAAAATAACCTGATCCATTTCGTATTCTCCTATCTACGCGGTGAGTCTCATTTCTCATCCTGTCCTTGCCTTATGCTTACCGATCTTCCGTACTATGCGCAGTTCACCTGAAGTGGCTCCGGTGCATCTATTTATAAGTTCTTGTAACCCCTTCACAACCTTGCTATTGCACAATAGCCTCATGTAGGTCTCTAGGAAAGTTGTAAGCATAGAATGGTTCATTTCCTGAACATTTTTATCCCGCCTCCCTGAGGTAGATACCTTAGTGAAGCTCTTCCTTGCTTCCATGTATGTTTCACGTGAACGCTCCAAATCAAAGTCAGCCTCCTTCTCTGGAGCTTTGTGAACCCATGTGATGTCTTCAAGTTGTTTCCCCTTATCATTGCCCATTGCAATTCCACTTCGTAGCACTATATTTACATTTGTATCTTTTTCGCGAGGATCAGTCCTCATCATTTACAGGTACTGAGTTGGTTGTGGTGGTAGCACCCCTTTGTCGCGTATCCTTGCTATAAGTGTAGGATAGTCCTCAGTCTCATGATCAAATTGAGTACAATATTTGCACGAAAAATGCGTTGGGTTAGTGCATTCACGGGCATAGTGTCCTGGTCCTCCAAAATTGTAACAAATCAGCTGTCCCCGACCTCTAGCAGGTCCTCCTCTGCCTCAACCTTGTCCATGCCCCTGAAATCATATTCGCGCCATCATAATGCTCTGTTCAAGAGGCCACGTTTCTACCTGAACTCTATAGGCGGGTGTTCTATCCATCATCATTTCATAACTTTGACAATTTCTCTCATCATACCCTACCAACCTGCAAAAGTTGTAGAACAATTGTTGCAGTGTTTGTACAAACTTCTGCAACAAATGATAATTATTAGTCCTATGTTTCCCTGCTACCTCACATATAGCGCACCACAATGCAAGCCCCGTGCTTGGTCCTGCTTGGGCTTCTGTCCTCAAAGGCATCGGTCCTCCTCCTACAATATAGTTGACAAAGACCGGGTAGTGGTCTTTGTCATGCCCTTGAACTTTACATTTCAAGCACCATACCTCTTCCCGCACCTCTGGTTGAATTGTTCTGTCCTGCTTCAAACTTTGCATTTTGAGGCAAAGATTTGCAACTCCTCATGGATCTACTAAACCCCCAGATTCAGATCTTGCATCAGTGTTTCATGCACTCTTATTGCAATCTCCAAGGCATCCACCTGAGTCGTAATCTTTTATTGTGACAGTGCAACCCTTAGGTGAGGCATGAGGGAAGCCACAAACCACTCGCAGTGTTGTCCATCTGTTAAGTTCATATTGGATTCACAAATTTTACACTTCAATCTCTAATCCAGTTCCCAAGGTGTCTCACCTGGTTTCATTGCGATTTCCTTGAGTCCCACAATCGACTATGCCTCATATTTAGGCCTACTGAACTCTTTATTTAGCGCGGTCTGGATCTCTACCAACCCAGCATTCAAGTTATCATTAGAGTACTTGATGTACCAAGTTAGTGCGCGATCTTGGAAAGCACTAACCAATGTCACCTTCTTCTTGTGATCGTCTGTGACGCCCTGAGCTTCCCATATAGCTTTTACGATGAACCAAAAAATGTCTGGGTCCTCATTTCCCAAGCCCTTAAACAAAGGTAGCTTCACTGAATTCACCATGTTGAACTAGGGTGGGGGTGGCGGTGGTGTGGGTGAAGTCATAGGCGACAGTGGTGAAGGTGGAGGTGGTAGTCATGGGAACCCTTGTTTTATAAACTGAACTGCACTTCGTGGAGAAGCCTACTCCCTCTTCGTCACTCAAAGGAGGTGAAATCAGTGGGCTATATTCAAGACCCTTTCTTCCTTTGTTCCTGTAAGTCTTTCCACTTCGTGTAGCTCTGAACATCAAGGTAGCTGCATAACTTGTTTTTCGCACAATAACATCTTAATCCAAGTATTTAAAGACTTCAAGTACTTACCTCGCGGACCTTTGAAAAAGCGTCGCTCTACCTCGCTGTAACTAACTAAGGTATCGACCACGAATTCTGTCACAAACCCTCCTATGATAGGATCGAGCCAATTATCAACCTCAAAGGCTTCCATTCTCTGTACTAACTTTGGGGTCTAGGTACCTATATACAGAAATCCATGAGATCTTTTTTTGTTCCTTTCCAGTTGAGTTATACGAGTGGATCGTGAAGCTAGCGGATAACCAAGGAAGGTGGAGGCTTGATGGTCCTAGCCACTTCTCCTTTGTCAGCCGCAAATTTATGTTCTCCTATGCTGCAAATTCATGGATCTTCCTATCCAACCAGTCTTCGATCTCTTTCTTAGTTGGATTCCAATGATACGACATCACACATCTCTCTTGCAGATTCTGGGTCCCAGCAACAGAACCATTTGTTGGCTTTGTTGGCCCTGACCCAGGTTCAGCAATAGTCAGCCAAACAAATCCCTAGAGTATTGGCCCTTTTGGCATCAGTCCGCAAAGCATGGATTGAAGTCTCATCCAAAGCAGTATGGGGGGATTCTAGAACCAAGTTTCTACACCGTAGGATGCTTGTGATGTCAGTTTATATCCCCTGCTCCTGCCTTCACGTAGGTCACTAATACTTAGGGCTTGATCGATCTACCTTCTTTCCCACCCTTCAATACCTCTACGAAGGTGTACGACCAGCGTTCATTTAGCCCTAACTAGTGGTTTAGGTATTTTTGTGTTGCTATGAAAATGTATTGTATAGGTTCTCAAGTTATCTCAAGTGTTTTACTTATCTTATCAATCAATTACAATTAGGATCACGTAAACTGATATTATTTCTTGCATTCAATTAAAAGATATAATCACATTCATTCGCCCATCAAATAAACACTGTAAAATAAACCTAGATTGCAATATAATCATATGCATTAATAGAGACTAAATACACAGTAATTGCTGTTATCGGGAAATCTAGTGTCTATGCAGAGCTGCTAGTCCCACTAAGGCTGGTAGCTACCTTAGAAACAAACAAACTAAAACCACTTTCGTTTTCCTTTATGATAAATAGATAAGAGGGGAAAGAAGGAGACCAACCTCTGTCTTGCGCTTGGTTCCTTGCTTGGTTCCTCTCCCTTCTGATAGATCTTTTCCACTCGCTTCTACCCAGCTTCAAAGAGCACTTGTAGAATCAAAGCAGCATAACACTATCCAAGAACATAGATCTACTATCATATACAATATAGGACCAGATATATATTGACCACAGAAATGCATATATCATCAATCATACAAGAATGTGGAGGAAAACTTGAATAGATTTATTAATAATCAAGAATAGCAAAGAGGATTACAACCAATTGTTCTGACCCAACATAATCCTCTCAGCAAGAAAGCCCTTCTTCAACTCATGAAAAGATTAGATCACCCAACACTATGATGTTACACCAAGAAACTAGCAGCACTTCCTTACAAGATACAAAATTCCAGCCTCTGGATCTCTGGGATGAGGGATCCATATATAGATGTTTGCAAGGGGAGTGAGTCAGCTTTTGAGATTTGATTAGTGTCCTCTCTTTGATAGTTCTTGATTCCACTTGGAGATTGATGATCTCTTACTCATCCCTGGGCGAATGCAAAGAGGCAAGTGTCACAGGAGAAGTTTCTGGAAGATTCCATGATCCTCCACCTTGCAGATTGACCCTGCCATTTGTCCACTCTCGCCCATTGTACCCCATAGAAGGGATTTTTAGTATGCATTTCACCTCTTGTGTGTATTTAGGTGGGATGCAGTGCACTTTGACCATGGAGCAGGTGAGATGGTCCAGGTTTGACCAGTTCTGAGTAGTTTTTCATGGAGAACTTCTGGGAGAAGATGTAATCAGTTGAACTTGTTCTTTTAGGGGTTGGAACAACACTTTTAGGGACTTAAGAACCCTTGGTTTATGGACATTTATGATTGGGGTTGTAGTGCCCAAAAATTTCTATAACAGTTGCCCCCTAAAGCATGAGGTCGTTAATCTGTTGATGTCGGGTGAAATGCTTTATCATGAGGATCTGAAGTTTTTTCAAGCTGGAAGGCGACCTGTAATAAGATACAATACAATACATTATCTTCATAATATTTTCATGATCTAGTTGAGGCAGGCATTCCCATGCTCAACTTTATAAATTTATTTTCATGTACATAAGACAGACAATCATCTGAGTGTAGACTGATGGTTCTGGTAGAGCCATCATCCCTTGGATTGGATGATCATCTGTGCAGTGATGATGTACATTTGATGTCTTTATTTTCCTGAATATATATCGTAGATTGGATGGATGAAACTAGATCCGGGGTCTTCAATCTCATTCGATCTTCACTCAAAGTACAAGTCGATCCATGTGAGAGATGTTCTGGAGTCGAACATGGAAAGACATTGCCTGATTACCAGTCAATGATGTAAGCTGTTAATAGGTGCGAGAGGAATCACCGATAATGATGATGACCCTCAAGGTACTACAGTACAATTTATGTGGTGTGAATAAGGGACTTGGCATCGAACACCACGCAAAATATTTCGATCGAAGGCCATTGATGTAAACCTGTCGCCGGAAATGAGAAACTTGCCATTGAGGCATGCAAGCTTCAAAGTACTGAAAGGGTTGTTCCTAGATCAACTTCCTGGATAATGAGCTGATATCGACAAGAAGTGATCCATCATAGGAGGGCCTTAGTGAATCCCACATCAATGACACAGAATGGAGCAAATGATTTTAATGGAGGTGAAAATGATCTGATGATATAAGGTTCAGGGTGGCGGTCATGAAAGAATGGAGCATAAGTGTATTGCAGTGGATGAGACACAGGTGAATTCTCTGAGCGACTTCTCTTGAACATATCGGTGACATTGGCATGATGGATTGGTAGCGTTAACCCCAAATGTGGATGGTGTGATGGACCCACGGTGATATGACCAGTGAACGGAACAACCCAACCCGACTCGGATGCGGAGTGAAAGTGTCATGTTCAAGAGCGACTTGCTACCAATAAAGTTTCTTCAAGTTTTCTTCCCAATTTTTCCCCAATCATTGTTGACCAATACCTCTTTATTTTTTTCAAGCTTGAGGAGGATAACATATGCTTTTTTTATAATTTTCCCTTCAGGCAAACCCATCACTATGTTTTAACGAGTCTAGCGATAGTGAAACTCGTTCTTGTCTGTATGGAAAAGTTTGTCGCTATTTGGGTTTTAACGAGTTTAATGACAAGGATAACTCAGTCCTTTTCAATTTTAGAGAGTCTGAAAAAGGGACGTAAAGAAAACTCCAATAATCCTTTTTCACCATATAATCCCTTGAGTCCGAAAAAGTATAAAACAATACAAAAGGGATGAATTTTCGGTACTTTTAACGAGCTGAACAAAACAAGCGCTCGATCTTTTTGTGTAATAATCCCTCAGGACCAAAAAGATTAAAATCTAAAGGAGGGATAGAATTTCCGGTCACTTTAACGAGCTGGAGAGGCCAATCGCTCGGCAATCTTTTCATATTTTACGAGTCAATTGAAAAGAGCTTAAAGGAGACTCGTTTTTTGAGGAACGAGTGATAAATTTGGGTAGCAGCTAATTCCAGGTAAGGTTTGGAATTTTCCAATCACGGCAGTGTCACAAGGATGGCTAACAGGATCACTCTTCGCAGTTGTTCCTCAAAAAGGGTAAACAATCAAATGGAGGTGAATGATCGGCCAATACAGAGTGGAGGTGATGATGAGAACACGACCAAGCTTTCAAAGCCTGATGATAATACATTCACAATGGTAATTTACCGGAAATTGTTTCATTTTTTAACGAGCTTAAACTCTGGGGGAACATTTGCTCATTGCTTATGTATATTTTTTAACGAGCTTGAATTCCACGTTAAAACTGCTCAATCCAGTTGTATAATAAGGATGTCTCATTTAAAAATGGCATTTTTTCAAAGCTTTGCCCCACATCCTTTCTTTATGCAAGTTAGGAAACGACCAATCCTATGAGTTTAAGGGTTAGAGGACCTAAAAATTAAAAAATAAATGGTCGCTCTTCACTTGCATGCCAAAAGGTTTGCATGCCCCCAGGTATAGTGAAGTAGAGTTTCCAGGTTACCCCTCAATTTGCAAACAAAACATTTGTTTTATCGAGAAAGGCCTACCTTTAACAGAGGCATCTTATTTCGGTCTAACCGCATTTTCCTAAATGGACGGGTGTATCAACCAGTCATATATCCTTTGCGGAAACCTACCCTATACCCAAGGTTTTCCTGTCGAGACAGGCCAGGGTGCATGCCCCCTGGGTTTCAGTCATATCCTCTTAATCACTCATGCTCATCAAGAGGATGGACTAGGGATTGATGAGACATTCCTTGCATGAAAAGACCATTCAGGGACGGTATATGACTATTTGCTATGTGTGAACCTGGGAATGAAAGCTGGTCTACGAGCTTGACCACTCTTCCTTCATGCGGAAAACACATTACTCTAAAGAGTGAGGAGACAATGGCTCCCATTGAATAAATATAGTCACGTCCAAGGAGTAGATTATAATATAGGGGTCCCTGGACTACCATTACGTTCATGTGAACAATTTTCTTTCTCAATGTTATCGGCACACTGGGAAGGATCCCTAACGGTCGACTGGTTCCTTTGTCAAAGCCAGTTAGATTTCTCATTTCAGGCAAAAGCGGTGGCGAACCAAGCGTTTTCCAAGCATTTTAGGAAAGAATACTGACAAAAGCCCCTTCATCTATGATGGTACTGGCCATGACCATTCTGTATATTTGAGCAATGATTCGAAATGGTACACTAGCCGGTAAGCGAGGTCTGCCTAGTAGATTCCAATCGAAGGAAACAACTAGGTTGCTTGGAGGTGGGACCGAATAGACGTCCGGATATGACTCTGACGAACTTCCTTCCTGCGGTAAAGGAACGGGTAGACTGCCCCCATGTTCATCGAAGTCTGTGCTTACGAAGAGAATTTGGATGGTGTTGTTCTTGTTCTCCCCGGTGACTGTATCATCTGAAGATGGATCCTCTGAAGGCAAGACCAGGTCAACTGTTGCCTCGACCTTTTGACTTTCGTCTGGTTTGGATTCAGATGGTTTATCTTCAATGATAGATGCTTCGACTGACCATAATGGCATGTCAGCCAGATTTTCAACTAGTGACGGACTCGGCAAGAGTTTCTTATATCCAGGAGGAAGTCGTAACGGTGAAACCGGACAGTCGTCCAAAACTCTTTTAGCCTCGTCTAAGAAGGGACAATGGTGGATGGAGTGATCTCCTTCACACAGTTTACAAGGAAATTTACATTTTCCTTTTTTTCCAGGAGCTTCACTTTCACTAGTCGACGGTGTATTTTCAACATGATCATCAGACGTTGATGACACCGGATTGTGCAAACGAGGAGACCAGTCTCTTAAGATCCGAGGGATGCAAGGACAATCTCGATGATATTGGTCTCCTTTGCAAACGACACATGGCGATTTAGGCCTGGACTGTGCAGTGTGTGGATTTTCGCTAAATGATGCTTGGTTGCCCCTTTTCACCTTTGGCTCCTTCTTCTTCTTCTCAATTACTTGATTTTTGGCTTTACCAGCTTCATCAAGCGAAGAGGAAGGAGGAGAGGAAGAATTGGACGAAGTAGAAGGTTGGGGGGTAACTCTGGTATCGTTTAGTTGCTGACTTGATTGTTCAGGAATCACGGTGTTCTGAACGACAGAGGTTGAGAAGAGCCATACAGGCAAGCCGATTGTCAATCCTAGAAGCGACAATGTGGCCATATCGGGCGCACCAACATCTCCCCAAGAGGAGAAAGGACTAGGATTTCCCCCAAGCGGAACTCCTTGGTTGGTGGACTCCATTTTTCTCAACCTAAGACCAACGTAGGAAAGGCGATATTTATTCTGATTAAAATAAATTTTAGACGCTTTGACACAACTTGTTTTTTCAATTTTTAAGAGTCGAGAAAAACAAAATATGACTCTAGTCGCCTTCGATTTTTAATGAGCTTGAAGTGACAAGTGCTCAGATGGATCTTTTCCTTTAAGGAGTCTGAAAAGGAAAGAAAGAGACTACTCTGGAAATCTAGACAGAGGGATTACCAAACCAATCGCAAAACTGCAAAATACTTTTTACGGTACGGCAGTCAATCTTCCTGAATGCTGTGTTCAGTACATTGCGATCGATAGGGCGGCAGAGACGTCTTCCTATGGAAAACGGATAAATCCTATTTTCGTCTCCCAATATATACTTGACGGTACGTGGGAGCACAAGTCCGTACTGGCACTTATCATCTCAAAGTGGAGGAATCACCCAACCATCAAATGAAAACAACAGTTACCAGGCTTTACGACACCGGAATACGTCTCTAGCCTAGACTTCTAAATGTTGTGCGTTAGATTCCAAAGCTTTTTTAGATTCATTAAATTTATTTTACAGTTGATCTTGCTTAAGAAATTTGCCTTTTAGGTTCACCGCGTGATGTAGATGTACAATTCCTAAAATGCAACCTAAGATGATAAACAATCGTTTAATCTTCTTTTTGCAATGAAAATCCTAGCTATTAAGGAAAGAGAGACGAAATTCTTTCAACATAGAGGAGAGAGCACACACTATATGCACTGTCCTAAATCAAACCAACAAACAGTCTAAATGCAAATGCACATGCATGTATTTTTTTCAGCCTTCTTAATGTGTGAATGATAAAAAGAAAGCTAAGCGCAAATCTGAATTATTTTTCAAAGCGACATTACTAACAAGTTTCTTTTCAAGACAAAATGAAGATAATGACGACACTTTTCGATTTTGAATTGAAAAATTGCTTTCAACACTTGAAAAACTACTAATTCAAATCAAATACAAGAGTAACAATGTAATCGACTATCAAGAACAATCAGATTCTCTTCTATGACTGAAAACGACACTTGCGACACTTTTCAAATCGAGAAACGACAGTTCAATTACACTACTTCTTTGTAAAGAGAACTGAAAATGGATCACAATACATAAAAACATTTACAGTTCATTGCACAATGGAGGCAGAATAATGGCAAGGAAGGGGGTTTCAACGGAGGTATACTGACTACAGATAGCAAAACTCCTGAATAGAGCTGAAAAGAGTGAACACAGAAACCAAAATCTAAGAGCAGAAGAGGCCTTGTCTGATCAGCGCACCTATAACATAGGAAAAATGAGATGCAGCACACCTACTACATTTGGGAAGTGCGATGCATCCAGAATGCAAAGAAGAGACAACGCGATGGTCCAGGGACGAGACTTCAACTAGGTTCCGGGTCACAGTTTGCAGCTCAGTTCAGGGATTTAGGCCGAGCAAGTGGTAATCAATAAATAAATCACAGGGGTAGATCTAAGGAGGTTACTAGAGCCACAAGGGCAATTAGAGAGTTTGTAAATCAATTGTTTAGTTCATAAACAAAACCCATAGATAGACTGAAGTGGCATTGATCTACTTTGCACTTGCATAGAAAATGCAGTTCGAAGGCTAGCTGGCTTGACTTCAGGCTTCGTCTGTAAGTTTACAAAACAAACAAATGTAGACAAACAAACAATCTATTCGCTCCCCAGTGGAGTCACCATTTTGTTATCGGGAAATCTAGTGTCTATGCAGAGCTGCTAGTCCCACTAAGGCTGGTAGCTACCTTAGAAACAAACAAACTAAAACCACTTTCGTTTTCCTTTATGAGAAATAGATAAGAGGGGAAAGAAGGAGACCAACCTCTGTCTTGCGCTTGGTTCCTTGCTTGGTTCCTCTCCCTTCTGATAGATCTTTGCCACTCGCTTCTTCGTCTACCCAGCTTCAAAGAGCACCTGTAGAATCAAAGCAGCATAACACTATCCAAGAACATAGATCTACTATCATAAACAATATAGGAAAAAATATATATTGACCACAGAAATGCATATATCATCAATCATACAAGAATGTGGAGGAAAACTTAAATAGCTTTATTAATAATCAAGAATAGCAAAGAAGATTACAACCAATTTTTCTAACCCAGCATCATCCTCTCAGCAAGAAAGCCCTTCTTCACCTCATGAAAATCTTAGATCACCCAACACTATGGGATGCAACGCACTTTGACCATGGAGCAGGTGAGATGGTCCAGTTTTGACCAGTTCTGAGTAGTTTTTCATGGAGAACTTCTGGGAGAAGATGTAATCAGTTGACCTTGTTCTTTTAGGGGTTGGAACAACACTTTTAGGGACTTAAGAAACCTTGGTTTATGGAAATTTATCATTGGGGTTGTAGTGCCCAAAAATGTCTATAACAATTGCAGAATACTTCTCTTTATTTATATCTTCCAGTTTAATATAGACTCTATCCACCCTACGCACACTGCTGCAGGGGTCCATGCCCTCAGCTGCGAACTTCCATGCTAAGCCTTTGTGCATTTAGTTGTAGAGCCTCTACCTACACTAAGACCCGAAATGCTTAAACTTCTTGACCAGGAACTCCCAAAGCTTAATTGATTCTCTAACTACCTAGAGCGAGCTTACTTAGCTCCTTTTTTTCAATCCCATGGTTCGCGGACCATGGGTAGATCTTTACAGCTGACTTGAAAATTTACAACATAAGGGTGGACAACCCTTTATGACTCTTGACACCTTCGCGCTCTGTGACCACAAAATGCAGATACTTTACAACTTTATTACAAAATTGTCCCAAAACATGGGCTTTTAGCCCCAAAATTTCTCTTTAGGGAGCCTGTTCCCAACAGATAGTTACATATTGGTATTAGAGCTCCTAGGTTCAAACACATGGACTGGATGGCCGAAATGTGTTTTCCATGCATGCATATCAGTTGTCTATGTGTTCATTGTGCATGCATTGTGATGGTAATTGTTGCAATTGTGTCATAATGTAGAGGTTGATGATATTAATGCTGAGATGATTGATATGAAGATTTCATCATTTAGCCATATGTTGTGCTAATCCATATTCATTTTAAAGATGAGATAGCCTCCCTTAAACTTCACTTAGGTATGTTGAATCATGTTCATATTTGGTTTATCTAACATGGTATGTTTGTAGGAAGTAGAGGATCAAATATGACAAGAAAAATGGTGGATTACAGTTCAGGTGATTCTCCCTACAGATTAGATGAACATTATCGTGATAAGTACTCCAACGACATAGCATATACACTGAGACGCTTGAAAGTAGAGATCAGAAGCTGTAAGGTGGATAATGAAAAGAACATTTAGCCACAGGAAAGACTTGCCAACGAACAGGAAATGAAAGAAGAGGTTAATGTAATTATTCTTTAGAGTCTATCAGATTTTCAAAGATAGGGACCGCTTATGATTAGTCATGGACAGGAGGAAAGGACTAATGAGGCATATGGAAGTAGGTATCAATCAGGATATAAGTTTGACATGCATGACATAGTCAAATATGGTAGTTTATTTGATACACCTGACAAGAGGGGTAATTACCATGGGTTCTATTCTAGTTCTAGTTCAAAGAGACAACACCATCATCAATGTCACCATATGTATAGGAGGAGTGAGAAAAAATACTTTCCAGAGGAGTTCAAGAAAGAAATGTTGGGTTGTGTTATATTATTTCCATGAATAGCACCCCTAGTCAACCGAGGGGTTAGAGGGGGGGGGAGCCCCCCCTTTGTTGTTCCAATTGCACAATGGGGGGGTCACAGGGCATTTGAGGGGGTGGGTAGCCCCCTCTACAAGGTCTTGGGCAGTGCCCCTGCGAATTTTTTTGGGACCCTATATTAGGTGGGCAAACCTACCTATGGTTTTGTGCATGGTTTTCACACATGGTTTTGGGCATGATGGTTTTCGTTCCATCGTATTGGATGCTTCAACATGTATATTATAACATATGAAGGGAAAATAATGAAAAATCAAGCTAGTAGTCCCATTTTTGGGATCCAGGGGAAAATCTCTGTGTATACTAGTTTTATGCGTTATGCTCTCGCATTGTTTATTTTCTATGTTTTAGAATTCGAATGTAGGTAATTTCTATACAGGGTTAAAACCTTCATTCCTTCAGACATATTTGCAAAGATAAGGACCACTTATGATCAGTCATGGATACAAGGAAAGGACTAACGAGGCATATGGAAGTAGGTATCAATCAAGATATAGGTTTGACATGCATGACACAGTCAGAGATGATAGTTTCTTTGATACACCTGACAAGAGGGGTAATGACCATGGGTTCTATTCTAGTTCTAGTTTAGAGAGACAACATCATCATCAACGTCACCATATGTGTAGGAGGAGTGAGAAAAGATACTTTCCAAAGGAGTTCAAGAAATAAAATCCTCCTACATTTGATGGAGAAATTAAGAAGTCACAAGATGTAGAAGCTTGGTTTCTTGGGATGAGTAATTTTTTCAGATTGCATGATTATTTAAAAAATATGAAAGCCAAGATAGCTACTTCCAGTCTTAAAGGAAAAGAAGACATTTGGTGGGAAGATGTAAATAATGCCAGAGGCATTCGAGAAGAGGAGTTGACTTGGAATGGGCTGAAAAGACTTTTCAGGAAGAAGTGTCTATCTGAAAGATACTATGATTATAGGCAAAACGGATTTCTATGAGTTGAAGATGAGATCTATGTATGATGAGGAGTATACCAGCATATTCATGGAGTTGTTGAGATATTTTCCTTATCCTAAGGAGGATAAAGAAAATATTCAGAGATTCATCAGTGAGTTGTCAATATCATTCAAATAAAGGATTGAGCCTGATGATCCTAAATCATTGGAGGAATCCATAAAAAAGTTGAAACATTGTTATGAGAAATTGAAGCACAAGGCTGAGTGTAAGAAGAACTCGGATACTAATGATAAAATTAAGGGAAAATGGGCCAAGAAGAGAGGAAAGCCTCATGATACAGATGACAAGGAGAATGTAGCACTGGACAAGAATTTCAATGCAGCTGAAAAAGGATAGGGATTTTAGTCTAAGGAGGATAACAAGGGTGATGGAAGGAAGCCTTTATAGTGTTGGACTTGTGGCAAGGATCATCATAGGAGATATTGTCCACAACATCATAGTGGAAAACTGGAGATTTATAGTGCTCAGGAGAAACAAACAATTGGGGATGTTGGATAAAGTATTCCTTGGAATTATGCAGCATTGGATAATATGAAGGTTAATCATTAGGCATCTATTATCAATATGCAAGGTAATATTTGTGATAAATTTGTTTCTATTTTGATTGACCCTGGGTATAACTATAAGTATAGTAGTCTTGACTGGTGTATAAGTGTTTCTTGAATAAAGAAGTGCATGCAGAGTATTGGTTGATGCAGTTGGATACAGGTACTAAGAAAAGAGTTCATCATTGGGTAATATCATGTGCATTTTAGTTAAATGGTATGTCCACATCAACGCATCTAAATGTGCTTCCATTGGGATCATACAATATGCTTAGGTACGGATTGGTTGTACATTCATGGGACTAAGGTAGATTTTTATGATAAGGCCATTGACTGTTTGGATGATTGTGGAGAGAAGAGAATATTGTAGGGTAAGAAGAATCCTACATTAGTGAGGATGGTTATAGCTATGCAGGACATGCATAGTCACAAAAAGGGATGTGTATTGTTTGCAGTTCATATTTATAATGATAAAGGTAAGGTTGTTGAGGATGCTTGAATAGGTATCTAGTTTTGCAGCAGTTTCAGGATGTGTTTCCAGTAAAGATCTTAGGAGTAGCACCATCATCGAAGGCACTGTACAGGATGAGCACTCCAGAGTTAGTGGAACTGAAGTTGCAGTTGAAGGAATTTCTTGATAAGGGATACATTAGACCAAGTGTATTGCCTTGGGGTGCACCAATATTATTTTTGAACAAGATGGATGTTACTCCCAAGTTATGTATTGATTATAGGAAGTTTAAAAAGGTGATGATCAAGAAAATGTATCCTTTACTACAGATTAATGATTTGTTTGATCAATTGAAGGGAGAAATAATGTTCTTGAAGTTTGACTTAAGTTCAAGATATCATCATGTATGCATCAACGAAAAGGACATATACAATAATAATTTTCAGAACAAGTATGGGAATTATGAGTTTGTTTTGATTCCTTTTGGTTTGACTAATGCTCGAA
The DNA here is from genome assembly GCA_031772625.1 of Pinus tabuliformis. Classification (NCBI taxonomy): domain Eukaryota; kingdom Viridiplantae; phylum Streptophyta; class Pinopsida; order Pinales; family Pinaceae; genus Pinus; species Pinus tabuliformis. Next base: position 922,418,412 of record CM062816.1, read on the forward strand.
CTAATTTAATGTGTTTGATGAATAGTGTGTTGCATCCTTATCTAAAGAAGTTTGTGATAGTATTCAATGATAACATATTTATATATTCTAAGAATGAGGAAGAGCATGCAAAACATCCAGCACCAGTGTTAAGACTATTAAGAAAGCATCAGTTGTATGTCAAACTTAGTAAATGCAATTTCTTTCATGCAAAATTTCATTACTTGGGGCATGTGGTTTCCAAGGAAGGTATAGAAGTATACCCAAAAAATATCAAAGCTATCATGGAGTGGGAAACACCTAGGAATGTGGATGAGTTCAAATAATTCATAGGGTTAGCAAGTTATTACAGGGGGTTCATCAATAACTTCTCATGGATTTCCTATCATATTACATCATTGTAGAGGAAAGGAAATAAATTTGAATGGACAGAGGAATGTGCAACTAGTTTTGAGAAATTGAAGTAGTTTCCCCAATTCCAAAGATTGCATATCTAGATAAATAATCAGTGATGTGTACAAATTCTTGCAAGAGAGGACTTGGTTGAGTCCTGATGTCGGAAGGATAGTTAGTATGCTATGAGTCAAGGAAATTGAATGATCATGTGTAGAAATATGTGACACATGATCTTGAGTTTCCAATGATCATTCATGAATTGAAGATGTGGAGACATTATATTCTTGGCAAGAGGTTCATTTTGATGATTGATCACAGTGGGTCAAGGTACTTATTTGACCAACCTAATTTGAATGCTAGGAAATCTAGGTGATTGGACATGCTCAGTGAGTTTGACTTTGATATCAAGTAAATTAAGCATAAAGAGAACAAGGTTGCATATGCTCTTAGTAGAAGAGTGCAGGTAAATCAGATTGCAACTATGATTTCTTATGGGATAGACTTGCAGGAGTAGATCTTGCTGGAAGGGAAGCGTGATGACAGGTTCCAACAACTTAAGAATAGGTTACAACAACAAGGTGTGGATGAATAGGATGTGTATTATCATCTCACAACAAATGTTTTGGTCATATTTAGGGACAGGATCTATGTGCCAGACAACGGTGAGCTTAAGAAGCTTATCTTGCAGGAATTTCATGTTAGGTCGTATTCAGGTCACTTGGGATATCAGAAGACATTGACATTGATTAATAAGTTCTACCATTGGTTGAAATTGAAGAAAGAGGTGGTTGATTATGTAGTGAGATGTTTGGATTTCCAATAGGTGAAATCAAAGTGTAAGCATCTAGATGGTTTATTGCATCTGATTTGGATTCCAGAGTGGAAACGGGAGGCCATTTCCATAAACTTAATTACAGGTTTGTCGAGGACATCTAAACAACATGATTATATTGTGGTTGTGCTTGACAAGTTGACTAAGGTAGCTCACTTCATTCCAGTGAAGTCTACGAATTCATCTAGTGAGGTAGCTCATGTCTTCATCGGGGATATAATGAGGTTACATGGTATTCCTAATAAGATTGTGTCAGACAGAGATGCCAAGTTCACTTCCAGGTTTTGGAAAGAGTTGTTTACAGGTTTAGGGATAGAGTTGGCCTTCAGTACAAGTTATCATCCGCAGACACATTGGTAAACATAGAGGGTCAAAAGGATTCTTAAGGGCATGTTGAGGATGTATGCCATGCATTGACACCAAAAGTGGGAAGAGTATATTCCAGCAGTAGAGTTTGCGTACAATAATGGGTATCAAGAATCTTTAAAAAGGAGTTTGTTTGAGGCACTTTATGGGTAGAGTTGTAATACTCGTATAAGTTGGAGTGGTCCAGTGAACATGGTATTTATTGGACCGAAATGGTTAGCAGAGATGGAATAGGAAATGTAGGTTATCAAGAAGAATCTAAAGGAAACAAAGGATAGGTAGAAGAGTTATATAGATAAAAATAAGGTATTTAAGGATTTTTAGGTTGGGTAACATGTTTACTTGTGCATCAGTCCCAGGAAGATCTATTTGAGGGTTGGATCATGTGCCAAGCTGGCACCTCGGTATTGCGGGCCTTTAAAGATACTTGAGAGGATTGGGCCAGTGGCCTATAGACTTGCACTACCTGTGATAGTGAAAGTCCATGATGTTTTCTGTGTGTCATTGCTTAAGAAGTATGTGAAAGATGTTGATCATGTGATTAGCTAGTTTGCATTGCAGGTGGAACCAGAAGGATAATTCCAGTCAAAACATCGATACATTTTGTAGCGAAAGATGCTCATGCTACATAATCAAGCAATCGAGCAAGTTAAAATGTAGTGGAAGCACCTTGGGCCTGATGAAGCTACATGGGAGATGGATGATTAGATGCGAGCTATGTATCCTTCTCTATTCACTGGTTGAGAAGATGTATTCCGATATATGTTTTGATATTGTGTTCTGGTTATGTCTATATATGCATATCTTTGTAAATACCCCATCGAGTTGTGTTATAAAGCTCCAATAAGTGGTATAGTGTTCACGGTATGATGTTCATGGTATCAATTGTATGTCATGATGTAAATTTGTATCGAGTTGTGTTATAAATCTCGATGTAAAGCATGTGTTTTTCAGGTTTGTAAGTGTCATTGAACACTGAGGACAGTGTTCCCCCAAGAGAGAGGGGTCTGTAACAACTCCTGGTTGATTTCCTATGTAAAAAAAAAAAAAAAAAACCAACATCATGGGACACATATCCCAAGCTAAATGTTGGGAAAAACGTAGTGATGGGTGTCACTGGTGATTAACTAATGGCTATGGAAGTTGGCAAAGGAAAATTGGCATTAATTGGTATTTATTTATGAAAATAAAGCAAAATAGGAGAAAAGGGAGATGAAAGGTCATATATTTACACGAGGAGGAAATTGAAGGAAAAAAGAAGGAAAATGAAGAAAATAGAGGCCTCAATAATAAAAGGGCTTTCAATAATCAATTCATCGCTTTTTTTAGTTCAGTCTTTCGCTCTCTCATTCATTCTCTCATTCTCTCATACTCTTGCACACATAGAGAAATCTTGGAGAATTTTGGAGCATGCTTGGATAACTCTAGTATTCATTGGATTTGGAGAAAGAAGGCAAACGAAAGTAGGAAATCACAAGGAAACAGGTGGATTAGTGGCTACAACTAGATTTCTTTGCAGGTAACAGGTTTCATGTGTGATTTCCTTGCTAATTTATGGATGCATAGTATATGGATGTGATTATATGGTTATGTGTTTTCATTGGCATGAAGATTTGTCTTGGTTGAAAATGGTTTTTATCCTTGCCTTTGTTGGAAACTAGATTACTATTGGGGGGTGGGGGGTGAATTAGTAGTGATAGCCTTTATATCATTTTTTATTTTTTTCTTCAAAAAAAATAACCAAGCACATTCACAATATTAGTTCAACTGAATATGAAAGAAGCAACAAACTCAAAGCATGATATCCATGGAAAATATCAACACAAGCATAAACACATAATAACACAACTTTTTCTGGTGGAAACCATTTCGAGAGAAAAACAACTTGTTGTTGTTACACTTCTCAATTATTTTATTAATCTACTGAACAAATTTTACATGGATTAGCTTACACCCATAAGCTGGAAGACTTGGCTTCCTTCATAGTATGATGGCACCTATTATACAAGAAATTTTCTTCTCTCATGGATCTACGAAAATGTATCTGCTAGAAGATTGCAGGACTAATGATCCTCACCCAGTTATCATCAGATTTTCCAACCTCTATTGGATAGAGAAATTTGTTCCATCTACTGAATCTGACAAATATTTGTATGCTTTGAAGCCTCCATGCCTTTTCTTCCTCCATGTGAACCAAATTTCAAAATATTTCACATTGGATTCTCAATTCTCTCAACATGAGCAACCCAACATCTCCATCGTTTTGCCCATAAAATCTAAATCAATTTTTTTTCCTAGAGAGATTTATTTCTTCACTTCTTCTCGCACCAAAACAATGCTCTCAATCAAACCACAAGCTACCAATTCTTCTTCACTCTGCAACACATAAAATTATGAGATGCTTATCAAATCTTTTATGAGTTCTGCATATACAATTATGATATATCTCAAAATAGCTGCAACATTCTCTACTCACTCACAATTACCACACAATGACATACTCAGACACTCTCAAGACAACCACTGAAATAGACTCAAAGCCTTCCTCTATTTATCAATTTTTTTGTGTTGAGTAACTTAGTAAATGCTACAGGTTATGGACCACTCAAAAAAAATTTCACATGCTTCAGATTTGGTTGAGATAGGATTATTGATGAAATCAAACCACTTTATCCACTAGCCTTTTAATAACATCAACCTTGATCAACTTCTATAGGCCCCACAACTTTATTCGACCTTTTTATAGAAAATTTCGATCATAATCTTTGCCACAATACCAAAATTAGTTGAGTTTTTCAAGGAATGTATAAAAATTCTCATGAAAAGGCTCAATCACATGCACAACACTAGCCAAACTCAACTGGAACTACTCAATTCCTCGCCCATGCATGTCTCCAAGAGACTGGACACTTTCAATTGCTCTGATGACCCCTCATCCATGTGACTGGGGTAGAGGATGCTCAAAATCATATTTCCTCAGCTCATCACCTACTCAAACTTCTTCTAGAGCTTGACAAGCCTCTATAGGACTTCTGGAAGTCATTGAAACCTCTACAACATTTCACCAAGTCACTTCCATATCACTGTCATCATCATAAGTCAAAATAGTTTCCAACCAAAAACCATACTAAACATATGGGCCATCAAGTTGCTTCATAACATCTCTACCATCAATATGCAGCTCCAAAACATGTTAGGCATTCTCTAGCACCTGTACAATCAACTCAAGAATTCACTAACACTTGTAGATAATCTCCAAGCCCTATGTATCATAGTATCAACATCTCGGACACAGAGACTTAATCATCAAGGCCCCTCAATTCTAACTCTCGTAACAACCACCAACATTCGTATGTAGCAACATGATCAAGAAAAACATCACATCTCCAAGTTATTTGAAGATAGTAGACATGACAAGTACCAAATACATATCATCCACACACAAGCCACCTGCGGCCACACATACACATGCATAACCAACTCTCCTGCAATTGAAGCAAGCTTGTTGACATCAATGTGAACCAACAACACACCTTCAACACTGCAACACAAATCAATGGCAATATTCATCCCCTTTGGCATTGTTGGCAACCCCAATTGAGAAAACCATTCGAAAATTGATCTTCATCCTCACATTCTCCCCCTTTGATATTTGTTGCATTTAATTATGCAAGGATCTATTGCTCCACGATCTCATGCCTGATTGAGATCACCAAACAAAAAAATATAATGGCTAATACAATCTAATAATGATCCCCAATCCAAATGGTCATGCGTGCAACAAGTAGTCGAATATTTGCTATAAAGATAAGAGATCACACCTGGAATCCTCACTGTCGAGGAAGGGTTTTGAGTTCAATGCAAATATTTTACTCCACTCGAGCAATCCAACATGTTTGCACCATATCTCTATCCCTGCACACAAACACAACTAAATAAGGACAATAGTTGATCTTCCTTGGAAGATTGTCAGATCAAAAGAAATAGATATGATCATATCACATACTGAACACAAATTCATGTAAGGAAGGGAACATATATTTTTATTAACCATATAAATGAAAGTACATCAAATGTATACCTTTAACAAATAATATCCTTTCCTCTAACTTCTAGTATGGTTAATAAAAATCTATGTTCCCTTCCTTACATGAATTTGTGTTCAGTATGTTATATGATCATACCTATTACTTTTGATCTGATGATCTTTCGAGGAAGATCAACTATTGTCCTTGTTTGGTTGTTTTTGTGTGCATGGATAGAGATCTGGTTCATACATGTTGGATGGCTCGAGTGGAGCGCAAGATATGCATCGAACTCAAAACCCTTCCCTGACATGTGAGGATTCCAGGTGTGATCTCTTATCTTTATAGCATAGATCTGAATTCTTGCTTCATGCATGACCATCTGGATTGGAGGTCATTATTTTATTGTATTAGCCATTATATTTTGTTGTTTGGTGATCACAATCGGGCATGAGATCGTGGAGAAATAGCTCCTTGCATAATTAAACGCAACAAAATTGGTGCTTTCAATGAGAGCATTTTTTGTTTGCCCTCTTTGCTTGGGATCTGCTTTATTCTTTATGTTTTTTGTTTTCTCTTGTTTCCATTGAGTTCTCTGTAGTTTTTTGGATTCATTTTTATCTGCATTGATTTTAATTTCTTTAGATTTGAGTTGATCTTAGATCTGGAGTTTTATGTTTGTTTTTTTCTATGAGAGAAGAATAGATCTAGGAATTAAAATCGAATTTTGGAATTTTTTGTACATAATTTGATTGAATTGATCACGATTCACAGATCTGGATTCCTCTTGGAATTTCGTCAAAAAACAAGAAAACAATCACTGAAAACAGACGTCGTATGAGGATGTTATGGGTGCTTGAAGTTTTCTAGGTGAATTTTTTTTCCTTGGTCGCTCTCATAGAGAGTCATCCATGCGACCAAGATCCATAGTAGCTCTCTTGTTGATGTGCTGATAGAATCTCTGGTCACTCTGATCCAGTTTTGTTCTAGGGACCAAGATTTTAGCCCCAGAAAAGGCCTTAATCTATTCTGAGTTTATTCACCCCTATTCTTGCTCAGTGTCAGTCTCCTATTCATCTGTTGGATTTGGTCCATATTTTCTTCTGTTTGCTTGATTTCCTAAGATCGGTCACTTTTCATTAAGAAGTAATACTCTAGTTTTCTTCACTAGGATTTCCCCCTTGTATACTTTTATCTCTTTTTCGGGATTGGGGGACAACTTTACGAAAAAGGAACTTATAAAAAGAGAATGGAGGGAACATATTTTTCCATTAGTCATGTTGCACGATTGGGAATTTGGTTTGGGAATCGGCTTATTGTTCCATTGATTCTATTCTGATTTGTTTGGTAATATGATTTGGACACAAGATCATGGAGCAACAACTCCTTGTAGATTTAGCTGCAAAAACATCAATGGAAAATGGCTAAACATGTCAAGGAAAAATTCTATATCCTCCTCTCCATGCAACGGGATCCATACAAAAAAACATACATTCCACTCAATATCACATGTAGATGATGAAAAATGAGGTGCAAGACTAAAGGATAAGATTAATAACAACTCCCCCACATAATTGAAAAATATGTGCAATAAACTCCCCCTAGACACAAGCTATGCCCAATCAACAACACACTAGAGTACCAATATACATCTCCCATCAGCAACAACAATAAACACTTTCTTGAAGTAGCAACAACATAATCCATGTCATAATAGTAGAAGCAGATCAAGTCACCAACACATAGCAGCAACAACATAATATGACCAACTAGCAGAAGCAACTCTAATCAACTCCATAGTATCGTAGGCATATATCCAACCAACTCTAAAACAACATCAAATAAATCCACTCCACAATGTACTCTCCAACATCAAAAAACTCATATATCAGCAGCAACAATGACTATCTAGAAGCAACATCTCTATGAAGTAGACATGGTGGTAGCAAATACATGATGACAGGTCACAACAATATGACCAAACATACTACTAAATGCAAACATCTCCATGGTGAATGCATATATATATATGTGCCTCCTTTCCATATGCAAGAGGAAACTCCACATGGACCAATGACTATGACCAAATGATATCCAACAAAGTACAGGGCTTCACAAGCCTATTAGATGTCTTCCAAAATGATAATACATGATTGTAAAATGATAATATAAGCCCATATATCGCTGAACCAACCCTCATGAATTACTATGCAACATATGCCAATCATGGCTCATGACTTTATGACCAATACTAAATGACTTACAATAAGAATCCATGATTTCATGAGCATAATTCAAGGCTCCATCAATGATATATACCATTGACAAATGACACCAAGTGATGAAGCATCAAAATTCATGGATGAAATATACACTCATTACAATGGCCCAACACCATGGCTCACCTCTGTGCATGAAACAAATAAGTACATAAAATAAATGATCAACAATATATGCCATCAAAACCACTGAAATATTGGAAGCATATGAAGTGCTCCCACTGAACATGTGCCATCTCCACTCATCACAACAGAAAATATCTTGATCACAATAACCTTAGAAAAAAAGACAACATCAGTAGAAAAAATCCATCATCAAGAAATCATAATCAAATAGATAAGCATCATTATCATCACAACCTAACTGCATGCAAAAACAAGATGTGCCATATACTCCCCTAAGCCTATGAAGGCCTCACATTCATTTTGCAGTCTAAAAGATCTACCATGAAAAAGCAGACTACAATATGTGTAGGTTTCTTTTACTCAGAATCTAGATATCAAGAGTATTTTTTTATCTCTTTTCTTTGCTTACTCTTCCTTCAATACCTAAACATTGTCAGGTTTATTGACACATTTAGTTATCACCGTCTTTGATCCTTCTTTCTGAATGAAACAACTTTTGGAGTTGAAGACTAATTCCTTACATCCATCGACCATTTGAATCACACTTAGAATATTGTGGTTAAGACCCTCAATGAGACATACATCTTATGCATTGGACCTGTTTTCACCATGTTTGGCCTTGCCACTTCCCAATATTCTTATTGGCTCACTCCCTTAAAAACAACATGACCACTTTTGATTATCTTCAAGAAGTGAAATTTGTACCTATCCTCTAACATATGATGTCAACATCCTCTATCAATATACCATTTATCATCCTCATCACGCAAACAAAGATAAATACCATACTTTCCTAATTGCTCCTCCTTTTCTTCCACATAGCTCCTCGTTGGTTCCTTTGTTGTGCATGCTTCTTTGGTTGTTTCTTTTGTATCAAAGGTCTCATGGATCTAGGAATCTGGAAATCCTTGGCCATGTGTCCAAAGTTGTGACACATACAACACTATACATTACTAAGATAAGAAGCCCAAGGATATGATATTTTCTTGTTCATGCTAGGTTTCCATATTCTCATACTAGATCTGCAATCAATGGCCTTATGGAAAAAAATGTTACAAGCATAACATAAACCATTAAACAAACTTGTATACTTGAAATAGGATAATCTTCTTTATTGTCCAAATTGTTGCATAGATGTGTCCAATTTACTCCTACAAATAGATGCCACATGTCTAAACTGATGACAATTGAAACAATCAATATCCTTCATCAAAGGAGAAAATAAATTCTGATTTCTCTTTTGAGCTCTACTACTATAAAATCTAGAAGTGTATGATCTTCTTGGCATAGAAACTCATTTTGAATCTCTTCTTTGTTGCTGGTGATGAATTTGCTGTCTCTTTTCTCCAATATTGTCATGGTTGCTCACAATATTCATTGTAGCCGTCTTTGATTATGTTATATTAATCTTTCATACATCTGAACTTGTAACTCCTCTTTGAAGGTTAGAGCTAGATATGTTCACTGCTATCCTGCTCTTAACCTTCTCAAGGTGATGGTCTTTTTCCTCAAGTTGCTTCCTCAATTTGTCTACTACATTTTCGAGTGCTTCTACATCATCTTTATTTTCCTTTTGCATATTGAAAATTACTTATTCGATTATGTTTTAGTTCGTCATTTGGGTCATCAAAGTAGTGAGCTCCTCCTTGATATTTTTCTCCTTTTCATCACAAATCTACAATAATTTCTTATGATCTCTATATGCAGTTGTTAGTCTATTTAGTTGAGCAGCTAATTATTTGATTACAACCATTTTTTATTCATATTCAACCTTAACAAGAGAAATATCCATCTTATCTTCACTATGTATCTCTATAGAATCATCAGAATCCTAATTCAAAAATTATTTCAAAATATTACCTCGTGACACATCTGATTTAGCTCAGATTTCACAATTCATAACTTCTTTTATAATGGATTGATTTTCTTCCTTCTTCAAACTCTTTTTAGTTTGAGACATCCTCTTCTTGCGTTTGGCCATGATCTACGATTTACTCTCCAAATGGTCAAGCTTCACTAAAGAGCATCGAATTTGATACCAATTGTTCAAAACTAGATCACTATTGGGGGGAGGGGGAGGAGGGGGAGGGTTGGATTAGTACGATAGACTTTATATCAATTCTAAATATTTTCTCCAAAAACAAATAACTAGGCACATTCACAATATTAGCTCCACTAAATATGGAAGCAATAACAAACTCAAAGCATAATAACCATGAAAAATATCATCACAAGCATGCACATATAAGAACATAATTATTTCTAGTGGAAACCCTTTTGGGAGAAAACTACCGTGTTGTTGTTGTGTTGCTCAATTATTTTATTAATATTCTGATTTTTTTTTACATGGATTAGCTTACAACCATAAGCCAAAAGACATGACTTCCTTCACAGTATGTTGGCACCTATCAGACAAGAAATTTCTTTCTCTCATAGATCTACGGATATTTATCTGTTGGAAGCTCCCCTGACCAATGATCTTCACTCAAATACCATTGGAATTTTCAACCTCTATTGGATGGAGAAATTTGTTCCATCTATTGAATCCGCCGAATCACTGTTTGCTCTTAAGCATCCATGCCTACACTTCCTCCATATGAACCACCTTTAAAAATATTTCACACTGAATTCCCAATTCGCTTAACATTAGCAACGCAACAGCGCCATCATTATGCCCATTAAATCTAAATCAAAAACTTTTATTGGTGTTGTAGGAAAATCCAACAACCCCCCATTACTTCAAATAATGAGGACCCTTTCCATTAATTTTTGGCAAAACACTTTTTATGATTTTCATTAAGTTAATTATCCCTCTTTTTACTTTCATCACATTTATGTTTTGGTTGTTTCATTGAATCCAACTTTTCATAAGCTTTCCATCGATACTTGTTTTGCCTCATTTGGTCAACCGGTTTGTAAATAACACTTCTTTGAAATTTGATCATTTTCTCACTTGGACTAAAAAATGTAAATAAATGTATGATATTTCAAATTTTTGCAATTAAAATTTTCATTCATTGTGAATATTACCTCTTAGTTAATTTTTACTAATTCTTTCATCTTTCACTAACGGTCCTACAAAATGACCCAGCAAAATTGAACATCAATTGAAAAACGTTTCGGGATCTTGGTAATTTACTCCAATTTGTTATTTTAAAACAAATTGCCAAACCCAAAACCCCAAAATTGCAAAATAATTATATTTCAATTTGTAGAATTTTTAATTCACATAGATCTCACTTCACAACCTCCTCTCTTCCAAAAAAAAACCATTGCGATAAAGTTTTGTGATTGCAAAATTGTGATATCACATATCGCAATTTCGCTAAAACTTCCAAATTACTAAATTGTGATTTTGGACTTGCAAAAATGCAATAGATTTTTGGTTTTGTTTTAATGTTTTTGATCAACTCCTTATGCCTCCCCACTCACTCACCTTACCTCACCCTCACGTCACTTCCCTTCCACCTCACCACACCCCATTCCCTCCATTAACTACTCCCTTATCCCTCCATACTCTCCCCATCCGCCACGTTCACACTCCCCCATAAGATATGAGTTTGGTTTTTATATATTAATTTGAGTATTGGATTTTATTAATATAATTTGTAATAATTATATTATAATTTTAATTTTAATATAATTATAGTATTAAAATAATATAATTGTATTTTAATTAATTTTTAAATCATCTTTTGTATTAATTAATTTCTTTCAATAATTAATTTATAATTAATTAAGTTAAATTAATAATGTAAATGAAATTAGTTAGTATTAATTAATTAATGATTATAGTCTAGTTTAGAATAAGATTTTAATTTAAAAATTCTGATTTTTAGCTTAAGCAATAGAAATTTCAGAATTTTTACAATCTTATTATAACTACTTTGGAAGCTCATAAATGGAGTTTTACTCGGCCAAATGAGGCCCATGATGGCTTAATGGAAAGATAGAATTATGGAGAATATTTATGAAGTAGTTTATTTCTAGATTTGATCATTTATTGGGTCTAAAATCCAACAGAAGATCAAGCTCTGAATTTTTAATAAAATTAATTTTCTGAATTTAATTTTCTACATTTCCATTTGCCGACAAATTCTTCTGAGTGTAGATCCATTCTTTTATGTTCCCCTTGACCAATTAAATCTTCACAAGTATCACTAGAGAGCTCAATTTTTTTTTTCTTTTAATTATGTAATTAATTTTTTATTGGATTTGTTTTAATTCCATATTTTGTATTTTGATTTTATTTTGCCATTTTAATTTAGTTTTGATTTGTTTTTATAGAAAAAAAGTTGAAAAGATGAGGACAACAAGATCTCAATCAATGATAATGCTCCAACAATAAAAGAATGGAATTATGAGCCAATGAAAATTGATGGAGCAGATTTATTTTTCAATAAACACTCTTGTTGAGAATTCTTTTGTAAATAATATAAATAATCGATTGTAGAATGTATTAAGGGAGCTTCTCCTCTGCAATTCTAGAATTCTAAAAGCAATATTGTAATAGGGATTTAGAGTTATAGGTGAGAGGAGAGAAAATCTCAGATCTGAGGATTATTGAGGATTTTTCTTTTGCATTCTGAATTATGTATAGAAAACATAGCTTGCACTACTGCAGTGATTGTTGTAACAATAGAGGTTCAAAGATTGTAGAGGACTATTGGAGACCAGAGCCAGAGAAATGGATTCAATAAATTGGTATTTTTATTACTATTTTTTTAAATACTAGTTCCATTTTATGATGGCGAAAATGTGTCATTTTATTCATATTCATGCGCTATTGTTAGTATGAGTAATTTGTCTCAATCGTATGTTATTATTTATGTATTCTCTTATGGGTTGAATTCTGATTTCTAAGTAACTATTTACTCAAAATTCTATTTTTTAATATTAATTTAACAAATAATAATATGTTGTGAACTATTTCTTCATATTATCGTTTAATTATTCGAATTACTAATTCAACAATCAATATCATTTTTTAAACTACTTTCTAAATGTTGTTGGTTGATTATTTCAGTTAATTGGTCTCTTAATAGAATGTGTTTTGGTATTCATAATGTTAGTTAATTGAACTACTTTGTTAGTTTGATATTCATTATAAGCCAAACAGATTTAAATCTCAACTATTTAAATATCTTGCTCTCATTTGGGTTAGATCTATATCTGCCTAATTGAGATAGGATTAGGATTTAGTTCCATTTTTTTACATTTTACAATAATTTTGCATCTAGATTAATTCTACATTCCTAAAGGTCCTCTTCACAAAGAAGCAATCTTTAGTTGTGGCTTCCCTGATCCCCAAATCAGCTTAAGGATCACTTTCTTGCCTGATTAGCAAGAGGAATGATTTGATATCTCTTCTCCATTGGTGGATGAAAGTCATATTTTAAGCCATTGGAGATTAAGAGAATGTAACCAGACCTAGTTAAACCAGTCGGAACCACCATTCCAAATGGAAAAGGAGTTTCTTTAAGATCCGGATTAGGTGGTCTCCTCTATGATGTTGTTGCAACGAATTTCAAGGCATCAACATTTTTGGTGCTAGAAGGAGGGCCTGAAATTTGTTGTATATTGGAGTTCTTGTATTCTAACATTTTATTTTTCACAATGGCTCCTCTTAAACTTCCAATTTGGATTTGTATTTCTCGACGTGCATCTTCCAATACTCCACCAAAAGTGGTAAGACTCTTGGCTCAAGGAAATTTTAATGGTAAAAGGAATACTTCTATATTTAATCATGTTTTATAATTCGTTCAAAAATTTTCAAATTTTACTTTTCAAGGAATTTATGAAGGTATTTTATACATGATTTTTACTCTTACATTCTTCGCAAAAACCAGAAGCTAGTGTCAATCGCTTCTAATTGCCTCAATTCACAACTGAGACCAATTTGTTACAATTTCCTTTTGTAAATTTGATGGCTATAACTACAAACAAGTATGTGATGAAATCAGAGATTTACACAAGTTTGAAAATGAGTCTTTAATTGATTTTACCATTAGATTTCATTTAAATTTCTCGAGATTTAAAATTAAAGAGAAACCTTTGAAAGAGAAATTATTAGGTTGATTTGAATATATTTTCTCTTTTCTTCCCATTCATAACCTATGTCAAATTATTTCAAGCGTTGCTCAATCTCCTTCAAATTTTATTGACATAATTGAAGATTCCAACATAGAGGTGCATACCAATCATGATGAAGTGGCTTCCTCCATGTATGATAAATTCTTAAATTTCGTACATACTTCTTACGGTATTAATGATAATTATGTTAATGAACCAATATCGCAAAGCTTGCAAATTTCGCTAATCAACCGCAAGAAAATACTGGCAAAAATATTAGAGAAGATACTACTTTGAAATCTGAAAATTATTGTGCGTTAAATTTAGAAAAAACAGAACATAAATCATCAAGTACAAACAACAATCAAAGTTTCCAATAACACACAATCTGTTGTACAAATTTCTGAATTCTTTTATGATGAAAAAATGTCAAATTCAAAATAGCAAAGAAACATTGTTCAAAAAAGCACAAGTACACAAATAAATGATCTCAAATATGAAATTTACAATGAAAAAATGCATAAGAGTTCTTAAATAAAGACACTTTTAAATCCATTGATTCTTAGTCTCATTTCTATCTCTATCCTTATCTTTTCGCTGATAGCAATTTATTCCCTCTTTGCAATAATGTTATTTCATAAAATAAAGAGGCTGATCTAAATGAATTTCCAATCAGTTTTTATCAAGATAGAGAATTAATTATTGATCATTCTTCTGGCATTAATGAACATGTGCTTCATATTCCTTCTTGTTTTGATACATTGGATGAGATTGAAGGGAATTCTAATGAATGTCGTGAGGTCATTTATGATAGTTACTTTGACATTGAGGATATTGATTTGTCTTCTTCACAATTGAATCCTCATGATCAAAGTCGAATCAAATGTGAAAATGAAGAACACTCTAATTTAGAAATTGTTTCAAATAATTCTCATTTTCAAATAATTAATCATACTCATGATTTCAGCATTCGAGAAACCATTCCAATTCATGATTTATCTGACGATCAAGCTCTCATTCCTATTTATAGTCATAATTCTCTTTCTAATTCACAAGTTGGTATTATCAATCATTTGAATTCTATTTTAAATCAGACCAATTCTTGTGAAGAGGAAATTGTTTTAAATCAATCTCAATTGTGTTGTAACAATAATTGTAACACTAGTGTAAACTATGATTTGATTTTACTATTTTTCCTTCACTTATTTTGTTTAATTTTTTTTTTTTTTAGATACTTTGTACTGGCATATTAAACAAATCAGTATTGAACACTCAATTGATGCGTTCTCTAAATGGGAAAATGAAGTTTCACATTCTAATCATGAACACCAAGACTTATTTATCTTCCAATTCCAATTGATGTTCACTTCTTATCAATTACTTCTTTCTTCTCAAAAACAGTGTAATCAAGAGAGTGTATTTTCACAATATGGCCAACAATCTAATTCAATTAATAAACTTCCATTGTATTTAACATATTTTCATCCATTTTTTATTGACCCATTTAAAAAATACTTGGAAATTTTTCCTTCATGGAAGATTGTTAATAGTTTAACACTTGCACATAACACTAAAAAATTTATCCATACCATTATATCTAAAAGCTCATTTCCATGATTTGGCCTGTCATTTTCTATTTTGAATCCCTTCCAATCATTAATAGAAATTCATCCAGATTTCTATGATCCAATTGAAATTCAACTGGAAAGGACATTTCAAGAGAAGGTAATTGTGAATAAGCTTCTAACAATATATATACATTCTTCTTTTATATTTAGTTTTTTTAGTTTAATTATATTTGTATTTTTGTTACTAATGATTGATCTGTAAATACAACCAAGAATTAAAATGCTTACATGGTTACATTGGAAGTATGACTATACCTAGTCATGTTTCTTTCATTAAGTTAGAAATAAGAATAGATTAATTTAGATTAGATTTATTTTCTATTTGCACTTATTTCATTATTTTAAATTTTCAATAGAGCAAGTAATGAATCTATTTTCTTCTGGGCATCCCCTTTCATTTTCAGAAAACGGCTTAAAACATTTTAGAAGCTCTTAGATCATACATATTTGTGAAGTACTTGATTGTCTTGTTTTGCAAAAAAATCATCACGATGATCATACATAAAGAAATTCCAAGAATTTTCTACAACTTGACAATTTTTTATTTACAAGTATTTTTAAAAAAAGAGCTCATTTTCACCACTCTTGTTTTCCTGATGTAAATTTGAGGTGGATGCAATATAAAAACTCATTACTTAGCATTTTTAGATCAAATAAGTAGATGATACTGAACATGAGAGAAAATGAATATTCATGTGGTAAAATTTATAGTCAATTCTTTTCCAAGACTTCATCGACTTGATTGTGGAAGCTTAAGATAAGCAAGCAACTAACCATTTTTTCAAAATTTGCAACATGTTCAGGGAAGTATTTATGATTTCGTCTAAATTTGAGGATTATCTAATTTTTCTTCTATTCATTGAAATCTTGATAAGTCTTAATAAATTCTCAGAAAAGTCATATCAGATCATTATGTTTCATAACTCTCTTCATAAGAAAGTTCTGATAAAATTACTTTCCAATAAGATATTCTGATAGTTAATTAAATTATTAAAGGGTTATTTTTTTAAAAGCAAAGTTAAATAGTCGCTTTCTTTTTTAATTGAATACTTTAAGAAATTGTTGGCTCCACAAAATGCCATGTCTCATATCGCATTTTACATATCGGAGGCTCTCAAATGACCATATTCAAAATATCTCTGATTCCCCAATATTCCCATCCCCTCCAATCTCTGATGAACCTTTCCACCTGATATTGCATCATCCATATCGAAAAACCTTTGTATAGAAAATATTTGATTGGAAGAAACTCTTAACATTTCCCAATGAAAAACCTCTCATATTCCCTTCCCACTCATACTCCGAAAATGACTTCACCAATATTGCGATGTCCATACAACCTAGGACCTGATATGACATTTAAACCAGTTTTAAAATATATCGCGTCTATTCATAAATTGCAATTTTGTTGGGGCATATGTTTAGAATTTTTATGTCCCAGATCAAATATGAAATTAAATACGTATAATTAAATGATCGGGTATGTTCTTCATTGCACATTGGCATACCAACGATGTTACATCCCGTACTCAAATTTTCCGATCACCCATCTCTTATAAAATCCAAAGCTAGTCCCACCAATGAGCCACATTGTCTATCGTATTCCCGCATATCATAAGAATAATATCGACATTTTCTCTTCCTAAGTGCTGTGATCTCCGATATGATTATTCTCCAATATCACAATCGCTCCATCACAATTTCCTATTGCATATGCTCATATTGTAACTTTTCCATCACAACACTTATATCGCATCGCGAAACTCAAATGATGCCTTCTCTTAAGATCCTCTGATGTGAAAATATATGATTTATGCCTCTTTGTCATTATCTTTTAACTGTTATATAACACTCAATCATATATTAGCAAAGGTAAATCTCGCAGCTTGGAAATTATGTGTGGCAAAGAAATGTGCGATGTGAAACATCCGATGAAGTGTTGTCCTACGTAAAATACTTTAAGGCACTCTTGGATAATAAAGAAATTGATAAGATGTTTGCAACATGGTTAAATCGTTTTTTATTTCTCTTATATTTAAGTTTTAGATATATCACTCTATATTTAAATCAAGACCTCCCCATCTACACATATGTATTTCGTTATCTTGGATTTGGTCTTGATTCTGAACAATTTATGAAAAACATGAAGTTGATATGAAACTTATAATATTAAGAGAACATTCATTGCTGCAATTCATTAAGAAGCATATTTTCATTCTTATTTCTGATGGATTTGTTTTTATTTTCAAATTCCTTGGACATAAAGCATTGCATGATTCTAGGTTACTGCTCGCTTTAGATTAAATTTAATAAATGATGATTTTGGGTCAATAAAATTTCTTCATGCTTTTAATTTTAATTAAAGGAATAAATTATCTTTTGTTGGAGAAAATGATACCTCTCAGGTAAGATTAAATGCAATTCTCCAATGGTAAGTTTCATGTACCCACTTTCATTTATTTTCATTACTTTACTTTTGTTTTTAGTTTTTGTTGATCTTGAACTCTGTTTTACAAGTCTTCATGAACCTTTCACACCTCTACCAGATCAGTGTTAAAGTTCATTATCTTTTGTTTAATTTGCTTTAATATTCTTGAAAGAAGCAGTAATAATCCTCATTGAATCAGCTAAACCAGGGAGTTTCTGAACCTTTAGTCTATTTCTTTAAGCATTACTTTTATTAAAAAATGTTTAAGATGTTTTTTGCAGGTTTTTCTTTGAAACAAGAAAGTTTGCAGCAGACAAAGACTTCCCATTTAACATATTATCTATCATCACTTCTATTTACACTCTAGATTTTGAGAGCCTCATTTTCTATAACTCTTCAAGATAAACAAATTTTAATCTCAACATAGGAAGGAACAAACATATGCTTATTTTCTTTTATCTCTTTTGCTAAGACATTTGTATAAGCAGTCTTATTGGAGTTTATCTTTTAAATTTGGATTTTTCTTTTAGTTTTTGCTTTTTTTATTTTTGTTTTTGTATATTGATTTATTTTCTTACTTTAGTTTATGAATGTTTTTCCTTTTTATTTTGGTTTTGTTCTCATTTTGGTGGCTCTTCCATGATTTATTTGAAAGGCCTTTTTCCTCACCCGATAACAATTAACATATATGGAAAATCTCTTAACTCTATCCATTTCAGTGAATTTCATCTATTATTAAAGTCAAACCTATATGGAACTATAAAATCATCTTGTTTTGAATCTTTTTCATGGAGGAACACACATTCTTACTAAGTGACGAGTTTACTTTTTCAAGGAAAGAATTGATTTGAGTTCAATACAATGAATCCCTACAACCCCTCCACATAAAAGTCTCTGATTAATAGTTGTAGGGAGAGAATTTGGAGTAAAAATTATGTAAGTATTATGTCCATTAAACATAAATCTCTATTACTATTCCACCTCTTTCACTCAAATACAACATAAACTAAAAGCTTGCAAAATGTGTTTATCAAAAGGGTGATTAAAATAGGATGCATGGGAAATACAAATAAACTCGTCGGGGCTATGGGCACTTTCTAGCAATGGGACTAGGCTTGTATGGCATAAAGGACAATTTCGTCGAGGTACTATTCAAACTCGCTGGCAGCGAAGCGATGTCAGAGACAATCATAAAATGGATATATGATTTATCAAAAACTCTTATCTCTACCTTATTCTATTTTTCATATGAAGTAGCTTTAAAACAAATTTTCCTAAATTTAGATTCATGACTTTTGTTCAAGCCTTCTTTGAGTACTTATCTTTACAAGCTCATATTGATTAATCTATTTATGTGGGGCCTATGGAAATATTTTACTGTTAAATGATTTCATGATTCTCATTAATTTTAACCTTTGGATAAATTAAAGTTTATTATCTTTAACCAAAGATAACTAGTTCTTCCCAGTGTGTCGTCGTTGTTGTAGGGAAAACCCAACAACCTCCATTACTTCAAATAAGGACGACCTTTTCCATTAAGTTTTGGCAAAACACCTTTTATGATTTTCATTAAGTTAATCATCCCTCTTTTTAATTTCATCATATTTATGTTTTGATTGTTTCATTGAATCTGAATTTTCACAAGCTTTCCATCGATACTTGTTTCACCTCATTTGGTCAACCAGTTTGTAAATAACGCTCTTTGAAGTTTGATCATTTTCTCGCTTGGACTAAAAAATCTAAATAAATGTATGATATTTCAAAATTTTGCAATTAAAATCATCATTCATTGTAAATATTAACTCTTAGTTAATTTTTAGTAATTCTTTCATTTTCACTAATGGTCCTACAAAATGACTTAGCTAAATTGCACGTCAGTTGAAAAACGTTTCGAAATGTTGGTAATTTACTCCAATTTGTTATTTTAAAACAATTTGCCAAACCCAAAACCCTAAAATTTCAAAGTGGTTGTAGTCCAATTCGTAAGATTGTTAACTCACATGAGTCCCACTTCACCTCCCTTCTCTCCATTCCAAAAAAATTGTGATAAATTTTTTCAATTGTGATACCGTGATATCGAATATCACATTTCGCAATTTCACTAAGCTCGTCAATTACTATATTGTGATTTTGCGATTAGAAAAAATGTGATATATTTTTTATTTTTTTATAAAGCTTTTAATCATCTCCTTATGCCTCTCGACTCACTCACCTTACCTCACCCTCACATCACTTCCCTTCCACCACACCACACCACACCCCTTATCCTTCCATCAACTCCTCCCTTATCCCTCCATTCTCTCCCCATCCTCCACGTTCACACTCCTCCATAAGCCTCCCACTTACGATACGTATAAGGAGTTTGGTTTTTATATATTAATTTGAGTTTTAGATTTTATTAATATAATGTGTAATAATTATATTATATTTATATTATAATATACCATATTACAATTATATTTCAGTTAATTTTTAAATCATTTTTTATTAATTAATTTCTGTCAAATAATTAATTAGGTTTAATAATGTAGATGCATTTAAGTAGCATTAATTAATTAATGACTATAGTCTAATTTAGAATTAAATTTTAATTTAAAATTTCTGATTTTTAGCCCAAGCAACAAAAAGTCTTTTGGCAATTTTAATATAACAACTTTGGAAGTTCATAAATGGGTTTTTTCTTGAAAAAATGAGGCCAAGGACAGCTCATTGGATAGATAAAATTATGGGAATATTTCTGGAGTAGTTTCATTTCCAGATTTGATCATTTATTGGGTCTAAAATCCAGCAGAAGATCAAGCTCCTAATTTTTAATAAAATTAATTTTCTGAGTTTAATTGTCTACATTCTCATTTGCCCACAGCTTCTTCTAAGTGAAAATCCATTCGTCTATGTTCCCCTTGACCAATTAAATCTTCATAGACATCAATAGAAAGTTCATATTTCTTTTATTTTAATTATGTAATTAAGTTTTCATTGGATTTGTTTTAATTCCAAATTTTATATTTTGATTTTATTTTTCCATTTTAATTTTGTTTTGATTTGTTTTTGCAGAAGAACAATTGAAGAGATGAGGACAACAAGATTTCAATCAATGAGAATGCTCTAGCAATAGAAGAATGGAATTGAGCTAATGAAAATTGATGGAGCAGATTTAGTCTTCAATAAACTTTCTTGTTGAGAATTCTTTTGTAAATATTATATATAGCAGACTGTAGAATGTATTAAGGGGACCTCTCTTCTCTGCAATTCTGGAATTCTAAAAGCACTATTGTACTATGGATTTAGAGTTGTAGGTGAGAAGAGAGAAAATCTCAAATCTGGAGATTATTGAGGATTTTTCTTTTGCATTCTAAATTATGTATGGAGAACAAGGCTTGCACTACTACAGCCTTTCTTGTAACAATAGAGGTTTAAAGATTGTAGAGGACTATTGGAGACCAAATCCAGAGAAATTGATTTAATAAATTGGTATTTCTAATACTATTGTTTTAAATACTAGTTTCATTTTATGAGGGCGAAAATGTGTCATTTTATTCATATTTGTGCACTATTGTTAGTATAATTAATTTGTCTCAATCATAGGTTATTATTTATCTCTGCTCTTATGGGTTGAATTTTGATTTCTAAGTAACTATTTACTCTGAAATCTATTTTTTAATATTGATTTAACAAATAATAATATGTTATGAACTATTTCTTCATATTATCATTTAATTATTCGAACTACTGATTTAACAATCAATATCATTTTGTGAGCTACTTTCTAAATGTTGTTGGTTGATTATTTCAGTTAAGATATCTCTGAATAGAATGTGTTTTGGTATTTGTAATGTCAGTTATTTGAACTACTTCACTAGCTTGATATTCATTATAAGCCAGACATATTTAAATCTCAATCATTTAAATATCTTTCTCTCGGTTGAGTTAGATCTATATCTGCCTAATTGAGATCGGATTAGGATTTAGTTCCTTTTGCTTGCATTTTAGAATAATTTTGCATTTATATTAGTTCTATATTCCTAAAATTCCTCTTCATAAAGAGGCAAGCTTTAGTTGTGGCTTGGTTGATCCTTAGATCAACTTAAGGATCACTTTTTGGCCGACCAACAAGAGGGCTGATATGATGTCTCTTCTCCATTGGTGGATGAAATTCATATTTTAAGCCATTGGAGATTGAGAGAAGGTAACGGAACCTACTTAAACTAGTTGGAGCCAAAATTCCAAATGGAAAAGGAGCTGCTCCAAGATCTAGACTGGGTGGCCTCCCCTATGGTGTTGTTGTAGTGAATTTCGAGGCATCAACACTTGGAAAAACTTATTTCTTCAATTATTCTCACACCAAAACATTACTCTCAATCACACCACAAGCTACCAATTCTTTTTCACTCTACAACACATAAAATTATGAGATACTTCTCAAATCATTTTTGAGTTCTACATACACAATTATATTATATCTTTGAATAGCTTCAACAATCTCTACTCACTACAATGGCATACTCACACACTTTCAAGACAACGAACCAAATAGACTCAAAGCCTTCCTCTACTTGTCAATTTTCTGTGTTAGATAACTTAGTAAATGCTACATGTTATGGACCACTCAACAATTCTTTTCACATGCTTGAGATTTGGTTGAGATAGGCTTCTTGACCAAATCAAACCACTTACTCCACTAGTATTTTGATATCTTCAACCTTGATCAACTTCTAGAGGCCCCACAACTTGATTCAACATTTTTCTAGAAAATTTTCATCATAATCTTCACCACAATACCAAAATTAGCTGAGTTGTGCGAGGAATGTGGAGAAATTCTTGTGAAAATGCTCGATCGCATGCACAACAATGGTCAAACTTGACTAAAACTCCTCATTCTCTCATACATGTCTATCTCCCAGTGACTGGACACTTTCTGTGGCTCTGGTGACCCATAATCCATGCGACTCAGGCAATGAATGCTCAAAATCATCTTTCCTCAATTCAAAACATGCTCAAACTTCTTTGAGATCTTGGCAAGCCTTTACAGGACCTATGGAAGTCACTGACACCTCTACAACACTACACCCAATCACTAACACATCACTATCATCATCTTAAGTCAAACTAGATGCCAACTAACAACCATACTAAACATATGGACCATAAAACTGCTTCAGAACATCTTTGCCATTATATGTAGCTCAAAAAATTACCAGACACCTCCAACACCTATACAAACAACTCAAACATTCATTGACACTTGTAGATCATCTCCAAGCCCTATGTATCATAGCATCAAAATGTGGACCTAATCTGGGATATGGAGACCTAATCAACAAGGCCCCTCAATTCTAACTCCTGTAGCATCCACCAACATCTATATGCAACAACATGATCAAGAATATCATCACATCTCCAAGCTAGTCCAAGATATTAGACATTCCAAGTACCATATACATGTCATCCATACATAAGCCACCTATAGCCACACATACACATGCATAACCAAATATCCTACAACCCAAGCAACTAGGTTGATGTCAATGCCAGCCAGCAACACACCTGCAACACTGCAACACACATCAATTCCAATAGCCTTTCCATTTCCCAGATAAACATGGTGTTGTGGGTTTTTCCACTTGATTTGTTTTTATTGGTACTCATAATTCCTTATGGTTGTGGGTTGTAACAAACACTTTGGAATCCCTATAATAGTTTGAGTTGAGTTACTAGTCCTAGAGCCTATGTTGGGACAAACACTCTGGAATCTTTGGTGGGTTGAGTTACTAGTCCCTAGAGTTGGATTGGGAAAATGCTCTAGAGCTCTAGAAGGTTGTGGGTTTAGTTACTAGTTCCTGAAGCCCTTGAAAAATTGGGTAGAGACCGATCTGGTTGGTGTTAGTGATTTCCAGCCGTGGAGTGGAATCATTGGTTGAGGATTGAGGTGGTTTGGCCTCTGGAAGCCCTAGTTTGGTTTTGTTGGTTTATTCCATGATATCCCACATTCATGCTTGGAATATGGAGCAAGGATGATTAGATGAAAGAGATATTTGGGTCAACCCAATCTATGGGCGGGTGGTACATGAAAGTCCTTGAATTGGTTGGCATTTTCATATGTTAATGATAGTTATTATTTTATTATGATTCATGTATATTTGTTGTCAATATGTTGGTGATATTATGGCTAAGTTTTCATGGTTTATATGTTGGTTATTTTCTAGTTATATGTTGTTCATATGATGTGTATCTTCTATGACTATTGTTATGAATTGTTTAGTTATTGATTGGTTGATGAACATATGGACTAATAAGTTATGTTGCATCTATGAGGAGAGGGAATAGGGCCTTATTGTTGGAAAAAGTAACTATGGTCGGTCTTCAATAATGTACTTGAATCATTATGTAATGTACTTGTCAAAAGAATAAAGAAAAGGATTATTATTATTATTGTTGTGACTTATTAAAGCACGGGTTTCATGCTGGGGTCACCATATTTTAGGTCAAAGTCCCCATTGAGGACTTATAGGATTTATTCCAAGTCTATAGAATTATTGTACATTTAAAGAGACCCTTCTTGGGCTTTTGAATCATCCAAAAAGGTTAAGTATTGAGTCAAATATGAATTATGGAACCTCCACACCATGTCGGCCTAAAGGAAGATCAATTCAGCCTAAGACCCTATTCGACCCCAAAAAAAGCCTATAAAAGGAAGGACATTGAATTCATTTGGAGCATCACTTCTCATTCTCTCTCTACTAAGTAGAAGTGCGAAAATATGTTTGTTAGACAGAAGTGTGAAGTAGGAAGCTCAGAATGTCTTTTGCTAGGAAGATGAAGTGAATGTGAGTTTGGGAAAGTCTAAGGAGTCAAGGAAAATCAAAATTTTGGTGGTGGTCTCTCTCTATTTCATGCTCTGGATTGGGAGATCGAAGTCTCCCAAGTTGCACTGTTTCCAAAAGATGTTGGCTGCTGCAAGTTGCTACATATACAAAGTTGATGGGAAGAGGTCAATCTTCTGGAGGCTGACTTGGTTTGGAGTTAAGGTCTAGTCTTGGTCTAGGGTGAAGAGTCTCAAATAATACTATTGGAAGGAAGAATTACTTTGACTAGGTTTTCCCCTCTAGGGGGATTTTTCCCTAGCATGTGCCTACATCTTGTGTTCATTATTTTATGTGTTGTTTCTTTTGGTAATTGTTTGATGAACTAAAGAAAGAAGATATAAAGTATCGTAATAATAAGAAACATCACAAGTAATTATCATGGTTGAGAAAAAATTTACCGCCTTTCTTATTTTCCAACATGGTATCAGAGATTTGGTGAAGAAAGAAGAAAAAGGCAGATCCATTCATAGGCACTATCTCAGGGAAGGAGTCTATCATATTCCAGGAAGATGTCTAACTCTATCAAGGGTGATAATAAGCTTGAAGGAGCATCTAACTTCATATCTTGGAAGAAGAAGATTTACCTAATCCTTGAGGAGAATAAGGTGCTAGATTTGGTAAAAGGAAATGTATGAAGCCTTGTCGAAGCTATTCACTATTAAGAACATTGGTCAAGTAGCAAGTTTGAAGAATGAGCTGAGGGATATGAAGATGACTAAAGAAGATATTATTGCAACATTATTTGTGAAGATAGCTAGATTTAGGGATGATGTTTTGGCCATCAATTTTATTATTCTGGACAAATAATTGGTGACCACTGTTATATTATGATTTCCACCCTCTTGGGGTGCATTTGCTTCAGGTCTCAATAGTTGGAAAGTAGCTCCCACCTTTGAAGAATTATGGACCACATGTAGTCAAGAAGAATTAAGGATCTAAATGGTTGCCAATCCTAAAGAAGTATCAAATGCTTATGTTTCTCATCATAAAGGAAAGAGATCGAAGGGATGAAGGAACAAAGTTGACATGTCTAAGATAGAGTGCTATCAATGTCATAAGAAAGGTCACTACGAGAGTGACTGCCCCGAGAATCCAAAGAATAAGAAGAGAGGAAGAGATCAAGCCAACCTTGTTCCAGAAGGAGACTCAAAGAAAGTCAAGCCCGAAGAATCGGACATTAGGGAATTACACCATTAATTCATTTTCTTTACATAACTTATTTTATATGTTTTATAATTTACAGGTTTTTAACATATATTTGGAAAAGACATTTCTGTATTGCTTTAAGTTTGTAGGTTACCCTCAAGCTTTTGAGGGAGCTCCCAACAACTCTCAAATATAAGTATCTCATGTCTTTTGAGTTTTGGGTTCATGTACTCATTTAGTTCTGATTATATTAAATACTAATCATCGTTTTCCCCTTGTTGTCTTGCTTAGGAAAAACATATGCAAGAATGAGGGTATCTCGAGACAAGGTTAGTCAAGAAACAAAGGTATGTTTTGAATACAATGATTTAAAGGATTATTCATTTGATGATATATTACTAACTTTGTTATGAATATTTGTATTGAATATTAGTGATCCTTGTTTGGGTGATTCATCTCTTGATAAATCTACCCACCCCTCTCATATTCTTGATTGACTATGTAGAACCCTAGACAGGTTCTGTAAAGCCCTAACTGAAGGGTATGCTTATGTGAAGGCCTAGAATCCTAAGTTGCTTAGGGATATTGTGAAATTTTAGTTGAAGTTTTTATTGATGATGTCATGTTTTGGATTTTGGTATGATCAGGAAATCCTAACTTGTTAGGGTTGAATAATGAGGTCTAAACTCCCAAACCTTTGAAGTTTCAGTAATGTTGGGTTTGCTATGTTTCTACATTAGAACCCTAGCTCATTAGAGTTTTGTCGAACATGTTTTCTACATTGGAACTCTATCTTATTACTAACTTTGTTATGAATATTTGTATTGAATATTAGTGATCCTTTTTTGGGTGATTCATCTCTTGATAAATCTACCCACCCCTCTCATATTCTTGATTGACTATGTAGAACCCTAGACAGGTTCTGTAAAGCCCTAACTGAAGGGTATGCTTATGTGAAGGCCTAGAATCCTAAGTTGCTTAGGGATATTGTGAAATTTTAGTTGAAGTTTTTATTGATGATGTCATGTTTTGGATTTTGGTATGATTAGGAAATACTAACTTATTAGGGTTGAATAATGAGGTCTAAACTCCCAAACCTTTGAAGTTTCAGTAATGTTGGGTTTGCTATGTTTCTACATTAGAACCCTAGCTCATTGGAGTTTTGTGGAACATGTTTTCTACATTGGAACTCTATCTTATTAGGGTTTGGTGAAATGTGTGAGCAAGACCCTTACAGTGTCTTAGAATCGATTTACTTGGTATGTGTGTGTTGATTTTTGAAGAGATTGTTGAAATTGGAATTTTTTGGTTGAGTTTGATGATTGTTTATAAATCTAGGGTTTGTAAACTAACCCTAGTGGTAGTTGGTCATGATAGTGATTGATTCATGAGTGATTGAAAATAAAGGGGTTTGGAACTAACCCTAGTTGAATTTGGTCAGGTTAATGACTAATATATGATTTACTTTGATTGATTTTTTTGTATGAAATTTAGGATTTGTATGAATCCCTAGTGAGAAGTATAACATATGAAATATTGTTAGATACTTTTTAGATCTATTTTTGTGAAATTGTTTCCAGGGTTTCTTATATGTTGAAGGAAGGTATGTCATACCTTTCGAAGTGACATTGAAACTCTAGATGGAATGAAAATTAAAGTAATCTAGGGTGTATGACAAAGTCCCTAGCAAGATGTTGAAGATTATATGTCTCTTGTTTATAATTAAGTCTAGCCATATTATATGAATAAAGATGAAATTATTTTGTTATTCTTGTTAGGGCCTCAATCTACCTCAGGCTGAGAAAGGCAGGATCTAGGGTAACATCAAACCATGCTTAACCTGGTATCTAGCCCTACCAGGTTGGGAAAGGGCTCTCTCCTTGTCAATCTCAAAAGAATATGATAAATAGAGCTTGAGATGACTAATGTAAAGACTGATTTTAGGCTAGATATATGCTTAGAGGAGTTTGATTGAATTCAATTTTGGTTTGCTGGATCAAATGTGAAAGACGGATTTGGGTCAGGGGAATGGACATAGTCTTGCAGAGATCTCTATGGGGCAAGGTAGGCAAATGGTTTAGTACTTCTAATTGAGTGAGATGGAGAGATTTTATACTGGTGAAGAGTTGGAGAGGGCATGAAAGTCTCAGGGATCCTCTCCAAACAATTGAAAACATAAATAACTAAACAAACCTTAGGTAGAGCACTGCAACTTCAATGAATTCTACCTTTATCCTTGTTTCATTTAGTTAAGATGAATAGAGAGAGATGATGGCATACATAAACACATGTAAACTTTCAATTACAGAAGGAGAAACCATGCCGAATCAAGTTGCCACAAGAATCCCATAAAGTGTTGCAAACTCTGGTCTATTCCTTTGCCAAACTGCAAATATGAGTGTACAATAATGCTCAAAGCATTCACAAGAGTCCAACATTTTCCAATGACTGAAAAACTACTAGATATAGGCAACAAACAACTCATTCTAGGCTTTAGGGGTCAAATTCGTGAGTTTAGGAGCTATTTCAACAAGATTTAGACTAAGAACTGAAAAGTAGGCAGTGGAACAGCTTGCCTATAAAACCTAGGAAACTGATTCATTCAATTGTAAACTACCTTTTCATGATGTATCTACCTCCATGAGTGAAAATTTAGTATATTTACATCAAAATCCATCAAGTCACATCAAATTACATCATGAGTTTGACTATTAGAGAGAGAAAAGTCAAATTGAGAAGAAACTAGTCGAAAAACAGAGTTTTTTGGCCAAAATGACAAAATTTCATCCTGTGCGTCGCACTCTTGTCCCTGTGCGTCGTGCTAATTCGGAGCTAATTTTGGAGGTCTTCCCATGCACCAAATTTTCTCCACGTGGACTTGTTGGAAAGGTCTGCCTATCTACTTTCCCAAACAAGTGGAATTTCTAAATTTGGTGTCCATTTTCCCCTCCAAAAATGAGTTCTCCCAACACTGCTTCCTATGTGGACAAAAAGGGGCAAAACGAGCATTTTTGAGGTGTTTTTGACCCTTTTGGAAGCTCAAAAATTGTCAAAATTTCTTGGCCATGTGAGGTAATTCATATTTTTTCATCAGGAATCCAAAAATTTTGAGTTTTCCTCCAAATGAGGTCCCTAGAAAAAGCGCGCACCAGGTGACGCGACGCATCAGGCAGAAAATCCTGTATTTTAGTCCAAAAATTCAAAATTTGCAAAAAGTTTCCCAAATTTCTTGAAATTTGGGCTGAGTGTCCTTCATCAAGTTTTCTGTTGGGCTAAGGAAGACTTAGCCAAGATCTAGAGTTTATCTTGTTCTTTTCTCTTCCTGAATGCTTTCCTCAACTTGGCCTTCAAAGTCCTAATTCTCGCTTTGCAAGCTTTGTTTCTCGCCAAGTAGTGGTAGGTCATGTGCCTCAACATCTTTTTCTCTTTGTTGGCATTCTCTAGCATCTTTTCCAAGTGCATGTTTGTCCTCTCAAGCCAAGATTCATGATCATCTTCAATTTCTTTTTCAAGTGGTGTCAATTTGGTTTTCTTCCTCTTGGCAGCTTGCCGTTTGCCCTTATGTTTTGGAGCTCCATAATGGTTTGCTAATCCTCTAACTATTTGTTCCTTTGCTCCAGATAGTTTATTATCCACTTGGCTCTTTCCAAGTTGAGAGACAAGTCATGAATGTCATCTTGCTGCTCCCAGATGATCTCCTTAAGCTTTGAGCTCAAATCAGTGTCATCATCCTGAATAAGAATGAAATCTGTCTCTTGACCTCCTGAAGGTCCCTCATCATGCAATGGCTGCTTACCCTTGTCTTGTACCTGCTCTGTTGTTGGAGGAAACGAGACCCCTTCCACCCCAGGTGGAGATAATACTCGTTTTGCTGCTGCAAACAACCTTCTAGTGCCCTTTTGGTAAGTGACAAACACTGGCACACTGGTGGTTTGTGTCTCATGCACCTCTTGTTGATGTAAAGGCTCTCCTGCCTCATGGAAAACTGATGGGCGCATTTGAGGATCAGTAAAGACCTCATATTAAATGAAATCCTCACATGAAACATTTAGTAAACTGAGCTGATGCAAAACAACAATTTTGATTAGTGCAAAGTGATAGATGTTGTTATACTACTGATGAGGAGGCTTCCTTTGCACCAATGTGGTCATCTTCTGAATATTCCAGCAAATGAAATAGGGGAGGTTCATCATCCTCACCCTAGTGAAATGCATCAACAATATGATATGATAGGTGTATAAGTGAGAAAATCTGCCCTCACAGCTGAAATATTTGATTATGAGTTTCATAAGGGGAGCATATGTGTCCTGTAGGTACCTGAAAGGGAAGACCCTACTAACATGCCTCTGAAAACTAGCCTTGATATAAGGCTCATAATGATCTTTTTCCACCAGCTGCCCCTTATTCCATTGCTCACCTACATTTGGAATACCGGTTGCTTGAGCTATAGTCTTAGGTGTCAAGGTGAATGTCACACCTGCCAAATTGACCTAGCCATTGTGAAGATGGAGCACAAACAGTCTGGCAAGCTCATGGTGGTATTTGACTCTTTCCACCATCTCACAAAATTGATAACAAGATTGATGTTGGAAGCATGTCACAGCAAGAGGACAAGCCAAAAACTCAGCAAGTGAAGTAGGCTACTCCTGGTTATATTTTCTACTCTTGTGAGGTCTCCTTGGTGCATGGATTTCTTTGGAAGAGCCACTAACTATTTCCTCATTTATTTCATAATAAGAATCTGACTCCATGTTTGCTAATCCTTGAGTTTTCTTAGATGAGTATGAAGAGATTTTAGGGTGACAATAGATATTTTCTACTAAAAGATAGGGATTGATGGTAAGGACTGTGAAGGAACTATATATGAGGGGTTGGGGATGCTGCTGGTTGGGTTTTTGGGGAATAAAAAGGTTTGGGGAATAATATTTAGGGTTTAGGGTTGTTGATTAGGGTTTGGGATAAGTGAAGGTAGGGATTAGGGTTAGTAGTTTTATGGATATGGGGAATAGGTAAGTATGGATGAAAACAGAGGGAGAAAATAGGTGAATGAAATGTAGTGAGGGAGTGAAAATGGTAGGGGTGGGATTTAGCAACAAAAACAATGATTTGTAAACCCTAGGCAGTTTTCTCAACAAACTGTGCAAGGAGATAGGGTTTAAATTTTTCCCTATTGAATCACCATAAATACTGAAGCAAACTCATATATAGAGCATATGGGAGTGTTGACTTACTTGTGCAATGAGGAATTTACAATTTTGGGAGCTTTGGAGGAAGATTTGAATGATTTCGGGCCTTGTAGACTGGTGTGCCACGCCCACTCACAGGTGCACCACGCCTCTCTGGTGCATCGCGCCAGTTATAAATTTGAATGCAAACAGTGCTTAGTGTGCGCCGCGCAAGCCAAGTGCACCGTGCCTGCAAATTTTCACCTTTTGACTGCAAAATCGCTCCCTTGGCTTTGAAAACGCAAATTGCACTTGCTCTCTTCTCCTTTGGACACAAATGAGCCTCCTTTGACATGAAAAACACTTTATATACCAATGGTTTTAATTTTTGACTTATGAAAACCCACTTTGCTAATGTTTGCTTTTCACTTGCTTTTTAAAACTCTGTTTTGGGCAGTTTGTCTTACTTTTTGCCTTTGATGGACTAAATGCTTTGACATTTTGTTTCTTTTGTAGGAACTGGAGTGGTAGAGGCTTGGCAAGGTGACCAGGGCTGCCTATTGAAATTATTACATATAGAAAAATGAAATTACATGAGATTTGTACATAAAACATAAAAACTCTGTTTTTCCTCAAAACATGGTTTTGAGGAAAAATCAATCACTGAGCATGTGATTATTGAAATTATTGTTGTTGAGACTTTATTTGACCTCCTCATGCACCTACTAACCCTTATTGAGCGTTTTCAAGACCTTATTGATGAAACCCTAGACCTAATGAGACCTAAAACCCTAAAAATGACTTTTGCAGATGTAAAGGCAAAAATGACTGCAAATGACCTAAATATATGAAAATGGGCCAGTAGGTAAAGATCATGAGGGAAAATTTATAATATGCCACTACCATCAGATGATCCATGACCCTAATGGAATTCAAATGATCGGATGAGACACCTAACATGCAATGCAACAAGAGAATTTGATCACTGATGGAGGGATGAAGATACCGACACTAACATTGGCTCCAATGGGGATGGTAGCTCCTTGGAGGTGCCAAGAACCGCAGATCTTTGGGAGAGTAGACAAGTGCCTTCATCCATTGGGAAATGGAGTCAATAACTTCAAAACACCCAACAACCAATTAGTTGACTCAATTTCAAGACTAAAATCCGACTCAAAACTAACTCAATTTCAAGATTGAAATCGACTTGAAAACTTGACTCAAACAATCCAAACCAAAACTGAAATCAAACCTTCAGTTTTATAGCCTTCACTTCAGTCCCCAAACTGAATGAATGATTACAGTACACACTTGTAATGAAGGAAATAAAATGGTATGTACAATGATACATATGACAGTAGAAAACTGTTCAAAGATGGTACTGTTTCAGTAGTCGACCATTGATTGGCCCACCTGGACAATCTTCTCCATCCATTTCTTTCAGCAAGAAAGCATTCTGACCCCAGTATGTAGAAATTCTGAAATGTCCTTCCCACAGGTTCTCGAACTTTCTGTGCTTACCTTTGTCTTCGTTTCGAGCATCCCATTTCAACACTATGTCTTCAATTTGAAACTTGTCTGCATTTGCCTTTCGATCATATATTTTCTTGATTCTCTCTTGCAGCTTGAAGGTGTTCTGAACAATATCCTCTCTAGTCTACTGTAAATGGATCATTTGATTGATTCTACGCTGCAAATGATCTTCCCCACTGCCAACTTCCTGCAGAAGTTTAACAACTAGGACTGCGAGAGATGTAGGGAAAACCGTGTCAACACCATACACGATCTCGAAAGGGGACGTGCCTATCGATTTTTTCTGACTTACTCTATCCGCCCATAGTGCATTGACCAATTTCTTGTGCCAACTCTTTTTGATAATGTTGACTAATGATTTATTTGAGGATTCCACCAATCCATTACCTTGTGGATAGTATGCACTTGAGTGCCCCAAGGTAATTTTATATTTATTGCAAAAATCAATCATCTTTTTAGATTTAAAAGCTGTTGCATTATCTGTAATCAGCTTATTAGGACAACCAAAATGTGACAAAATATTGTTCTCAAGAAACTGAATTATTACAGAATTAGTGGCCTCTCGAGTAGGAATCACCTCAATCCATTTAGTGAAGTAGTCTGTTGTTGTGAGGATCCACTTATGTTGTGCTGAAGAAGTAGGATGGATCTCACCAATGAAATCCAAACCCCATTGCTAGAATGGAGCACTTACTTCAACCGGTTTAAGTGGAAAAGGTTGTAATTTTCTCTTACCTTGAAAAATCTGTCATTCGTGGTAGCTTGTAACAATTTTGTATACATCAGAAAATAGGGTTGGCCAATAATATCCCGCTCTCAAAATTTTATTAGCTGTTGTCTTCCAAAATAGATGACCTCCACAATATCCTTTGTGAAAATCATCTGTGACCTATCTTGCTTCTTCTTCAACCAAACAATTCAAGACACCACCAGGATCTTTCCAATAGAGTGCATTATTCATTATAAAAAACTTGGCAGCCTTTAATTTTAGGGTCCTACTTTTTTTCTTATCCATTCCAGGTGGCAGTGAAATATGTTGGAGCACATAAACAATATCCAAGTACCAAGGAGAAAGAAGAAACATTTCAGATACCTGAACAAGTGAACTTTCCTCATCTTCTTCGGACATAGCAACAATGAGATTTATGTCCAAGGCATGCAAATTAGATTCCGCCATCAGTTTGGCCAGCCCCTGTCCTTTGATGAGCTTTGTCGGTTTGATCTCCACATCATATTCTAACAAAGCTGCGATCCATTTACCTCGTCTCCCTTCCAGATCTGTTTGCACTAAGACATATTTAACGACAGCATTAGGGACATAAGCAAGGATGTGAGAATGCAGAATATAAACTCGAAAATATTTCAATTCCTTTACCAAAGCAAGAGCTTTCTTTTCAATAATATTGTACTTTAAAGCTGCATCCCTTATTGTTCTGCTGAAAAAAACAATTGGTTTCTCAAGCTGGTTTCTTTTCTATGTTAAGACTGCTGCCATAGTATGATCTGAAGCAAATGAAAACAAAATAAAATCTTGGGAATAATCTAGGCTGATCAAAATTGGAGCTGAAGAAAGGGCTAACTTTACCAAATTGAAAGACTTGATGGCTTCCTCGGTCCACTTCACTACACTATTTTTCTTTAACATGTTTGTGATTTCCCTCAAATGTTCTGCAAGATTTGGCACAAAACGACGTAAGAAATTCATCTTACCGTTGAATGCTTGGATCCCCTTTTTACTTCGTGCAAAATCAATCTTCTGAATGTCTTCCACTCAAGCTGGATTGATGCGGATGCCCTCCTTGGATATGATATGACTGAGAAGCTTTCCTTCATCCATGGAAAACAAGCTCTTCTTTGGATTGAGAGATATGCCATACTTTCTACACCGCTGAAATACAATCTTCAAATGATAAAGGTGCTCTTCATATGAATTAGAAAAAACAGTCAACTCATCAAGATAAACAATTAAAAATACATCTTTCTCATTTGCAAATGCGATATCCATAGTTCACTGAAAGGTTGCACCAACATTCTTCAATCCGAATGGCATCTTGGCATAATGGAAAGTTCCCCACGGAGTGGTGAATGCTGTCTTGTCTCTGTCATCCTCATGGACCAAAATTTGGTAATAACCAGAATACCCATCGAGTAGTGACATACAGGATGCTCCAGCTACTCTTTAAAGCATGTGATCCATCTTGGGTAATGGATAACTATCTTTCAACGACACTTTATTCAGATTTCTGAAATCAATACATAATCGAATCTCACCTGTTTTCTTGTGCACGGGCACCAAATGAGAAATCCAATCTGAAAATCTTATGGGAACAATTATACTAGCTTTGTACAATTGATTCACTTCCTTCTCTATTGAGGGTAGCAACTTTGGATTTATCCTTCTTAGCTTCTATTGAAATGTCTTTTGATTTGGCTTGATCGGGATGATGTGCTGAATTATGCTCTTATCATATGCCTTCAAATCTGAATAGTCCCAAGAAAATACATCAGTGAATGAAGATAATAAACTAATATATTTTTCCTTTACCTGTGGAGGCAAGGCCTTTGATAACTTAACCATTTTAGGATTTTTTGCTGATCCAATGTTTACATCCTCAACTCCTTTCTCGATTGGTACCAAGCTTGGTTTCCGGGCTACATCATCTTGATCAAACAACTCCTCTAAAGGTATTAGACCTTTAGGAATGACATTGTCCTTGAGCTGCAAAACTTCCATCTGATTTACTTCCATATCCACTTCACCATCATCATGCTCTCCATCTATAGAAGTGTCTTTGTATTTGTCTTCATTTTGAAGAAATTCTTCAATCTCTTTATCATCTTGAAACACTTGCCAATATATTTGATTATCAAGGATAGCAGGGTGATGTTTCACATGAATTTCAAACTTATTGTTTGAATTCATCGGAATTTTCAAATTACTTGCAGCTGTTGCAAGAGAATCTGCAATAACATTCTGTACATGAGGGACACATGTCAAAGTGTAATCTGGAAACAATCTCAAAATATCTAATAATGCATTATGATAAGCCTCCATGCGAGGATTTGTAGCTTGGTATTCACCCTTCACTTGCTTGATAACTAACTCGGAGTCGCCATATACTGAAATTTTTTTAGCATTTAACTTCTTAAGGATTTTCAAACCAGCAATTAAAACCTCATATTTAGCCTCATTATTTGAACAATCAAAAGCCAATTTATATGAACAAACCCTTACATTACTTGGCACTTTGTTTGGAAGAAATTCAAGGCTGCGTATCCAAATGTCAATTCCAACACCTTCCCTACCTACTGTGCCATCAAAATCCATGCTCCACAAACCGGCTTCATCCTCTAAGTGCTAAAATTCTATTTGCTCTTCTTCTTTTACTTGTTGTCCATCAATTTTTTGCTACTGTCAGAAGGTTGATTGCTTAGTGGTACTATCAAGCTTTTCTCTTTCTTGATCTAGTACAGCTCTAAAATTTTCAGTGATCTCTGGAATATCTTCTGCTTCAACTACTTGACTATATACATCATTAAAACTATCATAATATAGAACAAAAGATTCTAAATCAGTATGTACATAATTTATTGGATGATTTAGAGGTTTCTCCTTGCTATTGATCATGTACTTCATCTTTTTCTCTAGTATAATTTCCTCAACTGACCAAACACGGGAATAGTAGCATAGGAGAATTCAAGCTGCAATTTCCCTTTGAGTTTTTCTCCCCAAGATCTGGAAAGTAGCATGCAAAATATAGGAGGAATATCTGCCACAACCACATCCATCAAAACATTCTTCGTTGGAATCTGATCTAAGGTGACAACTAAATCTTTAATAAGCCCAATGCACCTAACCCTACCAGAATCAAAGGAATATAGATCATGGTACTTGCGAGTGATATCTAAACCCAATTTTTCCATGATTGCTTTAGGCATGAGATCATGAGACGCTCCCGAATCAAACATGGCATTGTGCAATACATAATCATGCAATCTAAAGCTGATGTAAAAAGGAGCTACATCAATATCCTCAGACTGACCTTCTAATGCTGGCCCAAAGATAATTTCGGGTTGATCATCTTCCACATTTACCATATCAGATAATGGATCCAAATTCAAAAACTTCGACACCTGACCTTTATAGCTGTTGTTCTTCATTAATTCATTCAAAGGAATTGACACTTTTAACTTAGAAATTTCATTTTCTAAGCTAAAGGATGATGTTTTCTCTACCTCTTTGACTGGAGCATCCTTCTTTTCACTCTTCTCCTTTGATACAATTGGCTAATTTGGTCTTTCATTTGCTGATTGTGTTTTGCTGGTGGTAGGATCAATTGTCTCCTTTCCCTTTCTCTACACTATTGGAGAATCGTTCTTTGGCGGTGACACTTCCTTCCTCTTCTGAATTGGATTTATGGGAATTTCTTTACTCCTAAGTGAATATTGTCACTTTTGGGTTGTCAAAGCATTCATGTACCCCCTCTGATATTCATCAGACTCTTCTTCAAGAATTGTTTCATTTGCCAAGATGAAATCTTCATCTTTTTGCACAGCTGGGATTTCTGAATACTCTTCATCTTCAATGATATAAATGGGCAGATCATCAGGTGTAAAGAAATGATTCTCCTCACCAATTATGTTCTCATCATCATCTGGTTCTGGACCATGTACAAAATTCTGTTGCAGGGGTGTCTTTACTTGTTGTTGTGCTACTTGGTCTTGTGCTCTTTGTTCCCGTTGCTTGATTCTGAATTGTGGTTGCTGCTGACCACGAAAGTTTGGATTTATGACTTGTGTTTCAGGATTATCAGGAATTGTGAGCCTATCAAACATATTCTCAATCTTGCGAAGCAAATGATCGGAGGAAGAATCTTCCTCTTTTATGGTCACCTTATTTTCAACGTTTGCTCTAGCTCTCTTGGCAAGCAGATTTGCCTCAACATTGACTACAATTTTCTGCATGTCCTCCAATGTGGCTAGATCTCTCTCTCAATTGATATGCCATGTTGGGATCGAAGCCATCAGGAAATTTAATTAAAGCCAAGCCCATAGGTGGCTTTATATCAGCAGGAATTGCATTGTAAATAGAATTGAATCTGACACAATAATATTGGACACTCTCACCAACACTCCTCTTGATGTTCTCATATTCAGAAATAATTTGAAGAGGGTTTTTCTTTACCTCCCATTGATCCAAGAATTGTCTTTGAAGAGCAGCCAATGTAGTAATACTTGCAGCCGGCAAAGCTCTGAACCACTTTCGCACTTCACCTCCAAAAGTTTGCACAAATAGTCTCATGGTCACATTTTCGGCATCAATCTCATGAAGGTCATAGAAATCAGTCATTCTATCCACATGTTGCTGAGCTGTGATACTTTGGGGAGTGCCATAAAACAATGGGATTTTGCTTTGGTAGTCAGCAGGCATGGCATCCAAGTTTTGAGGCAACACAAGGGGTGCATATCGAGCAGCCATTGCTCTAGGTGGATTTACAACTGCCCTTGGGGATGTAGGAGGAGTCGAAACAATGATAGCAGCTGACGATGTAATTTGTGTATGATGTGTCGAGGAGGAGAGGAAATACAAGATGTTTGAGGTGTTTATGGGGTTGATGGGGGAGAAGAAACACGAGGTCTCTGATCTGATATAGTGGGATGCATGGGAATGGTGGGAATGAAAGGAGGTTCGGTAGGAATTCCTGAACCAAATGCAATTGCGGATGAACCAAGAATTGCAGATGCGGATTCTAAGAACTCAAGAATATTTGGAGCCACAATGGAAGTTTGAAGATTCCAGATGTAACTATCAATTGATCTATTTTCCCTTTCAGTTTCAAGATCTTTAACAAACTCCGAATTTAGGATAGTAGAACCAACAACACTTTCAAATTTAGTCTCAAACAACGATAGATCAAAACGTTCGTCAAATTCAAGATCTTCAAGATATTCAAAAACAACAGGACATGAACAATATTTGAACACAGGAATCACAGAACTTTCTTGTCGAAGAATTCATGGGATGAGATTTGGGTTTTCATACACAGGAGGAGGGTCAGGATCAGGATTGGCCCTGGTGTATCGTCTGGAAGCTAGTGTGTTGAATTATTCCCAAAAATCAAACAAACATTATCAACTTGTTCAGCCTATCAAATTCTAAACTCATCATCCAAAGTCTAAATGATACTGGGGTAATCATTTAGATCAGATGTTCAGTTTATAAACTAGACCAGAGATTGACTGAAGCAGCATTCATCTACTTTCGCTAATGCAAAGAAAGAGTGTTTCAAAGGCTACCTGGATAACTTCAGGCTCTATTTGTAGTCTACAAAGCAAAACAATGATAATAAACTTTCTTCCCCAGTATGGTCGCCAATATGTTAGGGCCTAAATCTACCTCAGGCTGAGAAAGGCAGGATCTAGGGTAACATCAAACCACGCTTAACCTAGTAGCTAGCCCTACCAGGTCGAGAGAGGGCTCTCTCCTTGTCAATCTCAAAATAATATGATCAATAGAGCTTGAGATGACTAATGTAAAGACTGATTTTAGGCTAGGTATATGCTCAGAGGAGTTTGATTGAATTTAATTTTGGTTTGCTAGCTCAAATGTGAAAGGCAGATTTGGGTCTGGGGAATGGACACAGTCTTGCAGAGATCTCTGTGGGGCGAGGTAGGAAAATGGTTTATTACTTCTAATTAAGTGATATGGAGAGATTTTAGGCCGGTGAAGAGTTGGAGAGGGCATGAAAGTCTCAAGGATCCTCTTCAAATAGCTGAAAACATAAATAACTAAACAAACCCTAGGTAGAGCACTGTAACTTTAATGAATTCTAACCTTATCCTTGTTTCATTTAGTTAAGATGAAAAAAGAGAGATGATGGCATACATAAACACATGTAAACTTGCAATTACAGAAGGAAAAACAATACCAAATCAAGTTTCCACAAGAATCCCATAAAGAGCTGCAAACCTTGGTCTATTCCTTTGCTAAACTGCAAATATGAGTGAACAATAATGCTCAAAGCATTCACAAGAGTCCAACATTTTCCAATGACTGAAAAATTACTAGATATAGTTAAAAAACAACTAATGCTAGGCTTTAGGGGTCGAATTCGTGAGTTTAGGAGCTGTTTCAACAAGATCTAAACTAAGAACTAAAAAGTACGTTGTGGAACATCTTGCCTCTAAAACCTAGGAAACTGATTCATTCAGTTGCAAACTACCTTTTCATGATGTATCTACCTCCATGAGTGAAAATAGTATATTTACATCAAAATCCAGCAAGTCACATCAAATTATAGCATAAGTTTGACTATTAGAGAGAGAAAAGTCAAACTGAGAAGAAACTAGTCAAAAAACA
Source organism: Pinus tabuliformis (assembly GCA_031772625.1). NCBI lineage: Eukaryota > Viridiplantae > Streptophyta > Pinopsida > Pinales > Pinaceae > Pinus > Pinus tabuliformis. The sequence goes on from CM062816.1 coordinate 922,458,610, forward strand.
GAGTTTTTTGGCCAAAATGACAAAATTTCATCCTGTGCGCCGCGCTCCTATCCCTGTGCGCTGCGTTACTTTGGAGCTGATTTTTGATGCCTTCTTGTGCACCAAATTTTCTCCAAGTGGTCTTGTTGGAAAGGACTGCCTGTCGACTTTCCAGAACAAGTGGAATTTCTGAATTTGGTGTCTATTTGCCCCTCCAAAAATGAGTTCTCCCAACACTGCTTCTTGTGTGGCCAAAAAGGGGCAGAAAGGGAATTTTTGAGGTGTTTTTGACCCTTTTGGAAGCTCAAAACTTGTCAAAATTTCTTGGCCATGTGAGGGCATTCATATTTTTTCATGAGGAATCCAAAAATGCTGAGTTTTCCTCCAAAGGATGTCCGTAGAAAAAGCGCGCGCCAAGCAGAAAAAACTATTTTTTAGTCCAAAAATTCAAAATTTGCAAAAAGTTTCCCAAATTTCTTGAAATTTGGGCTGAGTGTCCTTCATTGAGTGCTGTGTTGGGCTAAGGAAGCCTCAACCAAGATCTAGAGTTTATATTTCTCTTTTCGCTTCCTCAATGCTTTCCTCAACTTGGCCTTCAAAGTCCTAATTCTCGCTTTACAAGCTTTGTTTCTCACTAAGTAGTGGTAGGCCATGTGCCTCAACATATTTTTCTCTTTGTTGGCCTTCTCTAGCATCTTTTCCAAGTGCATGTTTTTCCTCTCAATCCAAGATTCACAATCAACTTCAATTTCCTTTTCAAGAGGTGTCAATTTGGTTTTCTTCCTCTTGGCAGCTTGCCAGTTTTCCCTTATGTTTTGGAGCTCCATAAGGGTTTGCTGATCCTCTAACTATTTATTCCTCTGCTCCAGATAGTTGATTATCCACTTGGCTCTTTCCAGGCTGAGAGACAAGTCATGAATGTCATCTTGTTGCTCCCGGATGATCTCCTTCAGCTTTGAGCTCAAATCAGTGTCATCATCCTAAATAAGAATGAAATCTATCTCTTGACCTCTTGAAGGTCACTCATCATGCAATGGCTACTTACCCTTGTCCTTTACCTACTCTGTTGTTGGAGGAAACGAGACCCCTTCCACACCAGGTGGAGATAATACTCGTTTTTCTACCGCAAACAACCTTCTAGTGCCCTTTTGGTAAGTGACAAACACTGGCACACTGGTGGTTTGTGTCTCATGCACCTCTTGTTGATGTGAAGGCTCTCCTACCTCATGAAAAACTAATGGGGGCACTTGAGGATCAGTAAAGACCTCATGTGAAATGAAATCCTCCCATGAAACATTTAGTAAACTGAGCTGATGCAAAACCATAATTTTGATTAGTGCAAAGTGATAGATGTTGTTATACTATTGATGAGGAGGCTTCCTTTGCACCAATGTGGTCATCTTCTCAATATTTCGGCAAATGAAATAGGGGAGGTTCATCATCCTCACCCTAGTGAAATGCATCAACAACCTGATATGATAGGTGTATAAGCGCGAAAATCTGCCCTCATAGCTGAAATATTTGATTATGAGTTTCATAAGGGAAGCATATGTGTCCTGTAGGTACCTGAAAGGGAAGACCCTACTGACATGCCTATGTAAACTAGCCTTGATATAAGGCTCATAATGATCTATGTCCACCAGTTGCCCCTTATTCCACTACTCACCTACATTCGGAATATCGGTTTCTTGAGCTATAGTCTCAGGTGTCAAGGTGAATGTCACACCTGCCAAATTGACTTGGCCATTGTGAAGATGGAGCACAAACAGTCTGGCAAGCTCATGGTGGTATTTGACTCTTTCCACCATCTCACAAAATTGATAACAAGATTGATGTTGGAAGCATGTCACAGCAAGAGGACAAGCCAACAGCTCAACAAGTGAAGTAGGCTCCTCCCGGTTATGTTTTCCACTCTTGTGAGGTCTCCTTGGTGCATGGATTTCTATGGAAGAGTCACTAATTGTTTCCTAATTTCTGTCATAAGAAGAATTTGACTCCATGTTTTCCAATGCTTCAATTTTCTTAGATGAGTATGAAGAGATTTTAGAGTGACAATAGGTATTTTCTGCTAAAAGATAGGGATTGATGATAAGGAGTGTGAAGGAACTATATATGAGGGTTTGGGGATGTTGCTGGTTGGGTTTTGGGGGAATAGAAGGGTTTGGGGAATAATATTTAGGGTTTAGGGTTGTTGATTAGGGTTTGGGATAAGTGAAGGTAGGGATTAGGGTTAGTAGTTTTAGGGATATGGGGAATAGGTAAGTATGAATGAAAAGGGAGGGAGAAAATAGGTGAATAGAATGTAGTGAGGGAGTGAAAATGGTAGGGGTGGGATTTAGTAGCAAAAATAGTGATTTGTAAACCCTAGGCCAGTTTTCTCAACAAACTGTGCAAGGAGCTAGGGTTTAAATTTTTACCTATTGAATTACCATAAATATTGAAGCAAACTCATACATTGGGCATATGGGAGTGTTGACTTACTTGTGCAATGAGGAATTTACAATTTTGGGAGCTTTAGAGGAAGATTTGAATGATTTCGGGCCTTATAGACTGGTGCACCGCGCCCACTCATAGGTGTGTCACGCTAGTTATAAATTTGAATGAAAACAGTGCTCTGTGTGCACCGCGCAAGCCAGGTGTGCCATGCTTTGACCCAGGTGGCCGTGCCTGGAAATTTTCACCTTTTGACTGCAAAATCACTCCCTTGGCTTCGAAAACGCAAATTGCACTTTCTCTCTTCTCCTTTGGACACAAATGAGCCTCCTTTGAAATGAAAAACACTTTATATACCAATGGTTTTAATTTTTGACGTATGAAAACCCACTTTGATAATATTTGCTTTTCACTTGCTTTTTAGAACTTTGTTTTGGGCAGTTTGTCTTACTTTTTGCCTTTGATGGACTAAATGCTTTGAAATTTTGTTTCTTTTGCAGGAACTAGAGTGGTAGAGGCTTGGCAAGGTGACCAGGGCTACCTCTTGAAATTATTACATATAGAAAAATGAAATTACATGAGATTTGTACATAAAACATAAAAACTCTGTTTTTCCTCAAAACAGGGTTTTGAGGAAAAATCAATCACTGAGCATGTGATTATTGAAATTATTGTTGCTGAGACTTTATTTGACCTCCTAATGCGCTTTTTGACCCTTATTGAGCATTTTCAAGACCTTATTGATGAAACCCTAGACCTAATGAGACCTAAAACCCTAAAAATGACTTTTGCAGATGTAAAGGCAAAAATGACTGCAAATGACCTAAATGTATGAAAATGGGCCAGCAGGTAAAGATCATGAGGGAAAATTTATAATATGCCACTACCATCAGATGATCCATGACCCTAATGGAATGCAGATGATCGGATGAGACACCTAACATGCAATGCAACAAGAGAATTTGATCACTGATGGAGGGATGAAGATACCGACACTAACAATTCTAATATGGATAACTTCATGCTTCTGTAGATTTATTTGTACTTTCTATCTAAGTTGTGCATGTACACAATCTTCAACTTGGTGAAGATGCTTGATGTGACAAGCAATTTGTGCTGGTACACAATCTTCAACTTGGTGAAGATGCTCAATGTGACAAGCAAGATGTGCTAGTACACAATCTTCAGCTTGGTGAAAATTCTTGATGTGAAAAGCATGATAAGGATGATAATAACATTGATGAAATGGTTGGAAGCCATGAAATATTCTCTGATGACAAAAAAAGGATGTTGATCTCCCAAAGGAAGCATGAATAGAAGAGATCTCCCTAAGATTAGGAGGGGTTTTGGATAAATAGGTACATCCCGGTTGACAGGGAGAGACAGATATGGTTCTCTGTTTCATGTGTCATGCACTAGACCAAGACTAACAACCATAAGTCTAAGTGAAGGCCATGAATAGGAAAAAGAAATTGGAGAATGAATTTTGAAGTGTTTCTTAAAGAAACAAAGAAAGATCTGACTAAAGAATATGTTGCTGCAAATGGAGTCAGAAGAAAAATGTATGATTGAGGAATCTTCTATCAAATATTCGGTAGATAATCCTACTATGAAAAGTTGAGAAGCAACATATATCTCCTAGAAGACCTCAGAGGTTTGTATTTGATTATGTACACGTGAAAGTATATTATTGATTTGGGTTGTGTTTGTATAGGTGAACCTATTGAAGGATTTGATAGCATGTTCATTACCAATCAGTTTGATTGGGAGAGATTGGTCATTCTTGATCTACTAGGTCAAGGGGTGTTGAGGCTTTGCGAGTGAATCATTGCCTAGGGAGACATCTGGCTAACACTTTGTGTTGATGTCTAAGTCCCTGAAGTTGGAAAGGTGGTGTTGATTATTGAGCTCTTTTTTGGACACACACCTAGATTTTTGGGTTGGTGGTTAGCAAGTAAGCCTAATGGTACCTAGAGGGGCTAAAAGCTCGAGTCCACCTTAGCCCCACTTGGATAGATTTCCCTAGTCAGGAATCTAGTCCATGGCATTGTGGTACATAAATTGTTGAGTGACTGGTTGGATAGATTGCCCTATTCAGGAATCTAGTCCATGGCATTGTGATGCCTAAATTTCTTCATGGTTCATATAGTTTGAGATCTTCCATTGTATGTGTACATTATGAATATGTCCCTAGTTAAGAGGGAGTGTTGGAACAATTAACTATTTTCGTTCTTCAATAATGTAATTGAGTCATTATGTAATGTACTTGTCAAAAGAATAAAGAAAAGAATTATTATTATTATTATTATTGTGACTTATTAAAGCATGAGTTTCATGCTTGGGTCACCATGTTTTGGGTCAAAGTACCCTTTGAGGACTTCAAGGATTTATTCTGAGTCTATACAATTGTTGTGCATTTAAAGAGACCCTTCTTGGGCTTTTGAATCATGTAAAAAGGTTAAGTATTGAGTCAAATATGAATTATGGAACCTCCACACCATGTCGGCCTAAGGGAAAATCAAGTCAGCCTAATACTCTATTTGACGCCACAAGAAGCCTATAAAAGGAAGGACATCGAATTCATTTGGAGCTTCACTTCTCATTCTCTCTCTACTGGGAAGAAGTATAAAAATATATTTGCTGAGTAGAAATGCGAAGTAGGAAATTGGGAAAGTCTGTTGTTGGGAAGCCGAAGTGAATGCGAGTTTGGGGAAGTCTAAGGAGTCAAGGAAAATAAAAATTTTGGTGGTGCTATCTCTTTATTTCGTGCTTTCGATTGGGATATCGAAGTCTTCCAAGTTTAACTACTGTCGGAAGCTACTGGCTACTACAAGTTGTTGCATAGTCGAAGTTTCTGGGAAAAGGTCAATCTTCTGGAGGCTGACATGGTGTGGAGGGAGGTTTGGTCTTGGTCTAGGGTGAAGTGTCTCAAAGAATACTATTGAAAGGAAGAATTACTTTAACCATTTTTTCCCCTTTAGGGGGGTTTTTCCCTAGCATGTGCTTACATCTTGTTTTCATTATTTTATGTGTTGTTGCTTTTGGTAATTGCTTGATGAACTAAACAAAGAAGATATAAAGAATCGTAATAATAAGAAACATCACAAGTAATTATCAAGGTCGAGAAAATATTTACCGCCTTTATGATTTTCCAGCACTTCTTGGTGATTCCCATATGAATCTCAGACTTTTATATTCAGATGTGCATTCATGACCTGTTTATTACATGTTCACCATATGTTTGACTAAATGAATGTCATGGTTAGGCTTATTTAGGTCAAGTATTTCATCAAGTTTTGTATGAATGGATTTATCTTGATGTTATTTATCATTTTGAAAAGTTTCATTGAGTTTTGGGCAAGGGTCTGGAGGCTAGCCTGAAATGGTGGCTCAGAATCCTAGACCACACACTCTAAATTAGACATTTTGGGCCATAACCGCACCCTTACAGGATTATGCAGGTGGCTAGATGCCTATAACCACATGGAGACCTTCTCATGCATGTAGTTGTGGGCCCAAGTCATTAAAAAATGAAATTATTGTAGCAACTGCAACACCCTCCAAAATTTTGGCTTGCACTCAAATTTTAGAGCCTTCATTGGTCTTTCCTTTGATTGTTTCAAACACGAAAGCTCATTTCATGAGCTTTCCTAGAGTCCTTCTACCCCTTTTGTTTGTTGGATCAGCTATCATCGTTTGGCATGTTTGATTGTTTTTCCATGCTTGCGGACCTTTTTCTGGTGGTTTCGAAGGTTGTCTTGTGTATACGAGTTGTCCTAGCTATGTAAACAGTCATCGCACTCATACACAAATTTTTAGCACTGTCGCACAAGTGTCATCACGTTCATCCTAAAGTCTATCTCAAGTGTCTCAATTTTCACTTCTTGCTGTGGGACAGTCATACAGAGGGTTATGCTTTATCTTATTGCTTCAATGGCCTATGTTGTTGTGTCATCTAAGTATGCTAAATGTATGATAATAAGTTCAAGTTCTTCACGAGTTCATCTTCCTCCCACACTTAGCCATTTATTCAAATATCTTCCCGACTGGGAAACTCAACTTCACCAAACCCTTACTGAACTCCAAAATGCATAGTATCAACCCTCAGTAATGTGAAATTTCTACCTAGAACTATGCAATGTACAATCACTGCCCCCTAGGGAATTTGCATTGTGCAATTCTAGAGCTCAACAACTTTCCTTCACCCTAGAATTGTGCAGCAGTTCCTCCCAGTCTAACTTGAATTGCACACTTCACACTTTTAGTCCTCAAGGTTCTCCCCTTGCCTACTGGAACCCTGCAATGTGTAGAGAAACCATCCTCACTAGGCCTCCATAATTGTGCAGAAGTGTCCCCAATGTCGTCCCTTGGTCGAAGCTCACTAACCTTAAGAACTGCATAGATATTTCCTCCAGGTCTCTCTATTGTCTAGTCCCCCTTGCCTCCTGAAACTGTGCAGTTTGTCCTCCTAGGGCCCCATCCCATGGCCTACGCTACCTGCTTGAACTGAAAAAAAAAAAATTCCCTCAGTGGTCACTACGGAAATCTTTCCCTTAGTGGTCACTACGTAAATTTCTCCCTAAGTTGTCACTGCGCAAATTTTTCCCTTAGTGGTCATTGCACAAATTTCTCCCTTAGTGGTCACTGTGCATATTTCTCACTCAATGGTGATTGTGCAAAATTTTTCCCTAAGTCTAGCCTGAGCTACGCACTACATAGTCTCAGTGATCAAGCTTGAACCTTGACTGCATGAATTGCACAATCCTGACTCCCAGTGGCCACTGCAAAATTTTTCTCCTTAGTGAGGACTATGCTCAAAAGTTCCTCAGTCAATCCTGAGATACACTCTGCACAGTATTAGTGATCAACCTCTCTCCTGTCACCTGGAATTATGCAATACAAAGTTACTGGGTCCTCTCTCTTAGCCTGTCACCTATCTCAGACTCAGTTCATGGATAATGATGCACCATATTAGACTAGAGAGTTGTTGAATTGATGTCATCCCGTCATGAGTGAATTGTTGGAACAGGTACATTTTCAAATCATTGTGAGGTGATGAAGAAGGAGGAAACATGTCGAAAGACTCACTTGTAGCTAGACAGACAAATGGACCTAACAGGAGCAAGCAAAAGGAACACATATATGCAACCACCTCTCAAGATAAAACATCATTTGAAGACCCACATCATTAAGCTATGTGGAGGAGAAGAGAAAGCATACCAAGAACACATCTATCACTCAGCAGTAACAATAGCTTGACGTTGCCACATCATCAAGCCAATCCATGTCAACAGTGTCATGTCAAAGTCGTGTCATGAGTTTTCATATGCCACATCACTTCTGTGGGCCATGTATATTGCAAATCAAATGTATTGTAAAGTGGAAGTCCAGTGGACACACATGAATATGAAGGTCACGTAAGTTGAAAAGTCATAGGAAGTTGAACAGTGATGAGGGTAGTAAAAGATTCACAAGGGGTAAGCATCACCCCTTGGTTATGTATACCCCCCTCATTGTATGGGCAAGGGACTTTTCACCTTGGCTCCTCCCACAAAGCATTAGATAAATCAGTTATTTCTTTAAGGAGAAAGGAGTGGCTCCAATGTCCCACTACTAGCACCAATGATGTACAATGTAAATATGTCTCTTGGAATTTTTTCTTAATTACATAACCCTTTTCAGGCCAACACATTTTCATGCATTGATTATGAATGTTTATAAGACTATTCTGTGAACACTTGTATTTCATGTTTTCTTTCACAGTACTAATATAGTTGAACTAATTCGGTTATTTTAGTGCTCATCTTGTTTGGAATGTGTTGTAATGGTTTCCATTGTTGGCTCATCCTTGTGGATTATTCCGTGGGATACTATCCCAACCTTTCATCGCTTATCGGTTATAACAACAGTCACTTTCGTTGTGGACTATTCTGTTGGATGTTAGACAGATCTTCCCTTGTTCATTGGTTGTAGTGATTGTCACATCCACTATGGAATATTCTGTTGGATGTTGGATAGGAATTTCTGGTTCATGTGTGTCTCTTCTTGGGTGGTACTATTACCTCTCACTTAGAGGTTCACTTTTCTTCACCCCTTTTGCAGTAAGAGAACCTAGACACAGTTGCACTGTTGTTAGGTCCTTATAATACTAGTGATTCCCCCATTACTATTTTCATTGTAGCCCTTATTTTTATTGTTGTGCCCCCTATTGTCTCCATATTGCTATTATTGTGCCCCATAGAAGCCCACTATTTTTATTTTTGTGCCCTTACGTTATTACTATTATGTCAGCGTTGATTATATTGTGACCCCTTAGACTCCTATATATAGAAATGAGTTTTTTTTCATTTGTATCATCCAAGAATTGTTCATTTGTGTAATGTCAATGAGATTTCCCCCTTGAAGAGGATGATTTCTAAGTCGTTGATATATCTTTTGTATCTTTTTGTCAGCTAGTTTCGTAACATTTGGTATCAGAGCTTTGGATTCTAGTGTTTCACTGCTCGAAAACCTGTCATCATGTCATTTTCGATATAACTTTTTTTCTGCAACATTTCAGATGCTAAAAAAAAATTCATTTGAGCTAAAATATCGATGATCCTCGGGTCCAAATTTTAGATCTTCGCTGGCTATATTTTTGGAGATATGATCCAAGGAAATTAGGGTTTTTGCAGGCTCCCGAATTACATCCCAAACAAGTGACCTTGAGAAAACCTTCATAACTTTCTCTCTGAGTGTCAGATTGAAATTTCATAAAAAGTTAGATAAAGAGGACAGATTGTAGTTTTACATACAATTTTTTAGGTCCGAAGCTTGAAACAATGACACGTGGAACTTCATACAAGTTTGATCTACTGAAAAAGTGTATAATCAGGTCATCTTGGGAGATTGTGCATAACACTTTCTTGGAGAATCCAATTTTGATTACACTGGTGGCATTAGAAAGAGGACTCCAAGGGCTACCACAGTTCACAATTTCAAACCTTGGAGATTTGAAATTTCTAAGATACATCAGATACAATATTGAGCTCCTACAAAGTGAAAAAAGGTGTGTAGTTTTTTTAAAATTTTGCATAAGTTTGGTTTCAAAAATTAGTTTGAAGGAATTCAAAGGCAATAGGGAAGCATAATTATCATTAATTGATTCCCTGAAGAAATAAAATGGAAACACCTAGTAAACAACCTGAAATATCTAGCATGACTCATGAAGAAGAGGAAGAAATGCAATATGATATATCAAGATTACGAGACTAGGTGCAACAAAATTCACTCTCACAAAAGGTAACGAAAGCTATAATGGATGGTTTAAAGAAAGGTGTAGAAGTTAAGATAAATGGCATGGAAGCTAAGATGGATGGTTTAGAAGAAAAACTTAAAGGCAACATGGAAGAATTGAAGACAGATTTGACAAATTTTCTACAAGAAATTCTTACTAATGGTGAAACGGTAGTAAAGGAAACTCATGATGAGAAAAAAAATAAATGTTAATCATGATTTCATAGACTCTAACATTGGATCAAAGACCCACCATTTTTGAAATATCGATATGAGGAATTTTGATGGAAAGGATCTCGTAACATGGATACTACAGATGGAGCAATATTTCAATCTCCATAATGTGAAAAACACACAAAAGGTACGCATTGCAACTTTATATTTGGAACCAAATCAGTTTGTATGGTATCGATGGCTTTTTTCTCGTAAACAAATTGTCACTTGGGAAATTTTTATGGATGAAATTATAGCACATTATGAGGATATAAAAAGAAACAGTTTTTAGCCAATTGATAAATCTCAAACAAAAGGGCTCAATGATAGAGCACATTGAGGACTTCCAAAAATTGAATATAAGGGTAAAATATATTCTAGAGGAGCATAGGATTAATTTTTTCATAGGGAATTTAAAGGATAACATCCAACATGAGGTTCGCCTTTAGGAACCTGATTCATTGGAGAAGGCATTTAGGTTGGGAAGAAAAATGGAAAGAAAAATTATGGAAACAAGGAAGCCTACCACTCACCATTATAAATATGGAAGTGTTGTTTCCCCTATCCTTCCACAACCTACAAGGTTGACACCACAATAATTGGAAGAAAAAAGAGAAAAAGGGCTTGGTTACAGTTGTGATAGAAAATACACTAAAGGTCATAACTATGTTGAGAAGAAATTATTTTACATAGATTGTGAAGAGGAGGAAGAAAAGGAACAAGAAACTTCAAAAGAAAAGGATATACACCAGGAACAAACCCTAGAGAAAGAAGAAATGAATCTGACAATATCTTGTAATGCATTGGCCGGAATCACCACTCCTTAAACTATCAAGATAAAAGGACATATCAATAAGAAAAAGGTAATAATGTTGATTGATTCGGGCAGTACTCATAATTTTATTCATTGTAAGATAGCCAAGGAATTGAATTGCTTCATACATCCAGCACCAGAGTGTCAAGTGATGGTTGCAAGCGGAGGAACCATAAATTTCTCTAGAAAGTACCATAATATCAATCTATCCATGGGAAAATATGTATTGAATAGCCCAATGCTTTTCATTCCAATGGTTGGTGTTGATTTTGTACTAGGAGTCCAATGGCTACAATCCTTGGGTACAATAGCTTTTAACTTTCAAGAAATTTTCATGATATTTTCTTTAGAAGGAAAGGAAGTTGAATTAAGGGGTATCGTAGGGAAACTGGCAAAGATAATCATCTCTAACATAATAACAAAGCTTCTAAAGAAAGAACAATGAGGCATATTTACACAATTATGTTTGCTATAGGTTCCCACATCAAAAGCATCTATTTCTCCATATCTCCAAAAAGTCTTGGACAATCATTCCAAGGTATTTTAGAATCCCAATGGCCTCCCACTTATTCGTGATCATGATCATGCTATTCATTTGATTCCAAGAAGTGTTCCTCCAAACATCATGTCTTACTTATATCCCTATTTCGAAAAGAGTGAAATTGAACGTATGGTTGCAGAAATGCTAGAGGCTGGTATAATTCAACCTAGTCAAAGTTCTTTGTCTGCTCCAGTAATATTTGGTTTACAAGAAGGATGGATCATGGCACATGTGTCCGGATTATAGGGAGCTCAACAAGATCACTATTAAAGATAAATTTCCCATTCTTGTCATTAGTGAATTATTCGATGAATTCCATGGATCAATTTACTTCACCAAGTTGGATCTTTATTCAAGATATCATCAAATAAGAATGAAGATTGAAGACATTCTGAAAACAACTTTTAGAACACATGAGGGTCATTATGAATTTTTGATCATGCCTTTTGGGCTTACCAATGCACCTTCTACATTTCAAGGTTTGATGAATTCCATTTTCAAACCCTTCCTTAGAAAATTTGTGTTAGTATTTTTTTATGATATACTAATCTACAAGTCTTGGAAGGATCATGTTCAACATGTTGACAGGGTGCTCAAACTATTGGAGGAGAAACAATTATATGCAAAAGGCTCCAAATGTTTATTTGGAGTACAAGAGGTGGAATATCTAGGTCATGTTGTATCTCATGAACATGTTAAGGTAGACCCCAACAAAATTAAAACCATTAAGGAATAGAAAGTCCCCACATCCATAAAGCATCTGCGAGGATTTCTCGGGTAGACAGGGTATTATCACAAGTTTGTTTAGAATTATGGGAGAATAGCAGCACCTCTAACAACATTATTGAAGAAATATGCATTTTCATGGACTCTAGAAGAAACAAAGGCCTTTGAACATCTTAAAGAGGCAATGTGTCAAGCACCATTTTTAGCTACATCAGAATTCACAACAACCTTTATTATGGAATGTGATGCCTCAAGAAATGGAATTGGTGCTGCTTTAATTCAAGAAGAAAGACCCATTTCTTTTGAAAGTCATCCAATCAAAGAAAAGTATTTACACAAAGCTAGTTAAAAGAAGGAAATGTTGGCAATATTACATGCACTTAATAAATGGCGACCCTACCTAATGGGAAGACACTTCAAGGTTAAAAATGGATCATTATAGTCTTAAATAATTTTTAGAACAAAGAGTATCATCAGAAGAGAAACAAAAATGGGTCACAAAGATGTTGGGTTATGACTTTGAAATCATATATAAAAAAGGGAAGCAAAATGTTGTGGCAGATGCACTCTCAAGAAAGGATGAGGATGTGGAAACATTTCTTTGCTCCATTTCTATTATCCAACTAGATTGGATAAATGAAGCAAGGGATGAATGGAAGAATGACGAAAAAGTGTTGGCACTCATTCAAAAGTTACAACAAGATCCCAGTGCATCTGATACATTTTTCTGGCTAAATGATTCATTATGGTACAAAGATCGCTTATACCTATGTAAGAATTCCCAACTCAAACAAAAGATTCTTATGGAATTGCACACCTCTCCATTAGGAGGGCACTCAGGATTTCTAAAAAATTACCACAGGGTTAAGAAGGAATTTTTTTGGGATGGATTTAAATTGGATATCCAAAAGTTTGTGGTGGAATGTTTGGTTTGCCAAAAAAATATAGTTGAAGCAATTAATATCCCAGGTCTATTACAATCTTTATCCATTCCAAGCCAATGTTTGGAGGAGGTTTCAATGGATTTTATTATAAGTTTACCCAAGTCCGAAGGAAAGAGTGTTATCATAGTGGTAGTTGACAGACTTACCAAGTATGCACACTTTTGTGCATTATCTCATCCATTTAAAGTGCCTACAGTTTCTACTGAATTTATGGAAACAATTCAAAAGAGACATGGAAACCCAAAGATTATTGTAAGTGACATAGATCCCATTTTCACTGGAAATTTTTGGACAAAATTATTTTCTTGTCTTGGTACTCAATAAGCTCATAGCTCATCTTATCATCCTCAATCTGATGGGAAAATTGAGATAGTAAACAAATGTTTGGAAGGATATTTTCATTGCTTTGTATCTGATAAACAGACACAATGGATCAAATGGTCGCCTCTGGCCGAATGGTGGTATAACACTTCCTTACATACTGCAGCAAAAAAGACCCCATTTATGCCACTTTATGGATATCATCCACCATCCATCACATCATATTTAAGAGAAAATTCTAAGGTTCAATCAATGGAATATCACATCGAGCATTAACAATAGTTCTCCAACTCTTAAAGGATAACCTCACTTTCGCGCAGAATAAAATGAAACAATAGGAATATCAACATCGCAGCCAAAGAAGTTTTGATGTAAGTGATTGGGTATTCCTACGACTACCACGATATAAACAAATGTCCCTCAATAAAACTAAGAAGAATAATAAATTATCACGAAAGTATTATGGTATGTACAAGGTGTTGCAAAAGATAGGTGCTATGGCATACAAATTGGAGCTTCCTACAGCTTCCGGAGTGCACCTAGTTTTCTATGTTTCATGGTTAAAAAAGGTTATAGGTGACAATTTCCTAGTTCAAATAATATTTCCAGAACTTGATGAGGAAGGAAAAATAATATTGGAACCTAAAGTAGTCACAGAAACAAGAACTTGACACCTACGAAATCGATCAATTAGAGAGTATCTCATCAAGTGGAAGAACTCACCCACTGAAGATTTCACATGGGAGGATGATAATTTTATACAGAAGCATCCATAACTACTCAAGGGTTGAGGACAACAATTTTTTGAAGGAAAGGGGCATGTTAGTTCCCTGTAATACTAGTGATTCCCCCATTACTATTGTCGTTGTAGCCCTTTTCATTATCGTTGTGCCCCTATTGTCCCCATATTGTTATTATTGTGCCCCATAGAAGCCCACTTTTGTTATTTTTGTGCCCTTATATTATTATTGTTATGTCAAATTTGATTATATTTTGACCCCTTAGACTCCTATATATAGAAAGGAGGTTTTTTCATTTGTATCATCCAAGAATTGTTCATTTGTGTAATGTAAAGGATGTTTCCCCTCGAAGAGGCTGATTTCTAAGTTCTTGATCTATCTTTTATATCTTTTTGTGAGCTAGTTTCATAGTAGCTGCACAGTCACCAGGCACACTCACCTTGTTGTTCGAAGACACCATTGCATCACTCTCTTGTGCTGACAACTAGAGCCAAGGAAGATCTTTGAGGATTTGGAAATTGGGCTTTTATACTGGATGGGAATCCTACACCAAACGGTGTGAGGTCTAATTGGGACTTTGTATCGGGGAAATACCCTTAGTTGACATATTTCTAGCACCCTTAACAAAATGGCGTTAGGAGGGACAAATGACAATTTATGTCCATTGAGTCTAGATTGAATCTCCTATTTAAAATGGCTCTTCCCTAAATCATAATCCTGGGATGTTTTTCCAAAGAGCTTAATTATACCATCCCTGTCGAAGTTATTCATGACCTGTCCGAATGTAAGTTGAATGGTGACAGTGAATCAAATTTTCATGAACATATATTTCAAGTTATCTATTTTTGTATTTGTCATAGCATATGTTCCAAAGATGTCATGGCTAGATTACTCACCCTAAAATTCCTTCATTTATCTTTGGATGTGTTATCAAAAGAGCCTCTCCAATTGAGTAATATGATTGTTGACGTTGAAAAGTCGGATGAGACCTGTGACAGAGATGGCTGCCATCCAGTGAGTACTTTGGAAATCAGCAATAACAATTATCCTCAAACCATCATGATCTGGTTCAAGCTTCAAAATGTAATTCTTCAATCTTGGAAAGTTTTGGGACCTGCCAGGGAGTCGAGGCACTTTAACTTCCATTAATGGTTATGTCAGTATCTCGCGAATCTGGTAAGCCCCTTGAACTAAGTCAGATCTAGTTTCTCTCACACAATCTGTCTCTTCGCATGATTTCACTCGATGGAAATCCCTATGTGAAAATTTTTGGTATTCCGGGTGTGACCTTTCAAATTTTCAAGATTTTACATCTAACCAAATTCAAGAATCTATTACAATTCATTCGTCTTCATCTGAATCTCTTACATCAAACTCCAGTTGGGAATGTGCATATATTAAAAAATCACGGAATTGTGAAGTCAATCATCTCAAGGACTATCCTTTCCCGGAAAAATCATTCTTATCAAATTTATCCCTTAATGGTTAGCTCCTCGATCTTCTTGCGAATTTTGTATTGCAAATTTTTTCTCTCATCACACAAAAAATCATTCTGAATGATAATGAATTCATTGGCTTTCACACGAATTAAGTTCTTCTTTGTCCACCATGTCCCAGCTAGTCTCATGTATTCATGGTGCTATCATCCTTTTTAAACTATTTTGATGACTACGATGGTTGTACAATTTATCACCAATTGTGGAAAAATGGTTTTTCATATTTGGCTCGCAAGGAACTTGGTTCAATTATTTAGAGCATTTGCAAGATTGTTCAAATTGATTTTTCTTTATTTATTGCAAACTAGGAATTTGATGCTTCAATCAGCTCATCTGACCATTTCTTTGTCTTTGGTGACTATCATTCGACTTATCATTTTCCCATCAGCACATCCAATGATAATTTCTTCACACCCTTTGATCTTCATTGTTCAATATCTCTCTATTCAGATTTTTGTCAAGCCGATGAGGCACTTTAGCCTTCACTGATGGTTATGGCAGGTCCTCATTGTCTTCGCGCGACTACTAAGAATGATCAGATTTATTTTCCCTCGCAAGATTCCTGTCACAATCCCGCTTCTTGAACCGAAAATTCATCTTTTCCAAGATCGGGAGGTTTTCAAGAGGGCCATCATGAATTTTATGATCCAATCATTGAATGGCTGGAAGAATCTCACCTAGCAAGATCTGTAGCAAACAACAAGTTTTGATCTTTCCTCACGCTTGCCAAGGAGCTCAGTGTAGATGAAGACATATCCGCAAGAAGCTTCCAAGGTTTGTTGAAAAATGGTATTCATCGGAAAGGTAAGCATGTGGATTGGACGAAAGTAGTGGGTGTGACCCACCTTTCTACCTACAGGAAAGATCTTCCCTTTCTTGTGCAAGTTTTTGTATCTTCTATTTTGGATCACTTTATATTTGTTTTAATCGTTCATATATTTGTGGATGTAGGTCAAGAAAGACTATGGTGGATTCACTAGAAATTTCATTACACGTAACCCTAACCTTCTAGCTATTAGGTTAGGAGTAGAATTAGCTGCATTGTTAGCTTTCCCTTTCTTGCACTCATTATGCACTCGTTTTCCGTAGTCTGTCCTCGTTTCCTTATTCTGATTCTACATCATGTTTTCTTTAGCCATTTTGTTTTCTTGTCTTCTAGTTTTGTTTCCTTGTTGTGTGTTTCTTTCTTCTCGTCTTGTTTTCCTTTCTTGTTGAGTTTTCTTTTTTATTTCTACATGCAAATAAGTGTTGTTCCTAGACCTGTTTGGCTTCTTATTATGTGTGTGGACAAACTATAAAGAGCCTTGTGACACTTCAACATTTGTCTAGCCATCTTTCCGTCTTCCTTGTGTTGGTTACACCTTTTGGTCAATGAAGTTCCGACAAAAAATACGATCCATTCGTAAGGAGAGTTTTGGTCCAACCATGAACCCATTTATAGTCCGGAAACCTCATGCCTATACTCATTTTTTATCTTTGGTGTTCTCACTCTTATCCATTTAATAGAAACAAAGAAGGGAAAAAACTAAATGAGAAAACCTAAATCATAGGTATTTATATGCTTCTATGAAGGAACAACCTCTCCTTCTCTCAATAAGTTGGGATCCCTCTTTCCGTCCCAAAATAAATAAGTGTCAATGCATAGTTCTCTTTAAATAAATAAATAAAGGTGAAAGAAGAGAAACACTTCCTGCGTAGAGAGGTGAAGCAAATAACTCCACTGGGGTACTGCCCACACTCACTGGTTGTGGATAAATGTTCGTTTTCCTCCATGACTCCAACGGGGTACTTTCCAGGTCTTTTGGCAGCAGAGCGACACAAGAGATGAAAAACTATACTCTGAAAATCTTAAGCCAGCGAGCTAAACTACCCTTCCCAATCCGAAATATTGTGATTATATCAAATCTTATGTTGTGTTCAACTAAGAAGGCACATAGGGGACCATGTCTACCCATGGGGTAAGTGGGGAAGCCAAAGTAATCTTCACGATGAATCAATACTCCGTAAAGGACCAAGGCCCTCCATAAAAGAAAGTAACCAAGATAGAGAAGTTGGAATTCAACTAGTGTGTCGCCAAGTGTTGTAGCGGTTGCAACACCCTCCAAAATTTTGGCTTGCACTCAAATTTTGGAGCCTTCCTTGCTCTTTCCTTTGATTGTTACAAACACTTAAGCTCATTTCGTGAGATTTCCTAGAGTCCTTTGACCCCTTTTTCTTGTTGGATCAGTTGTCATATTTTGGCATCTTTAACTATTTTTCCATACTTTCCAACCTTTTCTGGTCATTTTGAAGGTTGGTCTTTATGTATACGAGTTTTTCCTAGCTATGCAAACACCCATCACACTCATACAAAAAGTTTTTATCATTGTCAAACAAGTGTCGTCACGATCGTCGTAAAGTCTATTTCAATTGTTGCACTTGTCGCTTCTTTCTATGAGATAGTCACACAGAGGGTTATGATTTGTCTTGCTGTTCTGATGGCCTATTTTTTTGTGTCATCGAGGTATGCTAAGTGTGTGATCACAAGTTAAAGTTATTTACAATTTCATCTTCCTCCCACACGACCACTTTTTTGAATATCTTCTCGAACAAGCAACTCAGCTTCACCAGATCTCGACAGAACTATGCAATGCATAGTCTCAGCCCTCATTGATGTGACCTTACTACCTCGAACTAAAGAATGCATAGTCACTATCCCCCAGGGTAGTTGCACTATGAAATTCTAGAGCTAAACAACTTCCCTTCACCCCATAATCGTGCAAAAGATCCTCCCATTCTGACTTGAGCTACACACTTCATACTTTTAGTCCCAAAGCTTCTCCCCTTTCCCGATGGAACCCTGCAATGAGTAGAAAAACCAACCTCCCTTAGCCTCTAGAACTCCGAAGAAGTGTCCCCAGTGTCCTCCCTCAGTTGGAGCTCACTGACCTCAAGAACTGCGCAGATCTGTCCTCCGGGTCTCTCTTCTTCCCAGTCCCCCTTGCCTCCTAAAACTGAAACGTTTGTCCTCCTAGAGCCCCATCCTACAGTCTCCACTACCTGCTTGAACTGCACAAATTTTTACCTTGGTGGTGACTGCGCAATTGTTTCCCCCAGTGGTCATTGCACAAATTTCTCCCTCAATGGTCACTGTGCAAATTTTTCCCTCACTGGTCACTGCGTAAATTTCTCCCCTAGTGCTTACTGTACAAAATTTTCCCTCATTCTGAATTGAGCTACGAACTACACAACCTCAGTGATCAATCTTAAACCCTGATTGC
This sequence comes from Pinus tabuliformis, assembly GCA_031772625.1. Taxonomy (NCBI): domain Eukaryota; kingdom Viridiplantae; phylum Streptophyta; class Pinopsida; order Pinales; family Pinaceae; genus Pinus; species Pinus tabuliformis. The sequence continues at coordinate 922,477,352 of CM062816.1, forward strand.
TTGAATTGCACAATCTTGACTCCCAGTGGCAACTGCGTAATTTTTCTCCTCAGTGAAGACTGTGCTCAAAAGTTCCTCAATCAAGCCTGAGTTGTGCTCTGTGCAGTCTCAATGATCATCATCTCTCCCTATCACCCAGAACTACGCAATGTGTAGTTACTGGGCCCTCTCTCTCATCCTATCACCTATCCCAGGTTTAGTTCATGGATAATAATGCACGATCTTAGACTAGAGATTTTTTGGATTGATGTCATCCCATCATGAGTGAATTGCTGGAACAAGTACACGATCAAATCAAGGCAAGGTGATGAAGAAGGAGAAAGCATGCCTCAAGACTCACTTGTAGCTAGATGGACAAATGGACCTAACAAGAGCAAGCAAAGGGAACACATATATGCAACCACCTCTCAAGACTAAAGATCATTGAAGACCCTGCATCATCAAGCTATGCGGAGGAGAAGAGAAAGCATATCCAAGAACACATCTATCACTCAGCAACAACAACAGCTTGACATTTCCACATCATCAAGCCATTCCATGTCAACAATGTCATGTCAAAATTGTGTCATGATTTTTCATATGCCACATCACTATTGTGGGTCGTGTATATTGTAAATCAAATGTATTATAAAGTGGAAGTCCAATGGACACACATGAATATGAAGATCCATGTAAGTTGAGAATTCATAGGAAGGTTAACAATTATGAGGGTATTCAAAGAGTCACAAGGGGTAAGAATCACCCCTTGGTTATATATACCCCCATCATTACATGAGCAAGGGAATTTTCACCTTGATTCCTCCTGCAAAGCATTAGAGAGATTAGTTAGTTCTTTGAGGAGCAAGGAGTGGCTCCAATGTCCCACTATTGAAGTTGGTGATGTACAATCTAAATATGTGTCTTGGAACTTTTACTTCGAATCCTTTTCAGGCCATCACGTTTTCATGCATGACTTATGAATGTTTGTAAAACTACTCTGTGAATGTTTGTATTTCATGTTTGCTTTCACATGTACTAAGATAATTGAACTAATTTGGTTATTTTAGTGCCCATGTTGTTGGGAGTGTGTTGTAATGGTTTCCACTGTTGTCTCATCTTTGTGGACTATTTTGTGGGATACTAGATATACCTTTCCTCGCTTACCGGTTATAATGACCGTCACATCCGTTGTGGACTATTCCGCTACATGTTAGACGGATCTTCCCTTGTTCATTGGTTGTAATGTCTGTCGCATCTGTTGTGGACTATTCCTCTAGATATTAGACAGGCCTTTTTGGTTCACATGTGCCTCTTCCCAGGTGGTACTATTAGCTCTCACTTAGAGGCTCACTTTTCTTCCCCCTTTTGCAGTAAGAGAACCTAGACACAGTTTCATTGCACACTCACTAGGCACACTCATCTTGTTGTTCGAAGACACCATTGCATCACTCTCTTGTGCTGATCGCTAGAGCCAAGGTAGATCTATGAGGATTTGGAAACCAATCCTTTAGACCGGATGGGAATCCTACACCAAACGGTGTGAGGTCTAATTGGGACTTCATATCGGGGAGATACCCTTGGTTAACGAATTTCCAACACTGTCAACAGAAATCTAGCTCAGGGTTTTAGCACCATGAGTGGTTGTGCTACCTATGAGTGTCTTGTAAGACCTGTAGGATGTCAGTTTGTGGTTGGTAAGTTGTAGTTGTATGCCCCACTTCCTTAATTGGATCTAGGAGGCTGGGTCATGTCATAATATCTCTCTATCTCATGTTTACCCTAGAAGGCCGGTGAAACTGGGTAAATATGGGAGGGTTGGTTACACAATATAAGGGACCAGCTACAAAAGGAGAATAAAAACTAGAAGGCTGAACTACAGGAAAAGGAGTAACAACTTGCCACCATGGCTACTTTATCCATGGAAACCATACACTATAGACATCCAAGAAAACATACTCTTTATTCCTCAAATACTAATGGTACCAATTTCAGATTAAAGCATTAGCCTAACAAGGCTCCTCCCTTTCCAAAACATCGTAAAATTAATTGATGTATCACCCTCCTCCAATATCTACCCAGTTAATCGGCCAACCAGCGTAAACATGTGATGAGAGGCTACTATGATATGCTTCAACCTCATAGGTATCCTTAAGTGGAATCGACAGAAACCCATCACACATACCTTCCACATCAGCTACGACACTCCTAGGAGCCATCCCAACCACACAGGTATCATGCCCCTCGGTCCCACTGAATTCTTAAGCTATTTAACCTCTAGACACTCCCATGCTATGGACATGACATCACCTAGAGTGTTCTATATGCTCCCACAATCTTGCATGCTTACGTCCAGGGACTATTTCCAGCAGACCTATGCTAGAGTCCACAGGATTTAAGGCACCTTTCAAGCCTAGAACTTGTTGTAACTTTCGGAATCCCTTAAACACGTGATGAAAAGACTAATAAACCAAAAACTAACTCCAAGACTAGGCCTGACCATCCCCAACCGGGACTGAAATTATGTTAAACAATTGGCATCAATACAATCTATAGGTCTGGGATACAAGACATAGCATGAATGACTAAAAACTTTTACGGGACATGACAAGAAGGATCACCGCCTTCTCCCTTGAACTGTTATGACATCAATTAGGGCTTGCATCCATTATCCTTTCAGTTACAAGTAAATACATGAAATAACCATGACAATAACCACTCATATAACCATGCTTATAACTAGCATTAGACCATGAAAATAATAGTGAGATCTCAACCATTAAATCCACATATTAATAAATACAAAAGCAAGATAACTTAGTTTTTATTAAACATAGGAAAATTCAACCAGGTTTGGGACTTCCACGTACTACATGACCGTAGACATGACTGAACCAAATCTTTCTTTCACTGAGTCACCTCCGTGTTGAAGCTGCTTGATTCTGCTCTTCCTTGCTTGTTCCTTGCTTTCCTTCCTACCCTTTTGCTTGTTTTTCCTTCCTTGTTCCATATCTAGAGTGCTCCAAGAAAACTCTAAGTGTCCAAGAGTGAGAGAGAGATAATAATGAGAGAGCCCTAAAACTGAACTGACCAAGCTTACACTAACCAAGCCTGCCCACTGATCCTTAGAAGCCTTTTTATCAATAAGGCCTCTATTTTCTTCATTTTCCATTATTTTCTTTCATTTTCCTCCTCACATGCAACCTGTGACCTTTCACCTCCCTTTTCTCCTAATTTCCTTTATTTTCATAAATAAATGTGCCAAAATTCCTTTTTCTCTCTTTAATGTTACCTTTGCCTTTGAAAATTTCCTTATCCATAATAAATCGAATGGACACCCACACTAGGATGTCTTTCCCAACATTCATCTTGAAATAGGTGTCCCTTACCCATGGTCTTATTTTTCCTTTATTAACTTTTATTACATGGAATTTTCACTAGGGCTATTACAATTGACTTTTTCCTTAGGTGTAACATTCAAGATAGGGCTAATATGGCATAATTTTATATGTGCAATTTAATATTGCTTGATATGAATGTGTGGGACCCCAAGTCTCAGCTAGGTGATGTGTAATTGATTTTTTTAACCTCCTAGATGACCCATGAAGAGACCATGGCAAAAGAAATAAAAATAATCATGGCCAAATAGATAGAAGAGCCTTTTTTGGATCAAGGAAGAACTACAATGCCCTCGTCTCATCACTACTATCCCACATGTTTATAATAGAAAGATCCAAAGATAGCAGTTGTCTATACAAAAAAATAAGAGTAGGAAATCCTCCATTTTGAAGATACCTTCAGATTTTTAGGAGATGAGAGTCTGCAAGCATGTCAAAGAAGGTGGCATACCTTGCCACATAGTTTGAGAATAAAGGAATATAATTCACCAGAGAGATTGAGGAATTCTTTGGCTAGAACACCTTTGTATAAAATAATAGTCCAGAGATTGGGAGTCAACTAGATTGGACTCAAGTTCATCCCCCTTTATTATTGGGCTTACAGGAAAATAAGAACCATGAAGAGGAACACAAGGAATGGGTTGAGATTGAAAAGAATGCAAGATTTCACCCAGAAGAGGCCACCCCTTCTGAGACAGCTTGGGATGTCAGGGAGGCCACCAGGATAATCAATGAGGTGCAGCGAGATGACTCAGTTTCTTAAAGGATGAGCAACATTTTCAGTAGGGGGTATGAATGGCCTCCTAAAAAGGTATAATTTAAGGTCCATATGACCATCTTTGGCATGTTTAAACCCGTCCTTCTGTATTTGATAATGTCTTTTTCAAGCTATAATGTATTCATAGGAAGGTTGGGATATATTTCCTATATGATGTGGCATAATACATTGAATGTGCAGGATACTGAGGATTTATTATGTATATCATGTTGGAGACCAATAGGAGACAATCAAGGAGGCTTGTTCCTTACTACAAGCTAATCAAAACTCGATTGTATCATTAGCAGTTCTACCTATTTGTGGTTATGACTACACTAAGGGACCATATCCACTTTTTAAAGAATTTTGGAGGGAAGCATCCCTCCATTCAAGGAGGATGCCCCTCACCCACTTCTTGTATAAATAAGAGATCCTAATAGCTCAGTAGGGATTCAAATTCTAGAGAAAAGATAGTGATTATCAGAGAAGGAGACTTTTTCCTATTAGTCAAGTTGTTATGTTACATGTTTGAACACTTTTGAGGTTAATGAAAAGCATTTCTTTATTCTCAGCCTAAGTTTTCTTTAAGGGACATGAGTCTCCTTAGGTTATGGCCCAACCCAAGTGCTCAAGCCCCTTTCTTTTTACATCTCTTTTGCATGTATTTAGTCTAGTTGTGATTTTATGTAAATCTTGTTTATGAGAAAAACATTGTCGTTGTAGGTTTATAAGTGAACTCCTTATTGAAGCTTGGTTGTGTACCTTGTGATTATAAGCACCAAAAATAGTTTTCTTTATGTAATAGTAGTTTCCACTATAAATTCAACTCATCCTTTTCACTTTCATTTTGTTCTCTGAATTTAGTAGTTTGATAGTTGCTTAATCATTTTGTTTTTATCAGATGAACATGTACTTTTCTTGAAAATGTAATACATTATTTCATAGATTGAATTAGAATCATCTTTCATGCATTAACATCACCTCCCTCATCAACGTTTCCTTCACTACTCTTCATTTCTATAAATTGTCCACACGCTGAAAACTGCCTAACCCAACTACAAGAAACTTCTAGCCTTATTTATTCCCTGCATAAGTCAGATCATTATGTGTGACTAAGCTTATAAGGTCCCTCACACTCTTCCACATCCTTCAACCTCCTTTTCTATCCTCCAAACCACTCGTAATCTCCATAAAAGTGCTCTGAGATGCTTCATGTAGAAAAATAGGGCATCCTGTAGCAATACACAAAATTTCAAAATCTCCTCTAGAATTGCATCTAGTGTTTGTCCTTCATTTCTCATTTCTCATCACTCCACAATGACATTTAAGACTTGAACATGGATTTTAGAAGAGCAGAGACCCCTTAGGTACTTTGTTTTCATAGTTGTAGTTTCATTTGTATAATTAGGTTATGTTGCTTCTACTATTTGATAAATAGAATGAGATTTATTTACCTTCAACATTCTTGAGAATTTTCTATCTTCTTGCAAGTAGAATAGAATTTACTCTTGTCATTTCCTTTCCTGCAATAGGATAGATTTACTACATATAAATTAGATTAGGATTTCATTCTATAATTTGTTCCCTGCAAAATAGATTAGGGTTTCATTTTTTCATTTTTGTCATTTACTTTCTGCAAAATAGATTAGAGTTTATTTCTATCGTTTACTTTCATGCTATCAGATTAGGAGTTCCTTCATGTCATAATAGGTTTTATTTCATTCACTTATTTTCCTGCAAAGTTAGGATAGGTTTTTTTGCCATTTACTAAATTTTTCAAGTATTTCTTGTAACATAGCATAGTCTCTATGCATCTTAATTCACTTCACTGCATCAGATCAACGTAAGTAGAACATTATCTGTTATGCATATAGTACTAATACCTCTTAAGTTTGTACAAACTCCAGATTGATAATTAAAGTTGATCACCTTGGGAGTTGCAACATTCTTGTTGTAATCAAAGGTCATGTAACCTTTTACAATTTTGATCTTATTTGGCTACATATTTGTAATGTTTCAACTATTAATGATATATTTTGATAAGAACTCATTAGAGATTTAAATTTTTGGGATATGTCATGAAAAAAATATTGATAGTGAGTCTATAGGCCACATAAAACTAGTCATACATTGTATGCACATCAATACTAAAGATTATAGTTTCAATTCATCTTAAATAGAAAATACATTTTTTCCTCAGAAAAAAATACTATATATAATCTAATTAGTAATAATAAGTATAAATTAAAAAACATAATTATATAAGGAATTATAGAGATTAATAATTTTAGCTTGAAATTATACAATCATATATATATGATATTAAAAAATTCATTAAAAAATATTAATACATTATAGATCGAATATTTTTTACTTTGAAATTTACAATATTTTTCTATTAAAAAATATCAGTAATAGTTTTTTTTAATTAAATTCTCAAATAATGAAATTTAAATGGTCATTCATAATAAGAAATTGAAAATTTTGAAAAATATCTGTAAAATGATAAAAAGTTAATTCTAACCTTGAAATGTGACACATAGTAACGAAATATATTAATATTTATTTTATTATTTTCATAAATCCTTTTCCAAAAGTATTTTTAGACTAATAGATTTATTATTTTCGTATTTCAAAGAATCAATTATATATATGACAATCTGATATCAATAGAAGAATAAATGGACGACACGGCCATTATTATAAGTGTGGACCAATTGTTTTACAAGCAACTTTAAGAGTAGGAATAGAACAACCAAAAAAGAAGAAAAACTTTTGGTTTTAAATAGATTTACAAATATTCTTTAAAAGCTTTAAAGTAAAATCTTTATTTGCAAATATTCCTTAAAGGTATTTTCTAAATTCAGTATACTTAGTATGGATCTTTAAAATGACGGATGTCAATATTTTGCATTTGGATATTAAATTTATATTTTTGTCTTTATTCTTATTCTTAATTTTATATTATAAAATTCTTAACTATGATTTTGAAATTAAAAGCATTTGTTCTTATTCTTATTTATAACATTATTTTATAATAACAAAATCTTTATTAATATGTATTCTTTAACAGCCTCTTACGCTAAAGAGACTTTCCAAATTTGTTATATTTATAAAGATCTTAAAAGTATCTAAATTTCAAATTTTAAATTTATTTTTATTATAACCTTACAATTTTTTAAACTTGATTTATTTTAATAATAATAAAAAAAAATATTTAGTTTTTCCTAATACATTACTTCATTTACATATGGTAATAGTTATGAAACTAATTTATATTAATTATCTAATTAAAATCTTCGGTAATTAATTAATTCTTATTAATATATAATCTTATTTCTCCCACCCTTATCCCGTAGTCCTGTCTAGTTAGCCATTTCTCAATCAAAAGTAGCTGTTAGAAAGTCTAGTTGCCTAAACTAATATAGTTGTTGGTGGATGATCTACTCTTCTATTTAACTTGTAGCCAGTTCTTCAACTTGTCCTGCCAATGAACGACACTTGTTGGTTCGAAACGCATCAAAAAAACATCCCAATGTGATTTACACCGAAGAATCTTCTCATAAAACTTGATTTATTTTAATAATAATAATAATAAATATTTAGTTTTTCCCATTAAAAATATAATCAAATCAATGTAATATAAATTAAATAATTAATAAATATTAGATATCATTTTGAGATTCAACTACGTTAAGTAAGTGATTCATCTATGACCATTTCCAAGAGATGTAGTCGTAACTAACTAATATATCATGATTTTTGAATAGTCCACTTGGCACTCATTGCATCGGGTGATGCTCATAGGGGTGAAGAAGTGGAATTGAAACTAGTGAAATGAATCACATAGTGTTAATTAAAAAAAAAAAAACCTTAGCAAGTATTGTACCTCATGAACCGTTCAAGTTTCAATCCCACTTCATCACCCTTGTGAGCATCATCGAATGCAATGAGTGCTAAGTGGACCATTCAAAAATCATGATTCATGGAAATGGTCATAGATGAATGACTTACTTAATGCACTTAAATCCCAAAATGATATCTAATATAATGCACTGTGAAAACCCCAATACTTGATAATAAATACGTAAAAATATCAATTTATAATGAACATCAAAATACTTATTTTATAATATATTTTCATAAAATTAAAAATTAATTAAATTATAACTTTAATTTAAATAATAATAATTATTATTATAATAAAAAGAATTAACAAAATAAATTAAACATATATTATTAAAAAAACATAAATTTTAATTAGAAAACATAATAAAATAAGAATAAGTGGCGAGGATTATTGGACAATTTAGTCTTCATTAAAGTTAAAATGTATGCTCTCATAAAAATTACATATAAGATTGTTTTTGTCTAAGTTAATTTATAATCATTTCATGGGTCCCTTCGATATAAGCTTAGTCATGACATGGAAAGTTTTTGATACACTCTAAATTTCTTATTTATTTTTGAAAAATAAAAGTTATAATTTGTATTGATCAATGCTAATCTAATAATTGTCAATCGCATAATCTAACAAGGCGGAGGAGTTGCTCGGAAAGTTATGGAAATTCTGGTTATATTTAGAGAAAATCCGGCAAGGATTTTTGTAAATCCAAGTTATAGTTGTTAAAATTCAAAATTTTAGGTATCCTAGACGTTTTTGATGGTGCTAAATCCATTTCCACCATCAAAAACACAATTCAAAGACTGCCTCTACAAGATTTTTTGAAATGTTTTTGCCCGGATTCCAGCCACTTTCGCTGTCCGGGTAATTCCTCTGTCTAGTTAAACGACTCCATGGTCAATAGGTAAATTGGTTGGTATAGTTTTTCCTTCGGAGGAACTAATTTTGGTGGGAAGTAACCACTAGTAGTTTACACATTTACATTTTTACTCTTGATTATGAATATATTTATTCCTTTTGTTTTGTAAGCTTGGTAGGATTTTTCATTCATTTTCTTCAAAAAAGGATGGGTTACAACCAGAATTCAAGTGGTTAGGTGGCCTCAACCTACCAAGAGGGGAACCATATTTTTTGACCACCTAACTACATTATAGGCCATCCAAAAAGAAAAATTTAAGACTATCTAGCAAAGTTATATATGTCTTAGTATCTTTAAACCTTCTACATTCTAAATAACTAAAACCAGAAAGCATAGTCTGCAAATACTTCATATGACAAAATTAAAAACCAAAACTAATCCAAACATGTTACTAGTCATCGAAAGAATCCACTGGAGTTGGATCCTTCGTGCTTGAACCAAGTAGTTATGTCTAAGGGGGACATGAAATATGTCTCTCAATGCGACTGAGTCAACCATTCTGTTGTTGGAGTTAGAACTAAATCAATTGAAATTCCTTATGAATTTCTGAAAGTCCATGATTACTCTGTAGGTTCCCCGTACAGAAATTACCTGCATACGAGTTCTAAAACACAGAAAATAAACAATGTGACAGCATAACACATAAAACATATATATACAGATATTTTCCCCTGGATCCCAAAATCGGGACTACCAGCTTGATTTTTCATTATATTCCTTTCAATGCTACAATACATATTTATACATGCCGAAGAATCCAATACCATGGACCGAAAACCATCGCGTCCAATACCATGGACTGAAAACCATCGCATCCAATACCATGGACTGAAAACCATCGTGTCCAAAAAAAAAACATGTGCGAAAATCATGCACAAAACCATAGGTGGGTCCGCCCAACCTAACATACGGTCCAAAACCAAAATTTTCCGGGGCGCTACCCCAGACCCCATAAAGTGGGGTTACGGGTGCCCTTCAAACCCCCTGTTAACTATGTGGAAAGAATCAATAGGAGGGTTAGCCAAGGCTTTGGCTACTATATATTCTTTGTTAATCAACATAGATAGATTGTATTTTTATATTGTGAAAACCTTCTTTTGGAATGACCTGGGTCGAGCACCAAATCATGCCAATGACCCAAATCAATATTTGTGTTTCCTACTTGTTGGTTCAACTCAACTTCCCAACCTTAAATTAATTGTTGAACCTAAGATGGAGTACCAATTTGAAATGCTTGAGCTGCATCTCGAATGAATCGTGAGGTGGTTTTGTAGCCTTTACTCCTCGCTAGGCGAGGTTGGGGTTGACTACCTTCGCGGCTCGGCCCTGACTTCCTACTACGTCCATGGCCTCTACGTGCCGGAGAGCCTTTGACAAAGGAGGAACGAGCCATGTGATTGTTTAAATTAGGATCACGAGGATGACAGACCTTGGAACAGGGTGTTATAACCTTAGGCTCACGACGAGCAACCAACTTAAAGTCCTGAAACCCTCTCGGTACAAATAAACTTGTAAGGATACCATGGCATACATGCAGATAACAGTGAGAACACGGGTTGTCTACCCAACAATTGTCTTGGAAAATGCTTTGGATCTGGCCCAGAAGTCCAGAGACAACCACCCAAGGCTCCCCAAGTCGTCTTAGGATAGGATAAAGAGACATACTAAGAAAAACCATATTTGGGAGATCAAAACCATATCTGGGAGATCCCAATACTTATTGACCAGCAAAACTAGTGAGAAATCAAGGTAGTAAACACAGGCCTCCATGCATGAGATATAAATAAAATGCTAGACCAGAAAACCCAAATACATCCCCAGATAGCAAGATTCCATAATAAACAGAAACAATAGTGCAGTATTCAGACAATCCATCATAAAAACCCATTGTTTCCTTCCAACAATCGTGGGTAAGCTTCCAACTGACTACAAGCATCGAAATATAACCACTTCTCCGGTGATAAAATAGAGAAATTGAGTGAACAGGGGAGGTGGAACAAGAGAAGCCTAGAAAAGAAACATACCCACTGAGATAGACCGTTGAGGGAAGGCAGCTGACTGCACCCGTGTGGTGTACCGCATGGAGCTCCTTCACGTTCAAACTCCGAGCTACCAACAAACTTGTAGCCTTATCCTCTCTCAGAGCATGAAAATTGTGGGTTAAAGTTGAAAGATTGCCATCATAAAACCCCAATTTAAAAGCGGTCCTGCCACCTTCCCCTATGCCATAAATGATATGCATGTGCAATGCCACCTCTCCATATGGCTCAAGTGTGCGAGGGCTAGAGTGAAGCCACCCTCCAACCTTGCCCTTCATCACATTAATCATTACGATGATCCTGATGCGACTAACTGGCACCCAAATGAAGGAGAATATATTTATTACTATTTATTACAATATTAAAAAACACACAAATAATAATAGTCATTTATTTTTCATAAATATATTTATTTATATCTCATTTTTATCCATTTTTTCATAAAAAAATATTAGATTATAAACTAATAATAAATATATTATTTAACTAAATATGAATTATTTTCCGTGCAAAAAACTAAAAATCATAGAATAAACCATATAGTAATCAACTAATGTAAATCTTTCTTTGCTCAAACATCTTTTGCATCACTAGTTTATCGTTAAAGGTGGTTAATGTTCTGATGTCTTCTGAAAATGTTTATAATTAAAAATTAAATAATTGAATTCACTTTGTTTATTATATTTAAAAAAAATATATATATATATATATCTACAAAAACTTTTAAGTTCAATTCAATGAGAACTGATTTATCCCTTACCCTAGAAATTATTCAAAACATCTCTAACTGAAAAAATGTACATTAAGTGAACTTCTCACCTAATATACTCCGTGCCAAACATTTTGGATTTAACCATTAAAATTATGTAAGATGGACTTTTTTTTTTTTCGATCTTTGCCTGTAGTGATTGATATGATTATTCAAATGTCAAAAGAGGACGACTCGGATCTACATTTGATTGGGAAGAAAAATGGCATGTATTTTTTAATTTGCATTGATTGTATATTTATGTTAACGCTGCATACCATGATATGTATTTTTCATTTTTTATAACACAGTAAGATATATGTGTTGATTTTTTCATTTTATTACTTATAGTTTTATGAGTGGGATTTTTGTAAGTTTATTTTAAATATCAAAGTTTTAGAGGTTAGAGTTGGCGATGAGATTTGTTTTTATATTGTTTGTATTTTTTAGAAAGTGGAATTAGTGATCAGACTTGCTCTCATATTGCTTGTATCTTTTGATACCACTGGAGTATGGGTAGAATAAAAAATTTAGAGACTAAAGTTAGTGATGAGACTTCTTTTCATATTGTTTGTATCTTTCTACACTACTAGCGTATGAGTGACCCTCAAATTTGAACACACTTAAAACTCTTGCAAATCATTCTAAACACCAAAAACCAAAATTAATAATGAAACTTGCTTGCTTTCATAACCTTTTGAAGAAGCTTTATATATATCATAGTACAATAGTGAGGAAGGTAATATTGCACCGTCTCAACCACCGGGGACAACAACAATGCGGTACTAAAAAAATTATTATATGATGAATTCATCGAGCGTCATGCTGATGTCAAGCCAAATATTCATTTGAGGGGCTGCAATTATTCACAACGACTCCATCTCATCTTATTTTATTAATAGTTAGTTTTTAAGGTCTTATATATAGGATTCATGTTTTCTATTTTTTAAACCAATGTAATAATGATAGAGTATCTCCTCAAAATAATAATGAAATATTTTTAAATTCCAATATAATTTATTTTAAAAAATCTCATTTAGGAATATTATGAAAACCTATATGTTATCATAGTTAATTAAAACATTGTGCAAAAGAAAAAGGGCTACATTGCATCGTGTAGGTATCATGACTTGTAAATTTTCGGATGTATGTCGTTCGAACTGAAGTGTTTCCGATGTATGTTGTTTTAGTGGGAGTGGATATCTAAAGAATTAGAGAATTTGAGAATTTAATTTCAATTTTAACCAGTGTTCACATCATTTGATTTTTTTATCAAAGTTTATTTTACGGTTCAATATAAGAGGATGTATAAGTTTGTATGTTTGTTAACATAAGTTTGTATGTTTGTTAATTTTTTTTAAAATATAAATATGAACTAAAACTTATATTTTAAATAAAAAATTAATGTTTGCTATAATAATAATAATAATAATATGTTATAAAGTAATTAGAAGTAAAAAATTGTGTGAATAAAATGTTTAAATATTATAATTTTGTTATTAATAAAATATTTTAATACTAATTAATATTGACATATATTTAAAAATATTGTAATAATAAAAAACCATTTTAATTTGCCTTATAAATTTCTTGATATACATGTCATGTAAAATATTTTAATGTCAATTGCCTATACAATATATATCTTTTTAAAAAAATCATGTATATATCATGAAAAAATTAAGTTTTTATGGTTAATGTTTATTTGGTCCTATATATACTCTATTTAACATTCAAAAATACAATTTCAACAATGAAAGCATTGTATTTTATACTCACATGAAGAAATTTGATTCCTCTAAGTTCATATTAGATATGTATTTAAGATGGATCTATGTTGGTATAAAATCAAATTTAAATATTATTATCCAATTATATATCATTATAGACATTTTAATTGATGCAAAGATTCATAAATTTCTTGATATACATGTTATGTAAAATATTTTAATATCAATGACCTATACATTATATATTATTTTAAAAAAATATGTATATATCATGAAAAATTTAAGTTTTTGTTGTTAACATTTATTTGGTCTTATATATACTTTATTTAGCATTAAAGAATACAATTTCAATAATAAAAACATTGTATTTTATACTCATTTGAAGAAATTTGATTCCTCTTGATTCATATTAATTTTATATTTAAGATGAACCTATATTGGTATAAAATCAAATTTAAATATTATTATTTAATTATATATCATTATAAACGTTTTAATTGATACAAAGATAAAAAAAAAGGGATGAGAACGCTAAATAGGTTGAATTTGAGACATAAGTTTCTGCAACCTCTTTTTTATCTGGTGGGGATATTATAAAGGGGATCGTTTATTAAGTAAGTGGTAATATAATATGTGAATAATAGGCGTAATTTATAGGTTATAAAAAGATTATTTCTGTAATTTAGATTGTTATAAAAATTAGTACACTTGAGTTGTCCTTTATATGGAAATTTTGTGTATATTGTAACTTTATAATACATATTATAGATTTGTCAGTTACGAAGAAATATTTTTTCCTAGAAGTTGTTTATATGATTTATTGGTACTTGTTACTAAATATCTTTTAACTTTTTTGGATTGCAAGTTTCTGTGGAGCGGTTTTTGAGAGATTGAGTTTGGATAATCCACAGTGTTCATCTTTTTTGTCGACGTTTCGAGTCTAGAGCAAGACTCATCATCAGGACTTGATATGCTGAGAAGAGAAAGGAAAGGGGTTTTGAGATAAATATGGTGAATGATGCTGGTTTGGGCTGCTGAGCCGACTGCTTGATTGATAACTGTCTAGCTGATATTTTAATATTTTATTATTTAATTATTTTGTTTTTATTTAATAATGTGAATGCTTTTAACCTAGATTAATGCTGCACCAATGTTATTATTCTTACTGCGCTCAGATATTACGTATGGCTTTAATTAACAAATTGCATTGATGATTTGAATTTAGTTTTATATTGAATCTCTATTTTAGTTATATGATTGTTAATTTGTTTTAGTTATAATTTTCTTAAATAATTTTAGTTTTATATTGCTTATTATCTTAGTGACATATTTTTCTTAGTTAACTAATTTATTTAACTAGATTTTAAGTTGTTTTATCAATTAAGTTCATATTGTATAGTTCTCATAGCTTTGGTTATAACTAGGTTTTGAATTGAATAAAGCTTCAAGGAATGTAATATTAAGATGTTATGAATAGTTTAATAACTAATTTTTATTATTGATTGAACTTGGTTTTATATTGCATAAGGTTTCAAGGAATGTAATGTTAAGATATTACGAATGGCTTTGATTAACAATTTTATTGTTGATTAGAATTTAGTTTATATTGAATCATTATTTTAGTTATATGATTGATGATTTGTTTTAGTTATAATTTTCTTAAATAATTTAGTTATATATTGTTTATTATCTTGGTAACATATTTCTCTTAATTAACCAAGTTAATTAACAAGATTTTAAGTTGTTTTATTGTAAAGTTCTCTTAGCTATGGTTTTAACTAGGTTTTTATATTGTATAAAGTTTCAAGGAATGTGATATTAAGATACTATGAATAGCTTTAATTAACTAATTATTATTATTGATTGAACTGGTTTTATATTGTATAAGGTTACAAGGGATGTAATGTTGAGAAGTTATGAAAAGCTTTAATTAACTAATTTTTATATTGATTTGAACTTTGGATTTATATTGAATGGTTAATTTAGATCAATAATTAATAATTGGCTTTAGTTGTAAATTGCTTAAATGATTTAGCTTTATAATGCTTAACAACTTAGTAACATATTTCTAATTTACTAAGATGATAATCTTGGTTTCAAGCTGATTTATAAACTAAGATACCTAAAATAAACGAGAGGGGAGATAGTTAAGGCATGGAATTATGAGGGGAAGGGGAATGTTAGGTGGAAGAGGGATAACTTTTTCTAAGAAGGGAGTTCCAATTTTTGCTAATGTCCCAGCCTCCATCCCTATTAAGGTTACTAGGATGCTTAATGATTTCTATTGCTTCACGAATTTTCCGCTTGAAATGGTGCTTTTCATTAGCAATGACTTTGGTGTCTTCCAGGCATATGTGATGGTTTGTTTTTCCTACATGCTCGGCTAAAGCAGAAGAGTGAGTTCTTTCTTTACGGATATCAGCGCTGTGTTCTTTGAGCCTTATCCTCACAGACCTGCCAGTTTCCCCTATATATTGTTTACCACATGAGCAATTAACGACATAAACACCTTTTTGTTGAAGCTGATCTTGGCTGTCCTTAACAGATTTCATATTTTGTTTGATAGTAGACAAAGGTTTGAAAGAGGTTTTGATGTCTTTTTTTCGTGAGAATTCTGGCTATTTTGTCGGTGACACCTTGAATGTAGGGAAGGTAGGCATTAGAAGCTGCGGGGTTACTTGTTTTGTTATTGTTGATCCCAGATTTTGCCTTTTTAATAGCTTTGTGGATGTTTTTATTATTGTATCCTAGGTTGGTGAAAGTTCTTTTTAGGTATGTAATTTCTTCATCAGTGTGGTTATCATCTGAAATTCATATGAAATCCCCTATTAACGTAAGAAACCAAAATAAAGTCAATGATTTTATTAACATTTTGTGTGCCTTATTGACATTGAGCATGTTTATGCTAACACAATTAGTATAATTAAGGTGTAATTAGAAAATTAATATAAGTATATTTATACTTTAAGTTATATGTTATGTATTCTTTTAAAACACATTAGTATCAAATATCACATATTAGTGAGGTTGGGTGTGTTTATTGGAGCGTACAATCATGGTAAAGCTATTTCTCAAAAGGAGTGGAGTTGTGCAACAAGATCATGTGCACTAGATAAATTTATTATAGTACCAATTAAGTAAATACTTTTAGAATAGGTAGGTGTCCCCTCCCCTTTCCAACATGGTATCATGTTTGTGTTCAATTATGGAGAGTTGTGGTTGACTTCCATATAAATGTGTTTTAACTTTGAATATATCTTCGAGATTGAAATATTTTTTTATTATTGGGTGGAGGTTTATTAAGAGATGGGGAGATTGGCATAGACCAAGGGAGAGCATCTCCATGGATTTATGAGTTTTTTTACCAAGAACTAAGTAGGGATATGATTATATATGGTAGTTGATAGGTTTAATAAGATATGTATTCTCATACTTTTGAAAAGACTACCAATAGAAAAGATACAACAATAATTCTCTTTGAAAATGTCTCAACACACTCTGCAATACTAAGGAGCATCATCCTAGAAAAATATACCAAATTTCTCAATACCTTTTGGACTACACTTTGGGAGAATATGGACACCAAGTCGAAGAGACTTACAAATTTCTATAAACATACAAATGGGTAGACAGAAGTAGTGAATAAAACAATGGTTCATCTCTTGAGGGGATACGATAAAAAATATCTAAGGCTTAGATGAAAATTTGATTTATATTCAAAGCCCTACTAATAAATTAGTTCACATTTCTACTAATAAGTGCCCTTTTCAAATTTTCTTTCCATATTTTTCACCTTCTTCTTTAGATGTTGTATATGGATAGTAAGGAGGAACAAGGGAAGACACCATGGTAGAGGCATTAAAGATTGAAATTTTCATTAAAAAGATGAAGAAATTCATTTGCAAATATAGGATACATTGATGAATTTACAAGAAAAGTACAAGGTCCATCATGAACAATACAAAATTAAGAAGACATAGTATGAGATTGAGTTTGGTTACGTCTAAAAAAAAGACTATAATGTTTTGGTAAGAAGTTCAAGGCTTTGTGATATCATCCTTTTGAAGTGTTCGGGTAAGTAGGTGATGATGCCTACAAATTTAGTCTACCTACATATATTCAATTTTACAAAATAATGACTATGGAAAATAAAAAAGTCTATCAATGGTGAGCCTTCCATGTTAGACCAAGAAAATGATGAACAAGTCTCACCTACCATAGAGGATATAACATGAAAAGCCCACAAAGATTAGCAAAGGGTACATTGTTGCAATAGAAGTATAAAATAGTTAAACTATGGTATCATAAACTATAGCAAGTTTGAATGAAAGGACAACTTCTAGGCATGGATAAATGTTACTCTAAAGAGAAGATAAAGGAAAATTTTCCTCATCTCCTTCAATAAAATATTTTTGGGACCAAAAGCATCCCAAAATGGTCAAGTATGATCCAAAATAGATCATAATGTAATATATAAGGTACATTTTGAGTGGATAAAATGGAAGTATGGACTTGTGTGACCCATCTTATATGCAATTCTATTTTCATGATTTGCATATTTGAAACTTTCAAAGCCCATTTAGGGAATTAAGAAATTGTTTTTGACGTCAAAATTTTGGAAACAAAATCCATAACACTTGAACATTATTTTACACAATGAAATCTTTCCATTTGCACATAGATAAGATTTATTAGAGCTCGTATGAGGAATTTATGCCCTTCACAAGTTAACCAAAGCTGTTGACCACCATGTATTGAGTGGATACCACATAAGAACATACTCACCCTATGTTTGGACTTTAAAGAATATTTTGGAGGGTTCAAAACTCTAACTTTGATCAATATTTTAGACATGAAAAAAATCTAACCCTAAACATAGACAACTATCATGACATGTTAGAATATTGGGCTACTAAGAAAGGAAGGGGTTCCATTGTTGTTGTATATAGTTCCATAGTTGAGTAGAACAAAGGAGTGGAATATTGTGAGAATAAAAGTAAGAAGTATAAGAACTTGTAGTAGCCATACAAGCCACAATGTCTCTGAAAACACTATAGTGAGTTAATTTTTTATTTTTTTGTTTTTTGTTTTTTTTCTATATGAAAAGAGAAGACTATAATAGTCCTAAGCTTCTGAATAGGATTTCCTCATATAAAGTTTTCATAATACATCTTATGTTTGGGATGGTGTGGTGTTTATGTTATTACATTCCACAATTATTTTTAAATACTAATGTATAATTAAATAAAAATACTATGTAATAGAAATAATTTTAAAAAACTAATATAATATGTGGTGACAAAATATTCTAATTGAATCTCTCTCTCTTATTGGAAATAATACCGAGAGGGGGGTGAATTAGTATTAGCAAATCAATAACTTTTTCATTTCCATAATCAGATTCATATACACTACTTCAGTTAAGGGGACCCACGTGTACACGCAAATGTGTTTAATGCGACTAGCGTATATCCAGTAAACTTATGATTCAGTTAATCCATTATGTGTTGATCTTTAATCAGTGCATCAGAACTTCATTAACCATATAAACAGTAAACAAGTGCAGTAAAACAAAATAGAACATCACACACAAGAAAAACACATGAACACCATGATATAAGGTGGAAACCCAATGCGGGACAAAAACCACCTGCTGCCATCTTCCTGTAATATAAGAGAAACCTATTTACAATCTTGTATTGGCACAAACTAATACCATTACGTAGGCACCCACTTGCAGAAGGCTACAACCTTCTCCTGTTCTCTAGCTACTACTGGAAGGGAGCTACAACCCCCTAGCTCTTGTACTAGCCGATATGTTTACTAGTACATAGGCACCAGCCTACTAAAGGCTCCAACCTTCACTCATTTTCCAGCATGCTACTGGAAGGGAGCTCCAACCCCCTAGCTCTTGTACTAGCCGATATGTTTACCAGTACCTAGGCGTTGGCCTACAGAAGGCTACAACCTTATCTCTTTCTCTAGGGACCATGTTTCATAAATTTTTATACTGGATACTCCTGAAGCACAACACCAAAATCTGAAGGCCATGTTTTATCCAATTTTCATACCGGACCCATCAACAACATTGAAGCACAAAATTAATCACCACTGCAATACACCCATCAACTACACCTGCATCATCAATCTCTGAATCACCCAACACTGAAACATTGAAACCTTGTCAATAAAACATAGTCACCAGAACACAGAGCAAACCATAGAATTCTGTAACAATAACCAGATCCAACTGCAACTTCAAATATCATACTTCATACTATATACATTACTCTTATGAGTCGAACCAGTGTGTATACGCAATTTTACCAACGTGAACCCACGTATAGATCTGTAAATATTTACTCATAACTTTACAGCTATTCCAGACATCAGTAATACCCAGATCATAACATTTGTACAATAAAACATGCGTCAATAATTTAGATCTAGTCTATCCATGATCAAACCACATAATGATAATACATTCCAAGCCTTATGATCCTGATCCATCATCCATCATCAACCGCATAGGTGCATCCTTAGTTCAGATCAAGAAAAGCATCACAAACCAATAACCAGCATACTAGATCTCATACTTCATCAGATATTCATCACTTGCACTTTGGCCTAATGATCTTCTTCTCATTATATAGGTTTAGGCCTCTCTCAATGCCATGGTCCAAAACCACGTAGGACCAATACCTTGGACCCAATACCTTGGACCCAATACCTAGGGTCAATACCTCAGACCAAATACCATGGACCAAAACTTAGTTTTCCAATATGTGCATGCCTTTCCTTCTATGAAAGTGCGTGTGTACGATATGCATGCCTTTGTATATGGTGAACCTGCGTGTATGTGCGACTAGGTATATGTGAACCTGCGTATACCTTACACTCTTCATTCTTGTTGTTTACCTGCTATATTGTGATCTTCCATCTGAGAGAGTTGCCATCAAGGACAACACTTGTGTGATACCTGTATCACAATGCCAACAATCTCCCCCTTTGGACTTGATGGCAACAACCACACCAAGTCACTCTCCCCCTTTGACATCAAGGGCAAAGGGCAGACCAAGATATTCTCTCCCTTGATATACATTCTGTTGTCCATACTGCCCCTGAGTACATGCTGAAATATCTGATTGAGATCCCCCTTTGTACATGCTAAGATGTATCAATCCGTTCATGCTCCCCCTGAGCCCATGCTGAGTCTACAAAAATATTTTTCAAAATAATAACATGACTCTACAACTCAACTAAGTGAGTATGACCTTCCTATCACCAATGACTCATACATACATCAATCTCCCAACCAAGTGGGGATACACCATTTTGACTCATCCACCCAACCAACTGGGGATATACCAAATTTTTATACATAACTAAAATAGACATTATTACATCATCCTTCCCATGCAAAGTGGGATTACAAATTAGGTCTTTTCATGACCTTTACATCAAATGATATACATGAATTTTATAACAATGACCAACAATCTAAACAAGACCATGATAGTCATCAACAACTATCGTACACCATATATGATCTGCACCATAAGCATCTGTCACCAGCATCCAGACCTATAACCTGCAATACCATTCTCTTGGCCAACCAACAATAAGTATCAAGATGTATCATTTAGCCACATAAGCATCATCACTAAATACTTCTAACCGTAATGCCAACAATGCATTATTCGAAGCATATGCTCCCCCTGAACATGTTCCATCTATTCACTCTCAGATCTGATCATGCATATATCAGCAAGAAGTATCAAGGCATCATCATCATCAAGTTAGGATCAAAATCACTTCTAAACAACATCTTATGAGTACCAACACATTTCCACACATCATCAGTAGATTGTAACCATTATCAAACAGAGCAAATAATTGACTGAATCATATTAGACCCTTTTTCTTGAGTCTATCCCACTGCTTTTCCTCAAACCAACATATACACGACTGTGTAGCTTCTAACTCACGTATACACGTGACTTGCTTTTATGAAACTTGCATATGATATTTAGAACACTGAGGTTCCACACCTTCAACTCCCTCTGAGTCTGTCATGTCTATATACTCTGCTATGCCACATCTTTCTTACTGTACTTCCTTTTTCTTCCATATCTTCAACTGTGACGATGTTTTGTCCTTTTGGTATGGTGCCTAAAATCTTCTCCTGCATTCCTTTGCTATATGTCCAAGATTTTTACATGCATAACATCTTATATGTTTCGTATTCCTTCTATAGCAGTCAATGTCTTTGTGACCAAACATATTGCAAGCAAAACAATAACGTGATAATCTTTTTGTGTGATGGTATTGAACCATTCTAATTCTGCATCTGGCTGCAACATGCCCAAAGTTATGACATATAAAACATGCAACATTATTCATCAGAGGAAATAACCATCTATCGCTTTCACAGTTAGGAGTGAAGGATTTTCTTTGAAGACTTTATTTCTTTGGTTGTTGATGGGGTTGACCTCTCATCTCCTTGTTTAGCATTTCAGATTTTGTATTAGAGTTCTTTGCCTCACCTTGTGAGCTAGATTCACCTTCAACAGATTCATAAAAACCAAGACCAATTTTGATAGCAGGCGACCTTTGACTACTAAGAATATCATCCAAAATCTTAGTATTGTCTTGAAATTGTAATAGTTTATATTTTTCTTCTAATTTACCTTTCAAGATATTTACCTCAACCTAATGTTGTTCTTCCTTTTCCAGATATTGCTTCTTCAAGATTTCTTCAGACTTTCTTCCTTCTTCCACTTGTTGCCTTAGTTTGAGAATCTCATTTTCTTGTTCTTCATTCTGCTCCTGCAGCATTTGATGTACTCTAAAGACACACTCCAGCTGAGCTTTTCAGCTGATAACTTCTTCTTTGAGGGCACTCTCCCTTTTGTTAAATAGACCTGTTGATCTATGATCTTATTTGATGCTTCATTTTCTTGTTCATATTCAATCTGAGGTGATTCAGAATTTGAATACTTGCTTCCACTTAATGGTAGGCTGTCACTATTCCTTTGAGCTGTCTTCTTCTTCTGACGCGCTTTCTTTCCCATTGTTCTATGGATCTCCTTCAAGTGATCAAGCTTCTACCAAAGGACCTGATCTCATACAAATTTTTGGAAATAATACTTAGGGGGGGGTGAATCAGTATTAGCAAATCAATCACTTTTTCATTTCCATAATCAGATTCATATACACTACTTCAGTTAAGGGAACCCGCGTGTACATGCAACTGTGTTTAATGCAACTAGTGTATGTCTAGTAAACTTATGATTCAGTAAATCCATTATATGTTGATCTTTAATGAGTGCATCAGAACTTCATTAACCATATAAACAGCAAACAGGTGTAGTAAAACAGAACATAACATCACACATAAGAAACACACATGAACATCATGATATAAGGTGGAAACCCAATGCGGGACAAAAACCACATGTTGTTTTCTTCCTTTAATATAAGAAAAACCTATTTACAATCTTGTACTGGCATAGAATCATACCAGTACGTAGGCACCCACCTACAGAAGGCTACAACCTTCTCCCATTCTCCAGCTACTACTAGAAGGGAGCTACAACCCCCTGGCTCTTGTACTAGCTGATATGTTTACTAGTACGTAGGCGCCGGCCTACTGAAGGCTCCAACCTTCACTCGTTTTCCAGCATGCTACTGGAAGGGAGCTCCAAACCCCTAGCTCTTGTACTGGCCGATATGTTTACCAGTACATAGGCGCTGACCTACAGAAGGCTACAACCTTCTCTCTTCCTCCAGGAACCAAATTTCATAAATTTTCATACTGGATACTCCTGAAGCACAACACCAAAATCTGAAGGCCACGTTTCATCCAATTTTCATACTGGACCCATCAACAACATTTAAGCACAAAATTAATCACCATTACAATATACCCATCAACTACACCTGCATAATCAATCTCTGAATAACCCAACACTGAAACACTGAAACCCTGTCAACAAAACATAGTCACCAGAACACAGAGCAGACCACAGAATTCTGTAACAACAACCAGATCCAACTGCAACTTCAAATATCATACTTAATACTATATATGCTACTCTGATGACCAAAACCAACGTGTATACGCACTTTTACCAAAGTGAACCCGCGTACAGATCTACAAATATTTACTCATAACTTTGCAGCTATTCTAGACATCAGTCATACCCAGATCATAGCATTTGTACAATAAAAAATGTGTCAATAATTCAGATCTATTCTATCCATGATAAAACCACATAATGATAATACATTCCAACCCTTATGATCCCAATCCATCATCCATCATCAACCGCGTAGGTGCATCCTTGGTTCAGATCAAGCAAAGCATCACAAACCCATAACCAGCATACTAGATCTCATACTTCATCAAATATTCATCACTTGCACACTTTCACTTTGGCCGAATGATCTTCTTCTCCTTATATAGGTTTAGGCCTCTCTCAATACCATGGTCCAAAACCACGTAGGACCAATACCTTGGACCCAATACCTGGGGTCAATACCTCAGACCAAATAACATGGACCAATACCAAAATACCATGGACCAAATACCGTGGACCAAAACTTAGTTTTCCAATATGTACACGCCTTTCCTTCTGTGAAAGTGCGTGTGTACGGTATATGTGCCTTTGTATATAATGAACCTGCATGTATACGTGACTAGGTATATGTGAACCTGCGTATACCTTACTTTCTTCATTCTTGTTGTTTACCTGGTATACTTTGATATTCCATATGAGAGAGTTACCATCAAGGACAACACTTGTGTCATACCTATATCATAATGCCAACATCTCCCTCTCTCTCACACACACACACTCTTCTTGGATTTAAATGAATTACCTCACCCATTATTTATAATTCATCAAAACATATAATTCATTTATTATTATTCATTTTTTATATATTTTATAAAGTGCATTTTAGCCCATAGGTGTAGACCAATTAACAATAGGGTGTATTGTTAAGGCACTCCTTGTGTAAAGGTGTTAGTTTATACCCAAATTTACCTGTATTCATAGTAGCAGTAGTCATGCGCACCTAATGATTATAATGATGGTGGTTGGAATTGACCATATCTCAGAAGAGTAAAATCTTGACCTAGTTACCAATTCCTCTAGTTACCCCCAAAAAAACAAGTTTGTCATTTTCATGATGATTAACATCCATTAAAATTACACATAATATATCAAAACTTGACAACAATGACAATAACATCAATTTAAACAATGAATTTTTAAATAAATATCTACCCCTTAAATGCCCACACAACTCCACAAAACTCCATCTCCCAATCTTAGCGATCTCGTACCACCAAAATGTTATAACAACATGTTGTGCTCTACAACAACCCCCCATTTCATATCAAGTTTATTCTCAAAACTATAATATGAAATGGGCCCCTTTTATTTTAATTGGTATCAACTTAGTATTATTCAAAAAGATCCGAAAAACAAAATAAAAACATTACAAAACCTTTTTGATAAACCAATTAATTGGTCTTATAATATATAAATGAGTAATCTTTTATCATTGCGATAAAGCGATCGCAAGATCGCATGTCGCAATGACAAAGGAGGCATAACTTAAAGACCCATTGGTTTTCTCCGACGTGACAACACACAAAAGGCTATCAGATATCGGCAATAACGAGTTATCATAACAAAAGTCCCTTTCGCTCCGATGCGAAGCAATATCGCTATCGATGATCGGAGATGTACCATGCATGCTTTTCAAAGTTCTCAGTTAATACTCCCGATGCGAATTGGCGATATCGCTATCGGCAATCAAGGATTCCTAAAGAAACCAATATAACGATTTAAGTTTTCCCCGACGGCCGATTGCGATAAAGCTAAAAGCGCGAATTTCAAACAATTGATAAAGCAGGGATATTACGGTTAATTCGTATTAAAGGCCTTATCTTCCCAATAGTGATTCACTTGCGCTCAACCGCCAAAACATCCGAGACATGCTTAAACGAATCATTCGGCCAATAAATGATATGATGGGCATTTAAAGGATTGACAGGTTTTAACGACCATTTAATGGAATAGTAAGTCTAAAAAATCTTTTCACAGATTGTATCCGCGGCCACTTTAAGTTAATCCTTCATCATGCATTGATTAATATATCTCGCTCATATTTGGTTTGCGCTACCAATTCTATGTATTATGTTCATTTTAACTCCTGTGCAGAGCTCTTCCGAAGCAGTAGATTCAAGTAGAACGGGGAAGAAGTCTAAGAAGACTGCAATAGCCTCCGCTTCGCCAGCCACAGGACAACTCATCGCTGATCCAGGAACTAAAAGAAAAGGATTGATATTCGACACTACATGTCTAGGACTCGGCAAAACAACTTGGAAAAGTACCTATAATTTGATTGAGGCCGAAGAACCCGAGGTGACAGCAGTACAAGCCACAACAGATATGACTCGAAAATATGATGCTACTCTAAAGGATTTAGTCGACTCTTTCCTTTATCGGATAGCAGCCCGGGAACAAATTCTCCCATACACGAATGTAGTGAGGTGGCAAATTGAAGAAATCCCAATTACAGACAGAACCTTTTGCACCATGGATGGGAGAATCTTCGGTTCATTTCAACCTAATGATTTGAGGCAAATGTATCATTTGCCTATACCAGAGAAGAAGTACAGCAAGGCATTCCTGGAGAAATTCAGAGATGAAAACGAAATTGAATCTGAACCCATTCAGGATTGGAGGCAAAATCCAGCAAAACACAAGCATGAATCTTTGGGTAAGTACTCTGTTGATTCTCTATGTTCTCCTTATTGTTATGCTGGGATAATGATGTGTAGATTGTGGGGGTTACATGATTCCGTAAATTCCACTATAGAAATGGTTCCTTTGATGGAGGAAGCATGTAATAGTGAAATAATGGATTGGGCAATTGTACTGTCAGATAAGCTAGCAACCGCAGTTCTTGATTTTAGAAGCAAAACCCGCATCACTGAAAGGTTTATTCCCCCATTCTACTATAGTGCTTATATCTTGCACACCCTGTGTTTTAATTCTGAATTTCCTGTGCTTGGATGGAGGTGGACTCCACAAGACCCCATGCCCATTCATATATACCATCAGAAGTTGTGGAAAACTTACTATAAGCACCATTTATATCAAGTCTGCAATGGTTTTATGTTACCCATTCACTACTCTATTTTTGATAAACCTGCTCCTAAGATTTCCTACCAAGCAAGGGTTGATTTGACATCCATAGGAAGATGGTTCGGAGAGGAAAAATTTACTTATATAAGAATTTTCGGCAGCCAAGCCAAACCTCATGTCCTCCCTTTGTACGTACCTGATAAATTGTTGGCTAGGGAGATAGCCTATCAGATTATGTCCGAAGGAGTTACACAAACTCTAAAGAACAAAAAGAAGCAGGTTTGGCCCTCTTTTCCTCTAAGATGCAGAGTCTACGCTTTGCATGACTTTAAACATGCAGAGAAAGAAGCTGAAAAAATGAAGGCATTAAGTCTAGAAACTCTTCCTAATAGGCGATTTGATCCAAACAAAGTCGCCTATAATGCACTTGAACAGGCAAAATTGACAAAGTTTGATCATAAAGAAGATAAGTTCGATGACCTGTTCTCCTCAGCCGAGTCAATGTCCCAAGTTAAACCGCTGGCCAGAATGGAATATAAAGATGACGGGTTAGTTGAATTCAACAGACTTAGAGAACAGAGGTTGCAAACTCTGCCTCTAGATCTGTTAGCAACAACCCCAACGACAGAATCAAGCGAGCTTGAGCAGCGACTCACTAAGGAACCTCCTGTTACATGAAAAGAACAAGAGGAAGTTCATATGAAAAAACAAGAGGAAGCCCAGACAAAAGAGCAGGAACATAGCAGCACAAAGGTGAATGTAGATGCCCAGATTGACCCGAAATTTCTCCAGGAATGGTAGCAATTCGACTCAATCATCAGCAATCTTGAGTGCTCGAAGGAAGCTGAAACATCAAAAGCGGCTAACACATAAGAGACAACTTCAAAACAGGTTCCAAGTGGAACCAGCAGCCTACCTAGTTCTAAAGAAGTAGAGATAATCCCTAAGGATCCCTCCGATCAGATTATTTTGCAAGTAGAAGAAATTCCTCCCTTAGATGTCTTTTTCAGCCCAAGACACAAGGCTGTGGTAAAATGACAATGGAAAAGGAGAAGGACTGATCAACCTTCCCTATTCCCTGAACAAATAGTGATGGGCAACGTGGTTTGGAAAGAGGAATTTGATCCCTCTGATGACATAACAAAACTATCCCAATATGCTGGAGCCTATTCAGCAGCTACAATAGACAAGGCATCAGAGGTGAGTAATTTATTAAAAGGAAAAGACCAAGAAATTATTTCACTACAAGCACAACTATCGGAGGCACATCAGAAGGCAGAGCAAGCAGAACGACAATTGTTTACACAACAACAAATAAATAATCAATTGACTAAACAATTGCAGGAAGAGAAACAAA
This sequence comes from Pinus tabuliformis, assembly GCA_031772625.1. Taxonomy (NCBI): domain Eukaryota; kingdom Viridiplantae; phylum Streptophyta; class Pinopsida; order Pinales; family Pinaceae; genus Pinus; species Pinus tabuliformis. The sequence goes on from CM062816.1 coordinate 922,505,346, forward strand.
GGATTGATTACAGTGCAGTTCAAAAGCAGAAAGAGCTGTCTGAGGCATTGGCACAACTAAAAGCAGTGAATGAAAAAATGCTGAAGTCAAAAAATGAGAAAATTGCTCAACTATCAGCCCAGCTAGTGAAAACAAAGAATCTTCCACAGCTAGCTGAATTCAAAATAGAGGCATTACAGATAAACAAGGCATTGATAACACAGATAAAGCTTTTATGTCAACAAATCGCCCAGGCGGAACCTTTATGCGATTTGACGACATCAATAGGTGAAAAATCGGAAAAAGATAGAACAGACTTGGATCAAGCCGATGAAACACTAACTAATTTTCTTGAGTGGCAAGACACCGATTAGGGACAGGTAGCTAATTTGCCAAAAATCCTAGAATCACATAAGGAGATATTATTTACGGAATGGCAGTCCTAGTTAATGAAAGCAGAGAGAGCAATTTCAAGATGCAAATTAACCACAAGTAATTTGGTTGAATTGGTTAATGATACTCTCTACTTGTCTAACATGATTTCTCAATGTAGCCTAGGTAAATTGACAGCGGCCAAAACATTGGAGCAGTCATGTTATCCGGAACCAGAGAAAAATGGGAGATTAATCGCAGGAATTAATAGTTTGACATGGGACACCTATTGGTTCTTCTTAGTCAAACCATACAGCTAGAGAGCTGCCCTCAAATGCCTCACAGATGCAATCGGGTATATCATTCCCGATATACAGGATGCCACCTCTGCTGCCCAACTCAATTCTCGTCTCAACAGACCACCAGAAGTGGAACCAATGCTTGCGATATGCCAGCTCAGGTTTAAAGGCAAACAGCCTAAGTGATGATTCATGTCGCCGACTGCAAGATTTCCGTGAAGGAGATATTCAGAATCAAGTTATACCAATTAAGTAGGATTTTCGTTTCATAGGTAGTTAGCTTAATCAAGTATTTATAGACCCTTTCATGTATTTAGAAAGGGTCGTAAGTTTTGTATATAACTTAAAACCTGAAGTTGCACTACTGTACTTCAGGCATATTCTTTTATAAAATTGGGCCAATCATTTTGATTTTGACAAATAAGCTTTTATGCGGATGTGCACTACTGTCTTTGTTTGAAAGTATTTTTGAGTCGGAAGAAGAATTTCAAATAGCGATTGATATTGGGAGTGATTAGCAGCTCATATGGTACTATTATCTGTGTCTGAGTTCATTTTTTTTATATGAATTGTCATTTGATCGCTTTTGCTATTATCGGATATATGCATGTGTTTTTAACAACATTCTTTATTCCTTCCACTATTGGATGTTTACAGTATGCTTTTCTTTTGATCATATATGTATTGATAATATAAATGATAAGTGTAGCAATATTGTGTTAATCACTTTGTTTAACTATTTAAACAAAGTAATCATTGAATGAATAAATGTCTATGTTTATTAGATAGAGTCATCTATATGCCTATCAATAAACAAAGATCATCAAGCGCTACATTTCAAAGAATAATAGTCCCCAGGATTAGTAGTAGTTCTTTTATTTTTGCTGATAGATTAAGTTATTCACCTATCGTTAGATTAGATAATCAATCGTTCATCCACCCCTTTTATTCATTATTGGGAAACTGGTCCCATTATACCCAGTCGGAGCCACCATTCCAAACGGAAAAGGAGCTGTATTAAGGTCCGGATCGGGTGGTTATCCCCCAATGTTGATACAACGATTTTCGGGACATCAACATTTTTGGCGCTAGAAGGAGGGCCTCAACTGTGAATGGCAAGCAAACCCAAATCTACATACCATTCTAAGAGTAATTCTCCCTCCACATCACCTCGTACTTCCCAATTGCATGCTGGTTCTCCAGTATCCAAACAAGAAGAAGAGGAATCAACTACCACTGCTCAAACCCACAATACTCTAGAACAATTAAGTCTTGAATCTCCTGAAGTTCAGTCTCTCATCCATAAAATTCAAAGCTTCTCGATATCACCACAGAAATCTGAGGTATCTCAAAGCAGTGTGACTTCGCAATTCAATTTACCTCACCCTCTCACCAGACTTCAGAGTGGAAAGCTCGGTATTGAACCTACTGAGTTCCCTTTACCCAAAAGGAAAAAGGCGAAGAAAAACACTAATGGATCTGACAGTGAAGCACTTTCATCCACATCCTCCATCTCATCTTCCCCAGTGCAAAGTCAACCATCCACTCCCTCATCACACATTGTTGTTCATCAGGGATTAGCAACTTCTACATCCCAACCTGCGCAATCCTCAATATCAACTCCTTCCCAGACATCTGGAATTTCAACAATAGTATCATCCACTACTGCGGTTACAATGGCAGATCCATGGACCAGGCCTGGTGTAGTCAACATGGCTGCACCATTGCATGCATTACTTGATGCTCTTGAGAAATGGCTACCCAAGTTTAATCTATATGATGGAACACAAGCTGAGGAACATATTAATAACTTCATGTTAGCAGTTAATTTGAAGGGAGTAACAGAGCAAGATGTTGTCGTTAGGCTTTTCCCTTATACTTTGCAAGGATCAGTAGGATCCTGGTATTTTTCCTTGCCTTCTGGTTCCATTACCAGTTGGACGACTTGCCAAGAACAGTTTCTTACTAAGTATGGTGATGATAGGTCTTTAGCTACACTAATAAATGATCTCTCCAATCTTAGGATAGAGCATAGGAAACCGATTAAAGAATTTAATGCGCGATTCAATAAACTCTTAAATAAAATCCCAACGACCTCCAAACCAAGTGAGAAAATCAGAAGCGAGTGGTATATAACTGCCCTACCTACCAATATAGCTATTTTTGTAGACAGTGCTGGAAAACCAATTTTAGCTGAAAACATGAAAGAAGCACTTGCTGTGGAGAAATGTATTAATGCTCTAGAGAAGAAAGCTGCTCTTGAAGATAGAAAAACCAAAAAAGTTTCTTTTAAAGATGATTCAAAGAAGAAAACCCCTAAAGATCCATATGACATGGAGGGTCTACAAAAGGTCCTCAAGACTATGTCAAATGAAATGGTTGAAATCAAAAAACAAGTAGCTGAAACCTCAACCAAAAGGCCCTTTAAGAATTACAAGAAAACTGAATCAAAACCACCGAATGTTATATCTAATGCAGATTCAGATCCTGAAGAAGGAGAAGAAGAAACAGTCTCACCAACTGATGAAGAAGAGGAAGTTGTTGAATGTCATGGAATGTGGGATTTTATATTGCCTAACTCCGATACAGAAAATGAAGAAGAAGCGTTTCCTGTCACTACTAGGAGTAAAAGTACCTCCGAACCTGTTCAGACAACTTCAAAGAAAAGGAGTGCAGGTGCTACTACAACAAAGGAAAAGGTACCCCCAAAGAAGCCACCTGTAACAGTTCCACAAAACCAACCTTCAACCTCAAATATTCCGTCAACATCTAAGACATTGGTAGTATCTGATTCAATGGATTACAATATTGTTGATGACATGAAAAAGACTAAGGCAAACATTACCATGTTTGAACTTAGTAAATTGAAACATCAACAAAAATTGCTTCTCAAAGAATTGAATGTTGTTCCTACTTCACCCCTTCCTAGTGCTAAAGCTGCAAATGATGCAGGTCAACCACCTTGTGGTATGGTCGAAGCTACTGATGCAGTTCTGATTGGAGATAGATCAAATTATCATACTCCACCTTTCCTTCTAACCTATGAGATCTACAATAGAAACCTGCACAATTGTTTGATTGACTCAGGGGCATCCTCTAATATAATGCCAACTTCAGTTTGTTCCAAATTGAACATTGAACCCCAAAAGTCTGCTATTCATATTGTGCAGTTGGACAGGACTAAAGTCCAGGTTTTAGGGGAAATCAACTCAGCAACTATCAGGCTATCAGCTGATCCTAGAGTAGTTCAAATAATTGATATCTTAATCACCGATATACCTGAATTTTATGGTTTGATCTTGAGTATGGATTGGTCTGAAAAACTCCATGGGTATATTTCTACCGATTGGTCCCATATGTGGCTTCCCTACAAGGGAAAGCCAAATCAAATAAAAACCGACCGGGAGAAACACATGACCCATACAGTTACAGAATTTGAACAAGAAAACCAACCAATAACATTTAATAACAACATTTTGGGGAATTATTCATCTAAGTCATTCTTTGGCAACTTTACTGCCCAACCATCTCCTTTCTCAGTAAACAATTCTACATCTCAGATCGAAAATTATTCACAAAAAGATAGGTCAAGATGTTTTAATGATACTGAGGAAACTGTAAATAAAATTGTTAATACTTCTTTATTTTGGTCACTATATTTCGATGGGTCTAAGTCTAGCGAGGGCTCGGGAGCAGGATGTATTTTGGTTAGCCCTCAGGGAGAAAAAACAATGCTGTCCTGTAGGTTGGAGTTTGAATGCACGAATAATACAATTGAGTATGAAGCCTTAGTCCAAGGACTATATAAAGTGATTGGCCTCAAGGTTCAATATTTGAAAGTGTTTGGACATTCTGAAATTATTATTAAACAGGTAAGGAATACAATTCATTGTCTTTCTAGCCATCTCAAACATTATCAGTCGCTGGTGCAGGAACTCACCTCCCTCTTTTCGGCATTCAATATTTCTTCCATCCCCAGGTCTCAAAATTCAGCAGCCGACTTGCTAGCCAATGTTGCTTCCAAGCTCCTACCTTCCGAAGATTATAGCCCAGATAGATTTTCAGTAGAATTACTTTTTAGGCCATCAATTCCTGACAATGTCACTAATTGGAGAGTATTCAATCATGATGAAGACATTTTTAAATTTTTAACTTCCGAAAAGTCATATGATGATCAAATCATTGAGGAAAATGAGCATGACCTTCAAATGAGAGGAAAACACGAGGAAAACTCAATACCAAAGCCTGTGGTGAAGCTTGAGGATCTTTATGATATTAAAGACAGGTTTAAACCTATGACCAATACAAAGCTCCAAAGTTCCACCTTAAGGTTTGAATTGATAAACCTTGGCACTGAGAAAATCCTCAAAACATTAATTTAGGATTATGACTTTCCGTGGAAGAAAAGGAAGCATTCATTAGACTGTTACGGAAAAATAAACATATTTTCGCTTGGAAATATGACGATTTAAAGACATGTGATACATCTATCATCCAGCATACCATTCCAATGCTTCCCGATCAGAAACCAATTCAACAGAAGTTGAGGAAAATACATCCGAACTTAGAGAGTCAAATAAAATCAGAACTCAATAAACTCTTGAAAGCTAAGATTATTTTTCCCGTTCGGCACTCAAACTGGGTCTCCAATATGGTGCCTGTCAGAAAGAAAAATGGCGACATCAGGATTTGTATAGATTTCAGAAATCTGAATAAGGCAAGCCTAAAAGATAATTTCCCATTACCTACTATGGAGCAGATACTCCAATCAGTGGTAGGCTCTGAGTTGATGTCCTTTTTAGACAGTTTTTTAGGATATAACCAAGTTTTGGTCCATCCTGATGACCGACTCAAAACCACATTCAGAACAAAATGGGGAACTTATGCTTATCAGAAAATGCCTTTCGGACTTATCAATGCAGGAGCCACGTTCCAAAGAGCGATGGATATAGATTTCAAAGGATTGATTAGCAAAACAGTAGTTGTCTACTTAGACAATATTACTGTATTTTCTAAAAAGAAATCCAATCATTTGCATGATTTAAATCAAATCTTTCAACGCTGCAAAAGGTACGGTATTTCACTTAATCCCAAAAAATCCTTCTTCGCTCTTGACCAAGGAAAGCTCCTAGGCTTTATTGTTTCTAAAGATGGCATTTATATTGATCTGGATAGGATTAAAGAAATCTCTGAAATCCCTTTCCCTCATAATAAAAAATCCATGCAATCATTTCTAGGCCAAATCAATTTTGTCAAAAGATTCATTCCAGAATTTTCTCAAATCATTTTGCCACTTCAAACTATGATTAAGAAAAATTCAGTCTTTAGATGGGGATCAGCATAAAAGGAAGTGTTTGATTTAATCAAACAATCAATAATCAATGCCCCTGCTTTAAATACTCCTAATTTTTCTAATCATTTCACATTGTATACTATCGCATCCGATTTGTCTTACGCTACAGTACTCACACAGATTAACAATCACAACTTGGAAGCACCCATTTCATTCTATAGTTCAAATCTTCAGGGTGCTGAATTGAATTACTCCGAAGTAGAAAAACAAGCCTTTGCTGTATATAAAGTTGTCAACATTACAGACCCTTCCTTTTAAAAGCCCATACAAAAGTTATAGTTCCTTTCCCTGTAGTAAGACAACTATTAATCCAAAGGGAATTAGGTGAAAAAAGGGAAAATTGGGTTACAACACTTCAAGAATATGACTTGGAAATTAAACCAGCAAAGATTGTTAGAGGCCAAGGTTTTTGCATGTTATTGGCAGGAGCATCCAACATTCAAGAATCAGGTGATACAGATTAAACCGAAGCAATCAACCAGATAAGTATTACTGATTCTGAATCACAATATGCCGACTTAATCTTTTATTTGAAAAATGGATATGCACCTCCTAACCTGTCTTACAAAAACAAAAGGGCCATTAGATTAAAAGCAAAAAATTTCACAATTATTCATGATGTGCTTTTTAGGCAAAATTATGATTCAATCTTATTAAGATGCCTAGAAAAACCTGAAGCACAAAAGGTTTTGCAGGAATTACACGATGGACCAGCAGGAGGACAGTTTGGAGCTAAGACAACAGCCCACAAAATCATTCATGCTGGATATTATTGGCCCACTCTGTTTAGAGATGCTCATGAATATGTAAGGAAATGCCGAAATTGTCAAACTTCTAGTGGAAGACAAAGAAAGCCAGCTTTCCCTTTGCAACCAGTCAACATTGAACAACCATTTGAGAAATGGGGATTGGACATCATTGGAGAAATTACTCCACATTCTTCCAAACATCATAAGTATATCCTTACCACCACTGATTATTTTACTAAGTGGGTTGAAGCAATTCCTTTAAAGACAACAAATTCTGAGGTAATTATAGAATTCATAGATCAATTCATCATTACCAGGTTTGGTGTCCCAAATGCTCTTGTTTTTGATAATGCATCTTACTTCTCAGGCAATGCTATGTTTGATTTCGCTATTAAAAGAGGATTTAAATTGAAATATTCTGCTAATTACTATCCCCAGGGTAATGGTTTAGCAGAATCCACAAATAAAAATCTGATTAAAATTATTAAGCGGACTATCGAACAGAATCATAAAAAATGGCACAAATCCTTAATATTTGCACTATGGGCTGATAGGATAACACAGAAGGCTTCCATAGGTTCTTCTCCGTTCAATCTCGTGTATGGAAAAGAAGCAGTGCTACCAACAAATCTTGTCCTTCCTTCTCTAGCCCTAGTTTAGTTTATTGAGGAAAGCCCTTCTTCTTCTATTCAACTTAGACATGACCAAATTCTAAAATTAGAAGAGGAAAGAGAAAAAGCCAAGGTTATTCATGCAAAACATCAGCAAATTATCAAGTCATCCTTTGATTCAGCCTCATCCAGTTCAAAACAATTTCAAGTCGATGATTTAGTTATGAAATGGGACAAAACCCATGAAGATAAGGGAAAACACACCAAGTTCCAGAAGATGTGGCTTGGGCCATTTCAGATTTGTGAGAAGATAGGCCATTCAACCTTCATATTACAAGATTGATCAGGTTTGAGAGATTCTCTCCCTGTTAATGGCCTTATCTTAAAAAATTTCTTCAATTGAGGAGGTAACCCCTTCTCCTTTTTAGTTTAGTGGAATTTTGTAGTTTGTAGGACCATTAGAAAATAAAGTTGTAAGGTATCTTCCATTGACCTTTGCTGTATTTAAAAGTTGTTCAAAAGAAGTAGTGTTGATATTTGCTTTTAAAATAATAGAAGTCTTAAACAAAAGGGATAATTTCTAGGAAACTAGGAATAATTGCATTATGAAACCACACTTCAATTTTTGTGAACCCTTCTCAAAGCTTAGAAGTATTGTAAATCATTTTATGTTTTCAAATTGGTCACAAAAAGGTTATCAATATCAAAACAGGAACTAATCCAACTTAAACATCTTTAACTCTTACCCTGTCATCCATTTACTCTTAAGGAGAAAATTGTCCATCCCACTCACCAAAGCTTATGATTACTCAGAGTGTAATTCTAAAATATTTGATATAAAAGATAAGAGGTCTTATCACAAGCCTTCTTACCATGATCATAGGGAAATAGTTTAACCGACATTACCAATACTGTATACCAAAACAGGGTAATGGCTTAGGATTATAAGACAAGGGGTCTCATCACGAGCCAACTTGTTTGGTTAAATTGCTACCAGTGAATGGCATTGTCACTCAGCTGGTCACCAAACCAGGACAATGGATTTTTATCTTACAAAAGAACAGAAAAGTAGAAAAGAAATGCAAAATATGAAAGCATGTTTTGAATTCATTCTGTTAATCATACTCTGAAATGGATGGGACAATGGACAATAATATGGTTAAAAGGTATCCCTGTCGAAACTATGAATGTTTGCTGGCTGCAGAGGCTCTACCTATGACAAAGGAGTCAATTCTAAAAGCTGATTTGGAAAGGTTTTCTGTTTTATCATTATCAACCAATAGAGGCCAATTTAAAACTTAGAATGTATCTAATTTTAAACAAGAGAGGAAATTAGCAAAGATAGTTTCATTTTATTTGGAATGCATATATACCTAGTTATATTAGAATTTTCCCCTTTGATGAGATTCCTATTTTGAAAAAGTTTAAGTATTTGCGTACTTTTCAGAGATAACTGTTTCTTCCAGCGAATCGCCAATTGTTGTGCTCTACAACAACCCCCCATTTCATATCAAGTTTATTCTCAAAACTATAATATGAAATGGGTCCCTTTTTATTTTAATTGGTATCAACTTAGTATTATTCAAAAAGATCCGAAAAACAAAATAAAAACATTACAAAACCTTTTTGATAAACCAATTAATTGGTCTTACAATATATAAATGAGTAATGTTTTATCATTGCGATAAAGTGATCGCAAGATCGCATGTCGCAATGACAAAGGAGGCATAAATTAAAGACCCATTGGTTTTCTCCGACGTGACAACACGCAAAAGGCTATCGGATATCGGCAATAACGAGTTATCATAACAAAATTCCCTTTCGCTCCGATGCGAGGCGATATCGCTATCGGCGATCGGAGATGTACCATGCATGCTTTTCAAAGTTCTTAGTTAATACTCCCGATGCGAATTGGCAATATAGCTATCGGCAATCGGGGATTCCTAAAGAAACCAATATAACGATTTAAGTTTTCCCCGACGGCCGATTGCAATAAAGCTAAAAGCACGAATTTCAAAAAATTGATAAAGCAGGGATATTACAGTTAATTCGTATTAAAGGTCTTATCTTCCCAACAGCGATTCACTTGCACTCAATCGCCAAAACATCTGAGACACGCTTAAACGAATCATTCGGCCAATAAACGATATGATGGGCATTTAAAGGATTGACAGGTTTTAACGGCCATTTAATGGAATAGTAAGTCTAAAAAATATTTTCACAGATTGTATCCGCGGCCACTTTAAGTTAATCCTTCATCATGCATTGATTAATATATCTCGCTCATGTTTGGTTTGCGCTACCAATTCTCTATATTACGTTCATTTTCACTCCTGTGCATAGCTCTTCCGAAGCAGTAGATTCAAGCAGAATGGGGAAGAAGTCTAAGAAAACTGCAATTGCCTTCGCTTCGCCAGCAACAGGAAAACTCATCGCTGATCCAGGAACTAAAAGAAAAGCATTGATATCCGACACTACATGTCTAGGACTCGGCAAAACTACTTGGCAAAGTACCTATAATTTGATTGAGGCCGAAGAACCCGAGGTGACAGCAGTACAAGCCACAACAGATATGACTCGAAAATCTGATGCTACTCTAAAGGATTTAGCCGACTCTTTCCTTCATCGGATAGTAGCCCGGGAACAAATTCTCCCATACACGGATGTAGTGAGGTGGGCAATCGAAGAAATCCCAATTACAGACAAAACCTTTTGCACCATGGATGGGAGAATCTTCGGTTCATTTCAACCTAATGATTTGAGGCAAATGTATCATTTGCCTGTACCGGAGAAGAAGTACAACAAGGCATTCCTGGAGAAATTCAGAGATGAAAACAAAATTGAATCCGAACCCATTCGGGATTGGAGGCAAAATCCAACAAAACACAAGCATGAATCTTCGGGTAAGTACTCTGTTGATTCTCTATGTTCTCCTTATTGTTATGCTGGGATAATGATGTGTAGATTGTGGGGGTTAGATGATTCCGCAAATTTCACTATAGAAATGGTTCCTTTGATGGAGGCGGCATGTAATAGTGAAATAATGGATTGGGCAACTGTACTGTCAGATAAGCTAGCAACCGTAGTTCTTGATTTTAGAAGGAAAACCCGCATCACTGAAAGGTTTATTCCCCCATTCTACTATAGTGCTTATATCTTGGACACCCTGTGTTTTAATTCTGAATTTCCTGTGCTTGGATGGAGGTGGACTCCACAAGACCCCATGCCCATTCATATATACTATCAGAAGTTGTGGAAAACTTACTATAAGCACCATTTATATCAAGTTTGAAATGGTTTTATGTTACCCATTCACTACTCTATTTTTGATAAACCTGCTCCTAAGATTTCCTACCAAGCAGGGGTTGATTTGACATCCATAGGAAGATGGTTCGGAGAGGAAAAATTTACTTATATAAGAATTTTCGGTAGCCAAGCCAAACCTCATGTCCTCCCTTTGTACGTACCTAATAAACTGTTGGCTAGGGAGATAGCCTATCAGATTATGTCCGAAGGAGTTACACAAACTCTAAAGAACAAAAAGAAGCAGGTTTGGCCCTCTTTTCCTCTAATATGCAGTGTCTACGCTTTGCATGAAATTAAACATGCAGAGAAAGAAGCTGAAAAAATGAAGGCATTAAGTCTAGCAACTCTTCCTAATAGGCGATTTGATCCAAACAAAGTCGCCTATAATGCACTTGAACAGGCAAAATTGACAAAGTTTGATCATAAAGAAGATAAGTTGGATGACCTGTCCTCCTCAGCCGAGTCAATGTCCCAAGTTAAATCGCTGGTCAGAATGGAATATAAAGATGATGGCTTAGTTGAATTCAACAGACTTAGAGAACAGAGGTTGCAAACTCTGCCTCTAGATCTGTTAGCAACAACCCCAACCACAGAATCAAGCGAGCCTGAGCAGCGACTCACTAAGGAACCTCCTGTTACATCAAAAGAACAGGAGGAAGTGCATATGAAAAAACAAGAGGAAGCCCAGACAAAAGAGCAGGAACAGAGCAGCATAGAGGTGAATGTAGATGCCCAGATTGACCCGAAATTGCTCCAGGAATGGCAGCAATTCGACTCAATCATCAGCAATATTGAGTGCTCGAAGGAAGCCGAAACATCAAAAGCGGCTGACACACAGGAGACAACTTCAAAACAGGTTCCAAGTGGAGCCAGTGGCCTACCAAGTTCTAAAGAAGTAGAGATAATCCCTAAGGATCCCTCTGATCAGATTATTTTGCAAGTAGAAGAAATTCCTCCCTTAGATGTCTTTTACAGCCCAAGACACAAGGCTGTGGTAAAACGACAGTGGAAAAGGAGAAGGACTAATCAACCTTCCCTATTCCCTGAACAAACAGTGATGGGCAACGTGGTTTGGAAAGAGGAATTTGATCCCTCTGATGACCTAACAAAACTATCCCAATATGCTGGAGCTTATACGACAGCTACAATAGACAAGGTATCAGAGGTGAGTAATTTATTAAAAGGAAAAGACCAGGAAATATTTTCACTACAAGCACAACTATCGAAGGCACAACAGAAGGCAGAGCAAGCAGAACGACAATTGTTTACACAACAACAAATAAATAATCAACTGACTAAACAATTGCAGGAAGAGAAACAGAGGACTGATTACAGTGCAGTTCAAAAGCAGGAAGAGCTTCCTGAGGCATTGGCACAACTAAAAGCAGTGAATGAACAAATGCTGAAGTCGAAAGATGAGCAAATTGCTCAACTATCAGCCCAGCTAGAGAAAAAAAAGAATCTTCCATAGCTAGCTGAATTCAGAGTAGAGGCATTACAGATAAACAAGGCATTGATAACACAGATAAAGCTTTTATGTCAACAAATCGCCCAGGCGGAACCTTTATGCGATTTGACGACATCAATAGGTGAAAAATCAGAAAAGGCTAGAATAGACTTGGATCAAGTCGATGAAACACTAACTAATTTTCTTGAGTCGCAAGACACCGATGAGGGACAGGTGGCTAATTTGCCAAAAATCCTAGAATCACATAAGGAGATATTATTTACGGAATGGCAGTCCCAGTTAATGAAAGCAGAGAGAGAAATTTCAAGATGCAAATTAACCACAAGTAATTTGGTTGAATTGGTTAATGATATTCTCTACTTGTCTAAAATGATTTCTCAATGTACCCCAGGTAAATTGACAGCGGCCAAAACATTGGAGCAGTCATGTTATCCGGAACTAGAGAAAAATGGGAGATTAATCGCAGGAATTAACAGTTTGACATGGGACACCTATTGGTTCTTCTTAGTCAAATCATACAGCCAGAGAGCCGCCCTCAAATGCCTCATAGATGTAATCGGATATATCATTCCCGATATACAGGATGCCACCTATGCTGCCCAACTAAATTTTCATCTCAACAGACCACCAAAAGTGGAACCAATGCTTGCGATATGTCAGCCCAGGTTTAAAGGCAAACAACCTACGTGATGATTCATGCTGCCGACTGCTAGATTGCCGTGAAGGAGATATTACGAATCAAGTTATACCAATTAAGTAGGATTTTCGTTTCATAGGTAGTTAGCTTAATCAAGTATTTATAGACCCTTTCATGTATTTAGAAAGGGTCATAAGTTTTGTATATGACTTAAAACCTGAAGTTGCACTACTGTACTTCAGGCATATTCTTTTATAAAACTAGGCCAATCATTCTGATTTTGACAAAGAAGCTTTTATGCGGATGTGCACTACTGTCTTTGTTTGAAAGTATTTCTGAGTCGGAAGAAGAATTTCAAATAGTGATTGATATTGGGAGTGATTAGCAGCTCATATGGTACTATTATCTGTGTCTTAGTTCATTATTTTTTTATGAATTGTCATTTGATCGCTTTTGCTATTATCGGATATATGCATGTGTTTTTAACAGCATTCTTTATTCCTTCCGCTATTGGATGTTTATAGTATGCTTTTCTTTTGATCATATATGTATCGATAATATAAATGATAAGTGTAGCAATATTGTGTTAATCACTTTGTTTAACTATTTAAACAAAGTAATCATTGAATGAATAAATGTCTATGTTTATTAGATAGAGTCATCTATATGCCTGTCAATAAACAAAGATCATCAAGCGCTACATTTCAAAGAATAATAGTTCCCGGGATTAGTAGTAGTTCTTTTATTTTTGCTGATAGATTAAGTTATTCACCTATCGTTAGATTAGATAATCAATCATTCATCCACCCCTTTTATTCATTATTGGGAAACTGGTCCCATTATACCCAGTCGGAGCCACCATTCCAAACAGAAAAGGAGCTGTATTAAGGTCCGGACCGGGTGGTTATCCCCCAATGTTGATACAACGATTTTCGGGGCATCAACACAACAAATACTATTAAATCTTCTGATATCTTATAAATAGCTTTTAATGTTTTGATCCATCTCTTTTCTTTTAAAGTTTTGATCCATCTCTTTTCTTTTAAAGTTTTGATCCATCTCTCTTTCATACATTGCATTGTTGTGCTTCAAAGGGTAGTATTGCAATTGTTTGAAACACATACTATCCCAACTATGACAAGGGAACATTTTATATAATGTTTCAACATGTTTTGGCTCATTTCTTCGACCACCATGTCAAAAGTTAGAACCTTTTAGAGTAGAAAGGTATCTCCATCCCATGAAATAGGAACACATAACGTATTAATAATTTTCTCTCAACTTGCATCGTAATCACATCCTCCAATTAGGACACCAATAATTGTACATTTTATAAGCACTTGAATAAAGAATATTTTCCTTTGTATATAACCAATAATTATGTTTTTTCTTAGCATCCCACACATTTTCAATGAAGAATATTTAACTTTGTGTAGTTGGATGTTTAGTTGTTCACCCTATAACATAAACTATATAATATTAGGTTAAGATAAAGTAAATGGATCATGTAGTAACATCACAAGTAGACATAAATCTCTTTACTTAGGCTTTTGAGCCTTCCTATCTCTTTTTTCATACCCATAGGGTAGATAATTGGTGAAAAGAAAATTTGAGGATTATATATGTAACCTAAACTAAATGTGGTCGTGCATTCAATTCTCCTTGACTCCAATAGGGTCAAAATCCCATTGATAAATTTTTAATGAGTCGACTAGGAAAGTATCAATGATTCGAATAGGTAAGTTTTAGATGTCCATTTAGGGACATTATGAAGACGAAAACAAAAACAAAAAAAGCAAAACAAAAAGGTTGTGGCCATCTCCTTAAAGGAAATAGGACTTTCCCAATAAGTTTGGTGATGGAGAAAATTAAATGTGGGTGTGGATTCAATTCTCCTTGAGTCCATTAGAGTCAGACTCAAATTGATAAAGTTTCAATGAGTTGATTGGGAAAGTATCAATGATTCATTTGTGAAAGTGTTAGATATCTGTTTAGGGACATTATGAACAGGAAAACAAAAAAAAAAAGCAAAACAAAATGGTTGTGAACATCTCCTAAACAAGATGAGACTCTACCAATAAGTTTTATGATGGAGGGGTCTTGTAATATGTGAAAAAGGTAGCAATCCCATCATTGTTACACCAAAGGCGTTCCTTTTTGAAATGGTTCACTAATGAATTTTGTCTAACTTTTATTTTCCACCATTAATTAGAGACAAAGTATGTTGTTACACAGTAATTTGTCACTGCCTTCCTGTCAGTCACCCTGCTGTGTCAATCACTAAGCTTCATGTCTTCTGAACTAGCCCAGAAACCCATTTTTCTAAAGTTTTATGCATCAGCGCGTCTGTTTGAAAAATATCCGCGATTACTGGCACTCCATAGTGTATTCAATGCGCTGACAGCTCGGAAGGACACCACTTTTCTGCGCTGGTCGCCAGCGCGCTTTTCCCGTGTGCTTCCGCGCTGACATGACTGTCCCAGTTATGTAGACGCGGCGACATCGCGTCAGTTTCCTCATTATCCGCGCTGATCTAGTTTGGGCGAATTTGTTCAAACAACCAGCCTTCCAGATAACTCCAGGCTTGGTTGTTAGCTTTGTGAATGTCGACTCCTTTCTATGGCATGACTGTTCGACCCTTTGCAACCGTTTCCCTCAAAGATAAGCTCATCCTTCCACCTTTTTAGGAGACTCCTTCTCCTATATAAACTTCCACCATTACCATGAGCAGCTAGTTAGACTTAGCTTGGAATAGCTTGGATTGTACAGAGCTTGTAGTGCTCAGATTGCTGCTATAGGTGTGGTGTGCTAGGTGTGGAAGTGATTGATTGCTTAGGGAAGGTTGTTTTGTGCTATTTGTGTGAGAGAGAGAGTTGTTTGTCTTGGGAGAATCATCCTCAAAGGTGAATGCTTGAGATACATGCTGACTGGCCCCTCTTAAGAAGGTTACCGACGTCAGAACATTTGGTTGTACTCTTCTCTATTCTGATTAATAATAGATGACTGCTACTATTGTTCCATTCTCATTTGTCTATGCAATGGTTAAATGTGAATTACATCTTTTCTGACTGATGTATGGTTACTTTTATTAGATTTCACGCTTGTGTTTGTTTCCCCTTCGTGTGTGCAGGTATCTATTCGCGGAGATCGCGGAGGATTGTGACCAGCCGAAGCGGAGGAGCGAAGTCAACATCTCTTCGTCAAATGACAGCGCAGGAATCCAAGTAGGTGCTCTTTACCTCTTGTTTAGTTGTAATTAGGAACATGCGTAGCAGCATTGTGTGATTGTTGCTAGACCCCTGCTGGGCTAGTAGGGATCGCCTCTACCCGTAGAGGGGATTTACCTCTCCAACAATTTGGCGACTCCACTGGGGATCACCCTTTTTGTCTCTTGAGTCCACTTTTGTGTTTGGCTTTGATTGATCTCTTTTCGAGTTTTTGGGATTGTCTCTTTTGCTTACGAACTTTCTGGGCATTTCTGGGAAGCATCTTTATTGTTAAAAAACTCTTGCCTTTGGTTTGGGAAGTTTTTAGTTTGGCCTTGCTTGTTTTTGCACTTAGCGCGTTTTAATTCCAAACAGTCGCGCTGACATCGCGACCCTATTTTTGGGTTTTTCTTTCCATCGCGCCTGTACGTCTAACAGTCACGCTGACCTCGTTTTCAGAGACAGCGCGCTTTATTCGTGTCCTTCCGCGCTGGCATCGCGCCTCCGCTTCTTTGTGTTTCTTGTCATCGCGTCTGTGTGTTTTCTTTCCGCGCTGACCTCGTTTTTCTGAGACAGCGCGCTTTATCCTTGTCTTTCCGCGCTGACGTCGCAAAGATGCTACAGGCCTTCCCCTGTCAGCGCCGAGTTGCTGAAGGCTACCCGCGCTGATCCTGTAAAACTCATTTTTGACCAAATTGGCCTCCTGAACCTCTTGCTGTGACTTTCCTTTCTTCTCTCCACCTGTCTGATGACTTGTTTTTCATTGTTTGAACTCTGAACTGCTTGATTGCGGAGCTTGTTTCCATAAGGTTTCGTTTTTGCTCAGTTTCAAGTTTGCAAATACCTTCCCTTTTTTGCTTTCGCTGCTTGGTTTGTGTTCCCATCATCGCTTTTGCAATTGCTGGATTGTGTTGTGTCTCTAGTTGACTGGTTGTGACTCTCGTCCTTCGGGTGTTTGCTTTTTTCTATTGATTTCGCACTCTAGCTCTAGGACATCTAGAGGCCGTGTGTGTGTCAAGCCTGCCGTAGGGAGCTTATTTGCTTGTTCGACCAGCCGAGTTCAGATCTGTTCATGCACTTGTTCAGTGATTGTTGGAGTGTTTTGGGTTGTGTTTCCAAGTGGTTTCTTTTCGCTTCCTCCTTGCTTGCGATCCTTGCTTGTCTTGCAGAGCTTAGATCACATAGCTCGTGCAGACCTTTGTTTTCCTTTGATTTGGAAGCTTTGGTTGAGTGTTTCGGGAACTTTGCGTGCTTTCATTAAGTAGTTTACTTGGTGTTCCGGTTCCTCCAAATTATTTTAGATGCTTTGTGTCACTGAAAGAAAATCAAACTAGTAGCTTTGTTTTTGAAAATTGAAAAGGAAAAGAACATTTCATTGATTTGCATCTTCAAAAGAAAAGTTTCCTTTCCTCGCTTTAGTTGCATTAAGTTGCTTGTTTGCTTGTACTTGTTTTGTTTGGTAGAAAATTTCTTGCCCTCTCGTAGCTAGAATTCATCGAACAAAACGGAATTCTTTGGCATATAGATTGCATCTAGGTAATTGTGAGCGAACATACGATAGAGCTTGAAATCGAAACTTAATCTCAAGATCAACTATAAAATGAACCAAATGAATCTAAAAACGCATTGGAACTAAACGCAAATATCTAGAGGTCTAGGTTAGAGACGTGTTCCGGCGTCTTTAAACATAGTCACTGTTGTTTCACATTAGGTTGGGTGATTCCTCCTTCTGTGACTCGATAGTGGTCTAACACGGACTGCGCTCCCACGTACCGTCGCGTATATAGGGAGACCCCACTAGGCTTTTATCCTTTATCCATAGGAAGCCGAGTCGGCCGCCCTACGATTCGCAATGCAGTGAACACAGCATTCACGAAGATTGACCACCCGTACCCTAAAAAGTATTCTGTGGTTTTGCGAAGAGTTTGGCACACCCTCTACCTAGAATTCCAGAGCAGTCACTTTTGATCCTTTTCGGACTCCCTAAACGAAAAGGTGCCTGTGAGCGTCTTGTCACTTCGTGCTCATTAAACATTCGAAGGAGACTGGAGTCATCTTTTCGTCCTTTTCTCGACTCCTGAAACATGAAAAGGTCAAGTTTGGTTCTTGTGTCTTAAAATTAATTTGGCCACGATAACATCACCTATTTTAGATCTTGTGTGCGATAGTTTTGAGTAGGGTTTTATCGTTACTTTCCTTTAGGTTTTCTAAGGGGTCTGGTCATCCTGGCTGACCCATCAAGTCCCGGTCTAACTGATCAAGGTTCTCCGTCCTCTGTCGCTCCAGAGGCACCAGTTGTAAGCGGTACTCTTCCCATTGTTCCGAGTATCCGGCCTATCAACGTACGTGCCCCAGGCGACGAAGATTACATAGAGGATTGGAATCCCATCTGGGAGCCCGATTATACCCCTCGTACCCCTCTCGGTATGTCGTCTCCAATGTCTTCGTCCCACATGGATGAGGCAGCTTCCAGCACCGGTGAGACACCCGTGGTCACAGACGTCGAGACCCCGATCCCGGCTTCCTCTCCCCTCCCTCCACGATACCAATCACTGAGGGATAGGTATGCCGCTAGAACGACTTCTACAACTATATGGGATCCTAGTCTTGCTGCTTCCACTGGGCCTTTTGTTTTGCAACCCCTTAGTACACCCCTTACGTCAGGGCTTAACACGCCCGTCACCTCAGTTCCCACTCAACCTACTGTCTGTGTAGCACGTTCGACTCCGGTCGTCAGTGCTGTACCGGTTTCCTCGTCTGAAATCCCTCAAGCTGGTTCCTTTGTTGGTGGAATTCCAGGATCAGGGCCGTATGATGCTTATGGGGAACCCATAACGGACCCGGATTACGAAGGTCCCTTCTTTTTCTATGATGAAAACGGTGAGTTCCTTGAGAGCGTCTCAGGCCTCCCTCATCGCCCTTTCGAAGAAAACGAGGAACCCTTGAATATCACGTATGATTACGCTACTCATATGTTCAAAGGGAACCGGGATCCTCCCAGGCAGCCCATAGGACCACCCAATCAAGGCCAGCCATTCTACATGCAAACCCCCCAGGGGCAACCACTTTATGGCCCGCCTGACCCAGGACAATCTGGGGGCCCACAAGGTCAACCTTACCAGGAACAACCCTTGGGCATTGGAGGTCCGCCATATCCATATCAAAATCAACCCACTGGACAACCGGAGCAACCTTCTTTTCAACAAGGCCAACTCGGTTTCCAGCAAGGGTACCCCTCTGGACAAACTGGCTCAGTTTACAATCCTCCAAATCAACCAGTAGTCCAGCAAGGGTATCCTCTTAGGTAGGGTGGACAACCCTATGTACAACAGGGCCAACCTACCGCCTAGTCTGGTCAATTCCCTGGGCAGGGTGGACAACCCTATGTTCAACAGGGCCAACCCACCCCTCAAATCATGAATCCTTCTGGGCAAGGGGGGCAACCTGCTCTACAGCAAGGCCAACCCTCTGCTCAGCCCATGCACCAAGGGGGGCAACCTGCTATGCAGCAAGCCCAGCCCTCTTCTCAATTTGGTCACACTGGGGGACAAACGGGCCAACCGTCTATACAGCCGAATCAACCCGGTGTCCACCCTCATCGTCAAACTGGACAAGCTGGCCAACCTCGGCATCAACCAGCTATCCAGCCGATTCAACCATCAGTTCCGCAAAGACAACCCTTGGTGGCACATGGACAACCTGGCGCCGAGCAAGGCTACCCTGCTGGCCAACCAGGTCCATCTCGAATCCGACCAAGTCAACCTTCGGGACATATGGTTCAACCCCAGCCGGTTCAAGGACATTACTCTGGGCCTCAAACTCAAACAGGTTATCAACCTTCATACCAAACACAGCCTGCTTACCAGGCTCCGTATGGGACCCAGCAGTCATCTGGCTACCAGCCACCCCAGGGGCAAAATCAGTATGCTCCTTATCAAAATTATCAGCAACCACAGGCCACTCCTTATCAAAATTATCAATATGGTCAACCTGTCGGGCAAGCTGCTAATACTTGGGGAGCTGGGGGGCAGACACAGGGACAGCCGTCCGCATATGGCCAAAATCCATACGGACAAAACTCCTATGGACAAACTCCCTATGCGCCAGGTCCTTTTGGACCTGGTCCGTCGGGACAAAATTCCTACGCGTCAGGTCCTTTTGGGCTGGGCCCGTCCGGACAAAGTTCGTGGGGGCAACCCCAATCTGGGTGGAACCCTAATGTCGCCTCGAATCCGCAGCCACAGATGTCCTTCAACCCGCAGCTACCATTTTTGGCAACGTTGGAACTACCTGATGTGTCCAAGTTAACAAATGACCCTATTTTGCATAATCCATATTGGCCACCGGTTCCAACCAAAATACCAGGTGACTGTCCAAAGTTCGACGGAAAAGCCGGAGAGGATCCTCAGGCCCATGTAATGACTTATCACCTTTGGTGCTCATCTAACTCATGGCTTGATGATTCTATCCGACTTCGCCTCTTTCAAAGGACCCTCACTGGTTCAGCTGCTAAATGGTACATCGAACTCAATCGCGGCATGTTTTCTGATTTTAACTCGTTGGCTATGGCCTTTTTAACTCATTTTCAGTTACCCATTCGGTACGAGACTGGGACCCATCTTCTCACGTCTCTAAAACAGGATACGGCAACGCACATCTCCGATCATATACATGAATGGAGAAGGCGCCGTCGCTTGATTAAATTTTGGATCCCTGATCAACTCCTGACCGACTGGTTTACCACGTCCTTTGTCCCTAAAATTGCCAAAGATATCGCAATGGGGGCGTGTGTAACTGAGGAGCAAGCAATCGCGCGAGCTCAATACCTGGACTTAGTGTATTCTCAGTCAGGTACCTTGTATGAGTATTTTCCAGATGCCCCGAGACACGGACAACCCAAAGCTCCACCAAAGCCTTCTGTTGATGGAGTTATCGGTTCCGTAAACTCACCATCTAAGAAATCGGCCGCGAACCCTGGGAAGCAGAAACAAAATGCATCTAACGAGAATGCTTCTCAGAGCCAATCTATTCCTGGGAATACCTCCGAGGTAAATGCCGTTCAGTCCACCGCGGCAGACAAATCCTCGAAAGGCAAAAAGAAAGGGAAGGCCAAAGATAAATCTGGACAGCCGAAGCAGAACCCTCCTAAACCTCCCTCCGAGGAAGGAGCCAAACGGAAGCCTAAGTATCCTTGTCTCATTTGCGAAGAGGATCACTACACCAAGGATTGCCCCAGGCGGTCCGAGGTTAGTCGGCTTTTGAAAGGTGCTCCAGGGTCCCCTGCCGTGCTGAAAGAGCCTTTCCCGTCCCAGCAGACGCATCAGGTGGCAGATCCTTCTCAATCCTCTTCCTCGTTCGGTTCTCAGGTGTTCATGGCTGGAACCATCCCCATCCATGTTACAACTCGAGCGAAAGATTACCCATCTTCAGCCGGGAAGGAGCCGGAAGTTCCCTCCAGCGCTCCTCCGTCCAGTTCTGGTCCCCTTCACATCGAAAGGCCCAGCACCGAGACGATCCCCCGACCCCCTCCCAAAGGTGTACTCAGGAAGTCATCTTATAATCCCAATGCTCGTGCTGCACAGCATTATAGCATTGTCGAGGACTTAGCTCAGGCTCCGTCTGCTATGTCCGCATTAGAAGTCCTCCAGAGCTGCCCCTCCCAGAGGAAGTCCCTGCTATCAGCAATTGGTGGCATAGACCCGGCAGATTCGGATTTAATCTCTTTTGATCTCGAGGGTTTTACGCAGAGATTGCCTCACCAGGTGGCCTTCCTTATACAGGTTCTCATCAATGGCAAAACGATCCATCGTACGGTCATTGATGAAGGTGCCTCAACCTGCATCATGTCGGTTGCTTGTTGGAAGGCTATTGGTTCCCCTGCTCTGAGCCAGTCTCCTACCACCCTAGAGGCTTTCGATGGAAGAGAATCTCGTCCATATGGTATCCTCCCGCGATTGCCTATCTCTTTAGAAGGGAAAACGGTAGAGGTCGAGGTTGAAGTCGTTGATGCTAATCTCACTTACAACCTCCTCCTTGGACGAAGTTGGACGTATGCCATGCAGGCCGTGGCTTCCTCTTTGTTCCGTGTCGTTCGTTTTCCTCACCAAGGGAAAATCGTCACAGTGGACCAGCTGTCCTTTTTTGCTTCCTCTTCTGAAGGGAATGTGCCATTCGTAGAGCATACCTCCAAATCGCTAGTGAGTGTGGGTGCTGGATTATTTAAAGATCCCTCCCTGATGGGAGTCTTTCCCCTCCCACCTCCAAATCTCGCCTCCGTTAACATGATCTCAATGCATTCCGATCCATGGGTTATCCCTCCCTTGAATCAAGAAGACTCTTGGGGCGAGATGATGCCGTTGAGTCCCGCCGAGCTCAACTACATCGAGATAGTCGCTGCATCGGCTCCACCTCCCGAACCTGCTTTTCCAAGCAGTGTTCCCGATTCATATGACCGCTTCCCTTGGATGGGAGGAGAGGCCACTTCGGATCCCCTGAAGGAATCATTTCCCTCCGACGAGGCTATCATTGAGACTATGTCTCCCGAGGAGCTCCCTTGGTCAGATTACCACCATCGCTCTTCGTTTCTCCCTCCTCATTCGGAAATGGCCACATGTCTCGAGCGGTTTGCTTCATGTGTCCCATCTATCCCTCTCCAAACGCCTGTTCAGTTGTATCAAGTGTCTTCGGAAGGAAACATGGGTAACATTACGCAAACTCTGGCTATCGACATCTCTGTCAAAACAGGGGTTGTCGAAAATATTCATATTGGAGTCACATGCACTCCTGAGGAAATTCAACTTTACACTGATTTATTTCGTGAATTCCGTGACGTTTTCGCATGGTCTTACGAGGAAATGCCCGGCATTGACCCCAGTATCGTGGAGCACGAAATCCCCACTTATCCCGGCGCTAAGCCTGTTCATCAACGCTTACGCCCAGTACACCCTCGAAAGGCTGCAGCCATCAAGGCCGAAGTTGAAAAACTCCTTCGAGCTGGTTTCATCTATGCCATTACTCTCACGGAATGGGTATCTAATATAGTCCCTGTGAATAAAAAACAGGGTACTATTCGGGTTTGTGTTGACTATCGCGACATCAATCGTGCCTGTCCAAAAGATAACTTTCCTACGCCTTTTATTGATCAGCTTATCGACGATTGCGCAGGAAGCGAAATTTATTCATTTATGGACAGCTTCTCTGGTTACAACCAGATCAACATAGCCCCCGCAGACCAGCACAAGACTGCTTTCATTTGTCCTTGGGGCACCTTCGCTTACAAGAAGCTCCCTTTCGGTCTCAAAAATGCCGGTGCCACTTTCCAGCGTGCGATGTCGTATGCTTTTCATGATATCCGACACATCGTACAACCTTACCTGGATGACCTACCAGCTCATTCAGCTAAACGTCAAGACCATCCATCTCATTTACGCGAAATCTTTCTCCGCTGTCGACACTACCGTATTCGACTCAATCCGCATAAGTGTGTCTTTTGCGTAGAATCTGGCCGACTGCTCGGGTTTATCGTCTCCCGGGAAGGTATCCGTCTGGATCCCCTTAAGGTCGAGGCCATTTTGAATCTTCCTCCCCCTGCCTCTCTACAGCAGTTACAGAGCTTGTAGGGGAAAGCCAATTTTCTCAGACGATTCATCCCAAATTATGCCGAGGTGGCTAAGGGTTTCACGCGATTATTGAAGCGAGACACGCCCTTTCGCTGGGACGCTATCGCTCAACAATCTTTTGAGCGTCTTAAAGACCTTCTGGTCTCAGCTCCGCTCCTAAGACCTCCAAATTACCACCGTGACTACACCCTTTATTTGGCCGCCGCCGATACCACCATCGGCATGGTTTTAGTGCAAGACGACGATGATGGCACCGAGCATGTTGTATATTATCTCAGCCGCAACCTTCTGGATACGGAAACTCGCTATGCATACGTCGAGAAGTTGGCATTGGCAGCTGTCTGTGCCGTCCAACGTTTCCGTCATTACATCCTGTTGCGCACGACGACCGTGATCTCTGATTGCAACCCCATGACCTATATTTTTTCACGTCAGTTGCTGGGGGGCAAATACTCCAAGTGGATCGTAATCCTCCAAGATTTCGACTTGGAATTCACTGCAGCCAAGTCTAAGAAATCACTGGTCTTCGCCGAACTACTCTGCTCCTTACCATCTCAGTCTACACCATCTCGTTCAAAGGAACATATTCCGGATGAAACGCTATTTCTCATCAGCACTCTCGACCCATGGTACGGGGACATTATCGTATATTTACAAACGTCTTCGTTTCGTCCCCACACATCGAAAGATGCTCGACGATGAATTCGTCACCAAGCTCAACCATATAGCATTTTGGGCGATACCCTGTACCGCCTCGGCGTCGATTCTGTTCTTCGCCGATGCTTAACCCTTGAGGAGGCTGAGAGAGTCTTGAATGACTGCCACTCCGGCGCTTGTGGCGGCCATATGTCTGGATATGCTACCGCTCAGAAGATCCTCCGTGCTGGTTATTTCTGGCCTTCTATTTTCAAGGATTGCATCCTTGCGGTTCGTGCATGTCACGAATGCCAGGTTTACCACCGGAAGATGCATGCACCTGTTGCACCACTGCACCCTGTCGTAACTGTCGGTCGATTTGCAAAATGGGGCATCGATTATACGTCCTGTAACCCTCGTTCGGCCGGGGGGCATGGATACATTATCGTTGCTGTGGACTATTTCACCAAGTGGGCCGAAGCGATGCCTACATTAAACGAAGACGGTTACACCGCGGTGCAGTTTTTATTCAATCATATTATCACTCGTTTCGGAGTCCCTCAGGCTATTGTTACAGATCATGGAAAGCATTTCCGAAATCATATGATGACGGAGCTAACAACCCAACTAGGCTTGCGCCAAGATAGTTCGACACCGTACTATCCGCAATCTAACGGCCAAGTTGAAGCCGTGAACAAAGTCTTGATCACTATGCTTCAGCGCACCGTCAATACGCACAAGTCTAACTGGCACCTTATGCTTTTCCCAGCCTTGTGGGCCTACCGGACTTCTGTGAAGGATGCCACCGGTTTCACCCCTTTCCAGTTGGTTTATGGACTGGAGGCTACCCTTCCCGTCGAATGCGAGATTCCTTCATTAAAATTAGCTGTCGAGTTACTCCCCAACACCACTCCGGTGGAGGAACGGCTTCTTTACCTAGAACGGTTAGACGAGACTCGTCGTTTGGCTTCTCTGGCTATCGAAGCACAGAAGAAGAGAGTCAAGGCTCACTTCGATCAGAATATTCACCCGCGTTCCTTTGTTGAGGGAGATTTAGTACTGCTCTACGATCAAGCTAAGGATAAGCTGGGGGCAGGAAAACTCGAATCTATGTGGTTAGGTCCCTACATCGTGAAAAGAGTTTTACAAAAGGGCGCATATGAGTTGATTGATTATGAAGGAAATTCTCTGGACAAGCCCCGCAACAGGCTGTACCCGAAGAAATATTATGCATAACTTCGCGCATTCACTTTGTATATATGTGTGTTTTGTGTGTTGTGCATGTTTTCGTTTTGCCTTGGTGTGAAAGCGTGTTTGCCTCTTATTGTGTTCTCTTCTTCTTGTGCAGATGTCTAGTGCACCTTATGTTGGTTTCGCTGATGGCGCCTGCCGTAGTACTTGCAATTTTTCATCTGTGGCGTGGGTGATCTACGATCCTCACGGAGAATTGGTAGACCTTCAGGGTGTCTGCCTAGGTCGTACCACTAACAACGTTGCCGAATACAGCGCTGTAATTGAATTACTTGCCGAAGCGGTTGACCTTGGCATCCGCGAACTAGTGGTGAACCTGGACTCCCAGCTAGTTGTCCATCAACTCAACGGGCGATATTCCGTCAGAGACCAGCGCATATTAAGGATGTACCTACGTGTAAGATTGTTAGAACGGAACTTTGATTACATTACTTATCAACACATTCCGAGACGATTAAATACGTTGACCGACGCATTGGCAAATCATGTGTTAGATAGACATTTGCGTAACAGATAAACATCATGCAAGAAGACATAGAAAGCATAATAGAGTAAAGCATATGTAAATAAATCATTTCAAGCATAGTTTGCATATGAGTGCTTTTAAGCTTGCATTAAAAAATATAAAATCCATGGGTCATGTGTCGTGCAAATTCATACATAAGATCACAATTGTATTGAATAAATGCATAACATAAACAAAACATCATCACATGTAACAATGATCCATCCAAAAACCGGTATGTATATATATATATATCGTGTGGCGCACTAAGGCGCTCAAAAATAAGTGTATATGTCCAAAAATCAGTATGTCTGAGTCATGAGTCTCAAAATAACAGTGGAAATAAAGCCTAGGCGACTATTCGGCTGGGTGATGCTCCCTGTAGTACACAGCTGCTCGTGCCACCCGCCTCAGAAGGCGGTGCACCCTGGGTTGCACCCCCACTGTATGGATCTGATGCTCTATGGGGACCTCCTCGACCCCCTGGTAGTCAGGCACCCCCTCCAGCAACCCCTCAAGGTTGCGAGCCACAGTCTCTGACGTATCAACCCCTGGAGGGGCTAAGGCCAGGACCCCAGCTCCTTGTCCTTCTCTCTGTGCCGTGGCAGCCAGGCCAATCGGTCTAGTAGGCCCCACATCTGCATACCATGACATTTGTTAAAGACATGTACATAAAAAATCCAAAAACATTAAAAAATTCAAAAGTCAAAGTGTTATACCTGCATCATCCCACTGTTCACCTGGGGGCAGTGCCAGATCAGGGTCATGGCGGAAATCCATGCCCGCATATGGCCAGTCCTCCACAAAGATCTCCTGCTGATCCAGCCAGTCTCGGAAAAATGCTCCCCAGCTATGTGGCCGGCCGCCACCTCCGCGTGGCATGATTCGAGCCCATCGTGAGGCCCTCGTCTCTCGAGGATCCCTGGGAGCATCCACGGCCATCGTCTGCAGCCGCATGGCTGGCACTCGCTCTAGAATGAGCGGGACTAAGATGGACCCATAGCCGAACTGTTTCGTCTCCCCGCGACGACAGTTGCTCAGCTGCCTCTTCATGTTATTGGTCACTGCTGTGCACCAATCAAACACGGTAGGCTCAAGGCAATCGAGAGCTAGCAAGAGATGAGTCTTTGAGGCCTCGTGGTTGGCCATACTACCCGCTGCCCGGGTCACCATGAACAAAATGGTGCGAAGCACGATGTTTCCCACTGTGGGGATTGCTACTTTCCCACTTCGCGCTTTCTCAGCCTCCGGACATACCCGAGCCATCAGATCATCTAGCGTGCCGCCGCTAGGTCGCTGCCCCTCTATGATGGGCCTCGCACCTCGGCGTGACAGCCCGGTCAAAAAGAAGATATCCATGTGGTCAAATTCGATATCCTGGCCCCGGATAGTGAATTTCATATCCACCGGGTTCCATGCCCTGATCAGTAGCTCGAGAAGATCATGCTGAGCTCTTAGGCGAGGTGTGAGGAAAAATTTCATAAAACCGCAAGCCCGCATGGCATTGCAGCAATCTGCATTTGCCCAAGCAGCAACATCTTCGACATCGTGCACTCTTTCCTGCCATTGGAAAGCCATTACGTCCTGCAGGAACCATGAAAAGAAATTAGAAGTGCTGCCTTTGGATTTTTTACGTTCAAATTAAAACCAAATAATTTTTCCGCACCAGCGCGGCTGTTTTAAAAACAGACGCGCTGGCCATGACAGCCCTTTGTTAATTTTCGAGGTCAGCGCGGAAGAACACGGGTTTTCCGCACTGACCCGGAGTTGGCCACGTTTTGTCCTAATTCGGCCAGCGCGGACCCGCGTGGGATATCCGCGCTGACCGAGAGCGCATCCATGCACTAAGAATTCGCCCGATTGGGCAAATTCGACCGCTAAAATTCTACCAAAAACGACCAAAATGCAGGGCAAGAGAGCGAGGACCTACCTGGAAGAAGCGGTTCGAGAAATGGTGTCCGTACGGGCTGGAAATCACTCCGTCAACTTTCTGGCTTCTCCACGTCCTTCGCATCCAGAAATGGTAAAATGGTAAAAATGAGTTTTCACCCTCTTCTATTTATAGCAAAAACTTATAAAATTGTCATATTTTTGGGTTTTTTACCACCTTTTGCCATAAATTTAGCCCTAGTTTTGTCAAATACATGTTTTGATATGTTTTTTACTCATATCGAATGGATTTATGCGGGTAGTGCTCTTGTGCAGGTTAATATAAACGGTGGAAATCATCATGGTTCTGAAATCACTTAGCCCCCAACAATGTCGTCTTTGAGCTCTTTTCCGACATAAAACGAGAAAAGATGGCCGAGCCTCCTTTCAGCTCGTTAAAGGGAACGAGAGGCGGTCATTTTCAGCTCTTTTTCCGACCGTATAACTTAAAAAGATTGCCGGGTGTTTGTCGTTTCGCACTCGTTATTGGTTCTAAAACGACGTGTTTTCGACCGCTTTTTTACTTTTTCGGGTCAAGAACACTATTTACGAAAAGTACTCCTCGATCGTAATGGTCGGGCGGTTCTTTCGAGCATTGTTTTATACTTTTTCGGGCTCGAGAGACACAACTGTACGAAAAAGGACCCCCCTGGAGTCTCCTTTTCTGCTGTCTTTTCAGACTCTCTAAACAAGAAAAGACGCCGAGTTTTTCCTTTGTCAGGCTCGTTAAACACTTGATGACATCGGACATTGTCAAAATGACACTCTTCAAGCATATGCTATCCCCGTCAAGCTTGTCATCCAAAAATAACCGGGGTACCTGCCAGAAATGGTGGGGAAAATGGAACAGTAATCATAGTCGTGTCGGCAGTATGTCGCTCTTGAACATGGCACTCTTCTGCTTCGTGTCTGGGTGGGATCATCTCATCTTGTTTTTCACTGGCCTCCGTGGGTTTGGGTTATCCTATTCGACCTCTCATCTGCCCATTGCCATCATCACTATATCCTTTGCTCATTTGATGTCAAATACTGCCAAACCCGCTACAGTGCCGCCGATATGTTCAAGAGAAGTTGACCTCTGCAATAATACAACCTCATCTGTCATCTCACACAAATCATTTTTCCTCTGTCTCACGTCGATGATGTGGGAAACATTATGGCCCACCTTCGATCAAGGTCCCTTCTTGTCGACTTCAGCTCATTATCCGGGAAGGTGACTTAGAGACTCCTTTCAGGTGCCTTAGAGCCTGCATGCCTCAATGGCAGGTTCTTCGTGTTCGACGAGAGGTTGTCATCATTGGCCTCCGATCGAATGATTCCGTGGGTGTTCGACAACAGCTCATTGATTCGCATGCCGTGGATTGTACCTATAGTACCTTGAGGGCCATTGTCATTATTGGTGGTACCTCTCGCGTCTGTTAACAGTTTTCATCATTGACTGGTAATCAGACGATGTTCATGCATGTTCGACTTCGACTCATATATTCACATGTTTGAACTTGTACGTTGTTTGGATCGGGACGGAGCGCAAGACCCTGGATCCGTGTCTGTTGTGGGCCAGGTTGCGATTTTGTGGATGATCATTACATGACTCATTGATGGATGGCTGCGCCCATACCCGAGTCTTCATGGATGGCTGCGACCATACCTTGTCATTATTATGGTCTCTTTAGCTGGGTGGCTGCGTCCATTCCACAGACCTTTTCGCATGTCTTTTGGATGGCTGCGCCCATGCCTAGACTGCATGTACTTGATTGTCAGAGATATTTCGGTCCTTCCTGGTGGTGTTCCAGTTCGGCGTGTGTTGTAAAGCATTTCACCCCTCCCACTCTCTCGGTCTTCATGCTTTAGGGGGCATCTGTTACACAGTAATTTGTCACTGCCTTCCTGTCAGTCACCCTGCTGTGTCAATCACTAAGCTTCATGTCTTCTGAACTAGCCCAGAAACCCATTTTTCTAAAGTTTTATGCATCAGCCCGTCTGTTTGAAAAATATCCGCGATTACTGGCGCTCCATAGTGTATTCAATGCGCTGACAGCTCGGAAGGACACCACTTTTCCGCGCTGGTCGCCAGCGCGCTTTTCCCGTGTGCTTCCGCGCTGACATGACTGTCCCAGTTATGTAGACGCGGCGACATCGCGTCAGTTTCCTCATTATCCGCGCTGATCCAGTTTGGGCGAATTTGTTCAAACAACCAGCCTTCCAGATAACTCCAGGCTTGGTTGTTGGCTTTGTGAATGTCGACTCCTTTCTATGGCATGACTGTTCGACCCTTTGCAACCGTTTCCCTCAAAGATAAGCTCATCCTTCCACCTTTTTAGGAGACTCCTTCTCCTATATAAACTTCCACCATTACCATGAGAAGCTAGTTAGACTTAGCTTGGAATAGCTTGGATTGTACAGAGCTTGTAGTGCTCAGATTGCTGCTATAGGTGTGGTGTGCTAGGTGTGGAAGTGATTGATTGCTTAGGGAAGGTTGTTTTGTGCTATTTGTGTGAGAGAGAGAGTTGTTTGTCTTGGGAGAATCATCCTCAAAGGTGAATGCTTGAGATACATGCTGACTGGCCCCTCTTGAGAAGGTTACCGATGTCAGAACATTTGGTTGTACTCTTCTCTATTCTGATTAATAATAGATGACTGCTACTATTGTTCCATTCTCATTTGTCTATGCAATGGTTAAATGTGAATTACATCTTTTCTGACTGATGTATGGTTACTTTTATTAGATTTCACGCTTGTGTTTGTTTCCCCTTCGTGTGTGCAGGTATCTATTCGCGGAGATCGCGGAGGATTGTGACCAGCCGAAGCGGAGGAGCGAAGTCAACATCTCTTCGTCAAACGACAGCGCAGGAATCCAAGTAGGTGCTCTTTACCTCTTGTTTAGTTGTAATTAGGAACATGCGTAGCAGCATTGTGTGATTGTTGCTAGACCCCTGCTGGGCTAGTAGGGATCGCCTCTCCGTCATAGTTTACCTCTCCAACATATGTCATTTTTATTCATCATCATTTCAAGAAAACAACTGTTATTACAGTGAAGGAGATCATTACACCGAAGGAGTCAGAATGACCATGCTACGTCGGTTACTAGATATGAGAAGAAGTAGGATCCAAGAAGAATTAGGATCTCTCGTAGCCCCGCAATTTTTGCAAGGCCTACTGCCCCTACTGGACCAAGGGGGAGTCCTAAAAAGCATCCCCGTCAGTGGTGGTTGCAAGAAAAATAAGAAAACAAGGCCACAGAACGCTAACACTGTGAAATCCTCTTCCTTTTCCATGTTCGATGTTAGAGGCAACGATAATTCAACCGTCACTGGTACGTTTATAAAATAAAAATGGAGATGGGAGAAAAGGAAAGATATCCAAACATGTGTGAGAATTTATACATGTGTTGATAACTATAGTGCTTTTGAGTTCAATTGTTCAATTGTTCACATGATGACTCTATTCAATAATGAAAATCAGACATGGAAGAGCCACTGAGAGAACTTGATCTGCTGCTATTTGCATGCCGAAGAGGTAAACTATCACTACAAATAGGGCCAGAGTTGGAACTAAATTTTCCAATGCCCGAAATATAATGCCAAAGGCCCTAATATGGATCTCCTAAGACCTTTCTATGATGAGCACACTATCATTGCTTTTGGAGTGCTACCAAAATAACCATGATTTCTTCCATGAAAAAATCAGCTTACTTTTCTCTGAAGTGTTATCCATAAATAGTTTTTCTTATCCAGACTTTGATGTATGGTATTGTGACGACCAATATTTTATGGACATGGTTGTTGTCATTTTTTCTGGTGAGTTTGTTGATGTCACTAATTTCTAAGCTTTAGCTAGGACCTGCACTCACAACCAAAATTAAAAAACATAGGAGATAGAATTATGGTAAATAATTATTATGGAAAACATAATGTGTTAATTACCTATGGATAGTCTATATCAGAATTGAAGATTAAATTGTTGATATGAACATTGTAAGATTTGGAAAAAGATACCTTCATTAATGGTGGCAGCTTTGGAGATTTGAAAATTAAACCATTTTATTTTCTATTATTAGTAGACAATGAATTTTTTTCTTTAGTCCTTTTATTCCTTGAGAGTAATATATATTTTTGAACACAATATTTGGTTAATTATATCCTCATTTCTCTTTTTTTAAAGAAAGATAAAATTATAACATCTTTAGAAATTTATGGAAAATTCCCTCAAGATACAAAAATTCCTTAAGAAACATGAACAACGTCTTTCCCCACTTGAAAATAAAAAAATAGTATTAAAAAATTAAAAATAAAAAGAAAAATGTTGAATTCTAAGAAAAAAAATCATGACCAAAATTAAGATAATCACCTAAGATTGCTAAAACGAGGAAACATAGATGATTCTAACATCCCAAGCCTATTATGCTAAAATGCATGTTCACCAGATAAATTCTTGCACGAACTCCTAAACTTCCTAACATGTGTGACTTAGAAGCATGCTTAACTAGAAAATGTCAATCACCAAATAAGCATATGATCTCTCAAATTTAATATTATTAAATCCATATTGATGTTATTGTACTATCAATTGTTATCATACCCTATGTATGTGTAAATTCCAGTTTTCTAATAATCCACCTAATTTTATTCAAATTCTCGGAGATGTTGTCTAATAATCCGCCTGATTTTATTCAATTGGCCTAGGTTTGATTCTCAGTTTACTCAGTAATGATATTACTTAAAAGAAGACATAAAGCAATATGCCCCTGAAGTAACACCTCCAAACAATAAAAAAAACACCTCCAAATAGTAAAAATGGATGGTTTCTCGAAAAGAAACTCCCAGAAAAACCCTACACCTAACACTTTTGCTCGATATTTCATTTCATGAGAATGAAAATTTTCTTATGAGAGTGTTTCCAACGTGATGTTTGAGATTGATTTTCAGTGGTGTGTACAATTGAATGTCTGGTTGGATTTAATTTTACAGGAGAGACATCATTGCTCGATGTATAATTAATTGAAACTTGGTGTGCTATTGAAAACAATTGACTCCACCGCATAATTGTTGTCTGTCCAAGTTAAAGTTACGATTCAATGTTTATTTGTTTCTTAGATTAAGCTAGCATGAAGAATAAGAATTTTTGGTTTAAGCTTATCATAGAAATGAAATCTAGTAAGGGATTCCAAATGGTTGTTTTAGGGAAATGTTTGTATGTAAATTGTGAAAATCTTGATTATTATTTTAAAATTTTATATTTAGAATTAAATAGGGCATAAGATTTAGAGTTCCTTTAATTACAAATTTTGTGTGCATGTAAATTTTTGGTAAAAATGAATATTTTTAGTCATCATTAAGTTGAATGTAATTAAATTTATTGAGTTACTTTGTATTTTATAATTAAAAATTTACGATTATTAGCATATTTCCAATTCTAAAATTTAGAAATAGATTCCATTTTTTTAGAGATAATCTTCCTAAATATTCTATTCCTTCTTCAATGTATCTTTGCACCTTTAGAAGAAATTTTTAATTTATTATTAGAATCAATGAACACATTGAAAAAGAAACAAAAAAAATCTTTGAAAATAACATATTGTTATTTTTAAATGTCCAATTCATGCTAAAAAAGAAACAAAAAAAAAAAACTTTGAAAATAACATATTGTTATTTTTAAATGTCCAATGCATGCTACAAAAGTGTGGGTTTGTGAAACTGTCTAACAGAATTAAAGAATATATTGAATTAAATTAAAATTAAGGAAACAATATCATATTTTTTTCTTGTAATGTCTCCCTAACATGTAAGGGAAAATGATGGATGGGAGTCGATCTTGGTGGATTAAAAATCTTAAAGAATGTGTAATCTATTCTTTAGTTCTTTAAGGATAAAGATGATCCCTTTCTTGATGTTGTAATTGTTACACTAAAAAATGTCACCATGACTATTTACAGTTAGGATGACTCTATCAACAGTCATACTACCCTCTTAGGCAAGTCTTATGCCTCTGCTCTCCATGTCAAACTCCAAAAAAGAGAGAAAGTCTTTCTAAATGTATTTATCTCTGGGGACGCAGGTTCTCTCAACCTTACCTGCGGGGACGCACCCAATGTTCACAAAAGCTGCGTCTTTGGACGCTCTGTATGTAAAGGTGCAGGTGCGTCCCCTTGAAAAGGTTAAAATGCACAAGTTTCATCTTTAAAAAGTCACTTGTGGTCATTTCTAGAACATTCTAGAAGGTTGTTCGACGTGTATTGAGCGCCTCCAGATGGTTCATGCACTCCTACCAAAGAGGAACTTATCCCATCAATAAGGGAGCTATCCCATCCAAAGAGGGGACTATCCCATTGATGGTGGACCTGATTAACTTCCTCTTGAGCACTATAAGTACAGGCATTGGGCCAGAAGGAGAGGAGGTTGAAAGCTATACATTTCTAAGGGTAAATGCTGCAGGAATTAGGACTCCCATTTAGAAGCTTGTGAGGAGAGATTGTCATCTTTGCTTGTTCTATTTGGAAGTGGGTGAGCTTTGTCAAAGTAAAGGAAGACTCTTGTGGACCCTGGAAGGAGCTTGCACAACACCAAGGCTCAGGTTGTAATGGTTCCTTTTGATTACCTTTAATGCAAATTGGTCCATTCTTCTCAATAACTTGTTGTTTATGGGTTATTTCATGTACTCCTTGGTCTATATGTTGAATATGCTTTGTTTTATGTTATAATCAGGTGCTATTTAATTGTTTGACTGTTGGTGATTGCAGGTTTTGGAGAAAAGGAGGAGCTCATCCCGATCAACAAAGCTTGGACTTCTACAACAGCGTTTGGACAATGGTAAGAACGAAACACTTGATTTCTCATATCATAATGCATGTTTAGAGAAGGATAGCTCCAGTTTGTTTTGTTTGTCATTAGAATGTCTTAGACTTCTAGGAAGGTCGGTTGTGTCCGCACTCTTGACTGATTCCGTGTGACAAATTGGCGACTCCGCTGGGGATCCATTGTTGTGAAAGTCTTTTCCTTTGAATGAACTTTGCTCTGAGAAAATTGGTTTATTTTTCTGGTTTTTGACTGTGTGAACTTGTCTCTGGGTGGGTTAGCTTAGGATTAGTTTTATTTTTGTTTTTCTTGAGTTTTTCAGTAGGACGCACCCTCTGAGTGTTGCACAGTGCGTCCCTGGACGCACTTTTGCTATGTGCACAGAGCGGGCCCGCACCTGTGCTAACGGGTTGCCTGCGTCCCCTGCCAAAATTTGAGAAAATTCCATTTTTTACACTTTTTTCTCTTAGATTTTGTTTTTTCTTAGTTTTTACTGCCCAGATCCATTAGTCTCCTGTCAAAGATCTTCACCTAAGCTTGTTTCATTGGCATTCCTGCTCTAAGCTTTCATCAATTGGGTGTTTTGAGTCTCTTTCTTGAGAAATTCTTGATTTATTTTCTTTGGGTCATTACTTGGAGGTTTCTCTCAGTCTTTTCACAATTTTGCATCTTTTTGCTTCTGTTTTTGCAAAAAAAATTCCCCCTCATTCGCCGGGGGGGGCTAAATTGTGTATGAGTGTTAATCGCCTTTGAGTGTTTTTATTTTTTGATCTTTGGAACTCTCACCCAATTTTCTCGACTTGCACTTGATTGGTTCTTAGATCACATTAGAATCATCTTGTGTTTTGAGGATTCTCTTGCATAGATCACATTTGCATAATTAGAATTCTCATTTTCAGAATATGAATGAAAAATGTGCATAGATTACATTTGCATACTTTTCAAGTGAATTGTGCATAGATTACAATTGCATAGTTTACATTCTGAAAAATCAATCGTAGATTTAGATCAGTTTTCTTTGATTTGAATTTACACAAAATAAAAAATAAAAAAAATGGTTTGGAATTGATTTGCATTAGTTTTTCTTGATAAAATTAGTGCATTAGAGAATTTGTTATATTTTCTCTTAGTGATCAATTTTTGCATTGTTGGAAGTGAATGGAAACTCTCTCCTTACTTTAGATAGGATTCATCGAATTGAAAAGATTACATTATCATATTCGATTGCATTCAGTTGAGTCAGGTCATAACACCATTGGTTTCGTATCCATTTACCCATTTGAGTAATAACAGCCTTAATAACACAACGCTTAATTAAAATTCATCTAGTAATTTTTACATTTCTAGGGCTCTGAAGCACCAACATAGCTTAGGCTAGTGTCTTGGAGTAGGTGAGTACTTAACTCTCCAAGACAGTAAAACCAAACAAGTAGCTGATCTTGTGATAGAATCAAATCCAATTGTTACATTTACAATTTGGGAAAGCTCCTCTTAAAGGAGAAGCACAAGCTCGTGTCCGAACCAGTGAGGGGATCCATCCTCCCTCGTTGGGAACGACGCCAGACAGTACGTATTACAAACGGTAAACCTCGGATTAACCATTGTCGAGGAGCCAGGGGTCACTTGTCGGTAAACCTTGGATTATTGTCAAGGAGCCGGCAAGGGGATTGAGCTTGCTACTCTGCCCTTGCGTGCTGTCAAAGTTTATACTGTTCCCCCAGGTGCATTTGTTGCGGTTGGTAACCTTAGTGACCATAATCTTTAGGATTCTACCCAAGGTGACAGTGGAGGGAAGATCCCACTGTACCTGGAGCAGACGTCGGCTATACTCACTTGGATTTTCTGGGGGGTTCACTTCACTCGAGACGGTTAAAGTGGAGGAACTTGGTCCAGTCTATTCATTAAGCAGGTTGCCGGGGTAACTGTTCCACCCACCACTTCTGTACTGAATTCGGCGATGTTGGGCTTCATCACCAACTAGTGTTTTCGGTCCGGAAGGCTACTGTTTGTGTATGGTTTGACTCCTAGATTTGATAGCGCGTGTTAATTTGTTTGTTTTTACTTTTAGAGACCATAGGTGTGAATTGTGAATTTTAATTGTTAGGTGTGAATTGTAAATTGTTAATAAAATTCACTGAAGTTGAATATAATGGCAAATGTTCCGGAATTTATCAACCTAGGAACCCCTCCTAACGAGAATCCTAGTACTTTTCCTTACTTTGGAAATGTTGGTCCTCCTTATATGGCTACTTTGTCATTACCTGGATTTACAATAGGATTACCGATATGGTTATTTTCAACTTCGTTGGCCCAAAGTACTCCAATTGTTCCACCTCAGCCGAATGCTTCACAGAGTTCACCATCTCAACATAACCAACCTTCTGTTGACCCTTTACCTTCTTCGCCTAATTTTTCTTCCTCCATTTCTTCCTCTTCGCTTGGTAAAAGCCTTGATGCTAGTAACCAGGTGTCTAAGAAGAAGAAGAAAGTGAAGAAGAAGAAGAAGAAGAAGAAGCAAGATAAGAAAGAAGTCAACCAACCAACCGCGTCTGTAAGTGTTAGTTGTGTTGAGGAAAACTCCGACATGCATCGTAAACCCAAATACCCTTGCAGGCTTTGTAAGGGTGACCACTTCCTTGTCAATTGTCCTGGTATTCCAAAGGTCTTGGAAGTATGGTCAGAAAAATCTCATCAACTATCCGTTGATCCATCAACCAGTGATAGTCAGGTTCCTGGGAAAAAGGGTAAAGTTAGGTTTCCTTGTAAGTTATGCAAAGGGAGTCATCAAACTCACATTTGCCCTCACATGGATGAAGCCTCAACATTGTTGGAAAAACTTCCTGTTCCACAGCAAGAATTTCCAACTGGTTACCGGAAACTTTCTCCCAACCTACCGTCAACTGACGGAGTGGTCGATTCAATTTCACATTCAGTCGATCACACTCTTCCATTGGAGAGTGAAACTCATGTCACTCAGGTTGATGATCCATTAGTTGATCAAGTGGTCGATTCAATTTCACAAAGAGTCGATCCCACTTTCCCTTTAGAGAGTGAACTTCATACCGCTTAGGTTCTTCTTGTTACATCAGATTCTTCTATGCCGGGGGGCATTTCACCTGTTTCTACAGAACCCCCTCCAAGCAGTGAGGTCTTTTCCTTTGATTGGAATAGACTGACAGAAACTCGTCTTCCTTCCTCCATCCCTTTCCAAACCATTGTCAAGGCTGGCGGTAGGGACATACATCGTACTCAGGTAGATGAAGGTGCTTCTGTTAGTATTTTATCCTCAACTGTTTGGAAAGCTTTGGGTTCCCCTCAGCTTGCGCCTATTACGCAGAATCTGAAAGCTTTTAACAGAACCATTAGTGAACCTTTAGGGATCCTTCCTAAGTTTTCTATTACCTTGGAAGGTAAAACTGTCTGTATTGATCTTATGGTAGTTCGAGGTCCCTTGGATTTCAATTTACTCCTTGGACGAGACTATGTTTATGTAATGAAAGCTGTCGTATCGACACTCTTTCGCGTGATGTCTTTCCCTCACAATGGCAGTATTGTGACTGTAGACCAACTTTCATTCCCTAGTCTTGTCTCAACTACCAATAATATGACACCCCTAAATGTTCCTAATTCTAAAGTGGTATCTACCCTGCCACGGGTTAATTATGTGGCAATTGGTCCCATGTTTTCAGTTACTGATGTAAGTGAGCCTCTCACTGTTTGCTCACCTTCCTTTGATTTCGATCCGGTAATTGACATGGAAAACTCTATGGGATTACTTGAACACGATGTTCTTATCCCTTCTGAGTCCCTTGACATGTGTTCCTTCCAAAGAAGTATTCTTCCTTCTGATGAAGACCTCTTGGAAGCCATGATCAAGGTGTGTCCATTGACATGTCTTTCTTCCAGTTGGAAGACATGATCAATGTTGCGAGGACAGTTCCTTTTACTGTGTCAACCTCGTTAAAAAATGAAATAGTGAGTGTGAGGATAGTTTCTTCTAGTCTCAACCTCATTAAAAAATGAAACTGGAAGTCATGAGCATAGTTCCTTGTCTTGTGTCAAGCTCATTAAAAAATGAAACAAGGAGTCGCGAGGATAGTTTATTCCTGTCTCAACCTCGTTAAAAAATGAAACTGGATGTACCGAGGATAGTTTTTTCTTGTATCAACCTCGTTAAAAAATGAAA
The DNA here is from genome assembly GCA_031772625.1 of Pinus tabuliformis. Classification (NCBI taxonomy): domain Eukaryota; kingdom Viridiplantae; phylum Streptophyta; class Pinopsida; order Pinales; family Pinaceae; genus Pinus; species Pinus tabuliformis. The sequence goes on from CM062816.1 coordinate 922,544,243, forward strand.
CAAGGAGTGAGGAAAGTTCCTTTTACTGTGTCAACCTCGTTAAAAAATGAATCAGTAAGGTCGAGGAAAGTTCCTTTTACTGTGTCAACCTCATTAAAAAATGAATCAGTGTGTACGAGGATAGTTTTTTCTTGTATCAACCTCGTTAAAAAATGAAACAGGTTAGTATGAGGATAGTTCTTTTACTGAGTCAACCTCATTAAAAAATGACTCAGGTAGATTTTAGGATATGTAGGTAGATTGTAGTAAGTAGGATTTTGAGGATAGTTCCTGTTACTGAGTCAACCTCGTTAAAAAATGAGTCAGGTATGAGGATAGTTCCTGTTACTGAGTCAACCTCGTTAAAAAAAAATGAATCAGGTATGAGGATAGTTCCTGTTACTGAGTCAACCTCGTTAAAAAATGAATCAGGTATGAGGATAGTTCTTTTCTTGTGTCAACCTCCTTAAAAATGAAACAACTCCCTTTTCAAGTTAAATATTGAAAGTAAACCTTCATTCCTTTCATCCATCTTGTTGAATGCAATGAAGCCTGGGGGGCATGTACCTCACTTTGTATCATTATACTGGGGGCATGCGAACTTTTTGAGCATAGTTCCTTGTCTTGTGTCAAGCTCGTTAAAAAATGAAACAAGGGTAGGTTAAGTAGGTAGTTTGTAGAGAGTAGTTATGAGCATAGTTCCTTGTCTTGTGTCAAGCTCATTAAAAAATGAATCAAGGATTTTAGAGCATAGTTCCTTGACTTGTGTCAAGCTCATTAAAAAATGAATCAAGGATTTTAGAGCATAGTTCCTCGTCTTGTGTCAAGCTCATTAAAAAAAGAAACAAGGGGTTATGAGCACAGTTCCTTGTCTTGTGTGAAGCTCGTTAAAAAAAAGAAACAAGGAGTCATGAGCATAGTTCCTTGTCTTGTGTCAAGCTCGTTAAAAAATGAATCAAGGTTTTAGAGTAGAGTTTTTTTGTTAGGTAGATTGTAGAGAGTTTTTTTGTTACCATGATTCTTAAATTATCATGTTCTTAGATGTTATGTTGTGATTTATATGTTTTTTACACCATCTTTTTTAAATATTTTTTTAAATTGTAATTATTATTGTTATTTTTAAATTTTATATGGCCTCTTATATGTGTGTGAGAGATTTGTTCAGACACATGTTTTAATTTTTTTGAAATATGATTAGTGATGGAGGTGGTTTTAGGTATTTTGTTTTTTTTTTTTCATATGCTACAACTTGGTTTCTACAGGGCGATTTGGATTTTATCTCTACTATGGGGTACGGAATCATTGGTTTCTTCTTGCACCAAATATTTATTTCTACTTGTGTCAGTTGGCTTTCTATGAGAACCTTGGAATTGGATGTAAACCTTTTTTAATATGAATAAAAATGCTAGCAATTTAGAAAAACAAAAAGATTTCTAATTTGGACTAATTTCTAAATTAAGAAATTGTGATTCAATGGTATCTAAGTCTTTAAAATCACTTAGGGATCATATTTGATTTGGGTTACATAGATTGTTGGACACCTAATTTGTAAGGGTTGGTGTGTAAGAAATCCAACAATCACAAGAGTCTAAGATACCTCTTGGAATATAAAACCAAGGGTCAACGACAATGTATTTATATGTACATTCTTGTGAATAATAAAGTATCACATGAGTTATTTAATCTTGTCTATTTTGTGCGTGAGTTTAACATGGTATCAAAGCAGGCTAATTCCTGCCTTGCTCAAGTTTGAGCCGGTAGCTTTGTGGTCTCTATCTGAGTCTCTCTATTCGATTTGTCATTCTAACCTTGTCGAATATGTGCTTTCTTGGTTCAACATTCCCTTAGCTAGTGTTTTTCTTCCTTTTTTGGCATTTCTACCATTTCTCTGCATATAACCTACCTACAAAAGCACAAAATGCAGTAGGTCTTGCTCTGAAATCTGCGAACTCTACCTCTTTCAAGTTTGTGAGACCCCTCATCCTTTAGTCCTACATTCACTCAATAGGTTGTTTCTCTATTATTATTAGATATATTTGTCTGTGTAATACGTATCCCAAAAAATGAAAAAAAACATATCAGAGTGTTTCTATGATCTCTGAAACTCGAAGGTCTCCATTTTTTGCAGTTGTTTCTATGTGTATCCATCCTCACAAATAATTCTCTTTCATTGGTCATCTTGTGGGTGAGTTCCAACCTTATCCTTCACCACATTCAACCTCATTAACATCCTCTTGAATCCTATTTTTTTTCTTGCCTCAGTAAAAGGGAGGGTAGTGAGCTCTCGTTCTGTAGCTATATTCCATTTCGGTTCTGCCCTACAAAACCACTCATATTCAACTCCAAAGGTGCCACAATTTCTCTCTTATTTTCTTTTTGGTTTCAGAGCTGCAGGACATAAAATGATTTTCCTTTTATCTTTTTCCACCACATCCTAAAGTTTCTTGTTTCCAGGTGGACAGTGAGTTGAAATTCATAATTCCTCTTCTAGTGCCATGGCTCAAGAAAAACATGCAAGTGCCAAAAGCTTTTGGAAAGGGATATAGACACCTAAATTATCCTATTTAAATGCCATGTATGTAGCCATGGAACTTGGAGCTTCATAATAAATCGGATTATGACAAATACCTGATCCTTCATGATGATCAATGTTAAAGAATTCCATAACCAACTAGTGCAAATAGTCCAATTTCCTGTAAGTTCTTCCTTTTCCTCTATGAATGGTGGGGAGATATAATATGTTTATGTGAACTTTGAGTTCATACAAGTGGATTTCCATAAAAAAATTTAAACTAGAAAAAACATAGTTGGAGCATGAAAATGTTTTGGAATTGAATTTGAAGTGAGAAAACAAAAGGTATGATTGTCCTGTTAAAATTTGGATATGCATTAGTTGTAAAGAGGTTCTCTGTAGCTGCTTCACTAATTGGCATATGATTGGTAGTGTAATGGTGTTAATGACTCTCATAAATGTAACATGTTTTGTTCTTGATAATGAAATCCTATTATTTTTTTCTATTGAAAAAAAGGGTTCATTAATTGAATCTTATGCTATTGAAATAAATTGTGGGAGCTCCAAATTGGATGGAGGTAGAGCCATATAAAGCATCCTTTACGATATTTTTGGATTAGTTAATAATCGCTCCATGGGAAATCACGTAATGAATGCAAATTCTGCTAGGTTTTGTTGAGGCTGACACAAAAGCATACCACTTATCAAAGAATATCAAATAATATTGCTATAAGCCATTTTTTCAAATTTGATGAATATGCCTCCTAATGGGATCCATCAACATTCTATTCCCCCTTATCATCATCTTGCATAAAGCCCTAAGCATTCCCCATTCATTCCCAAGAGTTTTTTTCCCTAAATTGCATCATCTAGGCTAGTTTTAGGACCAACACACCCTAGCCTCTTGTTGGACAGTGTTCACCTAAAAGTTGCTCCATTGTGGCCTGCGTTGATCACCTACAAGTTGCTCCCCTTTGCACATTCAATGGTTCTATAAGTTTGGGAAAAAGAGAGAAATTCAAGAAGCCTCCTTTTCGAGGAACTTCTAGAATTTGTTACAACCATTTACCTCAGATAAAACATTCAGATCTTATCCTACCCTACTTTGGAGTTCCCATCCCTTATCCTTTGATCCCATGCTCCCATCAAAGGTGGATCTAAAGTCATAGATAGGTAATTGGATAATAAATCCAAACTTACCCCACTCCTTTATATATTTACATCCTTCCATATGCTAGGGGTTGGCTTTTGGAGAGTGATTGTACCCTTATGCTCTTATGGTGAGATGTTTCATTTCATGCATTTAAGGTGATCGTAGGTGCCCATTGTGACAAGGAAAGGACAAGTTAGCTGGTGGGAGCTCTTCTACAAGATCAACACCTATTTATGGTTGTAAACTCCTTCCATTTATATTAATGCAAAGAATTCTTTGTTTTCCTCTATGTGATGTTATTATTTCATGTATTTCAATACCATGTCAATTTATTGAATATAGTATTTAGATGATACTGCATAGATCTTGTAGTTTCTTGACTTGTGTTATCTGATTGTGCATACTCTATTTTTGGCAATCAGAACTAGAATTAGAGAATTCAAGCTAAAGAAGGAGCGAAGCCAGCGACAGATCCCAGGTAGATTTCATTTCGTCATATATTTACTTTAAGGAAATAATTTGGTTCATTGTCTCTCTGTTGTTCTAGGTTAACCAACAGACTATAACACCCTCACCCCACATGTACCTAGGTATCCAGCTGTTGTAGCAGCTACAACCACCCTCCAAAATTTTTCCTTAGCTTCGTTTTGGAGCCTCCCTACAAACCTTCATAGCAACATGTCTTTCTTCGTCAAGTACACAAGCTCCAGTGATTTTCTTGCAGAGAGACAACCTGTCGATCAAACCTTGATGCATTCTCATCATAGGATGTTCATCCAGACTTGGTCCAGTAGCAAGCTAAGTAGCTCCTTTAATAATTTACACAAATTTGGAGGGAAACCAGCCTTCCCTCCAGAAATTGCACAATCCTGACTGGCAACCTGTTGGGCCCCAGAATTACGCAATTCTGCTAAGAAAGCTTCACCAATAAAATTGTGCTATCCTTCCCAGCTAGGTTGCTCAGCCCAGAATTTGCGCAAATCTAGGCAACAGTCAGTTGCTCTTCCCAAAAATTTCACAAATATTCTAAGTAGCTAGCCTAGTTCCGAGCCAAAAATGTGCATTTTCTCCCAACAGTTGAGCAGCCCCTTGCATGTGCAACTGAGTTGACTAGTTCCCTCCGGGACCGAGGAAAAATGATTCGCATGCATGGGCTACTTTTCCCAAGGCAGCATGCAAAGGAATCCTTTGTTTTAGGGACCTATTTTTGGCAGTTGGAGGTTACATGCAATGATCATTTTAGAAACCTCCCACCAAGTGTCGCTTTCCCTAGATTTGTGGCATGTGCGTCACAACCTCGATTTTATCAAAACTCATCAACTGCACACTACAGAGCTCATTCCTCACATCAACCTTGTAGCTCTGACATCCCACATCGCATCTCAGAGGTGTCGACACATTCTTCTCAGTTATTTTGGGGTAAGCCCGCTTTCCATGTCTTGTGTTGCATTTCTGGCGCTTTTTGTGTTTTGCTTCATATGAATGTTGTCTGCTTGATTTTAGTGAGCGCTTTCTGTCATTTTCATACATACTAGCTTGTACTGGGACCGTTTCAGTTTTCGTTAACATCTCACTACTGTCGCATGCATGAAAATGTTTTCACGAACGGTCGCAATTTCAGCAACTCGCCTCACCCACATGCATGCTGTTCCGTTTTATGAATCTGTCATTCACCATTTGCATGCACGATCATTCACTCATGCTTACACTCAATATTTCCATGCATTCACATTCACATTCGCTTTCAGTTTCCCGTTTGTGAGTCTGGGAAACCTAGCCCGGACTCTGCCTCACTAAGACAACATTGCACAATCCTGAGAGGGAAGGCTCTATCTTCCTCTCAGGAAATGTGCATTTCTACCAAATGACTGTCCTACATTCTTGCATTGCGTAATTCTATGGGACAATGACTACTGGCCCAGAAAATTGCACAATTCAGTCACTGAGGCTGCAACCATTGCCAGCTGAGATTGTACATTGCACAATTTCAAAAGTCAACAGTTAGACTGGATTGTGCATTTCACAGTTCCAATAGTCAGTTAGCCTCCCAATAGCCCAGACTGTGCCTTGCGTAGTCTTGGCAGTCAGTCTCCTGACCTCCCGATGGAAATTGAGCAACCTTCATGATCAGTCACACAGGGATGTTGTGAGTCAGCTCTCAAGTTCATTTTGGTTTTTAACTAACAGATTGCTTGCCATGAGTGTTGCCATGTCTCCAAGTATAGCAGGTGTTCATCTGCCTCTCTGCAGTACAGGTACAATGGTTTGCAAGAGAGTAGAGTTGAAGACACCGTTTAGAGAACACTTGGGGATGCAGTCAATCAAGTGTCTGTGAGCTTGCCTACTGACGAAGACATCATTTTGTTCGTAGACAATGACATCAACATCAAGATATGACAACAACAACATCACAACGAGAAGCATCATGAACAACAGCTGAAGGTAGCATACTAGATGCAATGAATGCAAGAGGAAGTTTGTTGACAACACGGAGGTGGAACAAAGTTGCAAGCTCAAGCAAATCCACTGATGATGAAAGAAACTTTGGAGACTTAGGCTATGAGATGACAGTGCGATCGCATGAAGACATAGAATGGAACAAAGAAGGAGTTGCATGTGCTGAATTAGCAACTCAAGGAAGAACATGAGCTGCACAGGAAAGTGAATGAGTTGCAGCAGGAATAGGAACATTAGGGGGCACAACATGCACTCACGGATGAAACTGTGCCCATACAAGTTAAAGATCCATCCCAGCAGCTGGCACAGAACAGACATGGTGAGCAGTGTTTTTAATCGCATGTAAGGGATTCACAACATGCATGTCATTGTGCACATCCATGCAATCTAACCCATTCAGCACACTCACCAAGGTGAAGACAAGAAGCAAGTTCGACTAGAGGTGATCATGTAGTTGATAGTTGATGTGCATGACCACCATCACACACTGGAAGATCATCACGGAAACTATGCATCAGTGTGTTGTTAGTTCGTCTGCACCCAAGAAGACCATGCACATGCTAATAGATGAGTTGGATGGAGGAGCCATACCAATGCACTTGGATGCAACAGAGGTAAGAGTTCACTTCAGCAAGATGTCACCATGGAGCACATGCACACCATCACAAACGACCAAGCTTGGAATCAACTCATCACCTTCACAATCACAAGCATGTCAAGGAGTCAGTATTGCCATAACGAATTGAGTGTTAGTGATGTCTTTCATGGATTGCCCAATCCATTTTGTCTCACATGAGCACATGTGCATTGTAATGTAACGTCTTGTCAAGTGGAAGTTCAAGTGTCGATATTTGGATGTAACAGTTATTGAGTAGATGAAGAGTCATGAGGGTAGGTGAACTGTCACAAAGGGGAATGTCAAGGGTCACCCCACCCTTTGCTATAAATAGAACCTCATAAATCATTATAAAGGCTTTTCGCCAGACAAGCTTCGATGGGAGTATCTTAGAGAAAGCTTGGACAGTATTGTAACGAGCCTTGGCTTCTCCACTGCGTAGAGCTATTACATCTCTTTGAAGGAGTAGGCGATTGTGGTTGTAACATTCCACTATTGGAACTAGTAGTTGGACATGGATGTATTGTATGATTGGAATTTACACTTAATATAACAGAGCCAGCATGTTTCATGCATATGTTGTATTGTATTCTATGCTATCTGGTTTACTCTAAATGATATATGTATTTGTTTGATTACGCATGCATGTATGGACTATTCTGTATAAGTATGAATCTTTCTTAAATGTATTTTTGGTTTAACCATCACTTTGGATTGCTTGCTAACTTGCTTTCTAGCTTGGGATGCATCTTCGCTCGTGTGTTCCCTTCCAAGCCACATACTATTACAGGTTTCCAAGGGACACACTCACCTCACCCTTAGTGTGTTAGAACCTTTCATGCGCCTTCCTTTGCTTGCTGCAGCTGTCACTCCCTTCCTACCAAAAGATACATCTTACTTGCCTCTATGCAAAATCGCGGTCAAGGAATTACCATACGACCCACTGTTGGGACTCCTACACCAAACGGTCTGAGGTCTAATTGGGACTTCTTATCGGGAGATACCCTTACATGTTGGCGGGTCCAACGCCGTCAACACTAGCCAACTAGGGTGAATATGTTACAAGAGGCCACAACAATGGGGTTCAACCTCCTAGGTGACCTTAAGGAAGTAGAATCAATGGAAACACAACAAAGAAACCTTCCACATCAGCAACACAACTCCCAGGAGCCAAACCAACCACTCAGGTAACCAGCCCCTGAGACCAACTGCAATTTTAGACCACTAAACCCCTAGACGCTCCCTCAATATGGTTATGCATGCATCCACAAGGCTTTGGACGCTCCCACAACATGGGTATGCATGCATCTAGGGAAGTTTCTCCTCAGACCTATGTCTGCATCTCTGGGATTTGTGCCATGTTTTTATGCCTAGAACCTAGGTTACTACCCATAACTCAATGACTCTTTTAGAACTAAAAGATAACAACCGAATATTGATACAAATTCAATTACTTGAACAAGGACTTGACTACACCCCAACTAGTGATGACATGAATTTCATCAAACATGTCAAAAATATGTAATCTAAAGGTTTAAACAATAGATTTGAGCATAGAGGTCTAATACTTATATGATAATTGCTAAGATGCATTGTTTCCTTATATCATTAGCTACATTATCATCTATTATGCCATAGATATAGTGTTCATTGATTCACAAGTTGTTGATTGAGAAAAATGTCCTAATCAACATTTGGGGAAATCCACCCAGTCAAGACCTGTAACTTAGATCTATATTTGCTGAATTGGTGGTTTCGACTAGTATTATGGGACTAGTTACCCTTTCACACAACAAGTGTATAATATAGGAATAAATGAAAGATAAACTATAACTCTAAGCTATGTATTGCATACATATTACTCTAATATAATATAAACTATAAGCTTATTAACTAAATGTACCCGGGATTTATTGAGTTGACATGTTTTTACAATTTTCCAATGTTACTTAGTAATATAGATCAATATGTAAAATTGGAAGTAATCCCCTTAAATGATAAAAGTAATCTTAATTAAATAGTTAATAAAAATTAGCTTTTAATGATAGTAGACATGTAAAACTCAATGAATCATTCAAAAATAAATATCACTCTCATTAGTGTCTTCAATAGTGAAAAATACCAAATTTGATTCAATACATGGGAATGAATAAGATAAACAGTTTTTTAAAAAAACATAGACAGAAGAAATCCAGAATAATAGTACCCAAGAGGAATTCTACTACGCCTTCTCCACAAATGCTTGATGGTTCTACATTAAAATAAAAGATCGCTTACAGAGAGTAGTGCACATATAAGCACATTTTAAAAATTCAAATCAGAACCCATAACTCATCGAGGACTGGGGTATTTATACATTTTTGAAAGAATAACAATCCTCCCTTGTTTATTAACTAAAAACTACATAAAAAGTAATTAAAACAATAAACCAATCTTCAATGGATATCTTGGACTAACTTAGAAGATCTTAAAAGCTTAATTTGAATCTAATTTGAACAAACTTTGACTGAGATAAAGGGTAGATTCCAACAAAATCGTTGAATGGCCTTTACAATAGTCTTTGCCTTTCTTTAGAGCTGTAGTGGATCATCTGTTCAATTGATATCAAAAGTAAAATATCTTCCATAATCAACCCTCAGTTTATCCTTGTAATTCAAATAATAGAACTCATCAGTGTTTTATTGGAAATAACCCAAATCATAACCAATCGTAAATAAAAACCACAACAGATAGACTAAGAACCTTATAATAGTGACTTTCCATAAATTTATAGCAACAACCAAACCAAAGTGTGAGAAATGTCAGATACAGATGGATATCGAAGGCTTTAGATGTGTGCCATTCCAAAAGTTCTGATATACGAGTGAATGCGATTTCACAATTAAACCAAATCTTTAATCATATCGGGTCTGACATATTGGATATTGGTAGATATTGGTATTGGAAGTCAGACGGAGAGGTGCATTGGGATATCGACATGGAGAGAATATTAGAGGTTGAATGGAGTGTTGTATCACTTATCATAGATTGGATTTTTTAAAATGTTTCTCAGTTTAAAATCTCTGATTGCCGATACTCAGGAGCGGAAGAAATGATGTGGCCCATGGGTCCAACAAATATCATAAATTTGGTTTATTACAAGTTTCATAGTGTGACTCATAACAAAAAATCTGAAATGGTTATTTCTCCGATATTGTTTTATTATATGTATTATGTGTTATTTGTGTTAGTTTCCACTTTATATTCATCGAATTTTGGTTATAAAGGTTTTCAAAAGAATACTCTGATAGCCTAAAGTTCCGCTATTTGTTTATTAAAGAGTCATTGCCACATGTTGTAACATGAGCTTGGTCTCGAGGGCTATTTATTAATTAATCCTAATCATTTAAGATTTAAAACAAAGTTTTATTAACAAAAAACTTAGTAAGATTAAGGAAAACTAAAAATAAAACAAGGAAAACTAGGCTAAGATGAAACAATCCAATGATTCAAAATCCAAATGCAAATTCAAAAGGGTCCCCATAGTTATTATGATAATAATAAATTCAAAATGGGGGTGTTTTGTTTTTTACCACAACAATGGCAACACATGGGAAGAACCAATAATCTCTGAAAATAATGATGAAACTCCAAAGAAAAAGGAATGAAGTTAAATGAATCAAAATGCTAAAATTCATATTTTTCAATGAAATATCAGTAAATAACAGTGGAATTTAATCATTTTTTACATCTCCAATATTGACGATGTTATCGAGTAGGTTGTCCTTAAGCTCCTGAAAGGATACGGCTAAGGTAACCACAAACCAATCTTTGGACTGCAGGTTCTAGCCCACCTGCAATCAGAGAGGGCTCTCTATTTCTGATTTAGCTTTGTTGATGATGATTTTAGGCTAGTTATTGGGTTCAAGGGGCTTTGTTTTGATTTTGGTGGGAAGATTGATGCTTTCAAGTAGAGAGGAAAAACATAGTGTGGTAAGTTTCAAACCATTGGGCATGGAGTCATGGAGTAAGACTGCTGGTACGTTTTCTTGGTCACAAGAGAGGAAAATGGAGCAAGACAGCTGCATATGAAACAATCATTCAAGGTAAAGAGATGGATTGAAATGCTAAGGAATGAAAGGAAATTAAGAATCTCTCATTTACGTTAGCTAGGGGAAGATAAATGAGCCCTATCTAGGAGCAGTTAAGAATTCCTAGATAACAGTCATTCATATGTGAAATAGATCAAACATTAGCCATAAAAGAATTCATGTTTATGCCTAAATCAAGAGGAAAAACATTAAGAAGCCACAGAAACTGAGCATAGAGTGCAGCTAAGCAAATTCTAAACCAATCCTTCATTCTGTAACTTGAGCATATATGAAATTGAAATAACAGAGGTGAGGAACACTTATTGATTCATATCTCAGCACAAGAATTCCAAATTCATCCTTCAGAAACCATTAACAACACATCAAACAGTCCATTCTCCAAGCTTTCAACAATCTTTGATTAAGAGAAACATATCAGATATACAGTGCGAGTCTCTCATGAAGATTATCAACCAACCAACCCTTTAAAAATATAGAGGTTTGGTATAAATAGGGAAAATTATCCAAAATTAATCTATTAGAGCTGACCTAAACAGGTCTGAAAGAAAATGATTACTTTAACCTAATCTTATCTAGAAATAAATGCATGAAAATATCTTTGAGCTGCGCTGAGGGTAGCTATATCAAACTAAGTTAATGTCTTTCCTGGGTGGCTCGGTGCAATCTTTCTGTAATAACTGTGATTTGTCTTTTATCTCCACCTCTAACTTGGTTCTGCTGCTGTTCGGTGGCATTAATGTGCACTAATCCAGACCAGATAAGATTTTAAATGGCCTTAACTGTTTTGTTGACTTTGATGGAGGTTTTTAATTTTCACCTGCTTTGATGTTGCTGAACTGATATTCTTTGACGCTGAACCTGGCCTCTTTAATGTCTTCTGAGTGGTTTAGACTGTCCCATCGACCTTTCATGGCAGCTGTTCGGCCCTCTGTTGCTTTAAAAACTGTGTTTGCCCCTTTCTGAATGCTTCGCGAAGAAATTCTGGTCATTTTGCGCCTTTCAGGCATGCTGGAGGCCGAGTCACGAAGGGGCTTTCCATTTTGGCCTATTTCCCATAGCCATGCGCGATTAGGCGCTAATCGCACATGAAAAACTGCCTCAGATTCTGATTCTGAGCTTCCTAGGCTGCGATTTGCGCCTTTCGCACTTTTTGACGGTGATGTCAGCATGACGTCAGCGGTGGGTCCCAGTACGGGGGTGACATGGCAGGGTGATGTCAGTAGTATGGCGGTGATGTGGCAGTACGGTGGAGGAGGTGACGTGGCAGTGATATGGCAAGGATATGGAGGGAGGAGGTCGACGCGGGATGGTGACGTCAGCATGATGTGGCGCTGACGCAGGAGGGGGGAAAGCAGTATCTGGTTTCGAGCGCACCGCCTTTGAGCAGAAGTGGTTTCGGCAGAGGGGGCTTCGCCACAATCGAGAGGGTGACGTGTGGCGGGAGTACGACAGGAAAGTCGCCCGTCTCCTGGGCGCTAACCATCGACGGCTTCGGAGATGACAAGACCCGCCCACCATAGATCTGTGGCGCGAGCGATCGGATGGCTGGTGGAATAGATGAGGCGGTGGAGGGATAATGGACGGGGCCTGTGGCACTTTTGATTAATTTATTATATGGCAGGGGGGGTGGGTTTAAAATTAGGAAAGTGGGTTTACGGGGTTATGAGCGAGCGGGGTAGATATTTACAGGCAAAACTTTAGGACAAGGGCGGAACATGGGTATTTGTAGGGTTAGGGTTAAGGGGGAATGGTTATTAGTCTGACCAGATGTCAGACTAACTCCAGTTAGGACGCGGATGGTTAGTAGTAGCCCCAGATGGACTACTATTTCCTGGACTTGAAACATATGGCTATAGTGCCAAGGGGAAGGGGATATATACATGGGGAAGTTATTAACATATTTTTAGTAGGGGAAGGGGAGACAGATAGGGAGCTACATAGTAAAATTAGTAGTTAATATGATAAGTGATAAGAAAACACTAAGTGTGTGAATCTTAGGCTATTTTGGGGAAAATGATTTATAGAGGAAGTATGAACACTCCTTGAGTAAAGCAGATCTTTACCAAGGCAAATGATATGGAAAATGATGAAACTAAGAGGTATCAAGGAGATCTTGACCTCTTCAGGGAAATTAGTGAGTGATTTGGGGAATGAGAAGAAAGGGGAGTTAGCCATGCCTCGCTTGAGCTCCTCCAAATGAAAACTGCCTTGTACCTGTGATCTGAAGTACAATATCACTTTGAAACACAAAATTGATCACAGATCAACATTCTGCAACCTCAAAACTACTTACCCAGCCTACTTACCTAGCATTTTTTCTTCTTTTTGGTTTGGGTGCACTTAGACTTGCAGACCCTACTTTACAATTTTTCTTTTGACTGCCTTCCTATCTAAATATACACTTATTTCTGCCAAGGGCCCAGATTAAGCAGTTGGGCTCCTTTGATTCTCTACCTATCTACAAATCTGCCAAGATTAAACTGTTTGGACAGATATTCATTCTCTATATTCTAAAACAAGAAATTGAAACCTAGGGAAACCAAGATTAGGCTGTTTGGAGTTCCCTTAACAGAAAATTCTTCAAAAATGGTTAACTCATCAAAATTTGGAATACAGTAGTGGCATTTAGAATTGCACACTTTCATGGTCTCTTTTTGACCTCTTTCTGGAAATATGGAGCATTGCAGCATGCAAAGTATGACATATTTGGCATGTAAAACTGTCAATCATGAAATATGAAACCTATTGCAATAGGAGGTTAACAGTGGCTCCACTTGGGGATGGATTTTCCTTGTGAAAAGCCAAGAACAGCAGGTGAGACTGCCTTAATCTTCAATTATTTGTTGTATTCTAAAAACTTTCCCTTTGCTGGCTGCTTTATTTATATATATGACAGCAGACTTGAAGAGCTTAGGGCCTTCACTTCGGGCTTCAACTGCATCAAGCTGCTATCCAAACAGAAAACTGAAATCCTACCTACCTACCCTAATCAACACCTGTTTGCTGGTTAGGTAAAATGAAACAACCAGTGCAACCACTTAAGCACTTGTAGAAAGAAACAAACTGTTTGGCTTACAGTTGGTGAAATCAGAAACATTGTTTGGTCATGTGCCCCCATAATCAAAATTGTGACATATAAAGGCCACTGCTGAACTACTTGGTCCTCATAGAGAAAATATGTTAAAGATTTTGAGTGGAGAAGATCCTCCATGTAATCTGCTACAGGATCAACAAAAGCATCATGTGGGATAGTTTCTTTTGGATCTTCTTGGTCTGATGGAACAACTGTATCCTTAGTAACAAATTCTGCAGCCAATACTTCAGTCCTTCTCTTGAAAGCTTGATTATCCTCCATCTGTAAGTCAGAAGGTAGTACAATTTCCTCATGACCCGGAGAAGGAAGATTTTGAAAAAATTCTTTAGGATCGTGAAAATCATATGACTGGATTTGAGAATGCAAAAGTTCAATCTCATTTTCATGTTCTTCCACAACTAAATCAAGAAGACACATTTTGATTTGAGGCTGTTGTATTGCTTTGACCTTTAACAACACCAATCTAAAAAAAAATTCATCAAGTTCATATTCTGATAACAACTTGCTGAATTCATTTACAGCTTGTTCAAATTCATCTTCCACACACCCGGTCATCCTGTCTGACTATTATTACTTTGAAATGGGATTAATTGGCTGTAGTGGTGTTCTGAAACTTGAAGCTTTTGGTCTTTGAACAAAAATATTATGACATTCCCTTTTCAGGTTCGTTCCTCCAGTGGAGTCTTGTTTGAAAATAAAGTGGAGTCGCTAGGTGGATGATCAACTTTGGAGTGCCTGATCTCTGTCCACCATCACAGATCAGAACTGAACTTGTAAAAATGGTTCTGAAGGAAACAGATGACCTTCTCCAGAAAACGAGAAAGAAACTTTTGAAGGTCTGGTTCTTTCCCAGTGGAGCTTTCCAACTTGATTTGTGAAATTATCTGAGGATTGTCCCCAGCGGAGTCACCATTATGTTATCACTCAGGTTGTCCTTAAGCTCCTGAAAGGATATGGCCGAGGTAACCACAAACCAATCTTTGGACTGCAGGTTCTAGCCCACCTACAATCAAAGAGGGATCTCTCTTTTTGATTTAGCTTTGTTGATGATGATTTTAGGCTAGTTATTGGGTTCAAGGGGCTTTGCTTTGATTTTGGTGGGAAGATTGATGCTTTCAAGTAGAGAGGCAAAACATAGTGTGGTAAGTTTCAAACCATTAGGCATGGAGTCATGGAGTAAGACTGCTAGTGCATTTTCTTGGTCACAAGAGAGGAAAATGGAGTAAGACAACTGCATATGAAACAATCATTCAAGGTAAAGAGATGGATTGAAAGGCTAAGGAATGAGAGGCAATTAAGAATCTCTCATTTAGGTTAGTAGGGGGAAGATAAATGAGCCCTATCTAGGAGCAGCTAAGAATTCCTAGATAACAGTCATTCATATGTGAAATAGATCAAACATGAGCCATAAAAGAATTCATGTTTATGCCTAAATCAAGAGGAAAAACATTAAGAAGCCACAGAAACTGAGCATAGAGTGCAGCTAAGCAAATTCTAAACCAATCCTTCATTATGTAACTTGAGCATATATGAAATTGAAATAACAGAGGTGAGGAACACTTATTGATTCATATCGCAGCACAAGAATTCCAAATTCATCCTTCAGAAACCATCAACAACACATCAAACAGTCCATTCTCCAAGCTTTCAGCAATCTTTGATTAAGAGAAACATATCAGATATACAGTGCGAGTCTCTCATGAAGATTATCAACCAACCAACCCTTTAAACAATACAGAGGGTCGGTATAAATAGGGAAAATTATCCAAAATTAATCTATTACAGCCGACCTAAACAGGTCTGAAAGAAAATGATTACTTTAACCTAATCTTATCTAGAAATAAATGCATGAAAATATCTTTGAGCTACGCTGAGGGCAGCTGTATCAAACTGAGTTAATGTCTGTCCTGGGTGGCTCGGTGCAGTCTTTCTGTAATAACTGTGATTTGTCTTTTATCTCCACCTCTAACTTGGTTCTGCTGCTGTTCGGTGGCATTAATGTGCACTAATCCCGACCAGATAAGTTTTTAAATGGCCTTAACTGTTTTGCTGACTTTGATGGAGGTTTTTAATTTTCACCTGCTTTGATGTTGCTGAACTGATACTCTTTGACGCTGAACCTGGCCTCTTTAATGTCTTCTGAGTGGTTTAGATTGTCCCATCGACCTTTCATGGCAACTGTTCGGCCCTCTGTTGCTCTAAAAACTGTGTTTGCCCCTTTTTGAATGCTTCGCGAAGAAATTCTAGTCATTTTGCGCCTTTCAGGCATGCTGGAGGCCGAGTCATGAAGGGGCTTTCCATTTTGGCCTATTTCCCATAGCCATGCGCGATTAGGTGTTAATCGCGCATGAAAAACTGCCTCAGATTCTAATTCTGGGCTTCCTAGGCTGCGATTTGCGCCTTTCGCACTTTTTGACGGTGACGTCAGCGGTGGGTCCCAGTACGGCGGTGACGTGGCAATACGGTGGAGGAGGTGACGTGGCAGTGATATGGCAAGGACACGGCGGCAGGAGGCCGACGCGGGATGGTGATGTCAGCATGACGTGGCACTGACTTAGGAGGGGGAAAAGCGGTATCCGGTTTCGGGCGCACCGCCTTTGAGTAGAAGTGGTTTCGGCAAAGGGGGCTTTGCCATAATCGAGAGGTTGACGCGTTGCGGGAGTACGACGGGAAAACCGCCCGTCTCCCGGGCGCTAACCATCGACGGCTTCGTAGATGACAGGACCCGCCCACTGTAGATCTGTGGCGTGAGCGATCGGACGGCTGGTGGAACAGATGAGGCGGCAGAGGGATAATGGACGGGGCCCGCGACACTTTTGATTAATTTATGATATGGCGGGGGGGGGTGGTTAAACATTAGGAAAGTGGGTTTATGGGGTTATGAGCGAGCGGGGTAGATATTTACAGGAAAAACTTTAGGACAAGGGCGGAACATGGGTATTTGTAGGGTTAGGGTTAAGGGGGAATGGTTATTAGTCTGACCAGATGTCAGACTAACTCCAGTTAGGACGCGGATGGTTAGTAGTAGCCCCAGATGGACTACTATTTCCCAGACTTGAAACATATGGCTATAGTGCCAAGGGGAAGGGGATATATACATAGGGAAGTTATTAACATAGTTTTAGTAGGGGAAGGGGAGACAGATAGGGAGCTACATAGTAAAATTAGTAGTTAATATGATAAGTGATAAGAAAACGCTAAGTGTGTGAATCTTAGGCTATTTTGGGGAAAATGATTTATAGAGGAAGTATGAACACTCCTTGAGTAAAGCAGATCTTTACCAAGGCAAATGATATGGAAAATGATGAAACTAAGAGGTATCGAGGAGATCTTGACCTCTTAAGGGAAATTAGTGAGTGATTTGGGGAATGAGAAGAAAGGGGAGTTAGCCATGCCTCGCTTGAGCTCCTCCAAATGAAAACTGCCTTGTACCTGTGATCTGAAGTACAATATCACTTTGAAACACAAAATTGATCACAGATCAACATTCTGCAACCTCAAAACTACTTACCCAGCCTACTTACCTAGCATTTTTTCTTCTTTTTGGTTTGGGTGCACTTAGACTTGCAGACCCTGCTTTACAATTTTTCTTTTGACTGCCTTCCTATCTAAATCTACACTTATTTCTGCCAAGGGCCCAGATTAAGCAGTTGGGCTCCTTTGATTCTCTACCTATCTACAAATCTGCCAAGATTAAACTGTTTGGACATATATTCATTCTCTATATTCTAAAACAAAAAATTGAAACCTAGGGAAACTAAGATTAGGCTGTTTGGAGTTCCCTTAACAGAAAATTCTTCAAAAATGGTTAACTCATCAAAATTTGGAATACAACAGTGGCATTTAGACTGGCACACTTTCATGGTCTCTTTTTGACCTCTTTCTGAATATGGAGCATTGCAGCATGCAAAGTATGACATATTTGGCATGTAAAACTGTTAATCATGAAATATGAAACCTATTACAATAGGAGGCTAACATACGATAAAAGAAAATTCATGTTTATGGCAGTCATTAATTGATAACAACTTTAACTAAAGAGCAAAAGCTTTAAATTGAGTCAAGTAAAAATATGAACTCTTATTATCACGGGTAGAGCCACTGCTACTAGCAGGTGTCCATAGCCTCGACAGGGTTACCTTTTAACCCAAGGAAAAGTCAATATCCCATCTATTTCTTGATATTTTAGAGGAAATACAGTTTTAATTAAATTACTCTGAAAGCCATTGTCCTGGCTTGGTGACCAGATTTTGACAATTCCATTCACAAGTATTGATAGTAATGAACAAGCCAACTTATGCTAAGACCTCTTGTCCTACAACAAGTTGTTGAAAGCCATTATCATAGCATGGTAACCAAATATGATAATTTCACTATGATCAATGACCATGATCATGGTAGAGAAGACCCCCTATCTTCCAGATATTACATATAGTTTGGTTGACACTCTCATGATTTTAACATATATGGGGAGACAATTCCTCTCCTTAGGAGATTAGGATGACATAGAAGAGTGATAAAATACTAAATTGTTTCTTTAGCCTTTTCTACTTTAGGAGTTGTTTATGATAAAGTTTGTTGTAAAACGAGATTATCTCTTATGTTATAAATTAGAGATCATCCAAAAAAAAAAGAAGGAAAAAATCATGGAATAAGATATTCAAATCTGAATTTGAAAAATAACAGTCTGGTAATTAACTGAATATTTTTCCTTTTACCAAAGAATTTCATTAAAAGAAAACAGAAATTTACCAAGTGTCAAACCAAAGAGGTGGTAATAAACAAAAATAAACACATTGATATGTACAAATGAGTATTTACATATTTACAATCAATTTCATGAATTTCAAGAAAAATATTTTTTTAGAATTAGCCCATTTACAAGAAGGGATTCTCTTCTTCCTTGTAAATCTTGAAGTATAAAGGTAGATGGGCCTAATTTTTCCACAATTTGAA
Source organism: Pinus tabuliformis (assembly GCA_031772625.1). Taxonomy (NCBI): domain Eukaryota; kingdom Viridiplantae; phylum Streptophyta; class Pinopsida; order Pinales; family Pinaceae; genus Pinus; species Pinus tabuliformis. Next base: position 922,563,101 of record CM062816.1, read on the forward strand.
ATGGTCCAAGCCAGAGTTTTTGAAATTTAGAGTGTTTTCCCTTTTCCTCATGGGCTTTGTCCCATTTCAGCACTAAGTCCCCAATATCAAAATCTTTATGCCCGATTGAGCTTGAATCAAACCATGATTTTATAGCTTTTTGATGTTTGGCATAAATGTTAGTTTATTTTTCTCTTTCTTCCTCTAACTTAATGATTTGCGACAATCGATATTGTAGAGAAGAGCATGGTTGGGCTTCAATTGATTGAACAAGGGCTAATGATGGCAAGGCAATATTGGTAGGAAGAAAAACTTCCTTGCCATAAACCAAATTGTAAGGAGATGTCCCTAAAGATGTTTTGAAAGTAATCCTATCAACCCAAACAACAAAAAGAAGAGCTTTATGCCAATTCTTTTGTTTATCATCAATGGTTATTTTAATTATCCTTAAGAGATTTTTATTAGTTGATTCAGCTAACTCGTTACCTTGTGGATAATAATTAGATGAATATTTAAGCTTAAAGCCTCTTTTTAAAGAAAACTCAGTCATAACATTCCTAGAAAAATATGTAGCATTATCAAACATGAGAGAGTTCGAAAGTCCAAACCTGGTTATGATGTATTGTTCGATAAAATCAATAATGACCTCAGAATTAGGAACCATGACATGAATGGATTTAACCCATTTCATAAAATAATATGTCAAAGTAATGATAAATTTACGTTGCTCAATAGAATTTGGAATGATCTCACCTATTACATCAAGGCCCCATTATTCAAATGGTTGATCAATTGTAACAGGTTGTAAAGGCATAACAACCTTTTTTTTTTTCCAGCAATAGTTTGACAGAATTTGCAACTTCGAACATAGGTGTAGGCATATTTAAATAGCATTGGCCAATAGTAGTCAGCATGGAGAATCTTTTGAGTTGTTGTTTCAGCTCCATAATGATCGCATGCTTGCCAATCGTGAAGATCTTGCAAAAGATTTTCATTACTTAGCTTTTTCTAAACATCTAAGAAGCATAAAATCATAATTTCTACGAAAACGAATACCATTCAAAAGTTGATAATTATTTTCTTTGCATCTCAAAGCTCTCTTCTTCTTTAGTTCCAACTTGGCTGGGGCATGACCATAACTCAAATAATAAATTAAATATGAATATATTGGGAATTTGAATCAATAAGACATACCTCGGTTTATTTTTCCTCTTTACCTGTGTCTTCTTGAGATGAAATCGAAGGAGAACTTGTTACCAACTTACAAAATCCTTAGCCTCTTACGATTTTGGCAGGTTTGATTTCCAAATCATATTCTTGTAGTGCAGTCATCCAGTTAGCTCTTTTCTCACCAATATCTTTTTGCACTAACAATTTCCTAATAGTTGGAAATGGCGCGATGACAACAGCATGTACTTCCAGCAGAAATGGCTAAAAACATTTGATCGCTTTGTGCATAGGAAATGCTTGTTTCTCAACTTCAGATTAATTTAATTCAATTCCCTGTAATTTAGATTTGTAAAATGAAATAGGAGCCTCTTAGTTTTCTTCATTTCTTTGGGTTAGAGTTGCTGCAAATGAATGATTATAAGTAAAAGTGTATAATACAAAATCTCTATTAAAATTAGGAGAAGAAAGAGAAGGAGTATTAACAATGACTTGTTTAATATAATCAAATGTTGATTTTTCTATTGAACCCCATTTATAAACTGTTTTATTTTTAATTAAATTTTGTAATGGTGCAACGATTTGTGAAAAATCAGGCACAAAATGTCCCTAAAAATGATTGCATTGATTTTTTATTGTGGGGTAGAGGAATTTCATAAATCGCTTTGATTCTTTTAGGATCAATAGAAATACCATCCTTGGAAACAATAAATCCCAATAATTTACCTTCATCTAAAGAAAAAAATGATTTTTTGGGATTTAATGAAATACCATATCTCCTACATCTTTCAAAAATTAATTTTAAATCATGTACGTGATTACTTATCTTTTTTTAATAAACAATAATATTATCTAAGTAAATCACTACAAATTTATTAATTAATCATTTAAAGGAAATCTATGTTGCTTGCTGAAACATAGCACTAGTGTTGACTAGACCAAATGGCATCTTCTGGTATGCATAAGTGCCCCACTTGGTCCTAAAAGTTGTCTTGAGCCTATCGTTAAGATGCACTAGAATTTGATTATAACTTGAAAAGCCATCTAAAAAGGACATCAGTTGTGAGCCTGCTACAACTTGTAAAACTTGTTCCATAGGAGGCAACGAAAAATTATCCTTCTCGGAAGCTTTATTCAAATTACGAAAATCAATGCAGATCCTAATGTCACCATTATTTTTTTTTATTGGAACTAAATTCGATATCCATTCTGAATACCGAACAGGAAATGTGATTCTAGCTTTGAGTAGTTTATTAAGTTCAGCTTTGATTTGAGATTCTAAATTGGGATGGATTTTCCTGAGTTTTTGTTGGACTGGTTTAACCTCTGATGACATCGGAATGGTGTGTTGAATAATTGATGTATCAAAAGTTTTCAGATCATTATAATTCCAAGTAAAAAATATCCTTGTATTTTCTTAATAATTGACTCAAATTAAGTCTATCTTCAAGGGATAATCCAAGGCCTAAATTAACATTCCTTGGTTCTTGATCAGTCCCAAGATTAATTATCTCAAATATTAATGTGCTACTCTGAACTTTACAATTTGTTGTTTTCTTGAATCTGTCTTTTAAATCGTAAATATATTCAAGTTTTACTATTGTTCTGGGCAAAGAATTTTCATTGAGTTTATCGTCAGAAGAAGTGTTAAGATTTCTATCATGTTCTTCTTCATCAATAACTTGATTAGTGTAAGTTCCTTTAGAGGTGAGAAAGTTTATTATATCTTCATCATCGTTGAACACTCTCCAGTTTGTGATATTTTCGAGAACAAAAGGACGAAAAATCAACTCAATAGAAAATCTATCTGGGCTAATTTTTTCATGGGGGATCAACTTGGATGCTACATTTTCCAACAAGTTTGCACTGGTATTTTGAATTCTAGGAATTGGTATTATATTAAATGTTGTAAAATGAGAAATCAATTCCTGAATTAATTACTGATAATGTTTAGGATGACTTGAAATGCAATGAATATTAGTACGTACTTGTTTTATCACAATTTTAGAGTCACCATATACTTTCAAGAATTTCACTCTAAGGTTGATAACTTTCTACAATCCATGTACTAATGCTTTGTATTCGACTACAGTGTTAGTGCATTCAAATTGGAGTCTGCAAGAAATCATGATCTTCTCTTTGTTTCATTTAACCAAAATTCAACCAATTCCTGCACCCTCATTAGATTTGGACCCATCAAAATAAAGTTTCCAAAAATTATCTACATCATTATTTACACTATTTACATCTGTATCTACAAAATTTACACACTTTGAGGAATTTATTTGGGAGTAGTTTTCAATCTGTGAAGAGACAAATTCCTTAGGTAAAGGAGAAGTATCAGTTGAAAAGAAACCAAAGAATGACTCAACTGTGTAGTTTCCCAAAATATTATTTGTAAATGCAACAGGTTCATTTTCCTCTTCAATATCAGTGACTATGAGTTTCATGTGTTTTTCACGGACTATTTTAATCTGATTTGGATTGTCATTGTATGGAAGCCACAGGTGAGACTAGTCAATGGAGAAGTAACGTGCAATTTTTCAAACCAATCCCTGCTAAGGATTAAACCATATAACTCAAGGATATCAACGACTAGAATGTCAATAGTTTGGAAAACTTTGGAATTAGAAGACAACCAAATTAACACCCTATTCAATTCTCCAATAACTTTAACTTTTGTCCTATCTAGTTGCATAATCTGGACAACAAACTTTTGAGGTTGTACATTTAGCTTTAGATAGACTGAATATGGCATTATGTTGGAAGAAGCTCCTAAGTCTACTAGGCAGTTATGAACCTTCTTATTTAAAATTTCATAAGTTAATAAAAAGGGGGGTGTATGAAAGTTTGATTGACCACCAATCATAATAAAATCGGAAGGATCAAATTTTTCAGGAGTAGAATTAGAAGACTGATTTTTCACTTTTGAAGATCTATTATGTTAGAAATCAATGGAGTTTTGGATGTTGAAGATGAACTAAGAGAATTAGAAAGGGATTGAATTTTAGGAATACATGTATTAGCAAAAGAAACGGTTGTAGTTTTCTGATATTTCTATGAATTATCAACAACTTCTTTACTCCTTTTTGTAACAAGCATTTCTTCTTCCTCTGTTTCAATATCTAAAGAAAAAGGCAAGAAATCCCATAAGTTGTTAGCTTTGTTTACCTTTTCTTCATCTTCCTCTACGGCTAACATCGCTCTGTCTTCCTCTTCTTCATCGGAATCAATAACTGAAATCTGTGCAAGAGGTAACAATTGAGAATGAGGATTTATTTTCATGGGTCTGTAACCTTTTCTGGAAGAACTCTCTACCACCTGTCTCATAAGATCAATGATTTAATTTTTCATTGACTTGATAAGTTTTTGTAGACCTTCAACATTGAATGCATCTTTAGAAAAATTCTTTTTTGGATCTTCCTTTTCCTTTTTTGAAACTTTCTTTTCATTGGAAATTGGTTTTTTTTCCAAAGACAAAATTCGTTTTTCAACAGAAATGGTCTCTTTCATGTTGTCAGCTAATGTCATTTTATTGGCCCTGTCTACAAACATAGAAATGTTAGTTGATAAAGCACTAATATACCATTCAATTAATACCTCATTGCTAGGCCGAGATGTGTCTGGGATTTTATTTAGCAATTTATTAAATCTGGAATTGAAATCCTTGACCTTTTCATTTGGTGAGATTTTCAAATTAGATAGTTCATTTATCAAAGTTGCAGTCGTTTTATCATCACCAAAATTTTTAAGAAAATCTTCTTCAAAAGTATCCCAATTATTAATCAAACCTGCAAGAAGATAAAAGTACCATGAGGCCATTGATCCTTCAAAGGTGTATGAGAACAACCTACAGACAACGTCTTCCTGATTGACAACATTTAAAATGATAGCGAGCATGAAATTATTAATGTGTTCTTCAGCCAAAGTGTCGCTTTCTAGATTGAACTTCAGCAACCATTTTTCAGGGTGTTTAGGAATCAGATGTAGGGGAGGTGGCATGGAAACTACCCCAGGATTATTCCATGGCTGATTAGCCATTCTTGGATTTCGTGTGAGTTGGGATAACTATAGGATTTGATGGAGTTGAAGTAGTAATAACAGTAGATGATGAAGCTCCAACCGTAGATGAGTAATTTGATTGAAGGGAAGAAGTAGATGAGATTATTAGAGGATGGTCAGATGATGTGGTGAAGAAAATGTGGGAAACGAAGGTGTGACAGGTAAGGGTGATGAGATACTCTTACTAGCAAAAGAATCTGAACCAGAAGTGAGTTTCTTCCTGGGCAAAGGTAATGGGAATTTAAAAGGTGGAATCCCAAGGTTCTCACTTTGGGAACAATTTAAGACTCTTGTAGATCTTAATGAGGAAGTAATACTTCCTTCAAAAGATTCAGGTTGATCAGTATGTCTTTCAGAAAGTGAAAAACTACTCAATTTTTCAATAAGATTTTCAACCTTAGGAATTTCAATTGGTTTCTCAGGCCAAGGAGTATGAACAGAATTCTCACTATTTAATTCCTTTTTAGGGCTATGATATCTATTAGATGGTTCAACAATCTCAAATCGGGGATTCAAAGAAGAACATCTAGAAGTTGTAGGCGATTTGGGCAGGGATTAACTCTTAGAATGATTTGAAGTTTTTGATTTAGATTTTGTTTCCATTCATAGCCTTAGGCCCTCCTTCTAGTGCTAAAAATGTTGATTCGGAAAAATTTCCTAATCAACATTTGGGGAAATCCACCCAATCAAGACCTATAACTTAGATCTATATTTGTTGAAGTGGTTGTTCTGATTAGGATTATGGGACTAATTACCCTTTCACATAGCAAGTGTATAATACATCAATAAATGAAAGATAAACTATAACTCTAAGCTATGTATTGCATACATATTACTCTAATATAATATAAACTATAAGATTATTAACTAAATGTACTCGGGCATTATTGATTTGACATGCTTTTTAAATTTGACAATGTTACTTAGTAATATATATCAATAAGTAAAACTGAAAGTAATCCCCTTAAATGATAAAAGTAATCTTGATTAAATAGTTAATCAAAAATAGATTTTAATGACAACAAACATGTAAAACTCAATGAGTCATTCAAAACTAAATATCGCTTTCATTAGTATCTTCAATAGTGAAAAATACCAAATTTGATTCAATACACAGGAATGAATAAAATAAACAATTTCTTTTGAAAAACAGAGACAGAAGAAATCTAGAATAATAGTACCCAAGAGGAATTTCACTATGCCTTCTCCAAAAATTCTTGATGGTTCCACATTAAAATAAAAGATTGCTTACAGACAGTAGTGCACATATAAGTGTCTTTTTTTCATTCAAATCAGAACCCATAACTTATTGATGACTCGAGTATTTATACATTTTTGAAAGAATAACAATCCTCCCATGTTTATTAACTAAAAACTACATAAAAATTAATTCAAACAATAAACCAATCTTTAATGGATATCTTGGCCTAACTTAGAAGATATCGGAAGCTTAATTTGAATCTAATTTGAACAAAATTTGAATGAGCCAAAGGGTAGTTTCCAACAGAATCCTTGAATGGCCTTTACAACAATCTTTGCCTTTCTTTAGCGCTGTAGTGGATCATCTATTCGATTGAGATCAAAATTCAAATATCTTCCATAATCGACCTTGGGTTTATCCCTGTAATTCAAATAACATAACTCATTAATGTTTTATTGGAAATAACCCAAATCATAACCAAATGCAAAGAAAAACCATAATAGATAGGCAGAGAACGTTATAATAGTGACTTTCTAGAACTTTATAGCAACGACCACACCAAAATGTGACAAATGGTGGATGTGGATGGATATCATAGGTTTTAGATGTGTGCCATTCCAAAAGTTCTATATACGAGGGGACACGATTTCACAATTAAACCAAATCTTTAATCATATTGGGTCCGACATATCGGAAGTCAGAGGGGGAGGCGCATTGGGATAATGGCATGGAGAGAATATTGGAGGTTGAAGGGAGTTTTATATCACTTATAGGAGATTGAAGTTTTTAAAATCTTTCTCGGTTGAAAATCTCTGATCATCGATACTCGGGAGCGGAAGAAATGATGTGGTAGGTGGGTCCAACAAATATCGAAAATTTGGTTTATCAAAAGTTTCATAATGTGACTCATAATAAAAACTCTAATATGGGTATTTCTATGATAGTGTTTTATTATACGTGTTGTGTGTTATTTGCATTAGTTTCCACTTTATATTCATCAAACTTATCTTATAAAGGTTTTCAAAAGAATACTTTAATAGCCTAAAGTTATGCTATTTGTTTATTAAAGAGTCATTGCCACATGTTGTAACATGAACTTGGTCTTGAGGGCTATTTATTAATTAATCCTAATCATTTAAGATTTAAAACAAAGTTTTATTAATAACAAACTTAGTAAGATTAAGGCAAACTAAAAATAAAACAAGGCAAACTAGGCTAAGATGAAACAATTCAATGATTCAAAATCCAAATCCAAATTAAAAAGGGTCCCCATAGTTATTATGATAATAATAAAGTCAAAATGGGGGTGTTATGTTTTTGACCACAACACAAGTTAATACATGAGGAGAGCCATACATCATCATTGTCATAATACATTCTTATAACCATCATAATAAAAACATAAATATCAAGGATACATTAGCCATATCCACATATAAACCAGTACATTTCACATAAGGTGCCAAGGAAATAACCTCTTATTAATGAATGTAAAAGACAACCTAGTATGGGAGTACCACGTTCCATATGACCATAGAATGGTTGAGCCAATTCTCTATTTATCCATTCATCCTTGAGCCATATTCAAAGCATGAATGTGGGACTCAAACCAAAAGAACCAACCAGGAAATCCTGAGGCTAAACTACCTCACCCTCATCAATAGAAACAAGGATTTACCATAATCCACACTGGATCACTAGGCCAAAACAATAAACATGTAATAATAGGCTTTAATCCACATGTAATAATAGGATTTACCATAATCCACCAAATCACTAGGCCAAAACAAATGGATGACACCGAATTTCTCCACCTACACCATGAGGAATTTTCATGTCTCTTAGTCTCTCAAGATTTACCACAATCCACATCATATCACTAGGCCCTAAATCGAGACCCACTCTCCAGGCTTTACTGCATATCCCATACTGGGATTACTGGGCTTGATGGGGAGCACCCACCTCTAGGCTTTAATGTATATCCTGCCTTTCACCAATTGAGGATTCCTAGGCCCACTAAGGCAACACAAAATCTGGATTTACCGCAACCCACAGTTCAGTTCATGGGTTACCAGGCCATGTGTTCTATTATTTAGAGATCCAACTCACTTAGCTTTGAATCCCTCTAGAATTCCAACTCAACGAAAACATGAGAACCCCATCACACCATGGCTATTTGGAAATGGCAAGGTTAGGCAGAAAACATTGTCACGCCTGGAAAAACCCATGCCAAAACAACAAGAACCACATGCAATGTCATGGATTCCAATTGTAGCAAGGAAAACACACTTCCAAATCGATACCCGCAAAGAATTATATTGTAGCTGCTTGATCCTGCTCTTCCATCATTGATCTCTACTTCCTCTTTTCCTCCTTTGTCTTTCTTTATCCAATTCCAAAGTGCTCCAAGAAAACTCTAAGTGTCCAAGAGTATAAGAGAGAGAAAGAATAATGAGAGAGCTCCAAAAATGAACTGGAAAAAGGTGCCAACTTATCCTTAGAAACCATTTTATCAATTAGGCCTCTATTTTCTTCATTTTCTATTATTTTCCTTCAATTTCCTCACATGAAACCTGTGACCTTTCACCTTCCTCTTCTCCTAATTTTCATTATTTTCATAAATAAATGTGCCAAAAATGCCATTTTGCTTTCCAAAGCCTTTTCCATTTCCTTTGCCAATTTCCTTAGCCATAATAAACCAATAAACACCCACACTAGGATGTTTTTCCCTCCATTCATCTTGGAATACATGTCCCATGACTGTGGTCTTATATATTTTATATGTACATGGATATTTTAACCAGAGTTGTTACAGAACCATCCCCCTTGGGGGAACACCATCCTTGATGTTCAATGAAGCCTATCACCAGCAAGACTGTTGAAAACAAAACATACTTCCCACGGAGATTTATAATACATCTCATTGTATTATTTACAATGACCATCTACTAAAACATGACAAACATACCATTTATTGGAGCTTTATAACACAATTCATTACGATATTTACAATGATAACCACATATACACGCACATACACATTTTCTTCACCCAACAAATAATCATATTATCTATGGAGCTTTATAAATCTAACTCTATACATTATTTAAAATAATACACACATATACACATATGCACATTTTCTCAACCAACAAATAAAATGGTATGATGCTTGCATCTGCAACAAGGGAATCCATATGCTCACACCTCCACCCTAAAAGTAATACTAGGATTCACCTCCTTCCCAGGAAGTCCATAATTCACTGCAAGGTCAAATCTACATCCGATGTCTATCGTGCACCACGTGTCCTCTCAGTGAACAGTTACCGGCTCATTATTCCAGGGCACACTCCCAATGTGTATTTTATTCCATCTAGTAATGATAAGGATGAAAACAAATATATCACTGTCATTCCATCTCTGTTACACAGTCACTCAGGCAATCCGGTCAACCCCTTTTGTGCAGTCACTCACCTTCCAAGTTCCTTGGCATCCCCTATCCTGGGCAATCTATCCCATGGAAAGGTTTCCTTGCATAGGAAGGCATATACCTGCCTAAAAACCATCATATCGGTCATAGCATGCTCATGGAAATCAGTGGACACTATTGGGTACCAGTGTCCCATAATGGCCCTGCTCTTGAATGCTTTACCAACATACTGTTGTCTATTCCAATTTCTTTCACTGATGCTGCTAATCCTTGCAGTCAGTTTCAACCACCCAACCAAACATTTTTGTGCTTCCTGTTCCAAGCACATAACTTCCATTAGATTTAAAATAAATTGAAATAACTTCAAATCATACCTCATTGGTGGCCCATCAACAAGGTATACTTGTAATTTTGTTCACTTCCTATCACAACAAGTACAACTAGCATCTTTGACCAAATCATAATGTATAAACATATATCACACCAGGCTATCTCAAAACACGACCATCATAGATCAAAATCATAAATCACATGTAACCATCATAAACCAGAATCATAGATCACATGTAATCATCACAAGTCAAAACCATAGATCACATGCATAATAATACTAAAATAAAATATTGTTACTTATCCTTCATTGATCCTTACTTCTACCTTCATTCTTTCTATACACACACCGGATCGGTTGCCACACCCAGTAAACAACCAATGCCTTTTTCTTTTCTTTAATCACGTACACATACACAATGTACATCACAACACATACATCTATACACAATGTGTGACACCACACAATACAGGTACCTACACCTGGTGTACAATGCAACACAATCCATGTACTACACATAGTACAATGCAACAAGTACACATGTCACAATATGAAAACTACACAATGCACATAGATATTATTGCATGCTCGTAACACAACATGTACAACATGCGCATAATACCAGATGTACACTAGTACCATATGTACAATGTGTACACAGTACCACATGTACACAACACCACTTGCACAACATGTGCACAACATCACAACACCACCTGCACAACGTGTACACAATTCCACATGTACATTGTACCACCTGTACAACATGTACATAACTCCAGACGTACACAACACAACATTCACATATACACGGCACCACATGCATACAACATGATATGCACGACATGTACACAACACCACCTGCACACAACACCACATGTACAACATGTACACGACATCACATGCTCACAACACAACTTGTGTAATCATGCACACAACACCATATATACATAATACTACTTATACAACATGTACATAGCACCCTATGTACACAAAACTGCATATCCAACATGCACATAACACCACCTATATCCAACACTGCATATGCAATATTCACACAACACTTTTTGTACCACCTTTTACATAAAATTGCATAAACAAAATATACACACACTATATATACACAACACCACATGCACACAGCATCACAGATGCAAGCTATACAACATATACAACATATGCATAACCATACATACATACATGTAGTACTGCACATCCAAAACCACACTTTCTCTACCAGGAAACCTTGCTTCTAGTGCCTCTCTTCCATCCATGCTTATCCTAGCATGCATCAGATCTCATTTCTTTCATTCAACTGATGTATCCCTCAGAGTTACCTATCATAACATAAACATAGGCATAATACAAGTATACATTATCAATTCATATCCACATGATATTGACCTCATATATTTGTCATGACTACTCTCCCCACTTGATTCCCCATAAGACTAAGAACCTCGTCATGTCATTCACCTGTGTAAGCAATCATTCCTCCACAATTATGATTCCTAATGACCCTGTCAGATAGCCACATACATACATACATATATATACATATAAATATTAGCACTAAACAATCATGATCTTGCTAGACAACAACATACATACATACATACATATATACATATAAACATTAGCATAAAAACAATCATGATCCATGATGACCCTATTAGATATGACATACATACATACATACATGTATACAAATATAGACATCCTCATAATCATGATCACAACATAATTACAAGATATCATAAGGTCAAGGTTATGATAACTCCCTTTATTTGTGCACACAATGCACAACATTGAGAATAATCATTCCCAACATAGCCAAGGCATCTGACACCTAAGATCCATTTACTTCACCTTTCCCATTACCTTTCTCATGACTTTCCTTCCATTGTCCATTTACCCCAATGGACCTAACCAATCCAACTGACTCTCATATTATTGCCTTCAATTTCTCTTATACATACACATAACTTCATTACATGTTGGGTTTCATTCAACTCTTCTTGAGCTTCATTAACTTTCCTCTTCTCCCAACCAATTCTCAAGAATCAAAACATAAAATGAAAGAAAAAGAAGAAAAGAGAAAACCATGAAAACCAATTACAATACAACACCACGAACAAAGTGGTAACCATACTCTATACATAAACAAAGCTGCAAATCAAGAACAAAAAAAGCACAAAGAATCAAAATCACAAGACTCTCAACAGACACCAGACTCAATCCCCATGGTTCCCTGTGCTTCCAAAGAAAATCTCAACCTGAGCCTTCTTCAGAATTTCATGGAAGTCTCTTTGCCAGGAAATCCCCTACATCATATTACCATAAACACATAATTGCTAGTGCATAAATAAATATAACAATACACCAATTACCTTACCATATTGTTTCAAGCACGTTACTTGCAACTGAACACATCCATGACATATCTCAAGGGTCTCCAATCCTTTGATGAATCTAGCCATAACTAGAACCAACTTTTATACCTGTCAAATACATATTTATGAATATAACACATATCCTCATAATGTCATACAAATTCGAGGTTAAGAAAACTTCCTTTATGCAAAGTACTGATTGGTTTGGAATTTTGGTTTCCAAACATAGCCAAAGGAATTTTCACCCAATTCCTTTATTTCACCTTTTCCTTGTTGCAATTGAGTCTTACTATGCACAATCACATCACCCAACTATTCGTTATATAAGCACATCAATTATTACCTTTTCAAGCTAATACTAAGCATGTTTTCCTGCAACTACTCACACACGTTAGTCTCATGTTCCAAAGATCAAGACATCACGTATATTAATTTGGAATCAAACTTTACCAAGTCTAACAACCATGTCATACTGAACAATAAACTCACATTCATCAATCATAATACATAATGCTACAACTATCACCTTCTTATACTCAAGTACATATCAGCTATCTCAACACATATGCATTAGTAAAACCATCTTAAAACAAGATCATTTCGGTAAGAAATATTATACACATACTCATATCATTCAAGTAATCAAACATTGGGACAACAGATAGACAACATAATAGACACCAAACACTCAAACACCAAATAAATGACACAGTCAAACATTCAAACACCAAATAGACGACATAAGAAGACTCATACCTTAATGTATCTCAGGGAAGCTATCTTATCTACACAATCAATCTAGATGAACACGATATAACTTCACAACATATCAACTCAAACATAAATAAGGTCATGATATCCATAACAGTAGCTAGCTAACATGTTCACACCATAAGCTCATAAACAATTATCATTCATACATAATAATCAGATCTGCACCATTAGTCTATATTAGTATGACATAATATCATAACATATTAAAGCATACCCAAATGTCGTAACTCTAACCATTTTCATAGAACAATCAAAATTACTATGATACATATAAAATCATGATATTAATGTAATAACCCTAATCATTAAATAACATATAACATGCTCATCAACAACATATAACATAATCATCAAGTTAACTTATCATAAAACAACAATAGCAATGCATACAAAACAACATAAACTTTGAAATGGGTATAGTTAGCCCTGAGGTGCAGTGCTGCTATTTTGAAGACTAATGGAGGGAAATGGTCTATTCTATTGTCGCAGAGAGGTTCCCATACGGTACATCACCTCACTTTTTTCACTCATCCACTCCCATCCACATTCACTCATATCCTAACCCAACCCTCACATCATAAAATAACTCACTTTCGCCTTGGCCCTACGTGAATTAATCCATTTTCCCCCCTATGTATTATTATTTTTCAAAGTGTATGAAAACATGCACTAATGCGCAAAAGCACCTGAAAACCTTACCTTTCTGTCCATATGCGCCCCTTTGCACATTTCTTAAGGTCGTCCCATACCTTCGTGTCCGCCGCCATCGATCTTCCCACTAATCTGACCGTCCACACTTCATCCGACCAACGTTATACGCTCACCCCCTTCGACCAATCACCATCATTAGATCATTTCCGCCAAATCTAACAGTTATCATGCATATCTCTCGGGCAACAAGAGAGAGGGATACCCACCTGATAAAGCGGTTTCCTCTCTCTCCTCTGCTCCTACGTGGCGCTCGATGAATGGAATCGGGCGGGCTCCGACCTTTACCACTTACCGCCTGATATAAACCATTTCCACTTTTGTAAACTACTCCCGGGTGTTATCCTTCAAGTACCTCCTCTGCCTGATAGCTGTTCAGTCTACCCATCTAAGATCTGACGACTTGAACTTATTTCGCTCCTGCCACGACTTCAAGCCTCTAGTTATTGATCTCCTCCACCCATTACTCCCGATCCAATGACCCTCATTCACGATCACCATAGTTCATCCTCCACTGCCTAACCAACATCCCGACCGTGGATTCACACCATCCAATGGCCCATGTGCCCCATACCCCACTTCCCAGTAGTCACCCAGGGATGAAATTTGTTGGCTTTGTCAGTGTTTTTGATAGTAGGACAATTGAACTGAAATAACAGAATGCATGGCCAAAATGGGAAAAAACAATAGCACAATGCAGCCAAACTAACGAAAATGATCATACATCGTTGGCATGAGTGAACCACCTGATAGCACGACGAGATTACCAGAATTTGATTATTGTGTTTGTTAGAAACAAAGCTCTCTGAGCTCATGTTTGTCTAGTTATGGCATCAAGTAATTAGAAGACAGAGGGGATAGATTAAGACATCTCGAGCCTCAGAGAGTTCGAGAGTATTGTAAAAAGCCTATAAATGGTTGAAAGTTCAAAGTAATAGGGGTTCAACTTTTGGAGACTGTGGATACTCTGTTCCTCCCAACGTCGCATCTTCATTCCAGTAATACATGCTTCTTTTGTTGTTACATTTTCAATTGCCATCTTCCCCTATGTTCTAAGCTTGCAGTTGAATAGGTTATTCATGTTTTCTTCTGTGTCTAATGCTAGATAACTGTCATCTTATCTCTGCATTGATAAACTAGATTTGCAAGATTCATTTACTTTCTGTAGCTAACCATTAATATGTGTTTATGTATGTATCTGCTGGTATAGTTAGGATTCTCCATCTATTCATTGAATCTATAAACTATTGAGCATTAGTGGTCGAAAGCCTTGTCAAGTTGAGGGTGTTCATACATGTCTTTAGTGAAAACAGAGTTGAAACAGTCATCTGACTTGATCCAAACCCCAATCCATTCCAATAGTTCAGAGAACGATATTGAAGATTTATATGTTACCAAGCATCTCCGAGCTACAACCTAGGAGAGTTTCCTGGAGTACTAACATAATTGGCGCCATTGTCGGGGAGAGGAGACTAAAGCTCAGCTTCCCTGGGGGATGACATAGATCTAGCGTTGATGATAGACAAAGTCTAGACACTATTTGGGTTGTAGTCATCTATCTGGCGACTCTACTGGAGGACAAGCCTCTTGGCGACTCCACTCCATAGTTTTGGCTCAGTTTGTGAGGCATACTCAGAAAAATCCTCAGAAGCCACAAGCTGACCCAGTACCTGACCCAGAAAAAATCATCAAAGCAAAAAGGCGTTGCAAGAATTAGCATCAGGTTCAGGTAGCTCTAAACAATATTCTATATCTCTTCAAGAAAATCCTGTAATAGAACAAATACATGTTGAGAGTATAGCATCTAATACTAGCAGTGAAGAAAAACTCTTATAGATTCATAGAGCTCCTTATTCTTTAGGTTCTTCTTTCATCGTAAGCCCAAAGGAAGCCTCTCCTCCTATCCATCATACTCCTTTAATCCTATCATTCACTCCTCAACCCTCTGTCATTCAAACTTCCAATACCCTTATAGCCGCCATAGCTATGGCAACACCACAAGCACCTACCAAAATGGAAAGAATCATAGCTGCTAGGTATGGACCTCTAGTACTGGGCACTCCTTTGAATGCCATGCCTACTGGAGAATATCAGAAATATATGCCTAAGATCACTGGTACTGAAGGTGTTACAGCTGAGGAACATCTTGAATCATTCTATAGCTATGCTGATAACCTAGACATTAGTGAAGCTGATGTATGGATGAGAGTCTTTGTCCAAAGTCTAGATGGAGAGGCTAGAAAATGGTTCAAAGAACTGACCCCAAGGTCTATAGAAAATATTGAGGCTTTAGATGATGCATTCCTAAAGCATTGGGGGTATAAGAAGGATCTACTCTACTACCACACCGAATTTGGCAACTTAAAGAGGGAAAATGGTGAGTTGTTGTCTGATTTTAATAAGAGGTTTAACCACATGTACAACAACATACCAGCTAAAGTAAAACCCACCACTACCTCTACTAAACTCACCTATGCCAGTGCCTTTGATTCTGACTTCTGTCTGTTGTTGAGGGAGAGACAATGTATTACCTTGGTTGATATTCAGGATGCAGCCTTGGAAGTAGAATCAAACATCATGGCTGCAGAGAAGTGTTATAGACATTTTTGGGCACTACAACCCCAATCAATTATGTCCATAAACCGAGGGCTCCTAAGTCCCTAAAAGTGTTGTTCCATCCCCTAAAAGAACAAGGTCAATTGATTACATCATCTCCCAGACACTATGGGGTGTGAGGGGCGAGAGTGGACAAATGGTATAGTCAATTTGCGAGGTGGAGGATCATGGAATCTTCCAAAAACTTCTCGTGTGACACTTGCCTCTCTGCATTCGCCCAGGGATGAGTAAGAGATCATCAATCTCTAAGTAGAATCAAGAACTATCAAAGAGAGGACACTAATCAAATCTCAGAAGCTGACTCACCTCCCTGCAATCATCTATATATGGATCCCTCATCCCAGAGATCCGAGGGCTGGAATTTTGTATCTTGTAAGGAAGTGCTGCTGGTTTCTTGGTGGAACATCATAATGTTGGGTGATCTAAGCTTTTCATGAGGTGAAGAAGGGCTTTCTTGCTGAGAGGATGACGCTGGGTCAGAACAATTGGTTGTAATCCTCTTTCCTATTCTTGATATTAATAAAGCTATTCAAGTTTTCCTCCACATTCTTGTATGATTGATGATATATGCATTTGTGTGGTCAATATATATCTGATCCTATATTGTTTATGATAGTAGATCTCTATTCTTGGATAGTGTTATGCTGCTTTGATTCTACAGGTGCTCTTTGAAGCTGGGTAGATAAGGAAGTGAGTGGCAAAGATCTATCGAAAGGGAGAGGAATCAAGCAAGGAACCAAGCGCAAGACAAAGGTTGGTCTCCTTTGTTCCCCTCTTATCTACTTCTCATAAAGGAAAACGAAAGTAGTTTTAGTTTGTTTGTTTCTAAGATACCTACCAGTCTTAGTGGGACTAGCAGCTCTGCATAGACACTAGATTTACCGATAACAAAATGGCGACTCCACTGGGGAGCGAATAGATTGTTTGTTTGTCTATATTTGTTTGCTTTATAAACTTCAAGCCAGCTAGCCTTCGAACTGCATTTGCTATGCAAGTGCAAAGTAGATCAATGCTGCTTCAGTCTATCTCTGGGTTTTTTTTAGGAACTGAACAATCAATTTACAAACTCTCTAAATTCCCTTGTGGTGGCTCTAGTAATCTCCTTATATCTACCCCTGTGATTTATTTACTGATTACCACTTTCTCGGCCTAAATCCCTGAACTGTGCTACAAACTGTGATCAAGAACTGGATCAAAAGTCTCGCACTGTACCATCGCACCCTCTCTTCAAGGATATCAATATGCATCGCACTTCCCATGTGCTGTAGGTGGGATGCATACTGGAATCCCTGTGTAACAGGTGCGCTGATCAGAAAAGGCTAATTTTGCCTCCAGACTTTGGTTTTTCTTCACTCTTTTTAGCTCTATTCAGGAGTTTTGTTGTCTATAGTCAGTATACCTCTGTTGGAAACCACCTTCCTTGCCATTATTCTGCCTCCATTGTGCAAAGAACTGTAAATGTTTTTATGTATTGTGAGCCATTTTCAGTTCTCTTTTACAAAGAAGTAGTGTAATTGAACTGTCGTTTCTTGATTTGGAAGTGTCGTAAGTGTCGTTTTTAGTCATAGAAGAGAATCCAATTGTTCTTGATAGTCGATTACATTGTTACTCTTGTATTTGATTTAAATTAGTAGTTTTTCAAGTGTCGAAAGCAAGTTTTCAATTCCAAATCACAAAGTGTCGTCATTGTCTTCATTTTGTCTTGAAAAGAAGCTTGTTAGTAATGTCGCTTTGAAAAATAATTCAGATTTGCGCTTAGCTTTCTTTTTATCATTCACAGATTAAGAAGGCTGAAAACAAATACATGCATGTGCATTTGCATTTAGATTGTTTGTAGGTTTGATTTAGGATAGTGCATATAGTGTGTGCTCTCTGCTCTATGTTGAAAGAATATCATCTCTCTTTCTTTAGTAGCTAGGATTTTCATTGCAAAAAGAATATTAAACGATTGTTTATCATCTTAGATTGCATTTTAGGAATTGTTTATCTACATTACGCGGTGAACCTGAAAGGCAAATTTCTTAAGCAAGATCAAATGTAAAATAAATTTAATGAATATAAAAATGCTTTGGAACCTAACGCACAACATTTAGAAGTCTAGGCTAGAGACGTATTCCGGCGTTGTAAAGCCTGGTAACTATTTCCTTTATTGCTGGTTGGGTGATTCCTCCACTTTGAGACGACAAGTGCCAGTACGGACTTGTACTCCCACGTACCGTTGAGTATATATTGGGAGACTACAATAGGCTATATCCTTTATTCATAGGAAGCTGTGTCTGTCGCCCTATCGATCGCAATGCACTGAACATAGCATTCGGGAAGATTGACTGCCGTACCGTAAAAAGTATTCTACAATTTTGCGATTGGTTTGGTAATCCCTCTGTCTAGATTTCAAGAGTAGTCTCTTTCGTTCCTTTTCAGGCTCCTTAAAGGAAAAGGTCCATCTGAGCACTTTTCACTTCAAGCTCATTAAAAATCGAAGGCGACTAGAGTCATCTTTTGTTTTTTCTTAACTCTTAAAAATTGAAAAAACAAGTTGTGTCAAAGCGTCTAAAATTCATTTAATTCGGAAACATATTTCCCCTTGATTTTTAGTTGATCAAGTAATCCGCAATCGTGGAAGAAAGTCAATTGAAACCCCATCGTTCGTGGAGGCTTACGAGTCAATCGTCTTTGTCTCCAGAATCAAAACTATTACGGATGAAGCAGACTCGTTTAACAGGTTCAAAATCCCCTGGTAATGTTGGAACAAGTGTTCCGACATCATTAGAGGCTCCGGTTACTCCAAACATTTCTGGTATCTCTACCTTTATAGAAGAAATTCCGTAGCCACCAAAGGATAGTAGGGCTGATCCTAATGTGAAGGTAAACACTTGTATTACTGAACCAGCTCCATCTACAGCTGATTCGGAAGGTGTTATTCCCCAAACATTTGTCGCTACATAATCTATACCTTCTTCGACACCGGAAATATTTTACGGACCTGACGGTCTACCTCTTCCACCTGGTCTGATTGCTATAGAAGAGATTATGGAGGATCCTCTATCTATTACTCCATCGCAATTTGGAGTCGGGATCAACCTATATCCTTCTTCATCAAAAATCAGTCTACCGTTATTGGAAGCTCCTGTAGAATCGCTAGGAAATCTTTTGGATAGACTAGAAATGTTTGAACAACCGTCGACATCTAGGACTATGTCATATGACATAGCGAAGGCAGAAGTTCCTGCTGTCACTCCAACAATGTTCATCGGCGTAGCATCTGTCCCAACTAGCTCTCAATCGCTATATGGGGCCCACTCAAGGGCTATTTCGATAGTATGGTCCATTCCCATTTGTTCATCCGGAATAATATCTAGGAAATCTTATGTTGAGTCTTAGCAAATTGATCCTTCACAGTGTCAATTTGGGTAGTCCGGTCCTTAAGGGAAAACCATTCCTTTAAGTACCGGATTATCGCCGTATGGGGGGAAATATAGCCTCTCATTGTCTCCTCTGGGAGGACAACCATACGAGAGTTCACAACAAAATTCAGGTTATGCTGGAATTACATCCAGTGGTTGGGTGCCAATACTGCCTCAACAACCAAGAGTTGTATACTCAATGCAACAATGTTTACCTATGTCAAATATACCAACTACGCCAGCTATTGTGACGGTGTCGCAAGTACAAGCGTTTCCTATTTTATGCCAACCTCAGGTTTCTTAGGTTGTAATGCAATAGCCTCTTATCCCTGTGACCCAACCACAATCGCCAACTAGTTGAATGACACAGGCCCAAACGGGTACAATGACCCCTCGTCTTGGTCAAACAGCTAGTATTGGACAATAGCACATGGCTTCACAACCATGGCTGGTGCAATATCAACAACCACAATTCCAAGTTTACCAAGGATCTGAGCAACAAATCTTTTCAAATAATGGGCAGCCGTATATTCAAAACGGTCAAAATCAACCATTCTACAATGGTTATGCCCATCAACCTTACCAAAGTTACCAGCATCAAATGCATTATGCTGGTATGCAAAGACCAACTGCCCAGGCGATTCCATCTTATCCTGGGTATGCTTCACCAAACCTGAATCAACAATTACCCTTCGTGGCGACTTTAGAGTTACCATATCTAAATCGGCTAATGAACGATCCAATTGCTCACGCCCCTTGGTGGCCAGCGATTACGCATAAACTTCCATCATATATTCCTAAATTTAATGGAAATCTGGGTGAAGACCCATCGGTTCATGTGATGACCTTTCATCTGTGGTGTTCATCAAACACCCTAAATGATGATTCGATTAGGCTTCGCCTTTTTCAGAGAACATTAACTGGTCCGGCAACAAAATGGTATATCGAATTACCTAGAGCTTTGTTTGATAACTTCAGTACCCTAGCCACAACCTTTTTAACCCATTTTCAGTTACCCATAAGGTACGAAATAGGAACAGAACTTCTTACCAATTTCAAGCAAACGACGGCCACTCACATATCCGATCATATTCATGAGTGGCTATGTCATCGTAGAATGGTAAGAACATATGTTCTTGATCAGCTTTTAGCTAAATGGTTTATCAAGTCATTATTACCTTCCATTACAGAAGATGTGGCAAAGGGAAGAGTCACCACTGAAGAGCAAGTTATTGCTCGTGCGTAATATTTAGACTTGATTTATACTCAGTCTGGTACGCTCTATGATAAAATCCATGACGCTCCCAGACCGGAATTTTCTGTTCCTCCTCCTCCTAAATCGAACAATGACTCTCATGTCGGCGATGGCGTGATTGGTACGATAGACACGAAATCAAAAAAGGCTACATCTAAAAAGGCCCGTAAGATTTCTAATCAAAATGCAAAAGAAGAACTTCTCGCCTCAGAAGTAAATGCCGTCTCAACTGACAAAGGCAAAGAAACCAAGCAACCAGGAGGCAAGAAGAAAAGCAAAGGGAAGAAGAAGAAACAGGAGGAATCATCACCTGA
The DNA here is from genome assembly GCA_031772625.1 of Pinus tabuliformis. Taxonomy (NCBI): domain Eukaryota; kingdom Viridiplantae; phylum Streptophyta; class Pinopsida; order Pinales; family Pinaceae; genus Pinus; species Pinus tabuliformis. Next base: position 922,584,735 of record CM062816.1, read on the forward strand.
AAAATCTTCTGCAAACCCTTCTGGAGATAAGAAACCAAATCGTACATGTCCTATATGTGATGAGGATCATTGGGTAAGAGATTGTCCATATAAAGCCGAACTTAAAAGATTCTTCAAGAATTCAAAAACCTTGGCGGTATTAACTGATCCGTTTCCAAATCCACGAACAAATCTGGTTTCCAGTGATAATGCTTCCCCGTTCCAAGTGCTGATGTTGTCGGTTTCAAAACAGTAAAATGATGCTTTGATAACGACAAGGAATAAAGATTAGGGGAATCCACAGCTCTCGAACAACAAGGATAAAGATCAACCTAGTAGTTCGACAACAACTTTGACATAAGTTGCGCCACCCATCATTCCAGAGCTAACAATAAAACTGCCAAAGGGAGTAGTACACAAGTCGACATTTAATCCTTGTGCCAGAGCAGCATAACATTATAATATAGTGGAAGATCTGGCCCAATCGCCATCTGCTATGTCGACACTTGAGGTACTGCAAAATTGCCCCTCCCAAAAGTAGGCTTTATTATCAGCAATAGGTGGGATTGACCCAAAGGATTCTAATCTTGTGTCCTTTAATCACAAAGGATATGATCCTCAGTTACCAGCTCAACTAGCTTTCCTCATTTAAGTGAAAGCCCTCAACAAAACTGTTCATCGAACAATTATTGATGAGGGGGCATCTACATGTATTATGTCGATGAGTTGCTGGAAAACTTTAGGATCTCCAACCTTGTCGCGATCTTCGACGACATTAAAAGCATTTGATAGACGAACATATACCCCATATGGGATTTTAAGTAACTTGCAAGTTGAACTGGGGGGGAAAACAATAGAAATATATGTTGAAGTAATCGACGGAAACCTCGATTACAACATCCTACTGGGAAGGCCCTGGATATATGCTATGGCTGCGGTTGTGTCGACATAATTCAGGAAGATTGCATTTCCCTTTCAAGGCGGAATTACAATCATCGACAAACAAACATTTCTCCCCAATAGTTCCCAGGTTACGGGAAGCATTCCGATGATCCATGGAATCCCCCATTCACTTCAAAATATTGGAGTAGGCCTACTAAAAGACCCTATATTAATGGGGACTTTTTCCCTCCCACCTCCAATCAATCTGGCGGAAGTAGCAACGGTAGGAACCTGCAATATGATATCTTCTATTCAAAAGATCTCACAAAACGATATTAGCATGGATCATCTGCAGGTATTGCCTCCAAGCCCACTAGAAATATTGTAGCAATCAATGTTTTTGGCATGGGAGGCAAACCCAAATCAACATTCATCAAGCATTTGGATAGATAGGTCTAAGGAATATGGCACCCCTTCAGATCCTTGGTCACAAGTGCATTACACCGATGAAGGAATTGTGTAGTAAATGATAATTGACGGGGCGCCATGGGAAGATTACCACCATCGTTCCCATCTTCCGGATTGTCAAGAAGATACTCCTGATGACCTTCATCATCCTTCAGTTTTTGATTTCTTATCAAATACTGCAAACACGGTGGATTCCGAGCGAAACTTGTCCAATGTCAAAGAGACTATCGCCATAAATATCTCAACCAAAACAGATGTTGTAGAGAATATTTATGTTGGCAAATGTTGTTCTCCTTCAGAACTGGAAATATACAAAGTTCTTTTTCGCGAATTCAGAGATGTCTTTGCTTGGTCATATGATGAAATGCCAGGCATTGACTCGAGTATAGTTGAACATGAAATAAAGATGTATCCAGATGTCAAACCAGTACGACAACGCTACGGTAGGTGCACCCCAAGAAAGCCACTGCCATCAAGGCAGAAGTTGAAAAACTTCTCCATGCTAGTTTTATTTACCCAGTTCCTCTAACCGATTAGGTATCGAACATTGTTCCTGTAATGAAAAAACAAGGAACGATTAGAGTCTTCGTCAATTATAGGGATGTAAATCAACCTTGCCCAAAAGACAACTACCCTACACCCTTTATTGACCAGATAATTGATGAATGCGCCGGATGTGAAATCTTCACATTTATGGATGGATTCTCCAGGTATAATCAAATAAATATCCCCCCACAGGACCAGTCAAAGACTGCATTTATTTGTCCGTGGGGCACATTTGCATATCGCAAGTTACCCTTTGGTTTAAAGAACATAGGGGAAACATTTTAGAGGGCAATGAATTATGCCTTACATGACATCAAATACATCGTTAAACCATATCTCGATGACCTTCCAGCTCATTCGCGAAAGCGGACCAATCATCCACAGCATTTGAGAGCGATATTTCTACGTTGCTGACACTACAAGATATGACTCAATCCACACAAATGTGTATTTTGTGTCAGTTCTGGTCGTTTACTTGGCTTTGTAGTCTCCAAGGATGGGATTCGTCTCGACCCGTGCAAGGTACAGGCAATCATAAATTTGCCTCCACCTTCAAATTTGCTTCAGATTCAAAAAATCCATGGGAAAGCAAACTTTCTGAGAAGGTTCATTCCAAATTACACCGAACTTGCTAAAGGTTATACACATCTATTGAAAAAAGAAGTACCCTTCGTCTGGGATCAGGTCGCGCAAGCTTCCTTTGATGCTTTAAAGGAATCACTAATGAAAGCATCATTAATGTACGCTCTTGATTATCAAAAAGACTTTAACCTGTATCTGGCTGCAGTGGATACAACCATCGCAATGGTTTTAGTTCAAGAAGACAATGGAATTGAAAATCCCATATATTATTTGAGTAGAAATTTAAATGATACAGAAAGCAAGTATTCCTATGTTGAAAAGATGGCTCTCGTAGTTGTTCAAGCGATATAGAGATTTCGACACTATGTCCTCTTTCGAAAAACTACCATTTTGTCAGATTGCAACCCCATGACTTATATATTGTCGCGACAGTTGCTGGGGGGAAAATATTCAAAATGGATAGCAATTCTTCAAGAGTTTGATCTGGAATTTGTAAAATCCAAATTGAAGAAATCCTTGGTTTTCGCGGAATTACTATGCGATCTCCCATCGTCGTCCAACGATGAAACATCCGAAGAAACCATCGTGGATGAATCTTTGTTTCTGATATCTTCAAGCAATCCGTGGTATGGAGATATAATCATCTATCTCCAAACCCAAAAATATAGGTCTAATACCTCTCGCTCGGAAAAAAAAACGTATTCGATACCAATCAAAATACTACATGATCGTTGGTGATACGCTCTACTGTCGTTGTGTCGATACAGTTCTGAGGAGGTGCCTCACCCATGAGGAGGCCGAAAAAGTCCTAAATGATTGCCACTTAGGCGCATGTGTGGGGCATCAATCTGGTTACGCTACGACGCAAAATTTTTTACGAGCAGGATACTTCTAGCCAACAATGTTCAAAGATTGTATAACCACAGTCAGAAGTTGCCATGCATGTCAAATTTTCGAGAGCAAAACCAGAAGACCACCCGCATCCCAGCAACCAATAGTTGTTGTTGGGCCATTCGCCAAATGGGGCATAGATTTCATGACATGTAACCCCACCTCGACCGGGGGGCATGGGTATATCATAGTCACGGTAGACTATTTTACCAAATGGGCCAAGGCGATGCCTACATTAAACAACACCGGCAAAACAACTGCCCTTTTCTTTTTCAATCATGTAGTCACCAGATTCAGCGTTCCACAGGCCATAGTCACAGATCATGGATCGCATTTTTGCAATCACATGATGGTTCAATTGGCTGCCAAATTGGGGTTGTTCCATGACAACTCTACTCCATATTACCCACAGGCCAATGGACAAGTTGAAGCAATCAACAAAATCCTGAAGCGGATGCTGCAAAGGATGATTGGAGTCCACAAAAGGAGTTGGCACATGATCCTGTACTCAGCCTTCTGGGCATACCGAACATCGGTAAGGAATGCAACTGATTTTACACCCTTTCAACTAGTGTATGGCCTAGAAGTAATCTTACTAGTTCAGTGTGAAATCTCGTCCCTCAAACTCGCAGTCAACCTTCTCCCCAGAACTTCGAAAGAGGAGGCTCGTTTCTTGGAACTAATCCAATTGGATGAAACCCATCATGATGCCGGTTTGGCTAATGAAGCCCATAAGAAACGAGTCAAGGCGCAGTTTGACAAGAATGTCAAACTCCGTGTCTTCTATGAAGGTGACTTGGTCTTACTTTATGACCAGGAATCCAATAAATTGGGAGCAGGTAAATTCAAGTCTTTGTGGATGGGCCCCTATATTTTTAAACGTGTATTAGCAAAAGGGGCCTATGAGTTAGTGGATTATGATGGGATTCCACTGGTGGAACCCCGTAACGGGTTGTACCTTAAGCGTTACTACGCATGATTCAGTGTAGTAACCCCTATGCTTTTGTTACATTTTTGTTTTCACTAAGGGTAATTGTTTTGGTCAAGTAATCCACTTTTTACATTTGTTGGAGATGCGAACCTATTGGAATCATTTGTTGGATATGCCGACGGAGCGAGTCGTAGTTCGCGGAACCTATCTTCTGTGGCCTGGGCCATTTTTTATCCAAGCGGCGAGTTAATAAGTTTCAGAGGGGTATGCATTGGTCAGTAAACAAATAACATCGCTGAATATAGCTCGTTGATAGAACTTCTCTCTGATGCCATCACACATGGCATACGTCGACTTGTCGTCAGGCTAGACTCACAACTTGTCATCCTACAACTCACAAGTATCTACTCCATCCGAAATCCAGCTATCTATCGCATGTTCCTAAGGGTCAAGATTTTGGAAAGGCAATTTGATTTTATTCAATATCAGCATATTTCCATAAACTTAAACACATTAACGAACTCATTGGCAAATTATGTGTTAGATAGACATTTGCAACATTTATAAAAAGAAGCATTTCATAAATATTTGCATCAAGATCATGTTACTTAACCAAAATAAAACTCCGAAAATAAAAAATATACATATAACTGTTTATGGTTTACACATAATGTTCTGTAACCAAGAAAAAATTGGTCAGATGACCCAAAACTCAAAATGCTAGGGGGCACCCTAGTCTAATGATGCTGGTGATAACAAGTCACCGCCTATGCAATCATGTGTAAAAGCCTAGTCCATCGACTCGGCACGCCGGTAGTATGTCGCTGCAACCTCAAAGGCAGCTCGTCAGTCCTCACATCCGGAATACCAAGAGTGAGACCCTCGACCTGATCCTGCAATGCTGAAAGAGTCTCAGCCACATGAAGGTCGCGAAGGAGAGCCCTTCCCACTGCCTCTCCTACTAGAGTGGCAGCTGGCACTCTCAGGCATACTACTAGCCGAACTGGTCCAACATCTGCATGAGCACATGAGTTTTGATTAGTCCTGATAGAATAAATCACAAGAACATTATAAAAAGAAACGATAAATAGAGATATGGTCAGAGAATTTACCGATAGCACCCCACTGCTCGCCAGCCGGCAGCACCAAATCCGGGTCACCCCGGAAATCCATACCAGCATATGGATACTTGAAAAAAACCATCTCTTGACGATTGAACCACTCGAAGAAGGTATCAGAAAAGGAAACCTAGGACTGACCAGCATGTTTGGCCATAAGGTCGACCCATCTCTGCATCCGTGGCTCAGTCGTGTTATAGACATTTTTGTGCCTTACAGCTTTAAGCATGAAATGTCCATAATCCAAGGGATCCAAAGTCCCTTAAAGTGTTGTTCCTGTCCCTAAAGGAACAAGGTCAACCAATGACAGCTTCTCCCAGAAGTTCTCCACCAAAAACCACTCAGAATCAGTCAATTCAGGATCAATTCAGATGCTCTACTAGCTGCCTGTGTTGCAATGCACCCCAGTACACTAGCTAGGTGCGTTGCAACGCACCTAAATGCACTACCAGGGTGCGCTAAGTGAGAAATGCCAAATGGCAGTATCATTCCGCGAGGTGTACAGACACTGGAAGCTTCCAGAATCTTCCTCAATGACACTTGCCTCAATGAATTCGACCAGTGATGAGTAAGAGGCTCTCAGCCTCCAAGTGGAAGCAAGAACTGACAGAGAGAAGCCACAAGTCAAAACATAAGCTGACTCATCCTCTCTGCTTACATCTATATATGGATCCCTCATCCTAGAGATCCAGAGGCTGGAATTTTGTACTTTGCAGAGAATTGCTGTTGGTTTGAGATTGAGATTAGTACATTGGGTGATTTATGCTTTGTTGGAGGAGAGGAAGGGATTCCTTTGCTGGGAGGTAGATGCTGGATCGGGACTCACTTGGTTGTATCTCCTCTTGGACTTTCTTATCTTATCAATAAAATTATTTGAGTTTCTCCTACATGCTGTGTATCAATGATGTTTTGTTATATTTGCATGTTTAGCTTAATCTGATCCTGAGCTTTTTATGAATGTATATCTATATCTTCGTGTAGTTTCTCTCTCTTGTGATCTTGCAGGAATTCGGTGAAGCTGGGCCGGTAAGGGAGCAGCGAGCTAGGAGCTATCGAAGAGAGGAGAGATTGGATCAACAAACTAGCGAAAGACACAGGTTAGTTACATCCTTCCTCTTCGTTTACATTTCATAAAGAAGAATACTCAAGTAGTTTTCCTTGTTTGTTGCTAAGGCACTATCACACCTTAGAGTGGGATAGGGGCATTCCAAATGGATACTTTTCCCAACAACAAATTGGCGACTCCACTGGGGAACGTATCTAGTTAGTTTATTTGTGTTTTTATTGTTGTTCTTCTCATAAACTTAGGAGTGGCGAATCGAACTGCATTTGCCATTTACAAATGCAAAGTAGAGATCTGCTACTCTAGTCCATTCACTGGGCCTGTTTATGATCTGAACAGCTGATCCACAAATGCTATAACTACCCTTTGTGATAGCTCTTAGTCCTCCTTTAAATCATCCTTCTAATTGTACCTAATTGATAGCTTTTATCCGGCCAAAAACCGTAGATTAAACTGCAAACCGTGACCCAGAACCCATAGACAATTCTCGTTTCTACTTCAGCGCAGGCTTTGTGAAGAGGTTCTGCATTTCAACGCAGGTCCCAAGAGGGCTACTTGCGCTGCAATTCAGTTTCTCTATGCTGGGGGTGCGCTGATCAGCCTTTGCCTTGTGCAGATGTGGTTCTCTGCTTCTTTTTGCTCAGTTTTATCTCTGATTTTTGCAGCCTGTTATCAGTGTGTGTACCTATCTGAAAACCTCTTTTCTTTGCCTTAATTCCGCCTCAGTTGTATAAAAGAAACTGTATTTGTTTTTGTGTATTTGTTACATCATTTGCAGTTTCCCATTACAAAAGTAAACTAGTCATACTGTTGCCCTTAGATCTAGACCTGTCGTAAGTGTCGTTTTGATCTTAGGAGTAAGTTTGTTTGCTGTTGACAGTTGATTGCACTTTTACTTTTGTCTTTTGGTTTGAATTTATGAATTTCTAGTGTCGAAAAAAGTGTTTACTTCAAAATCATAAAGTGTCATAATCGTCTTTTTGATTTCAAAAAGAAACTTGTTTGTGTTTTCACTTGAAATCGAATTCAAATTTGTACAACAGCTTTCTTTTTAGGCATCAATATTAAGAAAGTGAAAACAAATACATGCATATGTGCATTTGCATTTTGACAGTTTGTATGGATTGATTTAGGAAAAGTGCATTTTCAGTGTGCTCTATGCTCTTTGAGAAAAGATTGTGTCTTTCTTTTCCCCTTGTAGCTAGGTTTTTCATTGTTGAAAAGATATAAAAGCTTGCTTATCATCTTTAGACTGCATTTAGGAATTGTATCTACATCTCGTGGTGATCCAAAAAGGCAAACTTCTAAGAAAGATCAACCTAAAATAAATTGAATGAACTTAACAACGCATTGTAACTTAACGCACAACATAGAGGTCTAGGCTAGAGACGTGTTCCGGCCTCCTAAAACCTGGTAATTGTTGCCTCACTGATGGTTGGGTGATTCCTCCTGAGAGACAATAAGTGCCAGTATGGATTGTGCTCCTACATACCGTCGAGTATATATTGGGAGACCCCTATAGGCATAAAACCTTTATCCATAGGAAGCCATGTCGGCTGCCCTACTGATCGCAATGCACTGAACACATCATTCGGGAAGATTGACTGCCCGTACCTTAAAAAGTATTCTGCGGTTTTGCGAAAGGTTTGGCACACCCTCTACCTAGAACTCCAGAGCAGTCCCTTTCGTTCCTTTTCAGACTCCTTAACGGAAAAGGTCCATCTGAGCACTTGTCACTTCAGGCTCATTAAAAATCGAAGGAGACTAGAGTCATCTTTTGCTTTTTCTCGACTCTTAAAAATTGAAAAAGCAAGTTGTGTCTAAAGCGTCTAAAATTCATTTAATTCAGAAACACATTTCCCCTTTTGTATTTTAGTTGATCGAGTAATCCACAATCGTGGAAGAAAGTCAATTGAAACCCCGTTGTTCACGGAGGCTTACGAGTCAACCGTCTTTGTCTCCGGAATCGAAAACAGTACAAACAAAGCGAACTCGTTTAACTGGTTCGAAATTTCCTATTAAAGTTAGAACAAGTGTTCCAACAACATCCGAGATTCCGGTTACTCCAAACATTTCTGGAAACCCTGCCTCTACAGAAGAAGTTCAACAGCCACAGAGGGACAGTAATACTGATCCTAGTCTGAGAGTAAACACTTGTGTTACTGAACCAGTTCCATCTGCGACGGGTTTGGAGAGTCTTGCTCCTCAAACATCTGTCGCTGTCGATTCAACCCCTTCTTCGGCACCAGAAATATTTTACGGACCTGACGGTCTTCCCCTTCCTCCTGGTTTGATTGCGATAGAGGAAATTGTAGAAGATCCGCAAGAAAGTACTCCAACACATTTTGGAGTCGGGGTCACTCTATTTCCTTCAACATCAGAAGTTAGTCTACCACCAGTGGAAGTTCCTGTAGAATCGCTAGGTAATCTTTTGGATAGACTCAAAATGTCTGAACAACCGTCAACATCTAGGACTGTGTCGAATGACACAGCGACAGCAGAACTCCCTGTCGTCACTCCGACAATGTTTGCCGGCGTACCATCTGTCCCGACTAGCTCACAACCGCTAGAAGGAGTCCATCCAGGGGCTATTTCGACAGTATGGTCCATTCCTGTTTGTTCCTCCGGAATAATATCCGGCAACTCTTATGTTGAGACTCGACAAATTGATCCATTTGGAGGTCAATTTGGGCAATCCGGTCCCCAAGGGCAGACAATCCCCTTGAGTTTCGGGTTACCACTGTATGGGGGGCAGTATGCCCTTTCATTACCTCCTCCGGGAGGATATCCATACGGGAGTTCACAACAGTATTCAGGTTATACTGGAGTTACGTCAAGTGGTTGGGTACCTATACTACCCCAACAACCAAGAGTTGTGTATTCTATGCAACAATGTGTACCTATGTCGAACATCCCGACGACACCAGCTATTTTAACAGTGTCACAAGTTCACACGCTGCCTGTTGTATGTCAACCTCAGATTTCTCAGGTTGTAATGGAACAGCCCCTTGACCCTGTGACTCAACCACAATCGCCAACTGGTGGGGTGACACAGGTCCAAACGGGTACAATTACCCCACACCTTGGTCCAACGGTTAGTATAGCGCAACAGAACATGGCTTCACAACCATGGCTGGTGCAATACCAGCAACCAAAATTCCAACAAGTGTACCAAGGTTCTGAGTAGCAGATATTTGCGAACAGTGGACAGCCGTACATTCAAAACGGTCAAAATCAACCACTTTACAATGGTCATGTCCACCAACCATATCAGTCATACCAGCATCAACTACATTATGCTGGTATGCAAAGGCCAACTGCTCAGGCAATTCCATCATATCCTGGGTACGCTTCACCTAACCTGAATCAACAGTTACCATTCGTGGCAACTTTAGAGTTACCTGATTTACACCGGTTAACAAACGATCCAATTGCTTACGCCCCTTGGTGGCCAGCGATTCCTCATAAACTTCCATCAGATATTCCTAAATTTAATGGAAATCCAGGTGAAGACCCATCGAATCACGTGATGACATTTCATCTATGGTGTTCATCAAACACCCTAAACGATGATTCGATAAGGCTTTGCCTTTTTCAGAGGACGTTAACGGGTCCAGCGGCAAAATGGTATATTGAATTGCCTAGAGCTTCGTTCGACAATTTCAGCACCTTAGCCACGACTTTCTTAACCCATTTTCAATTACCGATAAGGTATGAAATGGGAACGGAAATCTTAACCAACTTCAAACAGACAACGGCCACTCACATATCTGATCATATACATGAGTGGCGACGTCGTCGTAGGATGGTAAAAACGTACGTTCCCGATCAGCTATTAGCTGAATGGTTTATCAAGTCATTACTTCCTGCCATAACGGAAGATGTGGCGAAGGGGGGAGTCGTAACAGAAGAGCAAGTTATCGCTCGTGCGCAATATCTAGACTTGGTCTATACTCAGTCTGGCACGCTCTACGACAAAATACCTGACACCCCTAGACCGGAATTCTCAATTCCTCCTCCTCCTAAATCAAACAATTACTCTCGCACTGGCGATGGTGTGATTGGCATGACAAACGTGAAATCGACAAAGGCTACGTCCAAGAAAGCCCGTAAGATTTCAGATCAAAATGCAAAAGACGAAATTCTTGCTTCGGAAGTAAATTCCGTATCAGCAGATAAAGGCAAAGAAACCAAACAACCAGGAAGAAAGAAGAACCAAGGCAAAGGGAAGAAGAAGAAACAGGATGACTCATCACCTGAAAAATCTTCTTCAAACCCTCCTGGAAATAGGAAACCAAAAAATCCATGCTATATATGTGATGGGGATCATTGGACCGCAGATTGTCCACACAGAGCTGAGCTTAAAAGATTCTTTAAGAGTTCGAAAACCTCAGCTGTGTTAACTGATCCGTTTCCAAATCCACGAACAAATCTGGTTGAAAGTGGAAATTCTTCCCCGTCGCAAGTGTTAATGTTGTCGATTTCGAAACAGCAAAATGATGCTTTGATTTCGACAAGGAACAAAGATTACGGGAATCCGCAGCTGTCGAACGGCAAGGAAAAAGATCAACCAAGTAGTTCGAAAACAACTTCGACAGAAGTTGTACCACCCATCATTCCTGAATTAACAATAAAACCGCCAAAGGGAGTAGTACACAAGTCGACGTTTAATCCTCGCGCTAGAGCGGCGCAGCATTATAACATAGTGGAAGATTTGGCCCAATCGCCATCCGCTATGTCGACTCTTGAAGTACTACAAAATTGCCCATCCCAAAGGTAGGCTTTGTTATTAGCCATTGGTGGGGTTGATCCTAAGGATTCCAATCTTGTATCCTTTGACCACAAAGGATACGATCCTTAGTTACCAGCCCAACTAGCTTTCCTTATTCAAGTGAAAGCCCTCAACAAAACTGTTCACCGAACGATTATTGATGAGGGGGCATCTACATGTATTATGTCGATGAGTTGCTGGAAAACTTTAGGATCTCCAACCTTGTCGCGATCTTCGACGACATTAAAAGCATTCGACGGAAGGACATATACCCCATATGGTATCCTAAATAACTTGAACGTTGAACTAGGGGGAAAAACAGTAGAAATAGATGTTGAAGTCATCGATGGGAATCTTGATTACAACATCCTGCTAGGAAGACCGTGGATATATGCCATGGCGGCTATTGTGTCGACCTATTTTAGAAAGATCGCATTCCCCTTTCAAGGGGGGATTACGATTGTCGACCAACAAAACTTCCTCCCCAATGGTTCACAAGTTACAGGAAGCATTCCCATGATCCATGGAAGCTCCCATTCTCTTCAGAATATCGGAGTAGGCCTACTAAAAGATCCTATACGAATGGGAACTTTCGATCTTCCGCCTCCAATCAACTTGGCGGAAGTAGCGTCAATAAAAACCTGCAATATGATATCTTCCACGAAGATCTCAGAAGACGATATCAACATGGATCATGCAATGGTTTTTCCCCCAAGCCCAATAGAAATATTGTAGCAATCAATGTTTCTAGCATGGGAGGCGAACCCAAATCAACGCTCATCAAGCGTTTGGGTAGATAGGTCTAGAGAATATGGGACCCCTTTAGATCCTTGGTCGCGAGTGCATGGAACCGACGAAGGAATTGTACAATCAATGTTGATTGAAGGGGCACCATGGAACGATTGCCACCATCGTTCCCTTCTTCTAGAATATGAAGAAGATACTCAAGATGACCTTTATCATCCTTCAGTTTTTGAATACCTTTCAAATACTGTAAATACGGTGGATTCTGAGCGAAACTTATCCAACATTGAAGAGACTATAGCCATAAATATCTCGACTAAAACAAATGTTGTAGAGAATATTTATGTCGGCAAAGGTTGTTCTCCTTCAGAACTGGAAATATATAATGCTCTTTTTCGCGAGTTCAGAGATGTCTTTCCTTGGTCATATAATGAAATGCCAGGCATTGACTCGAGTATCTTTGAACACGAAATTAAGATGTATCCCGATGTCAAACCGGTACGACAACGGCTCAGGCAGGTGCACCCCAAGAAAGGCGCTACCATTAAGGCAGAAGTTGAAAAACTTCTCCATGCTGGTTTCATCTACCCGGTTCCTCTAACTGATTGGGTATCAAATATTGTCCCTGTTATGAAGAAACAAGGGACAATTAGAGTGTGTGTCGACTATAGGGATGTAAATCAAGCTTGTCCGAAAGACAACTACCCTACACCCTTCATCAACCAGATAATTGATGAATGCGCCGGATGCGAAATCTTTTCATTCATGGATGGATTTTCCGGGTATAATCAAATAAATATCCGCCCACAGGACCAGTCAAAGACTGCATTCATTTGTCCGTGGGGCACATTCGCATATCGAAAATTACCCTTTGGTTTAAAGAACGCAGGGGCGACCTTTCAGAGGGCAATGAATTATGCCTTCCATGACATCAAGAACATCGTTCAACCATACCTTCATGACCTTCCGACTCATTCGCGAAAGCGGACTGATCATCTGCAGCATTTAAGAGCGATATTTCTACGTTGCCAACACTACAAGATACGACTCAATCCACACAAATGTGTATTTTGTGTCAGTTCTGGTCGTTTACTTGGCTTTGTAGTCTCCAAGGATGGGATTCGTCTTGACCCGTGCAAGGTACAGGCAATCATAAATTTGCCTCCACCTTCAAATTTGCTTCAGATTCAGAAACTCCAAGGGAAAGCAAACTTTCTGAGGAGGTTCATTCCAAATTACGCCGAAATTGCTAAAGGTTATACACGTCTTTTGAAAAAGGAGGTACCCTTCGTCTGGGATCAGGTTGCGCAAGATTCCTTTGATGCTTTAAAAGATTCCTTAATAAAAGCATCATTAATGTACGCCCCCGATTATCAAAGAGATTTTAACCTGTATCTGGATGCAGCAGATACAACCATCGCAATGGTTTTAGTTCAAAAAGTCGATGGAATTGAACACCCTATATATTATTTAAGTAGAAACTTAAATGATACAGAAAGCAAATATTCTTATGTTGAAAAACTAGCGCTTGCAGCTGTTCCAGCGATACAAAGATTTCGACACTATGTCCTCTTCCGGAAAACTACCATTCTGTCTGATTGCAACCCCATGACTTATATATTGTCACGACAGTTGCTGGGGGGAAAATATTCAAAATGGATAGAAATCCTTCAATAGTTTGATCTGGAATTTGTAAAATCCAAATCAAAGAAAGCTCTAGTTTTTGTAGAATTATTATGCGATTTCCCATCGTCGTCCAACGATGAAACATCCGAAGAATCAATCGTGGATGAGAGTTTGTTTCTGATATATACAAGAAATGAGTGGTATGGAGATATAATAATTTATCTCCAAACCCAAAAGTTTAGGCCTAACACCTCTCACTCGGAATAGAAACGTATACGATACCAAGCAAAAGACTACATGATCGTCGGTGACACACTTTATCATCGTGGTATCGATATAGTTCTGAGAAGGTGCCTCACCCATGAGGAGGTCGAGAAAGCCCTGAATGAGTGCCATTCAGGAGCTTGTGGGGGACATCAATCTAGATATGCTACAGCACAAAAAATCTTATGAGCAGGATACTTCTGGCCAACAATGTTCAAAGATTGCATAACAGCAGTCAGAAGTTGCCATGCTTGTCAAATGTTTGATAGCAAAACCAGAAGACCACCTGCACCGTTACAACCAATAGTTGCTGTTGGGCCTTTCACCAAATGGGGCATCGATTTCATAACATGTATCCCCACCTTGACCGGGGGGCATGGGTATATTATAGTCGTCGTTGACTATTTTACCAAATGGGTCGAGGCGATGCCTACATTAGATAACACTGGTGAAACAGCTGCCCTTTTCTTTTTAAATCATGTAGTCGCCATATTCGGCGTACCACAGGCTATAGTCACAGATCATGGATCGCACTTTCGCAATCACATGATGGTTGAATTAGCTGCCAAGCTAGGGCTATCTCACGACAGCTCTACTCCGTATTATCCGCAAGCCAACGGACAAGTTGAAGCGATCAACAAGGTCCTGAAGTGTATGTTGCAAAGGATGATCGGAGTTCACAAAAGAAGGTGGCACCTAATCCTGTACTCAGCCTTGTGGGCTTACTGAACATCGGTAAGGAATGCGACCAGGTTCACACCCTTCCAACTGGTATATGGCCTGGAAGCAGTCTTACCAGTCCAGTGCGAAATCTCGTCTCTTAAACTCGCAATCGATCTCCTCCCCGGAACTTCAGAAGAAGAGGCTCATTTCTTGGAATTAATCCAATTGGATGAAACCCGTTGTGATGCCGCTTTGGCTAATGAAGCCCATAAGAAACGAGTCAAGGCGCAGTTCGACAAAAATGTCAAACCCCGTGTCTTCTCGGAAGGTGACTTGGTCTTGCTTTACGACCAAGAATCCGATAAATTGGGAGCAGGTAAATTTAATTCTTTATGGATGGGCCCCTATATTGTTAAACGAGTGTTAGCAAAAGGAGCCTACGAGTTAATGGATTATGACGGAATTCCACTGGCGCAACCTCGTAATGGATTTTACCTCAAGCGTTACTATGCTTAAATAGTAACCAATATGCTTTTGTTGTATTTTGTTTTCGCTAAAGTGTTCGTTTTGGTCGAGTAATCCACCTTTTTACATTTATTGCAGATGTCAAACCTTTTGGAGACATGTGTTGGATATGCTGACGGAGCGAGTCGTAGTTCGCGGAACCTGTCCTCCGCAGCTTGGGCCATTTTTGATCCAAGCGGCGAGTTAGTAAGTTTCAGAGGTGTATGTATTGGTCAATCAACGAATAACATCGTTGAGTATAGCGCGTTGATAGAACTTCTCTCTGATGCCATCACCCATGGTATACGCCGACTAATCGTCAGGCTAGACTCACAACTCGTAATTCTACAACTCAATGGTATATATTCCATCCGAAATCCGGCCATTTATCGCATGTTCCTAAGGGTTAAGATTTTGGAAAGACAATTTGATTTGATTCAATACCAACATATTTCCATAAACTTAAACACATTAACCGACTCATTAGCAAACTATGTGTTAGATAGACATTTGCGACATTTGTAAAAAGAAACACATCATCAATGTTTTACATATGGATCATATAGCTCAACCAGAATAAAACCCGAAAATCAAAATATATATATAGCTGTTTATGGTTTACACATAATGTTCTGTAACCAAGACAAAATCGGTCACATGACCCAAAAACTCAAGATTCTAGGGGGCACCCTAGTCTAATGATGCTCGTGATAGCAAGTCACAGCCTGTGCGATCATGCGTAAGAGACGAGTCCATCGTCTAGGCACACCAGTAGTATGTCGCTGCAACTGCAAAGGTAGCTCGTCGATCCTCACATCGGGAATACCGAGAGTAAGGCTCTCAACCTGCTCCTGCACAGCTGTGAGGGTCTCGGCCACATCAAGGTCATGGAGAATAACCCTCCCAGCAGCCTCTCCTGCTAGGGCAGCAGCTGGCACTCTCAAACGGACTACTGGACGAACAGGACCAACATCTACATGTACACAAGAGTTTGATTAAAAGTCTTGATAGAATAAAGCACAAGGACATTATAAATAAAAACAGTAAACAGTGATATGGTCAAAAATTTTACCAATAGCGCCCCACTGCTCGCCATCCGGCAGTACTAAATCCGGATCACCCCGGAAATCCATGCCAACATATGGATACTCGGAATAGACCATCTCCTGACGATCAAACCACCTGAAGAAGGTATCAGAAAAAGAAACCTGAGATTGACCAGCGTGCCTGGACATATGGTCAACCCATCTCTGCATGCGTGGTTCAGTGGGAGAAGGTAAGTCAAGAGCAATGTACTGCGGCTGCATCAGTGGTATCTTCTCCAAGGCAAAGGCGGTCAAAATAGAACCGAACCCAAAGTTCTTCAACCTCCCGTCCTTTATCTTGGTCAACTGACTTTTCATCACAAGAAGTACTGCATCACACCAGTTGAATATTTTCGGTTGAAGGCATTCCAAGGCATGCTGCATATAGGATCTGTTGGCTACATGAAGAGACGCACTTCCGGCCATCCTACCAAAAGTATACAGGATAGACCTAAGGGACCTGTCAGTAACGTCACGGATGATGATCTTGCCGTCTTTACTCGGCTGAGATCCTTCCCTGCAATACTGGCGGACATAATCTCTCACAGAGTCACTCCCTCGGGCCGAACCTGACAAAGAGATGGGGGCACCCCGCCTCGACAAGCTAGTCAAGAAGTAAATGTCTACTGCGGTCAAGGGGATAGATTTGCCCCTAATCTGGAAAACTTGATTGATAGGATCCCAAGCATCGAGCAAATACTGCAGTAGGTTGATCTGCTGTCTCATACTAGAGATGCGGAAAAACTTCAGCAGACCACAGTTCCGCAGCGCGTTCACCGTAACCGGATCATGTAGGGCAATCATGTCCTCTTCTTTATGTTCTCGTTCTCGCCATGTAAGGGTCATTTTGCTCCAAGATCTCTGAAAAAAAAACATGAGAGGAGTTAGATCCTGGTTTTGATGAGAAACAGGCAAAAATTTTCATCAAAAACCGTGCAAAAAAATCCTTTTCTGCGCCCAGCGCACCTGCACAGTCTTCCACCTGCGTTGAAGGTCAAACTGCCTTCATACTGCTTGACATTCAGCGCAGGTTTCGAGTGCCCAAGGTGCGCTGATGGCAGAACGACCCCATCAAACCCCATGGGCTCAGAAAAGTAGGGAAAGAAGCACAAAATGCAGAAAGGAAACCATGAAATGAAAGAGCTCAGGTTTAGCACCTACCTGGTCCAGACGGCGCCGAGAATCATCCACAGAATCTCCCAAAATCAGCTGATGAAAATCAAGGGGGAAGAGGCACCCCCAAAGCTCCAACAAACCAAGTTCAAATGAAATGGTAAAATGAGAGGTAAAAACACTTTTTAATTGCTTTTTATGTAGTTCAAAGTGAAATATTAGCATTTTAATCTCATTTTCAAGCAAATGTTATTCATTTCTGACTAGTTTGATGCAGCAATTGAGGGTACAATACTATCTTTGAAAAGGAAAAGCTATTTATGGTAAAAAAATAAAAAATAGACCAAGTTATCGAGCAGTTTTAGCACATAGTTCATGCTCGTTAAAAAATAAACATAAGATTGAGCAGTTCTAGCACATAGTCCATGCTCGTTAAAAAATAAACATAAGACCGAGCAAGTGTTTCAATCCGCGTTTAAGCTCGTTAAAAAATGAACTATCCTCCGGTAAATAACCACCGTGAATGTAATATTATCAGCCATTAAAGCCTTGGTCGTGTTTGCACCGTCACCTCCACTTTTCCATTGGCCGATCATTCACCTCCATTTGATTGTTTACCCATTTTGAGGAACAGCTGCGAAGAATGATTTCACTAGCCATCCTTGTGACACTGCCGTGATTGGAAAATTCCAACCCTTACCTGGAATCAGCTGCTACCCGTTTTATCACTCGTTCCTCAAAAGACGAGTCTTCTTTAAGCTCTTTTCATCTGACTCGTAAAATATGAAAAGATTGCCAAGTTTTGGCCTTCCAGCTCGTTAAAGCGACCGGAAATGCTATCCCTCCTCTAGATTTTAATCTTTTTGGACCTGAGGGATTATTGCACAAAAAGATCGAGTGCTTGTTTTGTTCGGCTCGTTAAAACTATCGAAAATTCATCCCTTCTGTATTGTTTTATACTTTTTCAGACTTAAGGGATTAGATGACGAAAAAGGACTTCCGGAGTTATCTTTACGTACCTTTTCAGACTCTCTAAAAATGAAAAGGACCGAGTTATCTTTGTCGTTAGACTCGTTAAAAACATTAATAGCGACAAACTTGTCTTTAGACGAGAACGAGTTTCACTATCGCTAGGCTCGTTAAAACATAGCGATGGGTTTGCCCGAAGGAAAAATTATAGAACAAGCATATGTTATCCTCCTCAAGCTTGAAAAAAATAAAGAGGTACTAGTTAGCAATGACTGGGGAAAAATTGGGAAGAAACTCAAAGAACTTTTATTGGTAGCAATTCGCTCTTGAACATGACACTTCCACTCCGTGCCTGAGTCGGGTTGGGTTGTTTCATTCACCGGTCACATCACCATGGTCTTGCCATACCATCCATCTTCGGAGTAAATGCTACCAATCCAGCATATAAGTTTCGCCGATATGTTCAAGAGAAGTCATCCAGAGAAGTCAACCATGTCCCATCCACTACCATACATCATACTTCATTCTTTCATGACCGCCACCCTGAACCATATATCATCAGATCGTTTTCACCTCCATCAAAATCATTTGCTCCGTTCCGTGTCACTGATGTGGGATATATCAAGGCCCTCCTTTGATAGATCGCTTCTTGTCGACATCAGATCATTATCCAAGAAGTTGATCTAGGAACACCCCCTTCAGTACTTTGAAGCTTGCATGCCTCAATGGCAAGTTTCTCACTTCCGGCGATAGGTATACATCAATGACCTTCGACCGAAAGATTTTGCGTGGTGTTCAACACCAAGTCCTTTATTCACACCACGTGAATTGTACTGCAGTACCTTGAGGGTCATCATCATTATCGGTGATTCCTCTCGCGCTTGTTAACAGTTTACATCATTGACTGGTAATCAAGCGATGTCTTTCCATGTTCGACTTCAAAACATTTCTCACATGGATCGACTTGTACTTAGAGTGAAGATCGGACGAGATTGAAGACCCCAGATCTAGTTTCATCCATCCGGGCTACGATATATATTCAGGAAAAATAAAGACATTGACATGTACAACATTGCAGCACAGACAATCATCCTACCAAAGGGATGATGATTTCAGCAGGATCATCAGTCTACCATCAGACGATTGTCTGTCCTATGTACATAAAAATGAATTTATAAAGCTGAGCATGGGAATGCCCGCCTCAGCTAGATCATGAAAACAGTATGAAAAATAATGTATTGTATTGTATCTTATTACAGGTCTCCTCCCAGCATTGAATGAACTTCGGATCCTCCTAATAAAGCATTTCACCCGATAAACGGCCTCATACTTTAGGGGGCAACTGTTATAGACATTTTTGTGCCTTACAGATTTAAGCATGAAATGTCCATAAACCTAGGGATCCAAAGTCCCTAAAAGTGTTGTTCCTGCCCCTAAAGGAACAAGGTCAACCAATGACAGCTTCTCCCAGAAGTTCTCCACCAAAAACCACTCAGAATCAGTCAATTCAGGATCAATTCAGATGCTCTACTAGTCGCCTGCGTTGCAATGCACCCCAGTACACTAGCTAGGTGTGTTGCAACGCACCTAAATGCACTACCAGGGTGCGCTGAGTGAGAAATGCCAAATGGCAGTATCATTCCGCGAGGTGTACAGACACTGGAAGCTTCCAGAATCTTCCTCAATGACACTTGCCTCAATGAATTCGACCAGTGATGAGTAAGAGGCTCTCAGCCTCCAAGTGGAAGCAAGAACTGACAGAGAGAAGCCACAAGTCAAAACATAAGCTGACTCATCCTCTCTGCTTACATCTATATATGGATCCCTCATCCCAGAGATCCAGAGGCTGGAATTTTGTACTTTGCAGAGAATTGTTGTTGGTTTGAGATTGAGATTAGTACATTGGGTGATTATGCTTTGTTGGAGGAGAGGAAGGGATTCTTTTGCTGGGAGGTAGATGCTGGATCGGGACTCACTTGGTTGTATCTCCTGTTGGACTTTCTTATCTTATCAATAAAATTATTTTAGTTTCTCCTACATGCTATGTATCAATGATGTTTTGTTATATTTGCATGTTTAGCTTAATCCGATCCTGAGCTTTTTATGAATGTATATCTATATCTTCGTGTAGTTTCTCTCTCTTGTGATCTTGCAGGAATTCGGTGAAGCTGGGCCGGTAAGGGAGCAGGGAGCTAGGAGCTATCTAAGAGAGGAGAGATTGGATCAACAAACTAGCGAAAGACACAGGTTAGTTACATCCTTCCTCTTCGTTTACATTTCATAAAGAAGAATACTCAAGTAGTTTTCCTTGTTTGTTGCTAAGGCACTATCACACCTTAGAGTGGGATAGGGGCATTCCGAGTGGATACTTTTCCCAACAACAAGTTGGTGGAGGTAGACCAAGTGAAACATACTGCGGCTGCATCAGTAGGATCTTTTCCAAGGAAAAAGCGGTCAAAATAGAACCATATCCAAAGTTCTTCAATCCTCCGTTTTTTTACCTTGGTCAGTCTTTCTTTCATCATAGAGAGTACTGCATCACACCAGTTGAACACCTTTGGTTCAAGGCATTCCAACGCATACTGCATATAAGATCTGTTGGCCACATGAAGAGCCGCACTACCAGCCAGTCTAGAAAAAGTGAATAGAATGGTCCTCAAAGACCTGTCAGTGACGTCTCAGATATTGATCTTGCCGTCCTTACTCGGCTGAGATCCCTCTTTGCAGTACCGACTAATATAATCTCTCACGGATTCACCCCCATGGGCCGAACCTGATAATGAGATAGGGGCACCACGCCTCGATAAGCCGGTCAAAAAATAGATGTCCACGACAGTCAAAGGGATGGATTTTCCCCTAATGTGGAACACTTGGTTGGTAGGATCCCATGCATCGAGAAAATATTGCAACAAGTTGATTTGTTGCCTCATGCTAGAGATGCAGAAAAACTTGAACATGCCACAGTTCCGCAATGCATTTACTGTAATCGGATCATGTAAAGCAAGCATGTCCTCTTCTTCATGCTCACATTCTCACCATGTAACAGGCATTTTTCTCCAATGAATCTCTGAAAACAAACAAGAGAAGAGTCAGGATCCTGATTTGGTGAAAAACAGGAAAAAATTTCCATGAAAAACTGTGCACAAGTTTCCCTCCTTGCGCCCATCGCACCCCCAGCAGTGTACTAGGTGGGATGCATGTTGACTGGCCAATGGCCAAGCCAGCATGCATCGCACTTTTCATATAGGAAAGGTGCGATGGAGCCAGGACAAATTCTTCAAACCCCAGGGGCTTAGAAAAACCAAGAAACATGCTCAGAATTCAAAAAGGAAAGAATGAAACTGAAGAGCTCAGGTTTAGCTCTTACCTGGTCCAGACGGCGCTAAGAATCATCCACAGAATCTCCTGGAATCAGCTAGTGAAAATCAAGGGGGAAAACACCTCCAAAGTTCCAACAAACCAAAGTTCAAATGAAATGGTAAAATGAGAGGTAAAAACCACTTTTAAATTACTTTTCATGTAATTCAAGTAAAATATTAGTGTTTTGACTCATTTTTCAAGCATATATTATTCATTTCTAACTAGTTTGATGAAGCAATTGAATAGGCAGTACAACCTTTGAAGGAACAAATTTGTCAATGGAAAAATCAAGGTAATCAATGACCATTATATCGAGCAGTTTTTATGTGGAGTTCAAGCTCGTTAAAAATTAAACATAAGCAGTGAGCAAATGTTTCCCCTAGAGTTTAAGCTCATTCATAAAAAAATGAACCAATTTCCGGCAAATAACCGTCGTGAATTCATTATCATCAGCCTTTGAAGCCTTGGTCATGTTCTCATCATCACCTCTACTCTGTATTGGCCGATCATTCACCTCCATTTGATTGTTTACCCTTTTTGAGGAACAACTGCGAAGAGTGATCCTGTTAGCCATCCTTGTGACACTGCCGTGATTGGAAAATTCCAAACCTTACCTGGAATTAGCTGCTACCCGAATTTATCACTCGTTCCTCGAAAAACGAGTCTCCTTTAAGCTCTTTTCATCTAACTCGTAAAATATGAAAAGATTGCCAAGTAATTGGCCTCTCCAGCTCGTTAAAGCGACCAGAAGTGTTATCCCTCCTTTAGATTTTAATCTTTTTGGACCTGAGGGATTATTACATGAAAAGATCGGGTGCTTGTTTTGTTTGGCTCGTTAAAATTACCGAAAATTCATCCCTTTTGTATTATTTTATACTTTTTCTCACTTAAGGGATTATATGACGAAAAAGGATTGTTGGAGTTTTCTTTACATCCCTTTCAGACTCTAAAATTGAAAAGGATCGAGTTATCTTTGTCGTTAAACTCGTTAAAACTGAATAGCAACAAACTTGTCCATACCAACAAGAACGAGTTTCACTATCGCTAGGCTCGTTAAAACATAGCGATAGGTTTGCCTGAAGGGAAAATTATAAAAGAAGCATATGTTATCCTCCTCAATCTTGACAAAAATAAAGAGGTAATGGTCAACAATGACTGGGGAAAAATTGGGAAGAAAACTTGAAGAAAATTTATTGGTAGCAAGTCACTCTTGAACATGACACTTTCGCTCCGCATCCGAGTCGAGTTGGGTTGTTCCTTTCACTGGTCATATCACCATTGGTCCATCACACCATCCACATTTGGGGTTAATGCTACCAATCCATCATGTCAGTGTTGCTGATATGTTCAAGAGAAGTCGCTCAGAGAATTCACCTGTGTCTCATCCACTGTAATACATTCACGCTCCATTCTTTCATAACCGCCACCCTGAATCTTATATCATCAAATCGTTTTCACCTCCATTAAAATCATTTGCTCTATTCCGTGTCGTAGATGTGGGATTCATTAAGGCCCTCCTATGACGGATCGCTTCTTGTCGACATCAGCTCATTATCCAGGAAGTCGATCTAGGAACAACCCTTTCAGTACTTTGAAGCTTGCATGCCTCAATGGCAAGTTTCTCACTTCCGGCGACAGGTTTACATCAATGGCCTTCGATCGAAAGATTTTGCGTGGTGTTCGACACCAAGTCCATTTTTCACACCACGTAGATTGTACTGTCGTACCTTGAGGGTCATCATCATTATTGGTGATTCCTCTCACACCTGTTAACAGCTTACATCACTGGCTGGTAATCAGGTGATGTCTTTCCATGTTCGACTCCAGAACATCTCTCACATGGATCGACTTGTACTTTGAGTGAAGATCGAATGAGATTGAAGACCCCAGATCTAGTTTCATCCATCCGGGCTGCGATATATATTCATGAAAATAAAGACATCAAATGTACATCATTGCTGCATAGATAATCATCCAATCTAAGGGATGATGGCTCTACCAGAATCATCAGTCTGCACACAGACGATTGTCTGTCTTATGTACATGAAAATGAATTTATAAAGCTGAGCATGGGAATGCCCGCCTCAGCTAGATCATGAAAATATTATGAAGATAATGTATTGTATTGTATCTTATTACAGGTCGCCTTCCAGCTCGAAAAAACTTCGGATCCTCATGATAAAGCATTTCACCCGACATCAAAAGATTAACAACCTCATGCTTTAGGGGGCAACTGTTATAGACATTTTTGGGCACTGCAACCCCAATCAATTATGTCCATAAACCGAGGGATCCTAAGTCCCTAAAAGTGTTGTTCCATCCCCTAAAAGAACAAGGTCAGATGATTACATCATCTCCTAGAAGTTCTCCATGAAAAACTACTCAGAACTGGTCAAAACTGGACCATCTCACCTGCTCCATCGTCAAAGTACACTGCATCCCACCTAAATGCACACGGGAGTTGCAATGCATACTGAAAAGCCCTTCTATAGGGTGCGATGGGCGAGAGTGGAAAAATGGTAGAGTCAATTTGCGAGGTGGAGGATCATGGAATCTTCCAGAAACTTCTCCTATGACACTTGCCTCTCTGCATTCACCCAAGGATGAGTAAGAGATCATCAATCTCTAAGTGGAATCAAGAACTATCAGAGAGAGGACACTAATCAAATCTCAGAAGCTGATTCACCTCCCTGCAATCATCTATATATGGATCCCTCATCCCAGAGATCCAGGGGCTGGAATTTTGTATCTTGTAAGGAAGTGTTGCTGGTTTCTTGGTGTAACATCATAGTGTTGGGTGATCTAAGCTTTTCATGGGGTGAAGAAGGGCTTTCTTGCTAAGAGGATGACGCTGGGTCAGAACAATTGGTTGTAATCCTCTTTGTTATTCTTGATATTAATAAATCTATTCAAGTTTTCCTCCACATTCTTGTATGATTGATGATATATGCATTTGTGTGGTCAATATATATCTGGTCCTATATTGTTTATGATAGTAGATCTCTATTCTTGGATAGTGTTATGCTACTTTGATTCTACAGGTGATCTTTGAAGATGGGTAGACGAGGAAGTGAGTGGAAAAGATCTATCAGAAGGGAGAGGAATCAAGCAAGGAACCAAGCGCAAGACAAAGGTTGGTCTCCTTTGTGCCCCTCTTATCTACTTCTCATAAAGGAAAATGAAAGTGGTTTTAGTTTGTTTGTTTCTAAGATAGCTACCAGTCTTAGTGGGACTAGCAGCTCTGCATAGACACTAGATTTCTCGATAACAAGAAGGTCAAGGGGAATTTTGATAGAAGGAGACAGAGGGTGAATCTTCATCATCTTCAAATCCCAAAATAGATAAAATGATCAAGATGATAGAGTCATTAGCCTCTGAAATCTCTAAATTAAAGGTTGACCAACACCCTGGGAAAGGAAGAGTTCCTAATACCTTTGCTCCTAGAAATTCAAATCCATATAGAAGAGCTAATGAGCAGTTACAGATTCTGCAAAGAAGCAAAGATGCCAATGAAGACCAAAGGGTGAAGACCCCTTTCCAAAATGTAGTCATGGAAGAAGAGCAGTTTGAAGAAGATGATGAGATCCATTGTCTGGAAGACAAAGGCAGTGCCTCCTTTTTGACCTTAGCTGCCTATGAAAAGTCATTATTCAATGACCAGATCAGCCAAGAGTGGGATGGTGGAGTTGTTCTACAAACTGATGATCAACACAGATATGATCTGAGGTCGAAGATGAATAATTCCAAGGAAACTCTTGTTCAAGGAGTTGATGTCCCTACAATATAACAAGCTAATAAGTAGAAACGATGAGCAGTTGATCCCATCATCCTCAAAGCTCCAGCTCATGAGGTAAGAGGCCTTGACAAGTCTACTTCTCCTTTCATTTTTGAATTAGAAATTTAGAAGCTATGCATACCTATACCTTTGATTGAACTAGTGAAGAATAAGTCCTTCAATAGATCTATCCTCGAGGCCCTTGAGCCTAAAGCCATCCAAGCCTCCACTGACTATGTAAAGCTGCAAGACGACAAACCAGCTATTATTCTCAGCCAAATGATTGAAAATTGTGATGACAACTCCCCATCATTCTATGTCTCTTTGACTATTCATGACAAAATCCTTCACAACTTCCTTCTGGACACAGGAGCCAGCCATAATCTAATGCCCAAGGTTTTCATGGATGAGTCGGGTCTTGACATTACCAAGTCTTATCATGACCTGTTTTCTTTTGACTCTATAAAAGTGAAATGTTTGGGATTAATCAAAGACCTAGCCATAACCTTGTCTCAGCTACCCATGAAGAGTATGATGATGGATATTATGGTAGCAAATGTACCCCCCAAGTTTGGCATGTTTCTTTCCAGAGGTTGGATCAAGAGATTAGGTGGAACATTTCAAAATGATCTATCCTATGCTATTGTCCCAATTTTTGGAGGTGAGAGTAGGAGATTATACAGAGAAGCTTAGTTGGCTTATATCATCAGTGATGAAAGGAATCCCAATAATCATCCCATATATGCTGTCGACACTGATTTTGGAGCAGGGATTCTTCATATTGAAGAATCCTAGTTGGCCTCCATGCAACTTAGGAAACTGGTTTGCTAGATCATAGAGAAAGAAAACCCACAAATTTGGGACATGTTATTTGATGGAGCTTGCTCTAAGGAATCTGCAGGGGTAGGTGTAGTCCTTGTGTCCCCCACACAAGAATACATTCATTTATCTTTCAAGTTAAATTTTTAGGTCACAAATAACATAGCAAGGTACAAAGCCTTGATATTGGGCTTAAACGCTGCTAAAGAAATGGGCATCAAAGGTCTAAAGGTGTTTGGAGATGCAGGCCTTATCATTCATTAGGTGAACAAAACTTTCCAAGAAAAGCATCCAAGGCTGAAAGCATACAACGATGAGGTATGGAAGCTCAAGGGTTCTTTTAATAGTTTCAGCATTTCTTACATCCCTAGAATGAAGAACTAGCTTGCTGATTCCCTTGTTGTGTCTGCTAGCACGTTTATTCCTCCTTTGCCTCCTAAATTGACTTACGAAGTTCAGGTGAAATATAGACCATCTCTGCCTGACGATGTCAAATACTGGAAAGTTTTTGAAGATGATGATGAAATTAATAGGTTTTTGCAAGTCATTGATGAATTTTCTGAAATGCACATTGACCAAGAAAACGAAACCATTAAAGAATGAAACCAGTCCAAGATAAAGGATGAGATTGGTCAGGATAGCATTGTTCAACTACCTAGTAACCATATACCCAAAGGATTTGTGCCCCTAGAGAAGTTGTTTGATCATAGTGATATACCTTATAAGCCTACCAAAAAAGAAAATGAATCTATAGTTCATAGACAAAATGTAGGGAGTCCAGCCCATCCAAAGTACATAAATCTGTCCACTCACTTGTCTTCTGCCCAAAGTTTCGAGTATTGCACCCTGATTAAACAATTTGCTGATATTTTTGCTTGGGAGTATAGTGATCTTAGGACCTATGACACCAACATCATTCAGCATAAGATTCCACTGGAGAAGAAAACCATCCCTTTTAAGCAGAAATTAAGACCTATCAGCCCTCTCTTACTGCCTTTGATTGAAAAGGAAATCAAGAAGTTGTTGGATGCTAAGATCATAGTTCCCCTAAGGTATTCAAAGTGGATAGATAACCTTGTGGTAGTAAGAAATAAGAATGGAGAAATCGGGCTTTGTGTTGACTTCAAGAACCTAAATAAATGCTCTAAAAAAGAAAACTACCCCCTACCTAAGATGGAACACTTGCTGCAAAAAGTTTTAGGGGCTAGAGTCATGTCTTTCTTAGATGGATTTTCAGGTTACAATCAGGTTGTTGTACATCCAGAAGATCAGGAAAAGACCACCTTCACTACTCCTTGGAGCACTTTCATGTACTCCAAGATGCCTTCTGGACTGATGAATTCTGGGGCTATCTTTCAAAGGGCCATGGACATAGACTTTTGTGGGAGAGAAGGATAAGTTTGTCCTTATTTACCTTGATGACATAACAGTCTTTTCCAATAGTCACAAGGACCATTTGCAGCATTTGAAGAAGGTGTTTCTAAAGTGTAGGTGGTTTGGAATTTCTGTGAACCCAAAGAAGTCATAGTTTTCTCTAGAAGAAGGCAAAATTCTAGGACATATTGTTTATGTTGAAGGTGTGAAGATCGATCCAGCAAGAGTTCAAGCAATTCAGACATTGTCCATCCCAAGGTCAAAAAGGGACATCCAATCTTTCCTGGGTAAGATTAACTTTGTCAGGAGGTTTATTCCAAACTTTACAGAGCTAGTGAAGCACATCACTTCCATGTTGAAGAACGGATCAGAAATAAAATGGACAGATGGTGCAAGAAGCTCTTTTGAAGTCATCAAACAAGCTATCATGGAAGCTCCCACTCTAATCAATCCAAATTATACCAGGGAGTTTTATATCTTCTCTTTTGTCTCTTATGATACACTGGCAGCAGTTCTATTGTAGAAAAATGATGAAGGTGTAGAGCACCCTGTGGACTATTTCAGCAAAACTCTGAGGGATGTTGAACTAAGGTACGACCTTATTGAAAAACAAGCTTATGCTCTCATAAAATCTTTAAAGGCATTCATAATTTATATTTTTCATTCCAAAGTGGTTGCGTATGTAGCTTCAGCCTCAGTAAAAGATGTCCTAACTCAGCCTGATATTGATGGAAAGAGAGCTAAATGGATTGCAAAATTCATGGAGTTCAACATAGAGGTGAAGCCCACTAAGCTAGTCAAAGGCCAAGGCTTGGCTAAGCTTATGGTTAAGAAAAATTGCAGTTTGTTAGACATCAATTACATGGGTTCAAATTCAAGTGGTGAGAAGATAGAGGAAGCAGCAGAAGAGCAAGAGAAGAATCAACATTTATCTAAAAATCTAGTCACCTATGAATGGTATTCCAGTGTAGTTCATTTTTTGCAGAAGTTAGAAGTCCCTCCAGGGCATAGCTCAAATCAAGCCCAAGCCATTAAGATCATATCAGCCAAATTCTGCATTAATAAAAACCTGCTTTATTGAGAGACCCATCAGGTATCCTCTTGAGATGTCTAGAAAAAGGACAATCTGTGGAAGTCATGCACCAGTTCCATTATAGCATCTGTGGAGGGATTCATTATTGGAAAACCACAACCCACAAGATCCTAAGAGCTAGGTATTATTGGCCTACTCTGTTCTCTGATTTGTTTTCTTTTGTGAAGTCTTGTGACAAATGTTAGAGGTTTGTAGGAAGACAATAGCTAAAATCTCTGCCCTTGAAGCTAGTACACGCAAATGGTCCCTTCCAGCAATGGGGCTTGGACTTCATAGGTGAGATCAATCCACATTCCAGTGGCCAGCACAAATGGATCTTGGTAGCCACTGATTATTTCACCAAATGGATTGAGGCTATACCCACTAAAAATGCTAATCATCAGGTTATCATAAATTTCTTGAATGAGAATATTTTCACTAGATTTGGTTGCCCAACCAAACTAGTCACTGATAATGCAGCAGCTTTCAGGGCAGAAGAATTGGTGGACATGTGTGAATCCATGGGCATTCAATTGGTGCATTCTACCTCATATTATCCTCAAGGCAATGGCCTGGCAGAATCATCTAACAAGAGTCTTGTAAGGATAATCAAAAAACTGTTGGAGGACAACAAAAAGAGTTGGGATTCCAAGTTGAAGTTTGCATTGTGGGCTGACAGAGTTACCAACAAGAAGTCCATAGGAAATTCTCCATTTAAGCTAGTTTATGGCACTGATGTTGTTTTTCCTATCCAGCTGATTCTCCCTGTGGCCAAATTATTTCAAGAAGAATAGGATGAAGAGAATGACATGGCGAGGAGAATGATTAACTTGGTTGAATTATAAAATATCAGAGAATAACTAGTTGAGAAGTCAAGAATTCAAAAGAAGAAGATCAAAGAAGACTTTGATAGAAAGGCAAAAATGGACAGTTTTCAGGTTGGTGACTGGGTTCTCAAATGGGATGCATTGAAGGAAAGGAAGGGCAACCATGGTAAATTTGATGCCTTATGGACAGGACCATTTGTCATTTCTCAAATTCAGATGAACAATACTTTCATTCTACACAATTTGGAGGGGGAAGGTGTTTTTGATGGCCCAGTCAATGGGTGGCTTTTGAAACTTTACTTAATATGAGGATTTAAGGCCTTAATATTTTAATAGGTTTTTTTAGTTTTCGTTTTCTATGCAAATAAAATCCATGCCCAATGGAACACTAGGAGATAATTTTGTTTTGGTTGTTATTGGAAAGGCAGTAGTTTGCAGTTCTTGAAACCTCACAGAGAGGTTTTCATCCCCAGAAGGAGCCAGTGTTAGCCCTGAGGTGTAGTGCTGCTATTTTGAAGACTAAAGGAGGGAAATGGTCTATTCTGTTTTCGTGGAGAGGTTCCCATATGGTCCATCACCTCACTTTTCTCACTCATCCACTCCCATCCATGTTCACTCATGTCCTAACCCAACCCTCACATCATAACAAAACTCACTTTTGCCTTGGGCCTACGTGAATTAATCCATTTCCCCCTATGTATTATTATTTTTTAGAGCGCATGAAAACATGCACTAATGTGCAAAATCCCCTGAAAACCTTACCTTTCCATCCATATGTGCCCCTTTGCACATTTCACGAGGTCGTCCCATACCTTCGTGTCCCCCGCCGTCAATCTTACCATTGATCTGACGGTCCACACTTCATTCGACCAACGTTATACGCTCATCCGCTTTGACCAATCACCACCGTTAGATCATTTTCGCCAAAATCTAACAGCTATCGCACATATTTCTCGGGCGACAAGAGAGAGGAATACCTACCCGATAAAGCGGTTTCCTCTCTCTCCTTCACTGCTATGTGGCGCTCGATGAATGGAATCGGGTGGGCTCTGACCTTTACCACTTACCGCCCGATGATCGCCCGATATAAACCATTTCTGCTTAAGTAAACCGCTCCTGGGCGTTATCCTTCGAGCACCTCATCTGCCCGATAGCCGCTCGATCTACCCATCTAAGATTTGACGACTCAGACTTATTCCACTCTCACCATGACTTCAAGCCTCCGGCAATTGATCTACTCTGCCCATTCCTCCCAATCCAACGACCCTCGTTCACGATCACCATAGTTCATCCTCTACCACCTGACCAACATCCCAACCATTGATCCACACCATCCAATGGCCCATGTGCCTCGTACCTCACTTCCCACCAGTCACCCAGGGAGGAAATTTGTTGGCTTTGTCAGTGTTTATGACAGTCGGACAGTTGAATTGAAATAACAGAATGCATGGCCAAAAGGGGAAAAAACAATAGCACGATGTAGCTGAACCAACAGAAATGATCATGGAACATCGCTGGCACGAGTGAACCACTTCACAGCTCTGTGAGCTATGTTAGTGTCGGTGTCTTCATCCCTCCATTAGTGATCAAAATACTCTTGTTGCATTACATGTTAGGTGCCTCATCCGATCATCTGCATTCCATTAGGATCGTGGATCATCTGATGGTAGTGGCATATTATAAATTTTCCCTCATGATCTTTACCTGTTGGGCCATTTTCATATATTTAGGTCATTTGCAGTCATTTTTTGTCTTTACATCTGAAAAAGTCATTTTTAGGGTTTTAGGTCTCATTAGGTCTAGGGTTTTGTCAATAAGGTCTTGTAAAAGCTCAATAATGGTCAACAGGCACATGAGGAGGTCAAATAAATTCTCAGCAACAAAAATTTCAATAATCACATGCTCAGTGATTGATTTTCCTCAAAACCCTGTTTTGAGGAAAAACAAAGTTTTTTATGTTTTATGTATAAATTTTCATGTAATTTCATTTTTCCTTTATGTAATAATTTTTAGATGCATCCCTAGTCACCTTGCCAAGCTCTTGCACTCCAGTTCCTACAAAAGAGTCAAAATTTCAAAGCATTTAGTCCATCAAAGGAAAAAAGCAAGTCAAACTGCCAAAACAGAGTTTTAAAAAAGAAAGTGAAATCCAAACATTACAAAGTGGGTTTTTATAAGTGAAAAATTAAAACCATTTGTATATAAAACCTTTTTCATGTCAAAGATCTCATTTGTGTGCCAAAGGAGAAAAAACAAGTGCTAAATCGTGTTTTTGAGCCTAAGGAGCGAATTTGCAATCAAACTGTGAAAATTTTGAGGCGCGGCACACCTGGGTCAAGGCACAGTGCACCTGGCCAGCACGGCACACACAGTGCCGGTTTTAGACTAGAATTCTAACTGGCGCGATGCACTAGAGAGGCATGGTGCACTTGCCTTCAAAGCCGGAAACCCATCCAAATCTTCCCTCCAAAGCTTCAAACTTGCAAATTCCTCTTTCCAAGTAAGTCAAACATCTCCATATTGCCATTGCAATGGTTTTCATCAGTGTTTATGGTGTTTCAATAGGTAAAAAACAAAACCCTAGTTCCTTGCATAGTCAATTGAAAAATTTGCCTAGGGTTTGCAAACTTACAGTTTTTGTTGTCTAATTCCCATCCTACCATTTTCACATCCCCTCACTACAATTTCATTCACCTCTTTTCTCCTTCCCTCTTTCACTTACACTTACCTATTCCCCCTATCCCCAAAACTGAAAACCATAATCCCTAATCCTACTACTCCCAAACCCTAATTAAAAACCCTATTCCCTAATCCTTGTTCCCTAAACCCTGCCATTCCCAAAAACCCTACAAGCAACATCCCAACCCCTCATTCATAGTTCCTATCATCAAATCCCTGTAATTTAGCAGCAAATACCTATTGTCTCTATAAAATATCTTCATACTCATCTAAGAAACATCAAACAATGGCAAACATGGAGTCAGATTCATCTTATGATAGAAATGAGGAAACAGTAAGTGATTCCTCCAAAGAAATTCATGCACCAAGGAGACCTCACAAGAGTGGAAAACATATCCGAGAGGAGCCCACTTCACTTACGGAGTTGTTGGGTTGCCCTCTTGCTATAGCATGCTTCAAACATCAATCTTGCTACCAATTTTTTGAGATGGTGGAAAGAGTCAAATACCACCATGAGCTTGCTAGACTTTTTGTGCTCCATCTTCACAATAGCCAGGTCAACTTAGCAGGTGTGACATTCACTTTGACACCTGAGACTATAGCTGAAGCAAAAGGCATTCCAAATTTGGATGAGCAGTGGAACAAGGGACAGCTGGTGGACAGAGATCATTATGAGCCTTATATCAAGGCTAGTTTTTAGAGGCATATCAGTAGGGTCTTCCCTTTCAGGTACCTACAGGACGCATATGCTCCCCTTATGAAATTGATAATAAAATATTTCAGCTATGAAGTCAGATTTTCTCACCTATACACCTATCATATCAGATTGTTGATTCATTTTACTAGGGTAAGGATGATGAACATCCCCTATTTCATATGCAGGAATATTGAGAAAATGACCACATTGGTGCAAAGGAAACCTCCTCATCAGCAGTATAACAGCATCTATCACTTTGCATTGATCAAGATTGTGGTTATGCATCAACTTAGTTTACTGAATGTTTCATGGGAGGATTTCATTTCAAATGAGGTATTCACAAGCTCTCAAGTGCCCCCATCAATTTTTCATGAGGCAGGAGAGCCTTCACATCGAAAAGAGGTGCATGAGACTCAAACCACCAGTGTGCCAGTGTTTGTCACTTACCAAAAGGGCACAAGGAGATTGTTTGCAGCAGCAAAACGAGTACTATCTCCACCCGGGGTGGAAGGGGTCTCGTTTCCTTCAACAACAAAGTAGGTATAGGACAAATGGTAAGCATCCATTACAGGATGAGGGACCTTCTGAAGGTGAAGGGAGGGAGTTCACTCTCATTCAGGATGATGACACTGATTTGGGATCCTAAAGCTCAAAGCTCAAGGAGATCATCCAGGAACAACAAGCTGACATTCATGACTTGTGTCTCAACCTGGAAAGAGCCAAGTGGATAATCAACTATCTTGAGCAAAGGAATAAACAGTTGGAAGATCAGCAAACTATCATGGAGCTCCAAAACATAAGAGAAAACCGGCAAGCTTCCAACAGGAGGAAAGTCAAGTTGACACCACCTAAACAAGAAAATGAAGCTGATCGTGAATCTTGGCTTGAGAGGGCAAACATGCACTTGGAAAAGATGTTGGAGAATGCCAACAAAGATAAAAATATGTTGAGGCACATGGCCTATCACTATTTGGCGAGAAACAAAGTTTGCAAAGTGAGAATTAGGACTTTGAAGGCCAAGTTGAGGAAAGCTTTGAGGAAGAGGAAAGAACAAGACAAGCTCAAGATTTTGGCTGAGGCTTCCTTAGCCCAAGATAGCACTTGATGCATGAAACTCAGCCCAAATTTCAAGAAATTTGGGATACTTTTTTTCAATTTTGAATTTTTGGAGCAAAACACAGATTTTTCTGCCTGGTGTGCCACGCCACCTGGCACGCGCTTTTGCTAGGGACCTCCTTTGGAGTAAAACTCAGCATTTTTGGATTCCTTAGGCAAAAATATGAATGGCCACAAATGGCCAAGAAATTTTGTCAAGTTTTTAGCTTCCAAAAGGGTCAAAAACACCTCAAAAATGCCCTTTCTGCCCCTTTTTTGCCACATAGGAAGCAGTGTTGGGAGAACTCACTTTTGGAGGGGAAAATAGACACCAAATTCAGAAATTCCACCTATTCTAGAAAGTAGACAGACAGGTCCTTCCAAAAAATCCACTTGGAGAAAATTTGGTGCAAGGGAAGGCCTCCAAAATCAGCTGTAAAAAGGTGCTACGCACAGGGATAGGGGCGTGACGCACAGGATGGAAAAGTCATTTTTTTGCCCAAAAACTCTCTTTTTTCGCCTAGTTTTTTCTCGGTTTAACTTTTCACTCTCTCATAGCCAAATTCATGATGTAATTTTATGTAACTTGATGGACTTTGATGTAAAAATGTTAGAATTTCATTCATGGAGGTAGATACATCATGAAAAGGTAGTTTGAAACTGAATGAATCAGTTTCCTAGGTTTTAGAGGCAAGTTGTTCCACTGCCTACTTTTCAGTTATTAGTTTAGATCTTGTTGAAACTAATCCTAAACTCATGAATTTGACCCCTAAAGCCTAGCATGATTTGTTTGTTTCCTATATCTGGTAGTTTTTCAAACATTGGTAAAGGTTGGACTCTTGTGAATGCTCTGAGTATTATTGTACATTCATCTCTGCAGTTTGGCAAAGGAATAGACCAGGGTTTGCAGCATTTTGTGGGATTCTTGTGGCAACTTGATTTGGTATTGTTTTTCCTTCTGTAATGCAATTTTACATGTGTTTATGTATGCCATTATCTCTCTCTGTTCATCTTAACTAAATGAATCAAGGATAAAGGTAGAATTCATTGATGTTGCAGTGCTCTACCTAGGGTTTTGTTTAGTTATTCATGTTTTCAACTGTTTGAAGAGGATCCCTGAGACTTTCATGCCCTCTCCAACTCCTCACCAATCTTAAGACTCTCCGTTTCACTTAATTCAAAGTACTAAACCATTTTCCTACCTCGCCCCATAGAATCCTCTGCAAGACTATGTCCATTCCTTGGACCCAAATCTGCCTTTCACATTTGAGCCAGCAAATCAACCCAAAAACTCAATCAAAATCCTCTAAGCATATACCTAGCCTAAAATTAGTCTTTATATCAGTCATCTCAAGCTTAATGGATCATATTTTCCTAAGATTGACGAGGAGAGAGCCCTCTCCCGACCTAGTAAGGCTAGCTACCAGGTTAAGCATGGTTTGATGTTACCCTAGATCCTACCTTTCTGAGCCTGAGGTAGATTTAGGCCCTAACATATTGGCGACCATACTGGGGAGAAAATTTTATTATCATTGTCTTGCTTTGTAGACTACAGACGGAGCCTAAACTTAGCCAGGTAGCCTTCGAAATGCTCTTGCTTTGCATTAGCGAAAGTAGATGAATGCTACTTCAGTCAATCTCTAGTCTAGTTTATAAACTGAACATCTAATCTAAACAATTACCCCAGTATCATAAAGCAATTCTAGAATTTGGATGATGAGTTTAGAATTTGATAGGCTGAACAAGTCAATAATTTCCATTTGATTTTTTGGGAATAATTCAACACACTAGCTTCCAGACGATACACTAGGGCCAATCCTGATCCTGATCCTCCTCCTATGTATGAAAACCCAAATCTCATCCCATGAATTCTCTGACAAGAAATTTCTATGATTCCTGTGTTTATATCTCGTTCATGTCCCGTTGTTTTTGAATATCTTGAGTTTGACGAACATTTTGATCTGTCGTTGTTTGAGACTAAATTTGAAAGTGCTGTTGGTTCTACTGTCCTAAATCTGGAGTTTGTAAAATATCTTGAAACTGAAAGGGATAATAGATCAATTGACAGTTATATTTTCAATCTTCAAACTTCCATTGTGGCTTCAAACATTCCTAAGTTCTTATAATCCGCATTTGCAACTCTTGGTTCATCCACTATTGCATCTGGTTCAGAAATTCCTACCGAACCTCCTTTCATTCCCACCATTCCCATGCAACCCACTATATCAGATCAGAGACCTCCTGTCTCATCTCCTCCATCAACCCCATCAACACCTCAAACATCTCGTATTTCCTCTCCTCCTTCGACACCTCATACACCAATTACATCGTTAGCTGCTATCATTGTTCTGACTCCTCCTACATCCCCAAGGCCAGTTTCAAACCTACCTAGAACAATGGATTCCCAATTTGCACCCCTTGTGTTGCCTCAAACTTGGATGCCATGCCCACTGACTACCAAAGAAAAATCCCATTGTTTGATGGCACCCCCCAAGGTATCACAGCTCAGCAACATGTGGATAAGATGACCAATTTCTTTGACCTTCATGAGATTGATTCAAAAAATGTCACCATGAGGCTATTTGTCCAAACTTTTGGAGGTGAAGTGCGGAAGTGGTTCAGAGCTTTGCCGACTGCAAGTATCACTACTTTTTCCCATTCTTCAGAGACAATTATTGGATCGCTGGGAGGTAAAGAAAAACCCTCTTCAAATTCTTTCTGAATATGAAAACATCAAGAGGAATGTTAGTGAGAATGTCCAGGATTATTGTGTTAGATTCAATACCATTTACAATTCAATTCCTGTTGATATAAAGCCACCTATGGGGCTGGCTTCGATTAAATTTCCTAATGGCTTCAATCCTGACATGGCATATCAATTGAGAGAAAGAGATCCGGCCACATTGGAGGACATGCAGAAAATTGCAGTCAACGTTGAGGCAAATCTGCTTGCCAAGAGAGCTAGAGCAAAGGCCGAAAAGAAGGTGACCATAAAGGAGGAAGCTTCTTCCTCAGATCATTTGCTTCACAAGATCGAGAAGATGTTTGATAGACTCACAATTGCTGATAAGCCTGAAGCACAAGTCAAAAATCCAAACTTCCGTGGTCAGTAGCAACCACAATTCAAAATCAAGCAATGAGAACAAAGAGCACAAGACCAAGCAACACAACAGCAAGTAAAGACACCCTTACAGCAGAATTTTGTACATGGTCCAGAATCAGATGATGATGAGAACATAATAGGTGAGGAGAATCATTTCTTTACACCTGATGATCTACCCATTTATATCATCGAAGATGAAGAGTATTCAGAAAGTCTAGCTGTACAAAAGGATGAAGATTTCATCTTAGCAAATGAAACAATTATTGAAGAAGAATCTGATGAATATCAGAGGGGATACATGAATGCCTTGATAGCCCAGCAGTGACAATATTCACTCAGGAGTAGAGAGGTACCTATCAATCCAATTCAGAAGAGGAAGGAAGTGACACCGCCAAAGAACGATTCTCCAATAGTGCAGAGAAAGGGAAAGGAGGTTGTTGATCCCACCACCAACAAAACACAATCAGCAAATGAAAGATCAAATCAGCCAATTGTATCAAAGGAGAAGACTGAAAAGAAGGATGCTTCAGTCAAAGAGGTAGAGAAAACTTTAGCCTTTAGCTTAGAAAACGAAATCGCTAAGTTAAAAGTGTCAATTCCTTTGACTGAATTAATGAAGAAAAACAGCTATAAAGGTCATGTGTCATTTTGAATTTGGATCCATTATCTGATATGATAAATGTGAAGGATGACCAACTCGAACTTATCTTTGGTCTATCATTAGAAGGTCAGTCTGAGGATAGTGATGTAGCTCCTTTTTACATCAGCCTTAGATTGCATGATTATGTGTTGCACAACGCCATGTTTGATTCAGGAGCCTCTCATAATCTCATGCCAAAAGCAATCATAGAAAAATTGGGTTTAGATATCACTTGCAAGTACCATGATCCATATTCCTTTGATTCTGGTAGGATCAGATGCATTGGGCTTATTAAAGATTTGGTTGTCACTTTAGATCAAATTCCGACAAAGAATGTTTTGATGGATGCAGTTGTGGCTGATATTCCTCCTAGATTTGGCATGCTTCTTTCTAGATCTTGGGGAGCAAAACTCAAAGGGACACTGCAGATTGATTTCTCCTATGCTACTATTCCCATGTCTAGTCAGTTAAGGAAATTATACCGGCAGAAAAATATGAAGTACATGATCACTAGCAAGGAGAAACCTCTAAATCATCCAATCAATTATGTACATACTGATTTAGAATCTTTTGTTTTATATTCTGATAGTTTTAATGATGTAAAAAGTCAAGTAGTTGAAGTAGAAGATATTGCAGAGATCACTGAAAATTTCAGAGCTATACTAGATCAAGAAAGACAAAAGCTTGATAGTACCATTGAGCAATCAGCCTTCAGACAGTAGCAAAAAATTGATGAACAACAAGCAAAAGAAGAAGAGCAAATAGAATTTCAGCATTTGGAGGATGACGCTGGTTTGTGGACCATGGATTTTGATGGCGCAGAAGGTAGGGAAGGTGCTGGAATCGGAATTTAGATACACAGCCCTGCATTTCTTCCAAACAAAGTGCCAACTAATGTAAGGGTTTGTTTGTATAAATTGGCTTTTGATTGTTCAAATAATGAAGCTAAATATGAGGCTTTAATTGCTGGTTTGAAGATCCTTAAGAAGTTAAATGCTAAAATAATTTTAGTATATGGCAACTCTGAGTTAGTTATCAAGCAAGTGAAAGGTGAATACCAAGCTAAGCATCCTCGAATGCGGGCTTACCGTAATGCGGTATTAGATATTTTGAGATTGTTTCCAGATTACACTTTGACATGTATCTCTCGTGTAAAGAATGTTATTGCAGATTCTCTTCAATAGCTGCAAGTAATTTGAAAATTCTGATGAATTCAAACAATAAGTTTGAATTTCATGTGAAACATCACCCTGTGGTCCCTGATAATCAAAGATATTGGCAGGTGTTTCAAGATGATAAAGAGATAGAAGAATTCCTGCAAAATGAAGGCAAATACAAAGACACTTCTATCGATGGAGAGCATGATGATGGTGAAGGGGATATGGAAGTAAATCAGATGGAAGTTTTTCAGCTCAAGGACAATGTCATTCGTAAAGGTCTAATACCTTTAAAGGAGTTGTTTGATCAAGATGATGTAGCCCGGAAACCGAGCTTGGTACCAGCCGAGAAAGGAGTTGAGGATGTAAACATTGGATCAGCAAAAAATCCTAAAATGGTGAAGTTATCAAAGGCATTGCCTCCACAGGTAAAAGTAAAATACATTAGTTTATTGTATTCATTTACTGATGTGTTTGCATGGGACTATTCGTATTTGAAAGCATATGATAAGAGTATAATTCAGCACATCATTCCGATCAAGCCAAGTCAAACACCATTTCAATAGAAGCTAAGAAGGATAAATCCAACGCTGCTGCCCTCAATAGAGAAGGAAGTGAATCGATTGTACAAAGCTGGTATAATCATTCCCATAATATTTTCAGATTGGATTTCTAATTTCGTGCCCATGCGCAAGAAAAAAAGTGAGATTCGATTATGTATTGATTTCAGAAATTTGAATAAGGTGTCTTTGAAAGATAACTATCCATTGCCCAAGATGGATCACATACTTCAAAGAGTAGTTGGAGCATCCCGCATGTCACTGCTCGATGGGTATTCCGGTTATAACGAAATTCTAGTCCATGAGGATGACAGAGACAAAACAATGTTCACCACTCCGTGGGGAACTTTCCATTATGCCAAGATGCCTTTTGGATTGAAGAATGCTGGTGCAACCTTTCAACGGGCTATGGATATCGCATTTGCAAATTAGAAAGATGTATTTTTATTTGTTTATCTTGATGATTTGACAGATTTTTCTAATTCAAATGAAGAGCACATTTATCATTTGAAGATTTTATTTCAGCGATGTAGAAAGTATGGCATATCTCTCAATCCAAAGAAGAGCTTGTTTGCCATGGATGAAGGCAAGCTTCTCAGTCATATCATATCCAAGGAGGGCATCCGCATTGATCCAGCTCGAGTGGAAGCCATTCAGAAGATTGATTTCCCACGAAGTAAAAAGAAGATCCAAGCATTCAATGGTAAGATGAATCTTTCTCATTCAACGGAGATCCATGGCAAACAAGCTCTTCTTTGGATTGTGCCAAATCTTGTAGAACATTTGAGGGAAATCACAAACATGTTAAAGAAAGATAGTGTAGTGAAGTGGACCGAGGAAGCCATCAAGTCTTTCAATTTGGTAAAGTTGGCCCTTTCTTCAGCTCCGATTTTGATTAGCCCAGATTATTCCCAAGATTTCATTTTGTTTTCATTTGCTTTAGATCATACTATGGTAGCAGTCTTAATGCAGTAAAGAGACCAGCTTGAGAAGCCAATTGCTTTTTTCAGTAGAACAATAAGGGATGCAACCTTAAAGTACAATATTATTGAAAAGGAAGCTCTCGCCCTAGTAAAAGCATTGAAAGATTTTTGAGTCTATATTCTGCATTCTCACACCCTTGCTTATGTACCTAACACTGTCGTTAAAGATGTCTTAGTGTAGACAGATCCGGAAGGGAGATGAGGCAAATGGATCGCAACTTTGTTAGAACATGATGTGGAGATCAACCCAACAAAGCTCATCAAAGGACAGGGGCTGGCCAAATTTATGGCGGAGTCTAATTTGCATGCCTTGGACATAAATCTGATTGCTGCTATGTCCAAAGAAGATGAAGAAAGTTCGCTTGTTTAGGTATCTAAAATGTTTGTTCTTTCTCCTTGGTATTCAGATATTGTCTATGTGCTCCAACATATTTCACCGCCACCTGGAATGGCTAAGAACAAAAGTAGGACCCTGAAATTAAAGGCTGCCAAGTTTTGTATAATGAATAATGCACTCTATTGGAAAGATCCCAGCAGTGTCTTGCTGAATTGTTTGGTTGAAGAAGAAGCAAAACAGGTCACGGATGATTTTCACAAGGGAGATTGTGGAGGTCATCTATTTTGGAAGACAACAGCCAATAAAATTTTGAGAGCGGGATATTATTGGCCAACCCTCTTTGCTGATGTGTACAAAACTATTACAAGCTGCCACGAATGTCAAATTTTTCAAGGTAAGAGAAAATTACAGCCTTTGCCACTCAAACCGGTTGAAGTAAGTGCTCTGTTTCAGCAGTGGGGTTTAGATTTCATTGGCGAGATCCATCCTACTTCTTCAGCACAGCATAAGTGGATCCTCACAGCGACGGATTATTTCACTAAATGGATTGAGGCGATTCCCACTCGGCAGGCCATTGATTCAGTAATAATTCAGTTTCTTGAAAACAATATTTTGTCACGTTTTGGTTGTCCTAACAAGTTGATTACAGATAATGAAACATATTTTAAACCTAAAAAGATGATTTATTTTTGTAACAAATATCAAACTAGCTTGGGGCAGTCAACTACATACTACCCACAAGGTAATGGATTGGCAGAATCCTCAAATAAATCATTGGTTAATATTATCAAAACACTGCTGGAAACAAACAAGAAGAGCTAGCACAAGAAATTGGTCAATGCACTATGGGCGGATAGAGTAAGTCAGAAAAAATCAATAGGCATGTCCCCTTTTGAGATCATGTATGGTGTTGACACGATATTCCCAACATATCTTGCAGTCCTGGTTGTTAAACTTCTGTAGGAAGCTGGCAGCGAAGAAGATCATTTGCAGCGAAGAATCAATCAAATGATCCATTTACAGCAAACTAGAGAGGAGGTTTCTCAGAATACCTCCAGGATGTAAGAGAGAATCAAGAAAATATATGATTGAAAGGCAAAGGCGGACAAGTTTCAAATTGAAGACATAGTGTTGAAATGGGATGCTCGAAACGAAGACAAAGGCAAGCATGGCAAGTTCGAGAATCTGTGGAAAGGACCTTTCAAAATTGCTGCATATCGGGGTCAAAATGCTTTCTTGCTAAAAGAAATGGATGGAGAAGATTGTCCAAGTGGGCCAGTCAATGGCCAGCTGCTAAAATGGTACTATCTTTGAAATGTGTTTTGCTATCATATGTATCATTGTACATACCGTTTTATTTCCTTCATTGTGAGTGTGTACTGTTATCATTCATTCAGTTTGGTGCCCGAAGTGAAGGCTATAAAAATGAAGGTTTGATTTTAGTTTTGGTTTGGATTGTTTGAGTCAAGTTTTTAGTCGATTTCAGTCTTGAAATTGAGTCAGTTTTGAGTCAGATTTCAGTCTTGAAATTGAGTCAAGATATTGGTTTTTGTTTGTCGAATTTATTGACTCCATAACCCAATGGAAGAAGGCATTGTCTTCTTTCCAGAGGTCTATAGTTCTTGGAACCTTCAAGGAGCTACCATCACCATTGGAGCCAATGTTAGTGTTCGTATCTTCATCCCTCCATCATTGATCAAAATACTCTTGTTGCATTACATGTTAGGTGTCTCATCCGATCATCTTCATTCCATTAGGATCATGGATCATCTGATGGTAGTGGAATATTATCAATTTTCCCTCATGATCTTTACTTGCTAGCCCATTTTCATACATTTAGGTCATTTGCAGTCATTTTTTGTCTTTACATCTGCAAAAGTCATTTTTAGGGTTTTAGGTCTTATTAGGTATAGGGTTTTGTCAATAAGGTCTTGTAAAATGTCAATAATGGTTAGCAAGCACGTGAGGAGGTCAAATAAAGTCTCAGCAACAAAAATTTTAATAATCACATGCTCAGTGATTGATTTTTCCTCAAAACCTTGTTTTGAGGAAAAACAGAGTTTTTTATGTTTTATGTATAAATTTTCATGTAATTTCATTTTTCCCATATGTAATAATTTCGAGATGCAAGCCTGGTCACCTAGCAAGCTCTTGCACTCCATTTCCTACAAAAGAGTCAAAATTTCAAAGCATTTAGTCCATAAAAGGCAAAAAGAAAGTCAAACTGCCAAAACAGAGTTTTAAAAAAGCAAGTGAAATCCAAACATTACAAAATGGGTTTTTATAAGTGAAAAATTAAAACCATTTGTATATAAAACCTTTTTCATGTCAAAGAGCTCATTTGTGTGTCAAAGGAGAAAAACAAGTGCCAAATCGTGTTTTCGAGCCTAAGGAGCGAATTTGCAACCAAACTGTGAATATTTTGAGGCGCGCCGCACTTGGGTAAAGGCGCGGCGCACCTAGCCAGCGCGGCGCATGCAGCGCAGGTTTTGCACTGGAATTCTAATTTGCACGATGCGTTAGAGAGGCATGGCACACCTATTAGTGGGCACGGCGCGCTTGCCTTAAAAACCCGAAACTCATCCAAATCTTTCCTCCAAAGCTTCAAACTTGCAAATTCCTCTTTCCAAGTAAGTCAAACATCTCCATATTGCCATTGCAAGGGTTTTCATTAGTTTTTATGGTGTTTCAATAGGTAAAAAACAAAACCCTAGTTCCTTGCACAATCAATTGAAAAAGTTGCCTAGGGTTTGCAAAATTACAATTTTTGTTGTCTAATTCCCATCCTACCACTTTCACATCCCCTCACTACAATTTCATTCACCTCTTTTCTCCTTCCTTCATGCACTTAAACATACCTATTCCCCCTATCCCCAAAGCTGAAAACCATAATCCCTAATCCTGCTACTCCCAAACCCTAATTAACATCCCTAATCCCTAATCCTTGTTCCCCAAACCCTGCCATTCCCCAAAACCCTACAAGCAGCATCCCAACCCCTCATTCACAGTTCCTATCATCAAACCCCTGTCATTTAGTAGCAAATACCTATTGTCTCTATAAAATATCTTCATACTCATCTAAGAAACATCAAACAATGGAAATCATGGAGTAAAATTCATCTTATGATAGAAATGAGGAAACAGTAAGTGATTCCTCCAAAGAAATTCATGCAGCAAGGAGACCTCACAAGAGTGGAAAACATATTCGGGAGGATCCCACTTCACTTACTGAGTTTTTGTCTTGCCCTCTTGCTGTAGCATGCTTCAAACATCAATCTTGCTACCAATTTTGTGAGATGGTGGAAAGAGTCAAATACCACCATGAGCTTGCCAGACTTTTTGTGCTCCATCTTCACAATGGCCAAATCAACTTAGTAGGTGTGACATTCACCTTGACACCTGAGACTATAGTTGAAGCAACAGGCATTCCGAATGTGGGTGAGCAGTGGAACAAGAGACAACTAGTGGACAAAGATCATTATAAAACTTATATCAAGGCTGGTTTTTAGAGGCATATCAGTAGGGTCTTCCCTTTCAAGTACCTATAGGACACATATGCTCCCCTTATGAAACTCATAATCAAATATTTTAGCTGTGAAGGCAGATTTTCTCGCCTATACACCTATCATATCAAATTGTTGATGCATTTTAATAGGGTAAGGATGATGAACATACCCTATTTCATATGCAGGAATATTGAGAAAATGACCACATTGGTGCAAAGGAAACCTCCCCATCAGCAGTATAACAGCATCTATCACTTTGCATTGATCAAGATTGTAGTTTTGTATCAGCTTAGTTTATTGAATGTTTCATGGGAGGATTTCATTTCACATGAGGTATTCACAAGCTCTCAAGTGCCCCCATCAGTTTTTCATGAGGCAGGAGAGCCTTCACATCATCAAGAGGTGCATGAGACTCAAACTACTAGTGTGCCAGTGTTTGTCACTTACCAAAAGGGCATAAGGAGAATGTTTGCAGCAGCAAAATGAGTACTATCTCCATCTATGGTGGAAGGGGTCTCATTTTCTTCAACAGAAAAGCAGGTACAGGACAAAGGGTAAGCAACCATTGCAGGATGAGGGACCTTCTAAAGGTCAAGAGAGTGGGTTCACTCTCATTCAAGATGATGACACTGATTTGGGCTCCTAAAGCTCAAAGCTCAAGGAGATCATCCAGGAACAACAAGCTGACATTCATGACTTGTCTCTC
This sequence comes from Pinus tabuliformis, assembly GCA_031772625.1. NCBI lineage: Eukaryota > Viridiplantae > Streptophyta > Pinopsida > Pinales > Pinaceae > Pinus > Pinus tabuliformis. The sequence continues at coordinate 922,629,624 of CM062816.1, forward strand.
AACCTGGAAAGAGCCAAGTGGATAATCAACTATCTTGAGCAAAGGAATAAGCAGTTGGAAGATCAGAAAACTATCATGGAGCTCCAAAACATAAGAGAAAACTGGCAAGCTGCCAAGAGGAGGAAAGTCAAGTTGACACCACTTGAACAAGAAATTGAAGCTGATCGTGAATCTTGGCTTGAGAGGGAAAACATGCACTTGGAAAAGATGCTGGAGAAGGCCAACAAAGAGAAAAAGATGTTGAGGCACATGGCCTATCACTATTTGGCAAGAAACAAAGTTTGCAAAGCGAGAATTAGGACTTTGAAGGCCAAGTTGAGGAAAGCTTTGAGGAAGAGGAAAGAGCAAGACAAGCTCAAGATTTTGGCTGAGGCTTCCTTAGTTGAACATAGCACTTGATGCAAGACACACAGCCCAAATTTCAAGAAATTTTGGATATTGTCAATTTTGAATTTTTGGAGCAAAACACAAATTTTTCTACCTGGTGCATCGCGCCACCTGGCGCGCGCTTTTTCTTGGGACCTCCTTTAGAGGAAAACTAGGAATTTTTGGATTCCTTAGGAAAAAATATGAATTCCCACAAATGGCCAAGAAATTTTGTCAAGTTTTGAGCTTCCAAAAGGGTCAAAAACACCTCAAAAATGCCCTTTCTACCCCTTTTTGGCCACACAGGAAGCAGTATTGGGAGAACTCACCTTTGGAGTGGCAAATGGACACCAAATTCAGAAATTCCACCTGTTCTGAAAAGTAGACAGGCAGAAATTTCCAACAATCCCACTTGGAGAAAATTTGGTGCAAGGGAAGGCCTCCAAAATCAGCTGAAAAAAGGTACTACGCAAAGGGACATAGGCGCAACGCACAGGATGGAAAAGTGACGTTTTTGCCAAAAAACTCTGTTTTTTCGCCTAGTTTTTTCTCAATTTGACTTTTCTCTCTCTCATAGTCAAACTCATGATGTAATTTGATGTAACTTGATGTAATTTGATGTAAAAATGTTAAAATTTCATTCATGGAGGTAGATACATCATGAAAAGGTACTTTGAAACTGAATGAATCAGTTTCCTAGGTTTTAGAGGCAAGCTGTTCCACTACCTACTTTTCAGTTCTTAGTTTAAATCTTGTTGAAACAGCTCCTAAACTCATGAATTCGACCCCTAAAGCCTATCATGATTTGTTTTTTGCCTATATCTAGTAGTTTTTCAGTCATTGGTAAAGGTTGGACTCTTGTGAATTCTTTGAGCATTATTGTACATTCATCTCTACAGTTTGGCAAAGGAATAGACCAGGGTTTGTAGCATTTTGTAGGATTCTTGTGGAAACTTGATTTGGTATTGTCTTTCCTTCTGTAATGTAAGTTTACATTTGTTTATGTATGCCATTATCTCTCTATGTTCAGCTTAACTAAATGAATCAAGGATAAAGGTAGAATTCATTGATGTTTCAGTTCTCTACCTAGGGGTTTGTTTAGTTATTCATGTTTTCAACTGTTTGAAAAGGATCCCTAAGACTTTCATGCCCTATAAAACTGCTCACCAGTCTTAAGACTCTCCATTTCACTTAATTCAAAGTAATAAACCATTTTCCTACCTTGCCCCACAGAAACCTTGCAAGACTATGTCCATTCCCTGGACCCAAATCTGCCTTTCACATTTGAGCCAACAAATCAACCAAAAAACTCAATCAAACTCCTTTGAGCATATACCTAGCCTAAAATTAATCTTTATATCAGTCATCTCAGGCTTCATGGATCATATTTTCCTGATATTGATGAGGAGAGAGCCCTTCCTCGACCTGGTAAGGCTAGCTACCAGGTTAAGTGTGGTTTGATGTTACCCTAGATCCTACCTTTCTCAGCCTGAGGTAGATTTAGGCCCTAACAAGCTCATGTTTGTCTGGTTATGACATCAAGTAGTTAGAATATAGAGTGGATAGATTAAGACATCTCGAGCCTCAAAGAGTTTGAGAATATTGTAAAAAGCCTATAAATGGCTGAAAATTCGAAGTAATAGGGGTTCAACTTTTAAAGACTGTGGATACTCTATTCCTCCCAACGTCTCATCTTCATTCCAGTAATACAAGCTTATTTTGCTGTTACATGTTCAATTTCCATCTTCTCCTCTGTTCTAAGCTTGCACTTGAATAGGTTATTCATGTTTTCTTCTATGTCTAATGCCTGATAACTATCATCTTATCTCTGCGTTGATAAATTAGATTTGCAAGCTTCATTTACTTTCTGTAGCTAGCCATTCATATGTGTTTATGTATGTATCTACTGGTATAGTCAGGGTTCTCCATCTATTCATTGAATCTATAAACTATTGAGCATTAGTGATCGAAAGCCTTGTCAATTTGAGGGTGTTCATGCATGTCTTGAGTGAAAACAGAATTTAAACAATCATCTAACTTGATCCAAACCCCAATCCATTACAATATTTCAGAGAACGATATTGAAGATTTATATGTTACCAGGCGTCTCCGAGCTACAACCTAGGAGAGTTTCCTAGAGTGCTAATAGGTACTAATATGATTACCCATTTTGTTGAGGTAGCAAAAAAATCAACCAATTTTGAAAAGTGGTAATGTAAAATACATATATTTGTTTTTTAGCATAGTTTTTGACACTTTAAAATTGTTTAAGTACATTAGTTTTTAGAATGTGTTGTAGCGGCTACAACCACCATCCAAAATTTTGCCTTAGCTTCGTTTTGGAGCCTCCCTACCAACCATCCTTAGCAGCATGTCTTGCACTATCAAGTACATAGGCTTCAGCTGAGTTTTAGTGGCTCAACAACCTGTGCATGTCAACTTGTTTGTCTCCCACCCACAGGCTGTCATTCTAGACTTAGTCAATTTTCTGGCTGAGATGTTCCCTCTGAAAATTACACAATTATGGAGGGGAACTAGCCTTCCCTCCAGAAATTATGCAACCCTATTGGGCTACCTGTTGGACTCTAGAATTGTGCAATCTATCCAAGCAGCCCTTCCTCAGGAAATTGTGTAATCCAGCCCAACGTTGGGCTTCAACTCAGAAATTGCGCAATTCTGGAAGGCAGTGACCTATTGACACTAGAATATATGCAATGCCTAAGGGATAGCCAGCACTGTTGAGCTCACAAACTACGTAAATCCCTTTCCTAGGCTTGCAGACTACTGCATGTGCCTTTAGGTCGACCGATACCCTCTGAGACTGAGCTATCCTAATTTTCATGCATTGGCTGCTTTTCTCGAAATAGCAAAAGGAAACATGAAAAAGGAATCCCTAGATTTTAGGAATCTCTTTTAGTAGCTGGAGGTCACATGCAAAGATCATTTAGAAACCTCCCACCATGTGTCGCTTTTTCCTAGATTTGTGCCATGCACGTCGTTGTTGGGTTGTGTTATATTCTTTCCACGTAGTTAACAAGGGGTTTGAGGGGCACCCATAACCCCACTTTATGGGGTCTAGGGCAGGGCCCCGAAAATTTTTGGTTTTGGACCCTATGTTAGGTTGGGCGGACCCACCTATGGTTTTGTGTATTATTCTCACAATGTTTTTTGGACACGATGGTTTTCGGTCCATGGTATTGGATGCGATTGTTTTTCAGTCCATGGTATTGGATGCTTCGGCATGTAAAAATATGTATCATAACATTGAAAGGAAAATACTGAAAAATCAAGCTGGTAGTCTCGGTTTTGGGATCCAGGGGAAAATATCTGTGTATATGTGTTTTATGTGTTCTGCACTCACATTATTTATTTTCTGTGTTTTAGAATTCGTATGTAGGTAATTTCTGTACAGGGTTAAAACCTACATTTGGTATCAGAGCAGATTTGGCTTCAAGGGGATGCCTTTATTGCTGAGGGGTTTCGCTTGGGCCTGTGGTAGACCTTGTTCAGTGGGAGATCTGCGAGATCAATTTTGGTGGTGAAAGAAGATGGTGAGAAGTGGAAAGATAGAGATCGAGAAATTTAATGGTCAGAGTTTTGAGTTGTGGAAACTCAAGATGGAGGATATGTTGGTGGATAAAAATCATTGGATCATGGTAGATCCGGGTACTAAACCAACGGGAGTGTCTGATGAAGAATGGAAGAAGTTGGATCGGAAGGCAAAGAGAACAATACGATTGTGTGTCTCAGATTCAGTATTGCTGAATTTATCAGGGGAAGCTATAGCAAAGGCTTCGTGGGACAAGTTAGGGACTTTGTACCAATCTAAGTCTCTGGTGAATAAACTGTTCCTGCGGAAAAAGCTGTATAACCTGAGGATGAAAGATGGAGACTCAGTGACAGAGCATCTAAATGCATTTAATATTGTGCTAAGTCAGTTAGCATCTGTTGATATTAAAATTTCAGATGAAGATAAGCGCATCAGTTTGTTGTGTTCTCTAGCAGATTTGTGGGATAGTCTGGATATTGCGATAGGTAGCAATGTGACTGCCTTGCAGTTTGATGAAATATTCTCAGCCTTGCTGATGGAGGAGATCAGATGGAAAAATAAGGAGAGCCAAAATGGTGATGCCTTTTCTGTACGAGGACGGTCCCAGAACAGAAACAAAAATAAGTCATTGAGTGGGAGATCTAAATCTCCAGGAAAACCTTTAAAGGTGGTGTGCTGGAAATGTGGAAAGGAAGGCCACTTCAAAAGGGGCTATAAATATAAAGCTCCTGACAAAGGAAAGGGATCTGATGAGGTTCCTTCTGCAAAGGCGAAAACCACCTCAGATGAAGGTGGGGATGTGTACTTGGCTTCTTCAAGTACACATGTAGATCATGAGGCATGGTTGATTGACTTAGGTGCATCCTTTCACTTCACTCCCCATAGAGAGTGGTTCTGTGAGTATGAGAAATATGATGGTGGTGATGTCTTGTTGGGGGATGATAGGAAGGCTAGAATCATTTTTCATGGAAAAGTAAAGTTGAAGCTGCAAGGTGGAAGGGTTCAAACACTTCCGGGTGTTCTACATATTCCTGCATTAGCCAGAAATCTGATTTCTATTAGTAAGTTGGATGATCCAGGTGTAAAAACGGTGTTCGAGAAGGATACCTGCAAGATGGTTTGGGGAGCACTGGTATTGATGCGGGGAGTTTGGATTGGAACTTTGTACAAGCTGTAAGGTAGCACTGTTATTGATGGGTGCAATAGTTCTCTGGTTCCTGAAAGTGGTCTCTAGAGAGAAGACCATGCTGTGGAATCAAAGGCTTGGACATATTGGAGAGAAGGGACTTTGAATACTTCATGGTAAAGGTATGGTAGAAGGTATGAGTAATAGCTCTCTGGGTTTTGATTTTTGTGAAAATTGTGTATATGGGAAGCAGAATGGGGTGAGTTTCCCCTTTGGTAGTAAGAGGGAAAAATAGATATTAGAGCTTGTGCACAGTGATGTGTTTGGACCTGTGAAGGTTCCATCACTGGGTAAGGTAATGTACTATGTATCATCTATAGATGACTTCTCAAGGAATACATGGATATATTTCCTTAAGAAGAAATCTAAAGTCTTTGACAGGTTTAAAGAATTTAAGGCTCTTGCGGAAAATCAGACAGAGAAGAAGATAAAGGAGCTAAGGACAGATAATGGTGGAGAGTTTTGCAGTAAGGAATTTGAAGAATTCTATAAGAAGTGTGGTATATCACGGCAAAAAAAATACTCCATATACACCTCAGCAAAATGGTGTTGCAAAAAGAATGAACAAGACGTTGATGGAAAGGGCAAGAAGCATGTTCAGTGGTGCCGGGTTAGGACAGGAATTATGGGCAGAGGCGGTGGATACTGCATGTTACCTGGTCAATAGGTCACTTTCATCAGTGTTGGAGGATAAGACTCCACAAGAGGTATGGACTGGTAAGAAACCCTCTCTTTCACATATGAGAGTATTTGGATGTGATGCATATGTACATATTCCAAAGGAGAAACAAACCAAGTTGGATAGTAAATTTGAAAAGTGCATCTTTATTGGGTATAAGGATGGTTTAAAGGGTTATAAGCTTTGGAACCCAGTCACACGGAATGTTGTGTATAGCTGAGATGGGGTGTTCAAAAAGGTGAAATATGTTATTAAACATGAAGTCCAACAAAAGGAACCTGAGAAGATAGAGTTTGAGCTAAAGGAGGAAGAATCAGACTCTACAGTAGAGGAGGAATTAGAAGATGAAAAGCCACAAACTCTGGCTGTGAGAAGATCAGTTTGAGAAAGAAGGCAGCCAGAAAGGTATAGTCCATCTGCTTTCTATTCAAATTTTTCTTTGTCTGTTACTGATGATGATCCCAGAACTATGAAGGAAGCAGTGGATTCAGAGGATGGAAAACTCTGGAAAGAGGCCATGGTTGATGAAATGGCATCTTTGCACAAAAATGAGGCTTGGGATCTGGTGGATTTGCTGGCTGGAAGGAAACCCATTGGCAGCAAATGGGTGTTCAAAAAGAAGACAAATGCAGAAGGAAAAGTGGAGAAATACAAAACTCGGTTGGTAGCAAAAAGTTATTCCCAGGTGCCAGGAATTGATTTTGGTGATTTTTTTTCTCCTGTTGCCAAAGTAACTTCTATTAGATTACTTTTCTCTGTTACTGCTACTTTTGATTTTGAGGTAGAACAGATGGATGTGAAGACAACATTTCTTCATGGGGATCTGGAAGAGGAGATCTACATGAAGCAACCTAAAGGCTTTGCAGTGAAGGGTAAGAAAGAACTGGTATGTAAGTTAAAGAAGTCTCTATATGGGTTAAAACAGTCACCAAGGATGTGGTATCAGAAATTTGATACATTTATATGGGGACTTGGATTCACCAGAAGCAAAGCAGATCACTGTGTGTATTTTAAATTAATTGGTGACCGTGTTATTTATCTGTTCTTGTATGTGGATAATATGTTGTTGGTTGGAAATGACAAAGAAGTTATCCAGGATTTGAATACCCAATTGTCCTCCAAATTCGACATGAAAGATCTTGGTGCTGCAAACTATATTTTGGGCATGGAAATTAAAAGAGATCGGGCAAAGAGGAAGTTCTTGTTAAACCATAGGAAGTCTATCGAGACAATATTGCAGAGGTTTAATATGCAGGATAGTAAACCAGTGAAGGTTCCTATTCCTGTAGGTGTGAGGTTATCTGTTGAACAGTGTCCCAAGACACAGGAAGAGGAAGAGGACCTGTCCCGTGTTCCATATGCAAGTGCAGTCGGTAGCCTGATGTATGCAATGGTCTGTACTAAACCAGACATTACACATGCAATGGGAGTATTGAGCAGGTTTATGTCAAAACCAGGGAAGGAGCACTAGACAACATTGAAGCGGGTTTTCAAGTATTTGCGTGGCACTAGTGATTATGGTTTGTGCTACCAAGGAAGACCAGGATTGGAGAGAGTGTTGGATATTCATGGGTTTGTTGATGCAGACTGGGCTAGAGATTTGGATCAAAGAAAATCTACAAGTGGGTATGTGTTTAACCTATTTGGAGGTGCAATCAGTTGGATGAATAAGAAACAATCTGTAGTGGCACTATCAACTATAGAGGCAGAATACATGGCAGCCGCTCATGCAAGCAAGGAAGCAGTTTGGTTGCAGAGATTATGTTCAAGTATGGGGTTAGTACAGGGAGCTATAAGGATAGACTGTGACAGCCAAAGTGCAATTTTCTTGGCAAAGAACCCCGCATATCATTCAAAGACAAAGCACATTGATGTTCAGTATCATTTTGTGAAGGATATGATAGAAGACAAAAAGGTGTTGCTGGTAAAGGTGGACACTTTGAAGAATATTGCAGATGCATTGACAAAATATGTGAGCTCTGAGAAGCTCTCTTGGTGTAGAGAGACAATGGGCATTTCAGGTCTGGAAAAATGACTAAGCTCTCTTGTGGCCCCCTGTGGAAAGAGAACAACAAGTGGGAGAATGTTGGGTTGTGTTATATTCTTTCCACGTAGTTAATAGGGGGTTTGAGGGGCACCCCTAACCCCACTTTATGGGGTCCAGGGAAGTGCCCCGTAAAATTTTGGTTTTGGACCCTATGTTAGGTTGGGTGGACCCACCTATGATTTTGTGTATGATTTTTGCACATGTTTTTTGGACGCAATGGTTTTCAGTCCATGGTATTGGATGCGATGGTTTTTCGGTCCATGGTATTGGATGCTTCGGTATGTATAAATAAGTATTATAAAATTGAAAGGAAAATACTGGAAAATCAAGCTAGTAGTCCCGGTTTTGGGATCCAAGGGAAAATATCTGTGTATATGTGTTTTATGTGTTCTGCTCTCACATTATTTATTTTTTGTGTTTTAGAATTCGTATGCAGGTAATTTTTGTACGGGGTTAAAACCTACAGTCGTAACTTTGATCTTATCAAAACTCATTTACCGAACACTGCAGAGCTCATCCCTCACATCGATCTTGAAGATATGACATCCCACATTGGATCCAGGAGTCTTTGGCACATTCAACTTAGTTATTTAAGGGAAAGTTTGATTTTCATGTCTTGTGTTGCATTTTTGATGCTTTTTGTATTTCACTTTGTATGAGTGTTGTCTATATTGGTTTCAATGAATGCTTTTTGTCATTTTGATGCATGGTAGCTTGTAGAAGCATTGTTTCAGTTTTTCTTTGCATCTCACTATTGTTGCATGCATGACACTGTTTCCGCACTAACGGTCATCGTTGCGGCGACTTTCTTCACACACATGATCGCTTTCCCATTTTCTCAAATCTTGCACTCACTGTTTCCATGCATGATCATTCACTCTTACTTACACTTAGTCTCATCATGCATCCAAACCTTTTCATGTTTTCAGTCGCCTGTCAGCGAGTCTAGGCTGCCTTGACCCAGAACTTGCCTTGCCTGGACAACAATGTGTATTTCTAGAACTGAAGGGTCATCCTTCCCTCCAGAAACTATGCAAACCTAGCCAATACTAACCTCCAGGCTTGGTCTGTGCAATTCTGGATGGTAGTGCCCTGCTAACCCAGAAAATTTCCCAATGCAGTCCCTGGGCTTACATGTCACTGCTAACTGAAATTGCACATTATGTAGTTTCAGTCCTTAGCAGGCCAGATTGGCATGTGCAGTGCATAGTTCCAGCAGTTAGTCAGCCTCCTAATAGCCTGGACTGTGCCTTGCATATTTTTGGGAGTCAGTCTCCCAGCCTCCCAGTGAAAATTGCACAATCTTCACAATCAGACACACAAGTATGTTGCGTGACAACCCTCCAATTTGTTTTGATTTTCAACTGATATATTTCTCACCATGAGTGTTGCTACATCTCCAGGTATCACAAGTGTTTGTATGCCTCTCAGTAGTACAGGTACAATGGCCTCCAAGAGAGTAGAGTCGAAGGACACCATTGAGAGCACAACTAGAGATACAATTGAGCAAGTGTCTATGAGCTTTCCTATCTATGAAGACACCAAGCCATTCATAGACAAGGATATCAAGATGAAATGGTAGCAACATCACAGTGAGCAACACCATCAGCATACACAGAGGGTAGTAGACCTAAACGTGACAAATTCAAGAGGAAGGTTGTCAACAACGTAGAGGTGGAGCAAAGCTGCAAGTTCAAACCAGATCCACTCATGATGAAAGCAGATTTGGAGACTAAAGCTATGAGGCGACAGCGTGACAAGGGGATCACGCAAAGGCGGAGAGAGAAATAGAGAAGGAGTTGCATGAGCTGAAGGAGAAACTCAGAGAAGAACATGATCTGCACATACGAGAGAAGCAAGCACAACAGGAACATGTACAATAGGAGGTGCAACATGCACAGACTGATGAAACTGCACCCATACAAGATATACACCCATCCTAGTAGCTGACACAAAGCAGATAGGGTGAGCAGTGTTTTCGATCACATGTGCAGGTGTTTAGGAGCATGGATGTCATTGTGCACACAAATGTGATCCCATCCATTGGAACACTCATTGAGGCGAAGACAAAGAACTAAGTCCGACTGGAGCTGGACATGTACTTTGACGAGTTGATCATAGCCACCAGCACACACTTGGAGATCAACACAGACACTATGCAATAGTATGTTGTTGTTCCAGTTGCACTCAAGACTATGATGCACATGTTATCAGACGAGTTGGACAGAGGAGCCAAAGCAGTGTACCCATATGCAATGGAGGCAAGAGTTCGCTTTCAACAGGATGTCACCATTGAGCATGTGGACACCATCACGGCCTACCAAGCTTGGCATCAACTCACCACCATTGATCTTCATGAGGATGTCAAAGATTTGATCTTCTCATGACTGTCTGAGACTTAGTGATGTCTTGCATGTCCTACTCAAACCTATTTTGTCTCACGTGTGTACATGTACAGATTATAATGTAACATCTTGTAAAAGTGAAAGACCAAGTGTCAATTGTCGAATGTAACAGTCATGTAGTAGTTGAAGAGTCATGAGGGTAGGTGAAAAGTCACAAAGGGGAATGTCAAGGGTCACCCTACCCTTTGCTATTTATAGAACCTCATAACTCATTGTATGGGCTTTTGGGAGCCAAGATTCCTATAGGTGTTTCTTAGAGAAAGCTTAGACTATATTGTAACAAGCCTTGTTTTATCCATAGTGCAGAGCTAGTATATATCTTTGAAGGAGCAGGCAGCAGTGAATGTAACATTTCGTTGTTGGGCCTAGTAGTTGGACATGGTTGCATGTATGATTGGATTTCATGCAACACATTTCATGCATATGTTGTTATTGTATTTCTGTTTTCTTGGTTATGCTAACGATATATGTAGTTGTTTTCTTACACATGTATGTATGGATTCTTTCTATATATGTATGTATGAATCTTGTTGAGATGTGCTGTTGGTTTAACAATCACTTTGGATCGTCGTTTTACTTGCCTTGTAGCTTTTGATGTATCTTTGCTCTTGTGTTCCCTTCCAAGCCGCGTGTTTCCATAGGTTTCCAAGGGGCACACTTATTCAACTTTTCGTGTGTTAGAACCCTTCATGCACCTTCCTTAGCTTACTACACTGGTCACACCCTTGCTTCCAACAAGGACATCTTACTTGCCTCTACGCGTAACCACAGTTAAGGCGATATCGTACAACCCACTGCTAGGAATCCTACACCAAATAGTCTGAGGTTTTGTTGGGACTTCTTACCGGGGAGATCCCCTGACATGTTGGCGGGTCCAACACTGCTAATAGAATGTTAGTGATTTGCATGCTAATTTTAAAAAGTGTTGATTCTGCATCAGGCCCTTTTTTTGAAAGCCTTATTTTTTTACTTTAAATTTTCTAATGTATTAAATGTGAATAATTATTTTCTAAATTTAACAATTTTTAAAGTGGTCTTCTTCTTCATATTTTCTTGTTTTTCTTTTAATTTTTTTTGTAGTGAGGTTTTTATTTTTTTGCACAGTTAAAGAAAAAGGTCGATATTTTAAAGTTCGATATTCTACATATTTATATATCGTTAATTAATTTTTCAATGCACATCAAATAATTGTCTATAAAACAAACAATAATTTTTAACAATTGACATAAAAGTACACATTTTGAGCATAAATGTAACTAAAAACTTACACATTTTGATAATGTTTTGCTAGAAATGACATGTCAAAATCACAATTTTTATAGGAAACATTTAACAAAAAATGGTTAAATAATAGTTTTTTTATGAATTTCATGTCAAAAAATAATAATAATCACAATTTTTTTCAAAAAATAATGGTTCACATAAAAATTAAAGTGAAAATCACATAATACAAATATTGAACATATAACAACATTAACTGAATACTTATTCTTCTCATAAAATGTCAAAGTCAAAACATTACAAGTATAACTAATTAATAGTTACAAAAATTGAGCTTGATTTCCAAACATAACTTAAATTTAATCAACAATATCACTTAATCCAAACTCTTCATCCTCTAGAGTTTCATCATTGTCTTCTTCCATAATATGTTTTGCTTCATTTTTCTCATTTTTCTCTTCTGATGGATCTTTGATGTCTATGAATCTCCCAATGTATGCCTCTCCAATCATTCCATCTAATGGTGGTTGAGGTTCCTTTGCCTTTTTGCCACACGTGATTCCTTAAAATTCCCTTTCCTCAACCCAATTTCTTGCATTGCATCTAGAAGAAATTGAAGAGCATTAATTCTTTGCTGAATAAATTTGCACTGTACTGGGTCTTTTTCAATGGAAATGTAATTTCTTCCTTTTTGCAGGCAACATGCTAGTGTTGTACCTAATTATCAAGCACAAAAGAATTAATGAAGTAAATTAGTATAATGACATATAAATTAAGAAATAATATATTGAAATTCAATTCTATATAATAAAACTTACTTGAGCCTGAAAATAAATCCAGAACCTAATCTCCTTCATTTGAACATAAGTTTATAAGATAGTTAATTAATGACTATGGTTTTTGATAAATGTTAAATATCTCTCATTTTTCTTCTTTATCTTCATATTTTAGTTTTTTCCCAACAACATCATAAACAAGTACTTGGCTATGATGTTTTCCATCTACCCAATTAAGAAGCATAGACTTATAGCTATCATCTTTTGTCCAACTATCAATATGGATGAACTCAAAATAATTTATAATTGGTTGATTTTCACGGTTAAGAAGATTTGACTTTTGCATGTAACATGAAATAGTAAAAGTTCAATTAACTTGTACATAAATGCATTTTTTAACATTAATAAAACATACAATTTCAACGTCTTACCATGTAAGCTGCATCCTTGAGTTTGTTTTCCCCTTGAAGCTTGTCAATAACATTTCCAATTATGTGTCTGAATGAAATGTAACAAATCTCCATGTGATGATGTGACTTCTACAAATCCCACAACCACTTTACTAGGATCTTGATAAGTATAAGGGTCACTGTCATAGTCAATGTTTGAGATATTGAAACCATGGGGAATATCTGCAATAACTAGGGAATAATCCCTTTTAGGTATGATTTTAGCAATGTATTCATAGTCACCTTGTATTACTTGATATTGAATAGTTTCAATCCCATTCCAAATGAAATTAGTAAGAGTTGGATCAAGTTCAACGTTCCTAAGACGTTGCTTTCTCAGCCTTTCAATCTTAATTTTTTCAATCAAGCTTTTGAAACTATCTAGTGCTCCATTTTCATCCTTCCTCATCTTTAATAAAATAAACAAATATATGTATAAGTTATAAAATAAAAATAGTATATATATGAATAAAAATAAATGTATAAATCAACATACCTTCTTAAATGCAAGATAAAAATCTTTTAGTGTTGATGTAGAACTTGCATCTGGGTAGTTGCGTATAATATCATCCCAACTATCTGTTAGACCCCTATACTACTAGTGTAACCCATTATTGTTATTAGTATAACCCACTTATTATATTGATGTACCCATGTAGTGCCCATATTGTTACTATTGTGCCCCATAGAAGCCCACTATTGTTATTATTGTGCCCTTACATTATTATTGTTCTGTCGGCTCTGATTATGTTATGACCCCTTAGACTCCTATATATAGAAAGGAGGTCTTTTCATTTGTATCATCCAAGAATTGTTCATTTATTTAATGTAAAGGAGGTTGCCCCCTCAAAGAGGCTGAATTCTAAGGCATTGATCTATCTTTTCTATCTTTTCTTGAGCTGGTTTCATAACATTTGGTATCAGAGCTTTGGATTCTAGGGTTTCGTTGCTCTAAATAGGTCATCGTGGCATTTTCGCTATAACTTTCTTTCTGCAACGTTTCAGAAGTTGCAAAAAAACCCATTTGAGAAGAAATCGCACTAAACCTCAGGTCCGAATTTCAGAACTTTTCGCACTATATTTGTGAAGATATGATCTGAGGAAGCTAGTCTTTTTGCAGACTCCTGAATTACATTCCAAACAGGTGACCTGGGGAAAATCGTCATAACTTTGTCTCTGGGGATCGGATTGAAATTTCATAAGAAGGTACATAAAGAGGACGGACTATAGTTTCTTTTATGAATTTTTCAGATCCAAAGGTTGAAACAGTGACTCATGGCATGTCGTACAAGTTCGCTCTACTGAACTAGTCTATAATCAGGTCATCTTGGGAGATTGTGCATAACTCTTTCTTTGAGAATTCAATTTGGATCAGACTGGTGGCATTGGAAAGAGGATGCAGAGGGCTACTACAGGTCACAATTTCAGAACTTAAAGATCCGAAAGTACAGAGTTATAGTCATTTCAAAGTCGAGCTCCTAAAATCAAGAAAAAACAAGATGAGGAAGTTTGATGGCAAGGATCCGGTAAATTGGATACTTCAAATGGAGCAATATTTTGATCTACATGGTGTAAAACTGTTACAAAAGGTATGTATTGCATCTTCATATTTAGAACCAGATCAATTTTTATGGTACAAAGGGCTTTGTTCTCGTAAACAACTTGTTACGTGGTCAATTTTCACAGAGGAAATGAGAGCACATTATGAGGATACAAAGAGCAACACCTTCTTTAGAGCAACACCACAACAATTAGAAAGAGTAAAGGGGCTTTGTGACATAATGGAAAGAAAAATTATGGAAACCAGGAAGCGTACCCCTCACAACTATAAAGATGGAAGTGTTGTTTCTCCTAGCCTTCCACAACCTACAAGGGTTACACCACAACAAATAGAAGAAAAAAGAGAAAAAGGGCTTTGTTACAATTGTGATAGAAAATGCACTAAAGGTCATAAGTGTGCTGAGAAGAAATTATTTTACATAGAATATGAAGAGGAGGAAGAAAAGGATCAAGAAACAACAAAAGAAGAAGATATACGCCAGGACCCCACCCCAGAGAAAGAAGAAATGAATCAGACCATATCTTGTAAAGCATTGGCAGGAATTACCACTCCTCAAACTCTCAAGATAGAAGGACATATCAAGAAGAAAAAGGTGCAAGAAGTGAAAGATCACATCGAGAAAGAAGAAATGAATCCAACCATATCTTATAATTCATTGTTCGAAATTACCACTCCTCAAACTATCAAGATAGAAGGACATATAAAGAAGAAAAATGTTCAAGAAGTGAAAGATCACATCGAGCATCAAGAAATGAATCCGACCATATCTTGTAAAGGATTGGAAGAAATTACCACTCCTCAAACTCTAGAGATAGAAGGACATATCAAGAAGAAAAAGGTTCAAGCAGTGAAAGATCACATCGAGCATCAACAACAAGTTCTCCAACTTTTAAAGGATAACACCACTTTGATGCAAAATCAAACGAAACAACAGGTAGATCAACATCGTAGTGAAAAATGTTTTGATGTAGGTGATTGGGTATTTTTACTACTACATCTCAAGCAAGCTATTTATGAGAAGGAAATTTTGGCAATACTACATGCACTTAAAAAATGGCGACCTTACCGAATGGGAAGACTCTTCAAGGATGAGGATGTGGAAGCATTGTTTTGTGCTATTTATATTATCCAACCAAATTGGATAAACGAAGCAAGGGATGAAAATTATGGCCACTTATTCAAAAGTTGCAAAAGATCCCAATTCAAACAATATTGCCAGAAATTAAAGAGGAAGGAAAAATCATATTGGAACCTGGAGCAGTCACAGAAACAAGAACCCAACAACTACGAAAGTGATCAATTTCAGAGTATCTCATCAAGTGGAAGAACTTACCCGTTGAATATTCCACATGGGAGGACAAGAATTTTATACGGAAGCATCAAGAACTACTCAAGCGTTGAGGACAACGCTTTTTGAAGGAGAGGGGCATGTTAGGCCCCTATACTACTAGTGTAACCCCTTATTGTTATTAGTATAACCCACTTATTATATTGATGTACCCATGTAGTGCCCATATTGTTACTATTGTGCCCCATAGAAACCCACTATTGTTATTATTGTACCCTTACATTATTATTGTTATGTCGACTCTGATTATGTATTACCCCTTAGACTCCTATATATAGAAAGGAGGTCTTTTCATTTGTATCATCCAAGAATTGTTCATTTATGTAATGTAAAGGAGGTTGCCCCCTCGAAGAGGCTGAATTCTAAGGCGTTGATCTATCTTTTCTATCTTCTCTTGAGCTGGTTTCATAACACTATCTTCATTAAAAAATTTAACCATTTGTTCTTGTATTTTCAGGTAAACTTTGTGACTGAATAGATAAAGTAAAAAAAGTTAATATAATGATATATATAACAAATACTACCAAGAACAATATGTTATATTTAAAAGAAAATTATAATCTAGAAATAAGTAAAAATAATTCAACAAACTTACTTTTCAAATTCCTCACACATTTCGTCCAATGATAATTCCCCTCACTTCACACGAGATAATATTGTTTTGACAAGTTTTTCATCCTTCACTCCTTGCAATGCTCTCCAAGTTGTGATAGTCATATCTTCTGGAAGCTGCTTCATTTCAGGACCTGATTTACTGCTTCTACATATCAATGATTTAGACTTTTTGACCTTTTGGTTTTTAATGCCAATGTTCTCCCACATGCTAAAATTCTCATTAATCAATTCCATATCTCTCGATTTCTAAATTCCAACTAGAAAATGTTATCAGTACTTCTAAATATATCATAATGTACTTTTTCACCTTTTTAATTGATTTTTTTCCCAATTTGATAGCCTATTTCCATACAACATCTTTTTCGAAATTCTAGACTAACATTTATCTTATCCCCATCACATTTTTCTTCAAATTCATTATGAATAAGTCTAACCCTTTGGATGATATTCATAGACATCATATATTCATTATTTGTATTATGATCCCATGCCAATAACTTTTCTTTTGTATCTGATAAACCAACATAAATGATACATTTCATTGTTTCAAAATGCTGGTTATTGGGATATTCCTCCATCAATTTCCTTTGAGCTTCGACAAAATGGTTCCCCTCAAGCACATGCTAAATGTATTAAAAAAATTTGACTTATCAAATGCTTCTTTGTTGGGAACTTGAACTGGATCAACAAGAAGCACATAATCAACCACATGAGCATATGGATTGTACCTCATCAATGTTTCAAGTTGTGAACATGAAGGTGGTGTGGCTTTCTAATTTGATATTTAAATTGTTCGTCACTTGACTTATAGATTTGTCTTGCATTAATATGAAATGTACGACCACTCTCAATTAGGTTTGTCTTTGTCAAGTTATGTCGAATGGCATGTTGTTTTGTTTTAATAATGCCATCCTCTAAATCAGCTCCTAATGTAATGATTTCCCTGCTTTCTTTTTAATTTTCACTAGAATCTTCACTGTTGGCCTTGACTATTTTAGGATGATCAACTTTCATTTTCTTCCTCCTCGTTTCTTCTAGATAAGTAACATTCTCATCATCAATTAGAAAAGAGACATTCGTGGGAATTTTTACTTTTGGTCTTTTATGACTCTTCTCCTTTCTAAAATCAGTTCTAATCTCATCCTCATTAATGGAAACATATTCTTCGGCGTTAGTTTCAACTTCTTCATCTTCAAAAGTAACTTGTCTAACTTTGCTAGATTTATCCACTATAGACTTTATTTTTGGATCCCTTGGAAGTAGTTTTATAGATCATGAATTACTATTTTTTTCTTGTTTTCCATATCTTCTTCTAACCCTAAGTAGAAACTGTTGACAGCATTCATAATATCTTGCTCTATAAAATAAATGCCTCCCAACATAACTGAAAGATTTTCAATAAAATTCCGTCAAACAAAATATCATATGTCAATAAAAACTAAGCTATAAAAATATAATGGTACAATTACATTAACGCAAAACACATATATATAAATAGAAATACTTCTGATATCTTGTGCAATCTCATTTATGATTTTTTTACACATCTTTGTAGATTCATCTATCATGTCATACATTGACAATGATAAATGATATTTAATCTTGTCATGTGACTTGGGTAGTTTTTTAAGTATATAAACAACTTAAGTGCCTGGTGCCAAACAGATGTCTAGTACTTTTCCCAACACCTCCTAAAGTCCATTATCGTTAGGGATATCAACATATAGATATATCTCCAGATGTTTTTCGCCTTCTCCATCTTTCACATACTATACATTTTCTATATGGTTCACTTCTTGTGATTTCTTCCAGTAAGAAATTGTCTTCTTATCATTTGAGGCACTTGATATATTTGTAGTTATTAGCTCAGGTTTTGTTCATTCATCAATATTTTTTGAGGATCCACCTTTAATTTTAGTAGTCTTTGGTCTAGAAAGATTCACAGAAATCTTCCTTGATGCCATTTTCCTGCAAAAAATAAACACACACACACACACACATATAAATCAATAAATTACAAAAAAAACAATAGCTTAAGTAAACAAACAAAATGAAACAAAATCTAAAAACAAAAAATAATCATAAGTCATAAATAATTTTTAAAAAATAACCTTTAAAAAAAAATAAAAAAAAAACAATGGCTTGCCAACCCCATGGGCCCGTTGGGTGCGAGGGGCAACGGGTTTGTGGGGGTGGAGGCCCGATTCTAAGAATCGGCCCTCACCCTTAGCGGGCTGGGCCGCAGGGGTGGGTAATGCCAATGGGCACGACCGGGCCCACCACGCCTACTATTGACGTAGTGGCCTCCTACTTACTAGGTGCTTGTTGGGTAAGCCTCATTCATTTAAATTTTTAATTTATAAAAGAAATCTAAATTTCATTAATAAAAAGTTAAATATTATTTTACTAGAATATATTTTGGTCTCGTATTTTACATGAAGATAACAACTCAAATGACACATAACTACTAGTAAACCTATGGCAGTTTAATACTTGCACACAACAAAAGGGAAACTAACCTTTCAAATGGGATAATATTATGTTGAATATGTTGTCGATAACAATGTAGCTACTCCACAAAATAGCTCCAAGTATTTTAACGAACCTGGAAAATCCTTTATGTGATGTGAGGAATAGTGATAATGAAATTTATGATATAGTGGAAATTACGGAAATGTTTTACCACACAGTGAATGTGGTATTAATTTGTTTTTATAAAAACTTTAACATATAAATCTTTTTATGGCAATATAGTAATTTATGATAAAGATAACATTACGGAATTGTTTCACCGCATGGTGAATGTGGTATTAATTTTTTTAATAAAAACTTAACATATAAATTGTGTTATGGCAATATAACAATATATTTTAAATGTGTGATAGAAGATATAATAAAAATTAAAAGAAATATTCAATTGTCTTGTAAATGTTATATAGTTTAAGTAAAAATTAATTTAGGTAAAAGATTTAATTTACAATTTTAATTTAAAGATTTAGTTTAAAAGATTAATTTCATAAGAAAATTTTAGATATAATTTTTCAATAAATTGTAGAAGAACATTTTGGAGAGAAATACATAAAACAAAATTTTTGGAGGGAAAATTTTTGGCGAAAAATTTTAGAGGGAAATTTTCATTCTTTAAGCTATATGTTATCATTAAGAGAGAGTGCATTTGTATCATTCAACCTCTTCTATTTGACAGGCATGGATTATTCTGATAACAAAGTTTTTCTTTGTGAAGCATCAACATCTTCGTCGTGTAATGACGCTATTCATATTGATGAATACAACGGAAATTATTTCACTATGAATAGAGAGTTGAATCTTTCATTTAGTCCTAATCCTATGGACTATGCGAGCAGCACTGATGAAGGGCAGGATGAAGAATTTCAAATAAATAAAGATTCATGGTTTCCAGTTAATCCTAATCCTATGCACTATGAGAGCAGTAGTGATGAAGAGCATGATGAATATTTTCCAATAAATAAAGAGTCGCGGCTTCCACTTAGTCATAATCCTATCACTAGTACAAAATGACTAATTAGTTACTAAAAAGAAAATTAAAATTTGCATATAAATGACCATTTTTTAGTCAGTGACCAATAGTAGCTAATTTATAATATCTTATAACGCAACCAAATTTTAGTCATTTTTAGTTTAGTCATTAATTGGTTTCCTCAATTTTACCATCTAGTAGAATATTTAGTCATAAATTTGGTCATTAACTTTGTATTGGTTTAGTCATTAATTATCGCAATTAATAACCAAATATACAACAAAATATATTACTGTATGAATCCTTGAGAAAACCAATTAATGACCAAAGAAATATGACCAAAATGATGGTCGCATTATAACATATTGTAAATTAGCTACTAATAGTCATATGTATGCAAATTTTAGTCATCATTTGAAACCAATTAATGACCAAAAAAATATGACTAAATTTTAGTCATGTTATAAGATACTGTAAATTAGCTACTAATAGTTCTATATATGAAAAATTTAGTCATCATTTTAATAAAAAAATTATCATTTGCATTAGTCATTTATATTTTTTTGGTACTTTCATAGTCATTATAAAAACAACTGATTTAGTAGTTTCTATTCATTTCATTTAATTTCATTCATAATCATTATAACCAACTAATTTAGTCATATATTCATTTTATTCGTGTTCATCATTAATTAATATAAACTACTAATTTAGTAGTTTTAGATTTATTTTATGTGTTCATTATTAATCAACATAAATTAATTAGTATGATTTTGTGACTAAATTTAAAAAAATGCCATACAATGTGCATGTTTATCTAATATGATAACACAAAGTTACATATGTTTATTACAAAACTAAAAAATATCAAGTGCAAATAAAAATAGTTTCAACCATATAAATTTTATTATATAAAATATCAAGTATTACAATATGAGTTTCCAACTTAATATCGGTTGGACAACAGTTTACACATGAAATATTGTTTCATAATTTCAAAACATTATCACTGTGTTGCCAAAGCATTGCAAGTGAATTCACCAACTCTGAAGGCTTTTCCATCAGTCTCTATGAGTGTTTCTTATGCAAGATATTGGCTCTAAGGGTTTCACTAGACAAATTCTTTTCTCTCTCATTTTGCATTTGTCACTCTAATGTTATTATTGTCCTTCTTCTTCAATTGTTGCTTCTTACCATCAATATTGAATTACTCTCCTGAAAATGAAAGAAGATACAATGTGGAGTATAAGACATGAAAGATGATGAATAATTGAATATAAAATAAAGTAGACTATAAGAGATTTATACGACATATACCTCAACATTTGATAGTGGCCACTATCGGCTAGATGACCTATATAAACAAAGAAAATAAAATGTCACCATAGAAAATAAAACCTTAGGAACTTAGTATCAGCTTTCAACAAAACATTAGGCACAATCATACCAACTAAGTTACATGTTAAAAATATTAGGCAATATATAACTTGTGAAAACAAATGAAAAAAAAAAAAAAAAGATCAGTGTTAAAAATATCTTTATTGCTTGTTCTAAAAGAGTCATGTTCCTTAAATTTGGATATTCTTTTGCCCACAATAAAATTTCCTCGTTATTATGGCCTATGTTTTTAGGATCATGAGATTGATCCAACTCATATTTGATTGTGGAGAAAAAATGATTCAACTTTCCAAGATGAGTACCTCACTTGATTGAATGCAGGTGGTAGTTGTGAATAGTGTCAAAACCTTAGGGAAGCAAAAAACTAAGGCCTAAGAAAATATATCACCGCTTGTCCATTGAAAGAAAAAATTTCAATCCCACAATGGCCTCTGGGAGTACATTTCGTTGGATGGATATCACACTCTGAGAGACGATTGTCTAATACACAGAGAAATATCCATATATCATCATAATGCCCCTCACATTCATACCCTATAGTTGTGTCTTATAATATTAGTCATATTATACTATTTAATTATAAATTATGACTATCAGATAATTATTAGTTTGAATAATTATTCTGAAATTGTGTTTTTGGTATTTATGTACTATGAAAATATTTGGAAAAAAAGGTACTTTTTGTGACTAGTTAATTTCGTGTGAATATAAATACACAAGAAATTATGGTGCCTCGGTGTTTCTCTAGTGGTTATCTGCTCATTGTACCAATTGCTCCCATGTCCTCTACTGCTTTTGGTGAATTCCTCTTTGATGATGTCCAATGCCAATGCAATGGACATTTATCCTCAATATTTTTTTTGAGCCAGAGGGAAGCTCCACAAGTAAAAGTAGCCTCAAATATATTATCAGGGGCCAAAATGCAATAATTATACGACAAGCCAAGAAACATTGCACGTTAATCATCTTCCCTTTAATATTTATTAATAATTTCTTTGCATGATCCTGTAATACTAAAGTGTCAAGTAGGGACATTTAAATTTAGTCATCCATCAATATCAGCTTTGAGAATTCTTAGTAGTTAATACTTCCTATTACACACACAGTAGATCACCAAATTCAATGATAGCAAGATACACACAACAAAAATGAAATTAAAAGAAATGCTAGGAAGTCAAATGCGACTAATGTTGAGTCAAGAAAATTCCAATCCCTTCACATTAGCAAGGAATTCTTAGGGACTAAAACAGAAAATCCTTCCATTACATCATTTTCACCTTTTCTTTAATTTCTTTAATTGAGAGCATAACTTTCAATATATATATATATATATATATATATATATATATATATATATATATATATATATATATATATATATATATATATATATATATATATATATATATATATATATATATATATATATATATATATATATATATTGAAAAAGGTCTTAAAATCCTAACAAATGCTCGACTGGTTGTCGTATCAATTAAATAGAAAGGCAATCGTTCGATATGATTTTAACTTGTAGAATATATTGAAGAATATGAAGCTTTCTCATCCCTTGCTCCTAATCAAATTGTAATCTGTGGATTCCTATCAAGTAATCAATTTCCCTCCAAGATAGTTAAGGGATCACTTTGGAGAAGGAATTCTAGAAGCATTGGGATAGTAGAAATTGAATTAACTAGGAGGAAAATGAAGCACTTTAGTGGGTGCTCCAAAATATTTGAACGCAACTGAAAATGATTTTATACTCCCTCCACACATTTTAAAACAGAAACCATTCAGCTTCATTTCATTTATTTTCCACCTTTATGTAATATTTAATTCTTTGAGCAAGGATAGAGCATTAATAACTATTGTCATGAAAGAGGACTCTTCAGAATCCTAATAAGTTAGGTTCTAACAAATAAAAAATTTCATGTAGTGAATAAAACTTACATGGTAGATTTCAGTTATTAAAATGACAACTTTATTCTTAATCTCATTACAACAAAAATAAATTCAACCCTAACTAGTTGGGATCTAACAAATCAAGAATTTCATGTAGTAAAATAAACTTACATGGTAGACCTCAATTATTTACAATGACAAATTTATTCTTTATCTTATAACAACATAGATAAATCCAAGAGTACATATATATTTCATTAACTAAGACAAACTTTGAACACATTCTAAGATTTCATAGAAATATAATGATACGATTTACCTATAAGACATAAGAAAGCTATCTACATCTAGCACCCGTCACTGGACAATAGTGTTATTGAGACACCATCTCATGGAATTAGATTCATGTAGATAAACAGTGCTATAGAGATACCTTGCAACACCAATTCAACACTACCTTCAAGCTTCAAATTCATCAATTGATTTACTTTAGTAGCAAATTCTAGTGGGATTTCATTAAATACAACCCGAAAAAAGCAATTTATGATAGTTGTCATTGCCTTCTTTGGTTCTCTCCCCCTCTGGAAATAGAATAACTGATATTCCCCAATTTTTGAGGTACTTGATTCATGTTCAACATGGGCTATTGCGTTCTTCACGTGGAAAAGGTTGCAAATATTAGATGTATAATTGAAACAAGCATGCAATTCAAGGTTGCTCCTAAAGTCTCTTGGTTGAATTATAAAACACCATCTAATTAAAACATGATATATGGTAGTAACAAAAACCTACCCAAGATCCCACTTAAGAATTCACAATGTTGCAAATAGGAGATGTCTTAAACAATATCAACTATTTAATTACATAATCACACTAAAATAGACAAATCTTAAAAATGTTGAAAAGTGTGAAAAAAATTGAGTTGGAATATTATAGTTATGTTAGGGTAGATATGGCTATGTAAAATGTAACTTTTATCTAAAACGCGTAAATGTAAATTCTATAGCTACATGAAATGTAACCTCTATATAAAAAAGTGGAGTTGAAATATTATAGTTATGTTAGGGCAGATATAGCTACGTGAAATGTAACTTCTATATAACATTCTAAATATCCTATTTTAGTCATTTAAGAGACTAACATTTTTTTTTTATCTTTGGTTAATAACTAAATACTCCACCCAAAATAACATTGAATTGGTTCTTCACTAACCAAGGAGAAATTTTTTAAAACCAGTGTGAAAATGCTTACTCATTCCCCTTCCATATTTCTATGCACAATAGGATACAATATACATGAGTTATAAGTAATATGATGTTTACATCATATATCAAGAGAAAATTTCTCATCTCATTAACTCTTATCTTATAGTTTGTGATGGATATAGCCTTTAAAATTATGAGCCATCCTTGTCATATCATATATTTAATGATGGATATAGAATTTAAAAGCATCAACCTTGCTTGTTATTTTATGTACGGTCAATTTAAATGGAAGTGCTCATAATTTTATTCAATATTATCCTGTACAACTGGAAATAAAATAATGTGGGGGTGGTGTTTCTAGTTATTTTCAAACTTGTTTTAATTACCTAAATTTAACCTATTTAAAGTAAATAGTTGCAATGACCATCTTATCTTCAAGTCAGTAACTTTTCTTGAGGGCATATTCATGACATCCACCATCTCTGAAAATTATGAAATATTAGTAGTATATTGCACTAAATATACATTGTTGGAATAAATTCTTTTGTTGTGTTTTTTACTCCATGTCACAAATGTATTGATATTTTATGATTCTTGGTTTTGTTTTCCATGCTAAGACTGGGTTCATCATGCCTGCTAGGATTTTGAGTTGTACACACATCATATTGCTCACTTCTAATTGTATAAAAAACAGAGAGTATGCACAATGATATGTAGTGACATGTGGGTGTCTATTTTACGCAATGATATGCTTGATTTTTTAACCCATTCCAATCCTACCACAATGAAATTAAGAGAGACAAGGACACAAGAAGGACTATCAATAAATGAAATTAGAGACTTTAGAATGCAACTCAAATTGTACCTAAATGTAACGATAAGTACTTGCAGCTGCCTGGTCACTGATGAGCATCAAATCACATTGTGAAAAATTCCTTGCATTGTGATAATTTGGTTGCACCTGCACAAATCCTCTGTAGTAGTTCCTTGACTTGCCTATAGATATAATTTTAGAAACAATCCTACTCCTGCAATTCTTCCCTATATGGATCATCTTTTTTCACCCATATTGATAGTTATTTTTCAAGGCAACAGAATAGAACTCTATGATTCCATCATTGCCTTGAAAACAATGCTTGAGTATTTCCAGATGATTTTCAAACTAATCTCTACTCAGGTCCACGAATTCGTTGATTTGTCTCCATCACACAAACCTCTCTTCGTAATAAAATTATAAATGCTATGTTTGCATTCCTCATCCCTGACATACCAATTCTTTACAGTGGAATACTTTATCATTATTCCCTTGGTACAATAGAGATCCACTATTGTGGCATGGAGATGATTGGTGTCATAAAAGGGTGCAGTGCATCCTTCAATATATGTCACAAAACTCCTCTCACCTCACAGAACTCCTCTCATCTACAACAATAAGAGTCCTCTCAAACTGCCTAATCTCCATCTCATTCATCCTCAAATCAATGGATATTTCCATGGGTCACAAAGTGTTCTTGGGGATTTAATATAAAGAGCTATCACTAAAAAAAAAATACAATGCAACATAATAGTTATGAACAGGAGGAACAACCCTGCCAAGATACTTCCTAACTAGATCAAGATGCTCCCAAATTACCTATTATAATGACCAAAAGATAACCTCAACTACCTATAGAGTCTACCTATGCATGGTAGCGATGAAAACACTGTCAAAAATAACATCTACAACAATGTTGGTCAATATCTTCTTCTAGTCAAGGGCATGCCCAACTTTTGAAAAGTATCAAGAAGGTCAAGGTCCACCTCATCCAGGATCCTCTTCTTCTTCTACTCTCTCTGTTTAGTTTCAAAATAATAACAAAGGCTTTGGGAATTGATGAGTGGCTAGAAGTTATCAAACCATTTGGGTTCTTCCATTTTTAATCATTTTCTATGTGCATTGAGTCTAAATTGCAAAATCCATTCAGGTTCCTTCTTTTTAGTTTAAATTAACCTAAGCTATGGAGAGTTGTAAGGTTTATTGGAAAAAGTATATTCTACTTAAAATATAGTACAATGGTTTAAAACTATAGGCATTGAGATCAGAATCTAAGCATGAAACAAAATTTTATTTATTTATTTATTTATTATTATTATTATTATTATGTTCATGATTACAAGAAATTTTAATTTCATGTAACAATGTTTGAGTAAGGTCCAATATTTGCATCCTACCAGAAAATTTTCTTGCATCACTTGATCCCTTTGAATTTGGGAATGGTAGAGTCCATTACACAAACAATCAACCACTAAAACAAGGTGAAAATAAAAAATAAAATTTCATGCATTCTGACCCTAGAAAATTTTGGGAGGAGCGAACTAATCTCTACAATAAGGACATGCAGAATGCTTACTTGTCCATTGACTTTTGATGAATTGTTGGCCGCAATCAAGATCTGCATTATCATAATCATTAAACCCTTTGTACAATAAGGACATGCAAAATGCTTACTTGTGTGTTGTCTTTTGATGAATTTTTAGCCGCAAACAAGATCTACATTATCATAATCATTAAACCCTCAACTCTAGATGAAATTTATTTTTTAATCATATAAACCCTCGAAATTGTTTACCCATAAGAACAAAAATAATCTTTAGTAAAAAAGAAGAACTCTCTAGACTCCAAATTCATACCCATGTACAAATGGCCAAAAATTAAGATCTGCATTATCATAATCATTAAACCCTCAACTCTAGATGAAATTTATGCTTTGATCATATAAACCCTCGAAATTGTTTACCATAAGAACAAAAATCATCTTTAGTAAAAAGGAAGAACTCTCCAGAGTCTAAATTCATACCCATGTACAAATGGCCAAAATCTCCACCACCCAATGACCTTTCACTTCCTCCATCTAATAATTCATGCTCTCCTGAGGTATTTCCCATGAAAACTCCATCTGGGGTTCGATTCCCATGAAATCCATAGATCATGTTGATGGTCTTCATTCTTCTAGAATTTGTCTTCCTTCTTCTAGCATTTCCACGCAAATATCAACAAGGCAGAGAAAAATGCAATGCTACAATGTGATGTTGTAATCTGTGAATATTTTGTTTGAACCCAGCGCTAAAGTGGAAATAAAAAAGAAAAAAAAATATTTATAATGGAAAAATAAAATCAATATTTATAATATAAAATAAAATATATAAATTACAATTGGGTTAAATTATTTATTTTTAATAAGAATTTGTTATTTTTGCATAGGACGCTAAATTAAAGTTAAATTTGATATTGGGATGCGTTTAAACATTTAAATATGGCCTCAATTATTAATAAAAAGTTAAATTAATAAAAATAATAAAATTCAATTTGTTATATTTTTCTTTTATTATTAACTTGTGAATAGGCTTTGTTTTATTATTAACTTGTGAATATGCTTTGTTACAATAGCATGGCTTATCAATACTACAGGTCCAAAAACCATAATCTATTTCACAACCAAAATATTTTATAACAAGATTCTTAAACGTGGATATTCACCCCCACATTACATTAGATATTATTAACTTGTAAAAAATAGTCTTTGTGACAATACCATGGACTATCAATACCACATGCCCAAAAAACATAAATTATTTCACAATGAAAATATTTTATAAAAATATGACGAGATTGTTAACCATGGAAATTCACCCTCACTTTATCATGGATATTAACTTGTAAATCTGCTTTGTTGCAATACCATGGGTCAATACCATGGCTTATCAATACCAAATGCCAAAAAAACATAACTTATTTCATAGTAAAAATATTTTATTTTAATTTAATTTTACAACATTTTTTAAAATTGAATCTAAAAGGGGAAATGTTACAATTTGAGATATATCTAAACCCTCTATCCTCACGACTACTAAAAATATTCCCATATAAATGAAATTAAGGTTTTAATAAAATTAAGCTAAGATGGATCTAAGCCAGTTCTTTATATATATATATATGTGTGTGTGTGTGTGTGTGTCTTAGCTAAGAATCCAAGGGATGAGAGGAAGCAAATTGACAAATTATAATAGATTAAATATAGTGCATGATTTTTTAAAGTTTTTCATTATTTTATTTTCTTTGACATGATTGATATAAACTATAGGTTTAATATTTTACAACCAATTAAGTTTTTTTTTTTTTTTTTTTTTTTTTTTTTTTTTTTTTTTTTTTTAATTTAGATAATTTATTAAACACAATACAATGCGATCAAATTTAAGAGAGATTTGGGGATGGGTGGAGAGAGGGAGGTAGATAGTGAAAATTTTGGAGGGCAGAGAGACAGAGAAAGAGAGAGTGATGGGGGGGAGAGGGAGTGAGGTGGGAGAGAGGGAGCGAGAGGAAGGAAGAGAGAGGGGAGAGAGAGAGATATGGAGTTGGTGTGGGAGAGAGAGGGAGGAAAGAAAAAATACATATAGAGATGGAGGTGGAGAGAGAGAGGAGTGAGAAGGGAAAGATGGAGAGAGATGGAAACATAGAGATGGAGAAGGAAGGAGAGGTGGGGAGATAATTATAGATTTGGATGGAAGAGAGAAAGAGAGAGAGAGAGAGGGAGGGAGAGTGATTGGGGGTGAGAGATGGAGGAAGGTGGAAGATAAGGGATAGAGAGGAAGGGAGATAGAGATTAGGAGAGAGGGATGAAATTGGAGGGGGCAGGAGAGGGAGGGAACAAGAAAAACATAGAGGGATAAATGTGGAGAGATAGAGGGGGACAAGGGAGTCACAGAGAGAGAGTGATGGAGAAAGGAGAGGGGGAGGGAATAGAGAGAAGGATATAGATAGAGAGGGAGAGAAGGGGAAGAGAGAGATAGACAAAGAAGGAAAAGAGAGGGAGATCGAGTGTGTGTATGTTTTGGGGGTGAGATAGAGAGAGGGAATAAAAAAGAGACAAAAATACAAATATAGATATGATATAGTATTATATAACCAAACTAGACCCATATTAACCCTATAACTATCAAGTGCCGAGAGGGATCCAATCTATCGAGGTGCAAACATTTCCTCAAGTTTTGCACTAGAAAAAAAGTTTGCACCTCAAGAGATTGGATCCCTCTCAGCGCTTAATATATCCGAGGTTAATATGGATCTAGGTTAGTTAATATGAAATTAAAGTAGTTTTTATTTGATATTATAGTCTTAAAGATTAAAATTTCTCTTCAAATTAATTTCAAATTGGAACTAGATCCAATTAGATTCAATGAATAGATTTAAAAAAAACCATAACATATTTTTGTATTATTAAAAAAATTAATTTTTAAATTTACAAATTATTAGAGATAAATAATTCAAATTTGGCTCACCTATACACCATGTGAGGATGAATAAGTGTTTAAGGAATGATAACCTTTCAAACAATCTTTAACAACCTTTCAACCCCCTATCACTTGTAAGTTTAGATCACTCGACACAATTAAGATGACTAACATAAAAAATTGATTCATATTATTGTAGTACTTGTTAGGTAGTTGTATTTTTGTTCTTAGACTAAATTAGTCATTCATGTTAGTCATTTTTAGTCGCATTACTTATTATCTAGTCACATATTTTAACTTGTGACTAAATTAGTGATATATGTTAGTCGTTTTTAGTTCGGTCACTTAAGATTGCTCATTTTTGGTAATATTTCACTTGGAAAAGTTGTGGTGACTAACGTTTTTAGTCACCTAGTCACTAATTTATCATTTTCTACTAGTGTATGGACTATGAGAGCAGCAGTGATGAAGAGCATGATGAAGAATTTCAAATGAATAGAGA
Organism: Pinus tabuliformis; assembly: GCA_031772625.1. NCBI lineage: Eukaryota > Viridiplantae > Streptophyta > Pinopsida > Pinales > Pinaceae > Pinus > Pinus tabuliformis. The sequence goes on from CM062816.1 coordinate 922,659,601, forward strand.
GTCACAATTTCCACTTAGTACTAATCCTATAGACTATGAGAGCAGTAGTCATGAAGACAATGATGAAGAATTTCAAATAGATAAAGAGTCACGATTTCCACTTAGTCCTAATCATATGGACTATGAGAGAAGTAGTGATGAAGAGCATGATGAAGAATTTCAAATGAATATAGAGTCACGGTTTCCACTTAGTCCTAATCTTATGCACTATGAGAGAAGCAGTGATGAAGGCCAGGATGAAGAATTTCCAATAAATCAAGAGTCACAGGTTCCACTTAGTCATAATCCTATGGACTATGAGAGTAATAGTGATGAAGGCCAGGATGAAGAATTTCCAATAAATCGAGAGTCGCATTTTCCACCTAGTCCTAATCCTAAGGACTATGAGAGTAGTAGTGATGAAGGGAAGGATGTTGAATTTCCAATAAATTGAGAGTCACATTTTCCACATAGTCATAATCCTAAAGACTATCAAAGAAGTAGTGATGAAGGGAAGGATGAAGCACTTAGTCCTTTTGAGAGCAGCAGTGACGAAGGGTAGGATGAAGTATTGAGTCCTAATCCTAAGGACTATGAGAGCAGCAGTGACGAAGGGAAAGATGAAAAATTTCCAGTAAGTAAAGAGTCACATTTTCCACGTAGTCCTAATCCTATGGACTATGAGAGCAACACTGAAAATGCACATGATGAAGAATATCCAATAAACATCAAGTCAAATTTTCCATTTAGTCCTAATTCTAAGGACTATGAAGATAACACTGAAGAAGGGAAATATGAAGAATATCCTCCAAGTCAGTATTTCAAAAGCACAGATGATCATAGTGAGGATAATATTCCTCATAGTGATGATACAACTTCTTATACAGATGATGATACAATGATGGATATGTTGCCAAGAAATATTGTATCGAGGAATAGGAGCAACTATCTTCCTATCAATCGAAGATGTTCTAGTTATACAAGGGTAGAGCATAATATCTCATGAGAAGAAGTTCTATCAGTGCTCTCATTTCAAGTGAATTTTGTCCAAAGGATTGCTTGAAACATATGGATTTCAAGTTTTCATTGGAGAAAAGGAAGAGATATTTGTCAGTGAATAAAATCATGCAAAATTCATATTTAGTGGGGTGCATGCAATCTACATTGTCAGGTTATGATTATGATATTGGGTCTTTATTTATCTATAGAAAGTCTTTCAAAATGTTTCATTCAATGGGTAATTTTCGTCTATCAAGAATCCAAGAAAAATTGGAAAAGGATCCCACATTTTATTCAGAAGTACGTCATAAACGACAGTTTGGGCCATTATCAAACACTGCAATGTCATGGATGAAAGAATTATTTTCAAAGCATGGAGAGTGTATGCCAAATAGAGAGACAATACATATTCCAGATAATTTCTCAAGATGAGAAATCTACAACTTATAAAAATAATATGAAAAAGGTGTTGAAGGAAATGGTCGTTTTATTACATATCAATATTTTGTGAAGATATAGAAGAAAGATTCAACAATGTCCATATTCCTAAGAAGACAAGGATGGGAATTTACAGTACGTGTGATTCTCTTAAATAAAAAAGGGATAAATGTGAAGGAGCAAAAAGAGGAAAGCATTCATAACATTAATTTTTAAAATTGTATAGTCATCAACTATGAAAACATATTTATTAATGACTTTCTTTTATGTTGTGTAGATTCCATTATCAAAGCGCTTCAAGAGCATCGTGAACAACAAAAAAGTGAAAGGAAAAAAGTTTCACAAGCATCGAAATAAGTGTTATGATGGTCCAAATAAATATTTGCGTTTGATAATTGATGGTATGGACCACAAGAAAATAATTCTACCACATTTCTTCGCACACCCAAAAATTTACAGGACGAAAATTTTATTCAGTATCACTTGGTCAGTTGTATGGTCTTCTATGGGAAAATGTTGCCAAGGGTATACTTCACAGCTCCAAATATTCATAATGATGGAAATATGACAATAACCATAATGCATGATGTGCTTTCTCATTGGTCTAGTAATCTTCCTGAAGTTTTGTATCTACAATTGGAAAACATTGGTCGTGAAAACAAAGATTATATTGTTTTTGGATATCTAAACATGCTTGTTGAATTGAGAATTTTTTAGAAGGAAAAGTTTGGTTTCCTTCTTGTTGGGCACACTCATGACCATATTGATAATATGTTCAGTCAATTTTAAATCACATTGAGGAGGAAGGATGTTGGGAGCTTGCCATCATTAATTGAATGTATTAAGCAATCATAGATGTTAGAGCCTATTTTTGATGTGTTGGAAGAAACTGTTGACATGCGAAGGTTTATTCTGGGATCGCATGGTGAGGAGAAATGCATTGAACAACTTAATGACATTAGCTTCCAACATCAATTTCGTATCAAAAAAATTGATGGGAAAACACTAATATGGGGCAAGAAGTATTCAACTATTGCAGAATGGGCGTCGTCATCAGGTTTGGCATTTTTAAAGTTCATTCCAGATCATCCAATATTTGCATCAAATATATTGTTATTACATTTAGATGTTGAAGTTCATAATGCACGCAAGAATGATAGAGATATAAATTATTCTGATTGCCTAGAAGAAATTAAAAAATGTATTAGATATACATATGAGTACTTTGATATTGTTGATTCAGTTTGGTGGGGGTATTTTTTCAATAATCAAAGTGATATAATTTGAAGAACAACAAATGATGATATACCTTTGAAAACTCCATTTATTTGGCCACAAAATGTGTCAAATGAGCATGAGGAAAGGAACATTATTGAACAACAACAATCTCAAGGTATTATTAATTCTTCACAGGTAGAGGAAAGAGAAATGTATATTGGTTCCAGAAGATCTTGTGCACAACGTGAAGCTATGGAAGACCTTTACAAGGGTTCAGTACAAGATATTAAGGAGGGTTTCATGATCGTAGTGCTATCAGATGGAGATCCCAATGGCTATCCATTCTGGGTTGCTAAGGTTATAAAGTTCATTACAGAAAATGAAGATCTTATAGGTGTTGAAGTACATTGGTATGCCACAAATACACACCCATTCAATGGTGTGCGCAACCCAGAGATGGTAGTTGATAAAAATTGGTGGAAAGAGAAAAAGAAAGGGTATAAATATAAATCGTCACTACAAAAACCTCTTAAAATTGGAGGATGTTGACATACTTGTTTATGACTTCAATTTAACAAAGAGAAGAACTCTTCACTTCAAGATGATAGAGATTCTAAAGAGGTTGTTACCATAAGAAATAGTGTTGATATGGGAGTATGTTGAAATCAGTCATAGATCCAGAAGAATTTTGAAACCTGGAATGGTGGGCATGCATGTGGACTCAGATGGGGCACTAGTTGATGAAAGAGAAGAATATGGAACATCTTCATCTACATCCAGTCTTTCATCTGAAGATGTGAATTATGATCGTGTGTGTTATACTCCTATACCAATAGGTGTCATATTTCATGATTGACTTATTGAGCTCTGTAATATGTTCATTCCTTTCCTGGTTGCAAAGGTTTTCCATATTATCAAAAAATAAAAATCAAAATCAAAAAATGTAAAAAATGTAAAGAGGGTATGCCCTAAAAGAAAAATTAAAGGGTAAAAAAGAATAGAATGGTCAAAAAAGTGAAAGAAATGAACCCAAAACAAAGAAATACCAGGGAAGTGTGCAAGACCAAAATGCCACTACTTTTTCATTTTCTGTAATAAGCATTGTGTGCAGCTTGTTTATTTATGCCACAATTGATGAATGGCCAAACAGCTTAATCTTGGCTAGTTCATATTTGAATTTCTTGTTTTAGAGATAGAGAATAAAATCTGACCAAACTGTTCAATCTTGGAAGATAAGTAGATAGGTAGAGTAAATAAAAAGGAGCTCAACAGTTAAATCTGAGCCCTTGGATGTAATAAGTGCAGATTTAGGTAGGTTCACCATGAAAAGAAAAGAAGATTGAAAATGGTTTGCCAGTCTAAGTGCACCTGAATAAAGAAGAAAAAATGCTAGGCCAAAGTAGGCAAGGTAGGTAGATGGTGTTGCAGAATGATACTTGTGATAGATTATGTCTCTAAATGTGTTAATCTTTATCTCTATCACAAAGTGTGAGGCAGACATTATACTTGATGCAGCTCAAGCAAGACGAGGTTAAATAACTAACTCCCCTTCATACTTTTCCCTAATCATTCACTAATTTCCCCTAAGTATTCAGGTCTGTGAAAAGACTAAGTGCTTAATATCACTCATAAACCACTCATTCCATTTCATAAAGTTTCCCTAAGTAAAAACCCTATTTTACTTAGGAAGATGCATGATATCACCTCAAAACCCCTTTTTTCATCCTAAGCCTAAGTTTAACTACAAAAGTCAATTGTTTTTAACTTAGCGCTTATTATCAATTCATTGTCATATTAACTTTTAATGTTTATTATATAATTCCTTTACAATATACTCATCTCATATTATATAATTATATTAAAAAACCCCGAATATTATTTATCCCCGCCTCGGTCGCATACAACCCTAAACGCTGTTTAAATAGGAATTAACGATTTCATTGGAAATTTGTTAAAAACCTTCCCGTGTGCACCATGGGATTAATTAACAATTTGGGTTAATTAATAACTATCCCTGACCAATCAAAATAGCCCCGATGCAATTAAAACATGTTATATCGTACCGGGCCCGCCACAGTTAACTCTCCACCATATCCCAATGCCCGTCCGCCATTTGATCATTCCATTCTCATTCGACGATGGAAAACAATATCATGACCCCCCTTACCTCCACCCATTAACTCGCGATCGCCCAGTGGTTTTGCGCCCGTACTCTGCCATGTGTCGCCCGTTTAGCCTGCTCGCTCGCCCTCCACTCAATACCACTCAGCCCCAAAAGCGGTGTGGGGTAAACCACTTACCACCTACTGCTGACATCATCCGCTGACGTCAGGTATAGTACTGCTGACATCATCCTCCTTCGCTCACGTCATTGGCCTTTGCTAACATCATCCACCCTCTGCTGACGTCATCCGCCCAATGAAATCCAAAATCCCGCCAAACCTTCATTTTGTGAAATAAATGATAAAAATGCCATTTTCGCTATAAAGCTCTCCTCCCCGCGCTCTCCTGCAAGTGACATCCTTTTCAGTTACAAACCGACACCCGACCAACAAAACTACAACATGAGCTCCACAACCAGCCATTCGACCTACATTTGTACCATTTTCTTCTTTTACGCAGGTATGTACCCAGTTTGCCATGAAACCCTGCAGTTTCGGTTCTCGACTGAAAATTCTACCAGATGGAGCTATTTACCAGATTGAGCAATTTACCAGACAGCAATGAGTAGGGGTCAAAACAGGTCGAAGAGTATCAGAGCAGTTAAAGAATATACGTAATAACAGGGCAGCAAGCACAGAGTTACCGAAGAAGACAGCTGCCAGCCAAATTATAGGGCCTACCTCCAGCACATTCAACAAAAATAGGACCAGCACAACATCAGTTTATCTTTTCCCTATTTTCAAGGCTAGCTATTTCTATTTTCTTGTAAACTATTATTAGTCATCCTAGATATTATCTCACTGAGATATTTGTTGTATAATTTTCTACATAAATACCCCCTCAAATGGAGTATTGAGGGTGGATTCCTAGACTTTGCTGTAATATTGATTTTTTGGAATAAAGAGCTGTTGGAATCAACTGTTGCATGGCTTACTGGATGAAGAATTGAAGTAGAGGACTTGTCACAGACTTCTTGAATCAACCACTGGATCAATAAGTCCTCTATATCTTGTGTTTTAAAGTTTTCTTAGTTTATTATATCATTTGTGTTTCACAATCTGAATGATAAAGAAAAGATTTAATTTCAGAATATGCTTGATTGCACTTTGTTTTCAGTCATTATTTTTCTCTATGTTTTCTTCAGAATTAGGATAAGCAGTGAAATCTTAATTGTTCCTATTTCCTAATTCTTTCATGTTGATTATTTTCTAAACAATACTTAACTGCTCCTTATCAGTAATCACCCAATTTCCCTCTCTAAATAGGTTGAAGGATTCTCAGCTGCCCTTCACCCCATTTGAGCCCATTCCATCTGTTTCCAATCTTTATTTGTTCCCTGTTTGACCACCTTTCTCTGTGAAACCATCCTATGTTAAGAAACCAAATCCAGAAATCCATCTTCTTTGACTCCATTAGCCCAATGGACTGAACTACTCTGTCTTACCTCTCTGCTCTATTGAATCTCACCACCCAAACTCAAACAAAACCCTTGAACTTCATAACTAGCCTAATATCTTTAAAAATAAAGATAAATCATAAAGAGAGAGCCCTCTCTGGATATAGATTGGCTAGATTCTATATCTAAAAGATTGGTTAGTGGTTACCTTAGCCTCCTTTCCCTTTCTTACAACTTTTGGGAAAACTTGAGTGATAACAGTGTGTAAGAAAATATGAGTGATTTTGAATATTTCTCTAAGAAAATTTATATAACTAACGTTTTCATCATATCTTGAAATACAAATTTTGATTTCCATATGATGTTAAATGAAGTTATGAGTCATTTTTATGTTTGTTGGATTATATGTTTTAATTACGATGAGTTTTATTTTTTAGAATATATACAATGAAACAATAACTTAGAGATGTAATTTATGTTTCATTCAATCTACAAGTATTGACATTTTGTTTAATTTAGTCATGTAATTTGTTCATAATGTCATGGTTTAAATGTGTTGAAAACTTAGAGTTTTTTAATTCTATGGTTGAAAATTTTCCAATATTTTTTTATCTTTAATGTTATGGTTGAAAACGATTAGAATTTTAGCAATATTTACTATCATGTTATTATATGTTTAACAACATGGATGAAAAATTATGGAATTTTAATGAGTTTCAGATCCCATTATTTTATCTTTATCGTCATTACTAAAAAATGTTGAAATTATACCTGAGAAAAAAAAATGGTATTCTACCAAAAACATTAGCGTGTTTTTCCTCAAAAACAACTGTTTTTTGCACAAAAAAATTGAGTTTACTGCCATTTTTTAAATATGCTGAAAATTAACCCTAAAAAAATATCGTTCCAGTATACACACTTTTCATTTTTAGCATTGTTTTTCATGTTTTTTGGGGGGTTTTTGGCTAGAGTTCCCATTTTGAGTTTATAGTTCTTGTTTCAAAGTTTACATTGTTACAACCACAGGTTACTGTCATTCATGACTGTCCAACACAAGTGCATATGTCTACACTAATGAACTAGCATTTATCATACATGTAACCATAATAATAATAGAATGACAAGCATACACACAACCATAATGCATATAACAAACATTAACCAACATACCTGCATGCCCACCATACAAGCCTGTATGATGATCTTCTCTTACCCTGAAGTCCATTGTTGCAACTTCACTTTAATGATTTTCATCTCTTGCTTTATCTCAACCAAATCACTAGCATCATAACATAACAATAACATCGTGATGACCTAATTACATACAATGACCTCACAATGCATGTCTGACCCACCATACATGCATAACCACAACCTTGACAATGCGCGCATAATAACATATAGGCACTGATATGCATTCATGACTAAAGCATCCCTACAACAACATCATCAACCTTCACATGGAGACATCACTACAACCATGATAAACGCCATGAAAATGTAACAAGCACATGGAATACAAGCATAAGGAACATGTATGCTACTGACATGAATGCATGACCAACACATCGCCCATCTAGTACGAGGGGTGAACCATGCTCTCATACCAGTCCGTAACACCCTCACCCCACATCTACCCAAGTAACCATTCAACTAGGTTAAATATGCGATGAGATGTCACTATAATGGGATTCAACCTCCTAAGTGACCTTAAGGAAGAAAAATCGACAGAAACACACAACACAAACCTTCCACATTAGCAATAGATCTCCCAGGAGCCAACCCAACCACTCAAGTAACCAGCCCCTGAGACCAATTGTAGTTTTAGACCACTAAACCCCTGGACGCTCCCTTGATATGGGCATGCATGCATCTAGGAGGCTCTGGACGCTCCCACAGCATGGTATGCATGCATCTAGGAAATTTTCTACTCAGACCTGTGCCTGTGTGTCTGAGATTTGTGCCACTTTTTCAAGCCCATAACCCAGGTTACTACCTAGAACTCAATGACACTTTTAGGAATGAAAGATAACAATCAAATAATGATACAAATGCAACTAATTGAAAAAGGACTTGACTAGACGCCTAGTAGCCATGACAGGAATTTAGTCAAACAAGTCACAAATATGTAAACTACAGGTTTAAACAACAACTCTAAGCATAGGGGTCTCATACTTATCTGAGAATCGCTAGGAAGAATTATTCCCTTATGTCATTAGTTTCATTATCATCTATTATGTCATAGATACATTGTTCATTCATTTACAAGTCAAAAAATGAGGAGATCCATATATCATCATTGTCATAATACATGCTTATAACTAGAATATTAACAATATAAATATCAAGGATACATTAGCCATAAAATCCACATGTAAAACAGTATATTTACACATAAGGTACCATGGAAATAACCTTTTATTAATGAATGCAAAGTCCAAACTGGTATGGGACTACGACGTTCCACCTAACCATAGAAGGATTAAAGCAATTCTCTCTTCAACCATTCACCCTCGTTCCATATTCCAATCATGAGTGTGGGACTCAAACCAAAAGAACCAACCAGAGCATCTCAAGGCTAAACCACCTCACCCTCATCAATAGAAACTAGGCTTTATTTTAATCCACACTGAATCGCAACAATAAAAAAATAAACATGTAATAAAAGGCTTTACCACGATCTCCACTAGATCACTAGGCCAAAAAAAGCATGGATTCCACTGAATTTCTCCACCTACATTGTGAGGAACTTTCCTATCTCCTAGTCTCTAAATATTTACCGCAATCCATACTATATCATTAGTACCTAAACGAAGACCCACTCTCTAGGCTTTATCGCATATCCCATCCCAGGATTATCAGCCCTGATGGAGACATACCACCTCTAGGATTTATTGTATATCATTCCATTCACCAGTCAAGGATTCCTAGGCCCACCGAGGGAAAAAAAAATTCAAATTTACCGCAACCCAAAATCCAGTTCATTAGTTACTATGCCATATGTTCTATTATTTAGAGATCCACCTCACTCAGCTTCCAATCCATCTGGAAATCCAGCTCAACCAAAACATGAGAACCCCATCACACTATGGCTATCTGAAAATGGCAAGGCTAGGTAGAAAACACTATCACACCTAGAAAAATCCATGCCAGAACAATAATAACCACATGCAATACCATGCACACTAAATCTAGCAAGGAAAACACACATGCAAATCGATACCTGCAAAGAATCATGTTGTAGTTGCTTGATCATGATCTTCCTTGTTTAATATCAGCTTTCTCTTTGCCTCCTTTTTCTTTATTGATCTAATGCCACAGTGCTTCATGAAAACTTTAAGTGTTGAAGAGTATAAGGGAGAGAGAGAATAATGAGAGATCTCTAATACTAAATTGACAAAATGTGCCAACTAATCCTTAGAAGCCTTTTTATCAATTAGGCCTCTATTTTCTTCATTTTCCATTATTTTCCTTCAATTTCCTCCTCACATGCAACATGTGACCTTTCACCTTCCTTCTCTCCTAATTCCATTATTTTCATAAATAAATGTGCCAACAATGCCATTGTTCCTTTCCAAAGCCTTTGCCATTCCCTTTGCCAATTTCCTTAGCCATAATAAACCAATGAACACCCACAATAGGATGTTTTACCCACCATCCAGATTGGAATATGTGTCTCATGACCGTGGTATTATTTTTTTTATATTTACATGAATTTTTTAACCAGGGTTGTTACACAAACCTAGGAGAGATACTTTTTTTCACAATCATAAATCTCATATAACAAATTGGTGATTCCACTATGGATTGGTTTATGCCCTTGATGGTTCCTTTTTCCTTTGTATTTGATTACCTCCTTGATAAACCTTTGCTTCTTTACCAGCCAAGAACAAACCTAGAAAGTCATTTCATTGAGTCTCTTTTGAAACTTTTGTGTGTGAATCCTCTATCCCTGGACCAACACACCCTTTGTGCCTCTAACAGAGATTTACACCTCGCCTGAGCCCTCTTTGTGCCTATGTTTCAAAGCACTAGTGCCTCTTCTGCACCAGCATTGACCCCTAGTTTTTAGTGTCTCATTGATCGGCCTACTTCTAGTTGACCTTCCCTAAGCCTTGATTATCTTGTGGTCTCTCTAAAGCCTCCATTTCGTTTTCATTTGTGTTTGACTTCCTTTGATAAGGATTGGTTTCAATTTTTCTTTACTCTTATCATTAGGTCTCTTTCAAATTGATTTCATTTGGTCATTGACCACTTGGATGAATTTTTTTTCTAGTCCTCATTCTGAAAAGTGCATTTGAATCAGTGATTAAACTTTTGCATCTTAGTTTTCCTCATTTCGAAAATTAAGTGTGTTGAAAAGAAAAATCTTTTCATTTGCATATAGGGTTTTGTGTGAGAGTAGTAATCGCCTTTGAGTGTCATCTCTTTTGATTTTTGAAATTTTCATCCAATTTCAGTTTGAGTCCTTTGTTCATGAAATCTCATATTACGTTTGATTTCTTTGAAATTCTCTTGTGTTTGTTGTGAAGAATTATCTTGCATAGATCTCATTTTCATAGTTAGAATTCGTATTTTCACAACAGGAAAGGAAATTGTGTATAGATTACATTTTCATAGTTTTCATGGGAATCATGCATAGATTACATTGCATGGATTGGCATCTTTTAATGCTTTGAATTGAATTGGAATAGTGAAATTGAAATATCTAGTTAGGAATCTCTTGTTTGCTGCATATTTGATTATTGCATCATTGTTTGCACCTCTTCCCTACACTAGATAGCTTTCATCGAAATTGAAAAGAGTTATTTTTCTCATATTAGTTGCATCATAGGTGTGTTCAGGTGACATCGAATTTTGAGCCTTGAAATCAAAATCTAATTCAAGATAAACTCTAAAATTCACCTTAATTAACCTAAGGAGCATTTGTAACATTAACGCAAACACTTAGAGGTCTAAGCTAGAGACGTGTTCCGATGTCGTTAAACATAGGAGTTGTCATTGTTTTCCAGCGTTGCATCCCAGGGGTGAAATCTTGTTCCACATATGTGAGTGTATAGGATCGTTCTCCATGTACCTTTGGGTATATTGGATGGTGCTCCACGCACATAAAGTATATGGGAACACTCTCATCGAATGGTTATGCATTGGACATCACTACTAAGGACTCTACTCCCATGTATCACTAAGTATATTTTGGGAGTCACCTATAGGTTGCTATCCATCCATAGGTAACTAAGTCGACTACCTTTTATACCATGATACACCGAACACAACATTTGGGGAGATTGGTTGTCATACGTTAAGTCCTTGGTTCAATAAGGTGTATATTGCAGTTCACGGTTGCTCGGGAACCTTTATGCCTAGTTACACCTATTTTTTTGTTTGTGTATTTACTTTTTCAAATCAATTAATTGACCATGTAACAAAATCCTCCCCATGGAACAACTCCTTAGCAGATCTTGGGTTGATACTAACGGAAACAATTCCAGAGTCTACCAATCAAGGGAACCCCTCTTATGAGAATCCTGGTCTTTTTCCTTCTTTTTGAAATATTGGTGCTCCTTATATGGAAAACAATTATCCCTTCCCAGATTTACCATTGGTTTTCCAGTTTGGTTATTTTCAACCCCTATGGTTCTAAATGTCCAAACTGCTTCTCAACCAAGTTCTCCTCCACTTGAACAACATCAACCTCATGTTGATCCTAAATTTGACCCTTTGCCTTCTTCACCTATTATTTTTTCATCCCTTTCTTCCTCTTCACTTGGTTAAAGTCTTAATTCTAGTAACCAAGAAGCTAAGAATAAGAAGAACATGACGAAGAATAAGAATAAAAATAAGAAGATGGGCAACCAAGTAACCATTTCTACGGACACAACTAGTATGGACAAATCTTCCAATCAGCCTCGTAAAGTTAAATTCCCTTGCATGTTATGTAAGGGTGACCACCTTCTTAGATATTGTCTTGGTATTCCCAAGGTATTAGAAGTGTGGTCCACAAGCTCACATCGGCCTTTGTCATTAGCTTCTAGAGATCATGCTGGTGACAAACCCTCAAATAGTGATAGTAAGGTCCATGGGAAAAAGGGTAAAGTCAAATTTCCCTGTAAGTTATGTGAAGGGAATCATCCTATTCACCTTTTTCCTTATATGGATGAAGCCTCAAAAGTGTTGGAAAACCTTACAACTTCTCAGCCACGACTTCTAGTTGGTTACTAGAAGCTTTCTCCCAATCCTCCACTAGTTGATGAAGTGATTAATCAAAATCTGAATCCAATCAATCTTGCTCTCTCTGAACGTCAATCCCATGAGTACGTTATTGACCAACCATTGGTTGAGAAAATGGTTGAATCGATTCCACCTTCAGTTGATTGTACCTTTCCTGTAGAGAATGAACTTCATATTGCTCAGGTTCTTCTTGTTTCTTCAAGTTCCAATGAACTAGGGGATAGTTCTCCCATTCCCACGACACCCCCTCCAAGTAGTATGGTCACCTCCTTTGATTGGATTTGACTTACAGGATATTGTCTTCCTCCTTACGTGCCCTTCCAAATCATGGTACAAGCTTATAATGTAATCATACCTAAAAAAGTCACAGATGAAGACACATCTTTTAGTATTATTTCCTCAACTACTTGGAAAACTTTAGGTTCTCCGTAGCTTATGCCTGTTATCTAGAACCTATTGGCTTTTAATAGAGGAAATAGTCAACCATTAGGGATCCTTCCTAAGTTTTCTATTGCTTTGGGAGGAAATATTGTATATATTGATTTGATGGTAGTCCAAGGCCCTTTGGATTTTAACTTACTCCTTGGGCATGATATTTTTTATGTCACGGGTGCTCTTGTCTCTTCACTCTTTTGAGTGATGTGTTTCCCGCATGAAGGAAGGCTCATGACTATTGAACAAATTTAGTTCATTGGTCCTAATTTTGCTCTCAATCAACTAGCATCCCTAAATGGTCCTTATATGCAAGTGGTATCTCCCTGCCATAGATTAATTATGTGGCAACCTGTTCCATGCCCGCATCTACTAATAATCTAGTAGGTGATAGAGTAAATCATTTACTTGGGGCATTGGAGTCTGATCTTTCCATTGGATCCCTTGATATGTATCCCTTCCAGAGTGTTTTTCTCCCATATGATGAGAACCTCTTGGAAGCCATGGTCTCTTGGAGGCCATGATTAGGATCAGAGCAAAGTTCCTTTTCTTGTGTCAAGCTCCTTAAAAAATGAAACAAGGTCCTCAAAGCAGAGTTCTTTTTCTTGTGTCAAGCTCATTAAAAAATGAAATAGTTTCTTATGAGCAGAATTCCTTTTCTTGTGTCAAGCTTGTTAAAAAATGAAACAAGGTCTATGATCATAGTTCTTTCCCTGTTTCAAGCTCATTAAAAAATAAAACGGATCCCCTTCTGATTCGAGTCTTCGATTAGATCTCTTAAATTCCTAGTCAAGTCTTTCACTTGATCATGTAAATGAACCTTCATTACATCCACCTGTTAGTACTCAATAATATACTTTGCTGAATGAAATGAATCTTAGGGGGCATGTACCTCGAATTGAGTCAATATGCTAGGGGCATGCAAAACTAATGTCAAGCATAGTTTTTCTTTGTTTCAAGCTTGTGAAAAAATGAATTCATCTTCAAGTATTCTCAAGCATAGTTTCCCATCTTTTAAGCTTCTATAAAATTGAAACCATTCTCATCCTATCTCTCATGATTGTCATTTTTTATCAGCATGTTTTTTCCACATGAGCCTTGGTTTTCTCATTCCATCATCACTATCTGCTTGGTCAATCATACGCTTTCACTTGGTTTTTAACCTTTCCTGAGGAACATCTATGATGAGTGGTGTTATTAGTGATTCTCTTGACCTCTACATGTTTTGAGCATTTCCATCATGATTGGAACCAGTTCTAACCTTTATACCTATCGTTACTCTAGGAGTAGTCCTCTTTCATCTCTTTTCACACTCCCAAAATATGAAAAGATTGTCGAGCACTTGTTTTTTCAAACTTGTAAAAGTAAATGAAAATATGTCTACTCAGTATAAGTTTAACCCTTTTCTGGACTGAGATAGACTATTTATGAAAAAGGAAAACCTTAGTCTAACATGGCTAAGAGGTTCTCTTGAGTATTGTTTTTTACCTTTTTAGACTTGAGAGACTATTTATGAAAAGGGGCATATCGAGTTTTCTTTTTCACCTCTTTTTCAAACTCTCTAAACATGAAAAGATGTCGAGTTTTACCTTTGCTGGACTCGTTAAAACATCAAACAATGATGTACTTGTCAAACATGAGAAGGTCGAACCTCTCCTTCTCAGGGTTCATTAAATATACTATTCGGGATTCATCTGAAGTATGGACTTACAGATCAAGCATATGTTATCATCCTCAAGCTTGTTAAAACATAAAGAGGTACTAACCAGTATGGTTGGGAAAATTGGGAAAATAGGGCATTCCATTTGCTAATGGCAGCGAGTCGCTCTTTAACATGAAACTCTTCCACTTCATTTCCATGGTTATTAGGTTGGGTAATATTCTTATCTTTTGGTTATCACACCATTATTCAGAGCCTTCGTTTCAGTTTTGGGTCAATGTTTCCAACTCCATTCAGTGTCGTTAGTGTGTTCAGGAGAAGTCATTTAGTTTATATCTATTACAATACTCTTAAGCCTTCATTTCATGTTTTCCTTTCCTGATTAAGTTTCATATCAACATCATTCTAATTATTTTTTCCCAATCATGATACCCGTTTTGTGTCGTTGATGTGGGATACATCAAGGCCTTCCTGTGACGGGTTGCTTCCTGTCAACATTAGCACATTATCCAAGAAGTTGACCTAGAAACAACCCTTTGGTACCTTGGTGCTTGAATAAATCAATGGAAAGTTTCCTCACTATCGTCGATAGGTTTACATAAATGGCCTTTTACCGAAATACTTTATGTAGTGTTTGCAATCAACTCATTTATTCACACCATATGAATTGTACAATAGTACCTTGAGAGCCATTGACATCATTAGTGGTTTCTCTTACATTTGTTAATGGCTTACATCATCGACCAGTAATCAAATGGTGTCTACCATGTTTGACCTCAGCTCATTGATTTACATGGTTAGACTCATACATTGGTTGGTTGCGTGAAGGAGATAGAAGACCTTGAATCTACTTTCATCCATTTGGGCTGCGATTTTAGGAGTTATACATAGATCACAATGTATGATCGCCATGATCATACAAATAGTCTTCTAGTAATGGGTCCACCAGTTGTCATCTATGGATGTGTTTTTTGATCATTGTACATGTTATGTTAGCTTATATGTTGAGTATGGATATGCCTCCCTCAATAATAAATATGTCATGATGAAAATGTATTGTAACAGATGAAGCTCGCTAGTTGTTCTTGATCCTGACTTGTCACAAGGTAAAGCACTTCAGTCATCAGTCATCATTTATGACTTTGTGCTTTAGGGGGGAATATGTTATAGGAAATTTTTTCATATCTGATCAATAAGAATCCTAATGGGATCAATCAACATCCTATTCCCCCTTGTCATCATCTTGCACAAAGCCCTAAGCATGTATCTTTTATTCCCAGAGTTTCTCCCCTAAAATACATCATCTGAGCCATTTTTAGGACCAACACACCCTAGCCTCTTGTTGGATAACGTTCACCTACAGGTTTCACCATTGTGGCATGCGTTGATCACCTACAGGTTTCTCCCCTTTGCATTTTCTTTGGTTCTAGAAATACGGGAAAAAGAGAGAAATTCTAGAAGCCTCCTTTTCCAAAAACATCCAGAATTTGTTACAACTATTTACCTCAGATAAAAAAATTGGATCCTATCCTACCCTACTTTGGAATTTCCATCCCTTATCCTTTCATCCCATCCTCCCATCAAAGGTTGATCTAAAACTTTAGATTGGTAATTGGATAAGAACTCCCAACTTACCCCACTGCTATATATATTTATAGCCTTCGATATGCAAGGGATTTCCTTTTGGAGAGTGATTCTACCCTTATGCTGCTATGGTGAGAGGTTTCATTTCATGCATTAGGGTGATTGGAGGTGCACATTGTGACAAGGAAAGGACAAGTCAACCTTGAGGAGCTATTCTACAATATCAACACCTATTTATTGTTGTAAACTCCTTCCATTTACATTAATGCAAACAATTTTATTTTTTCCTATATGTGATGTTGTTATTTCATGTATTTCAATACCATGTTGATCTATTGAATAGAGTATTTAGATGATGTTGCATAGATCTCATAGTTTCTTGGATTGTGTTATCTGATTATGTAGGTTCTAATTTTGGTAATCGAAGCTAGAATGGAGAATTCAAGCTAAATAAGGAGCTAAGCTCACGGCAGATTCCATGTAGGTTTCATTTTGTCATTTATTTACTTTAAGGAAAGAATTGGGTTCCTTGTCTCTCTATTTTTCTAGGTTAACCACCAAACCTAGTGAAGATACTTTTGTCTGCAATCATAAATCTTGTATAACAGATAGTGAGCATGAAGCATGTGGAGTTTTGAGCGGAAGAATTAAATTTGAGAGTATATCATTGAAGGACCTTGGAATCCTTCTCTTTATTGATACTAAAGAGAAGTGACATTTTGGGTGACCTATTATGTGAACAACAAGTTGGACAATGTCTAAGATAATATTGAAGCTACTATATTGTATTGTTTAAGAAGCTGAAGTGTTGAAGCTAATCCAATACATTGATGTTTTGCTGCCCATGCCTCCATATTGGGTTTGAAAGGTTGCATTATTTACTTAATTAAAATTTTGGAATACACTCTCTTTAGCACCATTGGTGAGAAAAAATATTTCTTAACATTGAATAACATTAGTAGAAACAATTTGGGTGGATCTACTCCAGTACCATGTTAATGGAAGGTTGAGAATTTTATAAACAAGCCCTTCCTCTCTTCTTATTCTCCTTCAACTTTTTCTTTTGGACAATTGAGGACTCAAAGCATTGACTACACCCATTCTTTCTTCAACTTGAATTGGTGAAGTATTAAAGTTTCTGAAAACTCTAATACACCCTATTATTCATGATGTCATAAAAATAAAAAAACTCACTCTTGCTGATATTAAAATATGTCTACATGATGCATACGAGAAGATCAATTTTCTACAACTCAA
This sequence comes from Pinus tabuliformis, assembly GCA_031772625.1. Classification (NCBI taxonomy): domain Eukaryota; kingdom Viridiplantae; phylum Streptophyta; class Pinopsida; order Pinales; family Pinaceae; genus Pinus; species Pinus tabuliformis. Next base: position 922,676,958 of record CM062816.1, read on the forward strand.
ATCTCAACTAAAACAAGATGAGATACAACAACGTATTCATCATTCTGAACCACATTTTGTTCAGAATAATTCTCTATTTGAGTTTGAGACAAACTCCCATCAGTAGCCAAAAATTGATCAGATCAGTGAGGTTGAGATTAATTCCAAGTGCCCATTTTAGGATCATATTTGCATGAAAATGTAAAGGTTTAGGTTTCTCTTCCCACACCCATCATCAAACCTTGTGGAGAACTTATCAACAACCAGAATATAACCAATCTTGGATATGACAAGGATGTTTCCTTCTACACTTAGAAATACAAACATCAAGTTTTAGGGTGTTGTGTTTCTTCAAGAAAACTGATCTTCACTGCTTCCACATTATGATCCTCTTCCACAACCACAGATTGTCAGATGCCAACATTGTGATTGAGTTGGCCACGTGAAAGATCAGTGTTTTTATATTCACCCATGAAAGCATTGAGGTAAAAATAGTCATCATTCAGATAAATGCTCTAGAAACAAGACTCCTGTAAGAACGAACAATCACTTTGGATGGATTGCTTCTTGGAAATGGGCTTCAACAACCAAAATGATATTTTGGTCATACTTTAGAGTTCATTCTCGATTATTGACATATCTTGCAGTTGATATTTCTTCATCTTCTCACGTTGTATCTGACATGGGGGGAATTGATGGTCAATTTCCATATTCGAAACCAAGTCAAGTGGGCCTGAGCCACAACCTAAACTTGTTGCCTAAGCCTAGAACCAAATTCAATTGTACAAAAATAAAAAATTTTAGCTAAAGACAAAATCATGCCCCATGAGCATGCTTTTGGTTGGTGCCCTTCCTCAAACCACTGCTTGTAGAAGTCTTCAGTTTTCACTAAACTTTAAACCATCATAAGGGAGAACTTCCACTAGCAAAAGACTTCAACTTCTAGCCATATTCAAAATTATTCTAAGAAAAACATCAAGCTTTAGTTCCAAAGTTGGTGGTCATCCTTAAACCACCAGCGGTTGAGACCTCGATTTCTCCGCCTATTTTGGTTTATGGTATTCCTTAAAAAACACCATTTCAAAGAGCACATACAATCATTAGCTATCATGAATTCATGTATTTCATCTCTCTTATTAGACTAATATATGTTGGCATGATGACTAATGTGTTTTCCTTCATGGCAACCTACTTGATAAAGATGTCAACATGATTACTATGCAGATGCTAGAAGTGAGATGGACAAAGGAATATCAATTCGTAAATAGAAATATGATAAAGGTGAACTTTAGGAAAGTAGACACGGGTCCTGTGAACAAAATCCGTGTACATATGCGGGTATGGTAAAAGAAAATTAGCGTACAGTTTCTGCGCCATGGTATTGTTAATACTAGGGGTCTTTACAATGGTATTGACGAATAATAATGATAACGGATATTTGATCCCATCAAAGAATACCATTGTCATTACTAAGGGATTGGCTTAAGGTATTGGATAAGGCCTAAGATATATAAGGATATGGAGATCCAATATGTTATGTGTGAAAGTTTTGTGCTTTCTATGAATAATTTGATCTGTAACAGGTGTGCACCAAGGAGTAGGGAAAAGAAACAGATCTGCAAAATCTGAAGTATGGTATCATATTTATTTACTTGATTTTCTTATTAAAAATATCTAATTGTGATAGACATGTGGTGTTAATGACACTCTAACATGAATATGAGACAGTAAGGGGTGCGAAGTATATTCTATGATTGCAGCTAAATCACGACTCAGTGATTTCATATTTATACGCGGGTTTGCCTCTGAAAGATCATGTACATATGAGCATCTTCATTTGAATAGTCACGTATATTTTGTGCATTATGGAAATATTTGTATGCAGGTGTCAAATATTAAATACACATACATTTGTAGGAGTGATTTATAAGAGTCACATACATCTACTAGGGTTTTGTAGCATGATCTGATGATAATGGTTGATCTGTTTTGTTATGTTTATTGTTGCCTTTCAATGAAGTCTTTCTCATAATAATTTGTGTTTTACAATATTATTTGGGTTGAATTGAATATGAATTAAAATTTGAATAAGTGATGATACTACTGTGTGATAATCTATATTTGGTTCAGTGATTTATGTTGGCTTCAATATCTATTTAGGTGATTGATTCAGTAGCACAGTGCTTCAAATCCAGTTATCAATATTTTGATACCTATACGCAGGTATTCTTAAGAAGAAACACATACATATGCAGGTTTGATTAACAATAGTAGCATATATAATTTGATGCATATTTGATTAGGGTTTGTAGTAGCAATAGTTGATTTATTTGATGGGTAACAGTGTTTGGCTTGGTATATTGGTGAGTGGGTATGCATTCGTATGATTTATTTTGAATTGATCAAGTTGTATTGGTTACATTGGAATATTTGATGATCCAGTATTTCAGTAGTTGATTTCAGAATTGATTGAGAGTGGATCCAATTTGAAATATTTTGAAAGGTGATCCACAAAGAGCTTAGGATAATAGTATTCACAAAGTTGGTTGTAGCTACCTTCCAATAGGAGCTGGAAAATGAGAGAATGTTATAGCCTTATGCAGGTAGGAGCCTATGTACTAGTTAAATTATGCTTTAGTTTGAAATTGTAAGAAGATTGCTTTGAATAAAAGAATAATATAGAGACAACAACAGTGATTGTTTTATCCCACATCAGGTTTCCACCTAAAAATCCTATTGTTCATATGTTTGTGTGCGTTTATGTTCTATCTTCTTCTTAACTTTTCGTACTTACTGTTTAATTGATGAATAATAGAACAATAATGCAATGATTAATGTTGTATAGATGATCAGATAAGTTATCTAGATATGTGTGGGTTTCTGTAGTAACATTTGTGTACATACACTTGTTTCCTTTACAACCATTGCGTATAATAATCATAATAAGTATTTAAATTGAAAGTGTGTAAAATACTGATTCAGCCCCCCTCTCAGTATTTTTTCTAACAATTGGTATCAGAGTAGGTCCTTCAGAAGAAGCTTGATTTCTTGAAGGAAGATTCATCAAGATGAGCAATCAAGAGGGAGTAGCATCTATCAGGCCACCATTGTTTAATGGAACCAACTTGGTTTTCTGGAAAGTTAGAACAAGAGATTATCTATAGTCACTTGGAGTTGATGTTTGGGAAATCATTGAAGGAGGCTACCAATATCCATCCTCCATTCCTATAGATGAAGCAGAAAATAAAAAATATGAGACCAATGCAAAGGTTGTCAACGCTCTGTTGGGAAGCTTGGAAAAATCAAAATTTGTGAAAGTTATGCAGCTAAATACAACAAAGGCTATATGGGACAAGATCATTCAAAGTTATGAAGGTGATACTAAGGTAAAGAGTGCCAAACTTCAAACATTTAGAATTCAATATGAAACTCTCAAAATGCATAGTGATGAAAGTATTGCAAGTTTCTTTCTTAGGGTAGATGAGATCGTTAATTCAATGAGAAATCTTGGTGATGAAGTAAAAGATTCAATGATTGTTGAGAAAATCCTAAGATCTCTAACCCCAAAATTCTATTCAAAAGTATCTTCCATTGAAGAAATGCAAGATTTGAAGAACCTTACTATTGAACAGCTTCATGGGATCTTAAAAGCTTATGAAATGAGAAAGGGGGATCCCTCAGATATCAGAGAAGTAGCATTCAAAGCTACTTCTAAAGGAAAATAAAAGGAGGAGCTTAAGGAATCAATCTATGTATCATATGAAGAAGAGGAAAACTTCATAAAGAAACTCCAAGTAGGAACTAGAAGATTTAGAGGTAAGCTTCCTTTCAAATGCTTTGCTTGTGGAAGGGTTGGTCATTATGCTACTAAATTCCCTTATAAATAAAACCATGAAAAAGGGAAGAATTCTGCAAAAGTAAATTTTAGAGGAAGGTTTGAAAACAAGAAAAGTTTCTACACACATGAAGATAGTGATGGTCTTTCGAATGGTGAAGAAGGTGAGTCTGATCAAGAATATCAATTACTTATGGAATTTGAAGATAAATGTATTGATGAGTCTGATGATGTTTTTATGGATGCACTAGAAGAAAAGGATAATCTCATTGAAGAAATAACTCAACTTAAAATTCGTCTAGAAGAAGCTAAATTAGCAAAAGAGGCACTAAAGAAACAAATTCTAGAAAGGGAGAGGCATAATGAAAAATTAGAACTAGAAATAATAAGTCTAAGAAACGAACTTGAGAAAAAAAAGTCTAAACCTTAGATTTTCTCAAGGATCTAAGACCCTAGAAGAAATCATCAAAATACGACGCTCTCCTATGACAAAAACAAGTCTTGAATACAATGAAGAATCATCAAATACTGTAAAATTTTCTGAAATAGGTACAAGAAGCTATCTTAATGTAGTAAAGGGAAAAAATCAACAAAATGCTAGCTCTCAACAAAGGAATGAGGGATAAAATGTCTCTCAAGTAAACCATCCTTACCACACTCAAAAGGGAAACTATACGAAAAGGTATTATAATCCCAGGAATTTCTACTTCAATGGTCAATGTTTCACTTGTCATAATTTTGGTCATAAGGCTACTCAATGTGTCGCTTATAAAACTATCATGACTAGAGAAGTAAGCAAACTAAAAAATGAGATTGGGTTAAAGAAATACTCTTACAATACATTCTCAACTCTCCAAGATGAAACAAAATGTTCCTTTTGTAATAAATTTTGTCATAAAGAGATTGAATGCAGAAGAAGAATGATACCAACTCTTAAGAATGAACAAAAGGAAACAACATCCAAGGTACGGAAAAAGAAAACCATAGAATCTGAAAATTGTGGCCTAGATTTGTATGCAGGATATCAAGAAAATCTATGGTACATTGACAATGGATAATCAAAGAATATGATATTTGATAAAGATAATTTTGTGTCCTTTAATGAAATAAAGAATGAAAGGAATGTAACCTTTGGAAATAACTCACTTGTTGCTATTAAAGGGAAATGAACTATTTTGCTAAACGATAAGGTTAAAGATGGAAATGTTTTGTTTGTTGATGGATTAAGACATAACTCATTGAGTTTTAGTTGAATGTGTGACCAAGGGCATGAAGTTGTTTTCATATCAAAGGATTGTGTGGTACGAAATCTCAATACAGGTAAGGTCATAATAAAGGGAACAAGAACTCTTGGAAGGTGGCCAAGAGCATTGTTACTTGAGAAAATCATAGGAAAGTTGGCTTTGACAAAGAATATTGGGACATCTAAGCTTCACCCAATTACACAAGTCAAGTAGAATGGGAGAAGTACATGACTTGCCTAACATTTCTCTGCTAAAAGACAATATATGAAAATCATGTCAATTTGGTAATAAAACTAGAGTTCAATTTAATGCTAAAGAAGGTACTTCAAATAAGCCACTTGAACTTGTTCATACTTATTTGTGTGGTCCTATGAAAAATAAGTCTCTTCGAGGTGAACAATACTTCATATTATTCATTGACGATTTTACAAGAATTTGTTGGATTGGCTTATTGAAACATAAAGATGAAGCAATTGATAAATTCAAAAACTTCAAATATTTAGTGTAAAATGAGTTAGGTTTAAAAATAAAATGTCTTAGGTCTCATAGAGGAGAAGAGTTTATATCATATGAGTTTTTCAACTTTTGTGAAAAACGTGGTATTAAGAGGCAATTTTCTATAGCTAAAACTCCTCAACCAAACGAAGCAACAAAACTAATGAATAGAACAATCCAACAAATGACACGTGCCATGCTTGATGAGTCCATAGCACCTCATACCTTTTAGGGGAAAGCAACACATATAGCTGTGAATATCCTCAAAAAAGCTCATATTAGGTAAATATTGATAAAAATCCTTATGAACTATGGTTTGGTAAGCCTCCAACTATCAAACATTTTAGATTTTTTGGAAGCAAATGTTACATAAATAGTAATGATGATAAGCTTGGAAAGTTTGAATCTAGAGTCGATGAAGGAATTCTGCTTGGATACTTCTCTAGATGCAAAGGATATAAATGTTACAATAAAAGGCTTTAAAATATTGTTGAATGCATTGATGTTGTAATTGATGAAGCATCCACGAGTACCAAAAGAGAAGCACCAACAGATGACGAACTTGTTTCTACAACAACCCAAGAGGTTGTAAGAGAGAGAACAAATGAATCACCCAAAGAAGGAATTGAAAACACAAAAGCATCAAAAAAGACTCTATCAAGGTATGTTCAGAAAAATCATCTAGAATCTCAAATTTTAGGTGAAAAGGAAGTTGGAGTACAAACTAGAAGAACTCTTGTTGGAACTTCCAATTACCTAGCCTTACTACCCACAATTGAATCTTAGAATTTAAATCAAGAAAGCAAAGATGAATGATGGGTTAATGCAATGGATGAAGAACTTGATCAAATAGAAAAGAACCATACATGGGAGTTAGTACCAAGACCTGATGATAAAAATATTATTGGGACAAAATGGGTGTTCAAAAACAAACTAAATGAAAATGGAGAAGTAATTAGAAACAAATCAAGACTTGTTTGCAAAGGCTATGCTCAATAGGAAGGAATAGACTTTGAAGAAACATTTTCACCTGTAGCTAGACTTGAAGCCATAAGAATGTTTCTTGCACTTTCAAGATTTCATAACTTCAAAGTATTTCAAATGGATGTTAAATCTAAATTTTTAAATGGGGATCTAGAAGAAAAAGTTTAATATGTTGAACAACATAAAGGATTTATTCTAGGAAATGATAAAAAACTTGTTTGCAAGATTAAGAAGGCTTTGTATGGATTAAAACAAGCTCCTCAAGCACGGTATTATCGTCTTGACAAGTATCTTCAACAACAATGTTTCAAAAAGGAGTTAGCAGAAAAAAACATATATATAAAATTTGATACAGATAAATTTTTAATAGTTATTGTTTATGTAGATGACATCATATTTGGAAGTAATGTAGAAACTATGAGTCAAGAATTTTCTTTTGTTATGCAGCAAGAATTTGAGATGTCTCTACTTGGTTAATTAACATAATTTCTTGGTCTTCAAGTTCAACAAACAAAGAATGATATCTTTCTCCCACAAACCAAGTGCCTCAAGCAAATTTTGAAGAAATATGGAATGGAAGACTGCAAGCCTGTATGCACACCAATGGTAACATGACATAATCTCAGTTCACATGATGATTCTCCTTTAGCAAATCAGCGAAAATATAGATCTATGATTGGAAGCTTGCAATACCTTACAAGCATGGGAGCATATATTATGAATGTAGTTGGGATTGTTGGATGATTTCAAGAAAATCCTAATGAAACTCATCTTCATGTAGTTAAGAGAATATTCAAGTATTTACAAGGAACTCAAGGTTTTGGTCTATGGTATCCCAGAGATGCAGATTTTTCACTTCATGCTTACACATTTGTAGATTTGGAAAGTAACATTGATGATCGAAAGAGTATTAGTGGAGGGTAATTTTATTTGGGATCTCACTTGTTATCATGGTTCAGCAAAACAAATCTCCATTGCTTTATCTACTGCTAAAGAAGAATATGTTGTTGATGCATCTTGATGTACTCAAGTTTTATGGATAATGTAAACATTAAAATACATTCAAACCACTTGTCCTCAACCTCTACCTATTTTATGTGATAATACTAGTGCCATAAGTATTTCGAAAAATCCTATCATGCACTCAAAAACCAAGCATACCCCCATCAAATATCACTTTCAGAGAGAATATGTGCTTGAGCAAAAAGTCAAACTAGAGTATGTTCCTTCAAAAGAACAAGTTGCAGATATATTTGTAGATAGAGGAGGAGTGCTCTCTACCTCCTCATTTTGTTAAATATTATGATAGGTCTTTAATGTTCAAGGGGGGTTGTGACTATAACTTATTACAATCTACTTTTTGTATGCAGATCTCATGAAGGACAGCTGTGTATATACATGATTTTGGTTCTAAGAAATAGTGTATGTTTCTCTATATTGAAGAAACTGTGGGACAGTCTCAGGGAGAGGTTCTAGTACATTTCGTTCAATTGTTTTGTAGCCCTCTGTTTCTATTATTGGTTGGTTACAGTCTATTGATATTTAGATGCTACTTAGAAGTGATATTGGTTTATGATGGTTATGATTTGTTTCTTCTATTTTTGGATTTACTAATTGATGAGTTGGATGTGATCAAACCTGATAGTGAATAAGTTGGCACAGGTTTAGGGGGAGCATTTGCTATATTTCTAGAAGTGCATTGTTGACATTATGACTTCTTGAAGTATTCCTTGTTACATAATGATGCCCGTGATTGGTGATGCTTTGGATTATGACTACATGTTGCTTAAGAAGTTGATTATGTTATGTTGCTTTAAGTTGTATAATGCCTATTGCTATGATGATTTCATTCGTTCTCCTATATGTTGGTGGCACTTGATGATGATGCAAGATCCTATATGATATATGATGGTTGTTGAAGACTCTCATGGTCTTTCTACCTCACTATTGAGGTCTTTGATTTTTTGTCATAAATTTCATATCTATCTCTTGAAGTAAAGGGCATGTAAAGACACATGATGTAATCATTGTAATACTTAGTCATGTTTAGATTGTTGAGGTCAAGTAAATTATGTATGTAATCCCATTATTTTGGGCATTTTATGTAATGTTGAGTCAAATATGTAACCTCATTGTTTTGAGTGAATGAGGTAAGCATGAGTCCTTGGTGATTGAAACACTCATATATAGTTGAGTCTTAGATTAATGTACTTACTTGAAAAACTTTCAGCATATGCTCAAGGGGAGCATGGTCCATATTCATATTTTGCAGATCAACCCTTTGACCTTAACGTCAAAGGGGGAGAGTAACTTGGTGATTGAATAAAAATACTTGGAGAGAAGCTTGGTATGTCTACAAATGTGTTTACAGGTAGTGGTGACCAAACACCAAAGTGTTTTCCATCAAGTCCAAAGGGGGAGATTTTTGGCATGATAACTAGTATGTTGTCCTTGATGAAAACCTACTTGATAAACATGTCAACATGATGGCTATATAGATGCTACAGGCGAGATGGACAAAGGAATATTAGTTTAGAGATAGAAATATGATAAAGGTGAAGTTTAGGAAAGTATACATGGGTCGTGATAATAAATACCGTGTACATACGTGGGTATGGTAAAGAAAAACCGCATACAATTTCTGCACCATGGTATTGTTAATACCGTTACTCTTTACCATTGTATTGGCTCATAGTAATGTGCGCGATAATGGATATTTGAACTCGTCAAATAATACCATCGGAATTACGAAGGGATTGGCCTAAGGTATTAGCTAAGGCCTAAGCTATATAAGGAGATGCAGATCCAAGTGCTATGTGTGCAAGTTTCGTGCTTTCTATGAATAATTTTTTCTGAAGCAAGTGTGCACCAAGGAGCATGGAAAAGAAACAGATCCGCAAAATCTGAAGTACAGGTATCATATGTATTTTCTTGATTAGATTATTAAAAATATCTAACTATGATATATTTGTGGTGTTAATGCTACTCTAACATGAATATTAGATAGTAAGGGGTGCGAAGTATATTCTGTGATTGTAGCTAAATCATGACTCAGTGATTTTAGATCTATACATGGGTTTGCATCTAAAGGATCGCATACATACGCAGATATTCGTCTGAATAGTTGCATATATTTTCTGCAGTATGAACAGACATGTACGCAGGTGTCAACCATGAAAGGTGCATACATACACAAGAGTGATTTATAAGAGTTACGTACATATACTAGGGTTTTTCAAGATGAGTTGATGGCAATGGTTGATATGTTATGTTATGTTTACTATTGTTTATCGATGAAGTCTTTCTCATAATATTTTTTGTTTAACAACACTGTTTGGGATGAATTGAATATGAATTAAAAGTTGACTAAGTGAAGATAGTGTGATGTGATAATCTATATTTTGTTCAGTGATTTATGTTGGCTTAAGTATATGTTTGGGTGATAGATTCAGTAGCACAGTGATTTAGATTTAGTTATCAATATTTTGAGATATGTATGCGGGTATTCTTGAGGAGAAACATGTACATATGCAAGTATGATAAATAACAATAGCCTATACAATTTGATGCATATTTGATTAGGGTTTGTAATGGCAACAATTTATTTATGTGATGGGTAATAGTGTTTAACTTGGTAGATTGGTGAGTGGGTATTCATTGGTATAATTTATTCTGAATTGATCAAGTTGTATTGGTTACATTGGAAGATTTGATGATCCAGTATTTGAGTACTTGATTTCAAAATTGATTGAGAGTGGATCCAGTTTGAAACATTCTGAAAAGTGATCCACAAAGAGTTGAGGATAGTAGTCTTCACAAAGGGGGTTGTAGCTCCCTTCCAGTAGGAGATGGAAAATGAGAGAAGGTTGTAGCCTTCTGCAAGTAGGAGCCTGCATAATGGTTAAATTTTTTGCCAATACAAGATTGTAAGAATATTATTTTTAATAAAAGAAGAAGACAAAGACAACAACAGCAGTGGTTTTCTCCCACATTGGGTTTCCACCTAAAAATCCTGGTGTTCATATGGTTGTGTGTGTTTATGTTATATTTTCTTCTTAACTTCTCATACTTATTGTTTAATTGATGAATAATAGAACAATAATGCACTAATTAATGTTGTACAGATGATCAGATAAGTTATCTAGATATATGCAGGTTTCTATAGTAACAATCGCATACATACGCTAGTTTCCTTTACAACAATCGCATATAATAATCAAAATAAGAAATTGAAATTGAAAGTGTGTAAAACTAATTCACACCCACCCCCCCCAGTATTTTTCCTAACAATATACACCCCTTTGGATTAAAGGGGGGGATGTTAGATACCTAATCTGTAAGGGTTGGCATGTAAGAAATCCAACAGCGTTGGAAGTCTACGGGACCACTTGGAATATGAAACCAAGGCTCAATGACAATGAATTTATATGTACATTCTTGTGAATAATAGAGTATCACACGATTTATCTAATATTGTGTATTTTGTCTGTGACTTTAACAAAATTAACATGGTTGGATTTTTCTGGTGTCTCTTCTTGACTACCATGAGTTTCTAACCTTGACCCCCTTAACAAAATCCTCAAAATCCAATCACACTAACAATATTTGAATTTCTAAGAAAAGAAGGACATGGGAGTGTGGTTTTATCTACTTTTATGTACATGGATCACAAGACCCTTAATATAATCACTTTAGGTGCAACCACATGTTCAACCACTATATGAAGTTTTCCTATAGCTTCTATGGTAAATGACCCTCATGATAATTGAACCTTACCAACAAGAATTAAACCTTGCCTAATAGTCAATGGTATAAAACTCCTCACTTTTCATCATTAAATCTATTCCCTCTGGAAATTAAAAATTTATAAAATATTTTAATTTATTTTTAAAATAATTATTTAAGTACCTTATTTAGAAAACCCACTTTTATCATGATCTATCTATTTACTTATATTCTTTAATAATTTTATTATCTTTATATTATAAGAGGTTTTACCTAAGTGAAGCATATATTTTAATGGTACATTAAAATGTTGCCTCTTTTGTAGATTTCCTTGAGATGGCTATGGATTGTCCATTACACCTTGCATTACCATTTGGATATTAACATTCAATGCTCCTCAATGGATAGCCTATTCTCTTCACCTCCACCATTATCATCAAAAGTTGCATTTCTTCCTATACGTCATCTTTCCCTTGCAAATAGATGAGCACTTGAAAGAGAATAAGGAAGGCATCGAGAGAGAGCGCAAAAAATATGTGTATATAATTAAGGTGTGGGTTTTAACGATGAGTAATGTGATTTTTGTTTTTTTTTTTTCTAAAGTGTATGCATGTTAAATCATAGTGAAACATATTATGAACATCATAAAAGAGAACAACGCAAATAATAAAATAGTTTCCCTTTTATCTTTGTATTCCTTTAAAAAATGGTAACAAAAACAACAAGTGAAGGGAAAAACCTTGATGGGTATGTAACACCCTTACATACCTTATAACCCCATTGATCCAATCCAAGTATTGAATATTCAACACCCTTGTTTTATTATTAGTGTTTGCCTCGCCATGGACTATAATAATTACCTCACGTCAAAGTGCGTTGACTTCTCAATATTTTGCCGAGTTTTTTGCAATTTTAACCAAAGTTTCTAGGAAAGGTGTAATATTCCTATTGTCTTGTCGATTCAAAAATAATTTTTTAATTTTCTAGAAATTTTATTTCTAATTTTGTATTGGTTGAGTGAGCTCTGTTGAGACATAATTATTGTGGTGGATGGCATTTTATTTTCGATATTTGTCAATGCCTGACAAATAATTTCAAAATCGAAAAAAGGTTAATTTTGTGAGTGGTCATTCTATTGGTGAGTTCACTGACACTGACACTATTAAGCTACTACTCTCACTAATGATGCCAGAAATGATGTGGTTGCAAGTCCCTTACATAGGCAGGGGAGGGGGCGGGGGGGGGGGGGGGGGGGGGCTAAACAAATTTCCATGAAGTTGATACATTATGCAGAGTGTGGAGGTCCCTTACATAGGTGGGGGTGTGGGGGGACTGAACAAATGTGCATAACATTCATGCATTGTGAAGACTGCAAAAGTGTGGAAGAAGAAATCTACCTCCACACTCTGCAAAATTTATTCCTCCCCACCATCATTGTGATCATGAATTGTTGTTCTCTCAATTTATTCACATCTTCGTGAGCACTCAGATAATTCTAGAAAATCCAATTGCAAATAGAACAATGTGGATGTCCTTAGCCATGGACCAAAGTATTAAAATGGATTTTTCTACCAAATTAATTCATGATAATCTCATGATTCATGGATACAGAGAAGTGTTTTTTAGATTTTTTTTTTTTTTTTTTTTTTAATGTGTTTTCAATGACCATCGTAGGACCCGACACTATTTTATTTGTGTTAATTATTATATTCTATGATTTACAATTCTTCTTCCCTACATTCTCTGACTAAGAGAAGCATTTTGGTGCATATAGAAAATATAGACTATGATTTTCACCAAAGAAATTTTGAATTTGTATGGAACACAAATATGTATACTTCAATTGTAGAAATCTTCCAGAAAAATTTAAGATAGCACTGAACAATAAGATAGAACCCAAACTTGTGTGCAATTCAAAAATTTGTATTAACGATCAAACAATTTCATGCAAACTAAAACAAGTTACTATATAATATCCCTATTGCTCAACTATATTGATGATGCACTATATATGGCTTATACTATTTTCATGATTATTATATTTATGCATGTAATGATGGAGATGCATGATGTTTAGTTTGTTAAGAACCTATGAGAATTTTATGTAAATTGCAAATCTTGTGTAGTTATTGAATATGGAGCAAATGGTTAAGGCATAATTATCAAAGTGGCTTTCCATCATCTTTAGATATCAAAATTTATAATCAATATAAGCTCAGAACATACAATACAAATTTTAAATACAATACCTACAATACAAATTTAATTATAACATAGGCTTAAAACTACTCGTCCTTGTCATCTTAACTAAAACCTTATATCGAAATTCACCTCAAAATTTCCATTGCATAGTGAGTGTGGAGGAAGCTCATTATGTGGGAGTGCAGAGCTTTGCACTCCCATAGAATGAGCTTCCTTTGCACTAAGAAAACTAACCTAAATCTTGTATTATATTCCCTCCTAGCTCTTCGAGTTTTTTGCATATTAAACATTTAGCTATATATAGCAAGTATATTCACTCATCACTCTCTGAAAGATCATTGATCATTTCCATTTTTTCGTTCACTTAATTCTATTTTTGGGATGTTCAACATGTCTACGCTTATTTGGACATCAAATCATATTATTAACGACTCTCGTGATACTGAAATTGGTATAAGATTTCTTTGTTTATGTTCCACTCTAACACCAATTCTTTGTTCATATGCTATACAAATATACGAATGGCACATCATTTTAATATCCTTTTATGGCATCATGTACATGGCACAATATTTTTTATGATGAGACTATTACAAGTAATTTTTTCACATTTGCTCAAAAGGCCTGAAAACTGGACCAATCGACATCCTTGAACACTTTTTCATTCTCCCTTTGAAAAGCCCTAAGCATCACCTCTCCAAAAATTCTAAGCTTCTAGGTCAATCATCTCAAAAACATTGTTTTTAGCCTCAACACACTTTGCATGCCTATCCACCTGCAATGGTTTCAATTTTCATAACTAAGAACCCACATTGAGTAGTGTAGGTTTCTCTACTTTGCAGGTGTGATGGTTCTATACTTTCGGGAAAAATAAAAACTATTTTCGAATCTTCTCCTTCCAGAAGCTTTTAAGGTGGTTTTTACCATTTAGCATTGATATATATCTCAAATTCCATCTCTAGAGGTCTTATCTCTTATCTTTTGAGCTTATCCTCCTTCATATGTGAATCTCAAGCCTAAATTGGTAAATCCCAAACCACCATTTTTACCCTATAAATCTACTACATCCCATAGAGTCTGGGTTGGTTTCTGGATATTACTAGTGCCCTCATGTTGCTACTTTGAGTTTAAGAAATCATCCTCCATTAATGCATTAGGGTTGAGTTTGAAGGTTTGCTTTGTGGCAAGGAAGGATAATACAATTGGGGAAACATCTACAAATTCAAATATCTATAAATGGTTGTAACTCTCTCCTACACTTATCAATACAAAAAGAACTATATTTTCCTATACTTGTGTCATGTTGATGCTTACGTATTTCAATTCAATTTGACTCATTGATTCGAGACATTATTTTATGCTATGTGGATATTGTAGTTCTCTTGCTTGTTTTAGCCATTGTTGCAGGTTCCATTTATAGCATTTGGAGCTAGAGTTGGAGCTCACAAGCAATGAGAAGAGGAGGACTTACTACAAATTATGGGTAGGTATATTTTCCATATTCTAATCTCGCTAAGGAAAACATAAATATCTTTTCCCTCTATTGTTTCTAGATCAGACCACTAGATCTAGGGAGTTCATTTTTGTCTGTAGAAGTGAGTTTTCCACATAACAATTTGGTGAGCATACGATGGAACGTTAGGTTCCTATAATAGTTTCCTTTGCCTATTCATTTTAGGCCTTTCAATCCCACTAAAATTGGCCTTTTTTATTGAGTAATTAGTCTTGGGAACACATTAGTCTGAGCTTGGTAGGGTTTTTCTTTTTCTTTTTGAACAAAACTAGCCCCAACACACTTTTTGGTTTGACACAGTGTGACCCAATGCACATGTTTCTCTCTGTATGTGCGATAAATGGTTCTTGTGTGTAGCCTGCGGTGCTTCCAATATGATGCAAAAATTGAATTTCCATTCCTTGCTACGAGTTTTGATTTTTTCCTTTGAATTTTACTAAGTCTTTGTACTAGTCATTAACACTGTAAAAGCCATTAGTGTGTTTACGTTTTGGTTTGATTTCCTTTTCATGAGAATTTGTTAGTTTTTTCTTTCTTCTTTTCAATTAGGGTCTCTAAACACTTGGCTTGATCATTGATTAGATAAAATAATTTTCATATTACAGTTGTAGTATGTGTGGGCTCTTTTGGTCAATGATATAGATTCATTTTTCATTTTCATCACATTCGAAATTGAAAAGGAAAAGAAAATATATATTTTTTTTCAAACTATGTGGTAATCGCCTTTGAGTGTCATCTCTTTTGATCTTTTGAATTTTTACCCAATTTTAGTTTGAGCCCTCTCTTGATGAAATCTCCAATTACATTTGATTTCATTGGGAATTTCCTTTACACTTGATTGGTTCTTTCATTGCATTAGTGACGGAAGGTATTGTTGTTCTTTTGACGATTTGGAATCATCTTGTCTTTGTTTTAAATAATTCTCTTGCATAGATTACATTTGAAAAGTTAGAATTCTCACTTTCACAATAGGAAAGGAAATTGTGCATAGATTACATTTGCATACTTTTTAGGGGAATTGTGCATTAGATTACATTTGCATACTTTTTAGGGGAATTGTGCATAGATTACATTGCATGGTTTGGCATCTTTTAGGACTTTGAATTGAATTTGAATAGTGAAATTGAAAGATCTAGTTAGGAAGAATCTTTGATTTCTGCATCATTGTTTGTTTCTTCCTTCTCGTAGATATATCTTCATTGAAATGAAAGAGTTCTTGGTATCATACTAGTTGCATCATAGGGAATTCATGTGAACTTGTACCATGAGCCTTGAAACTGAAACATAATTAAATACCAACTTTAAAATTTATTCAATCAACCTAGGTAGCATTTGGAACATTAAATACACACATAGAGGTCTAGGCTAGAGACGTGTTTCAGCATCTTTAAACGTATGAGATATCATTACTTTTCTGTGTTACATTCTAGGGGTGGTCAGTATTCCACATATGTAAGTGTATTGGGTCGTTCTCAACATAGCCTTGGGTATATCAGATGGTTCTCCACGTATAAAAAGTATATCATAATATTTCCTACCATACATGATGCATTAGACAACACTACTACAGACTGCGCTACTATGTACCTCCGAGTATATTTTGGAAGTCCCCTATAGGTTGTTATCCTACCACAGGTAACCGAGTCAGTTGCCTTTTTTACTATGATACACCAAACATAACATTTGGAAAGATTCCATGCATGTACTGGAAACGGTATATTACATTTTATAGTTACTTGGTAAACCCATTTTCCTAGTTACCCTTTTCTTTATTTGTGTCTTTAATTTCTAAAATCAATTAATTGATTGCAGAACCACATCCTCCCTATGGAAAAACTCCTTAGTGGATCTTAGGTTGAAACTAATGGTGACAGTTCCCAAGTATACTAATCAAGGAAATACCTCTGACAAGAATCCTAGTCCTTCTCCTCCTTTCGAAAAGATTGGTACTCCTTATATGGCAACGTTGTCTCTTCTTAGATTTACCATTGGTTTACCAATTTGGTTGTTTTCAACCTGCTTGGTTCTAAATGTCTAGACTGCTTCTCAACTAAGTAATCCTCCACCTAAATGACATCAACCTCAGGTTGATCCTAAGGTTGACCCTTTTCCTTCTTCACATATTGTTCCTTCATCCCTTTCTTCCTCCTCACCTAGTGTAAGTCTTGATTTTAGTAACCAGGAAGCTAAGAAGAAGAAGAAAAATAAGCAGGGGGGCGAACAAGAAAACATTGCTATGAATGAAACTAATATTGAAAAACCTTCCATCAAGTCCCGTAAATTCAAATTCCCTTATATGGTTTGTGCGGGTAACAACCTTCTCAAGGATTTCCCTGGTATTCCACATGTATTAGAAGTAGGGTCATCACATCAGCCCTTGTCATCAACATTTGGAGGTCATGTTGGCGATAAACCATCAACTAGTGATAGTAAGGTCCATGATAGAAAGGGTAAAGTTAAGTTTCCTTGGAGGTTATGTGGAGGAAATCATCCTATTCACCTTTGTCTTTATATGAATGAATCCTCAAAAGTGTTCGAAAACGTTACGGCTTCTCAACCACGACTTTTGGCTTGTTACCGAAAGCTTTCTCCCAATCCTCCACTGGTTAATGAAGTAATTGACTTGAATCAATCTTTAGTCAATCCTACTACCTCTAAAAATGAATCCCATGAGTCCATTCCCAACCAGCCATTGGTTGAGAAAATGGTTGACTTGATTCCACCTTTAGTTGTTCGTACTTTTCCCACAGAGAGTGAGGTTCGTATCACTCAGGTTCTTCTTGTTTCTTTAGATCCTGACAAACAAGGGGAAATTCTCTTGTTGTCACATAAACCCATCGAAATAATGACTCACTTGGTCAAACTATTCAATGGGTACAAGTAATTCAACCCATTTATAGCATGCCACAGGTGCCAATTAATCAACTTCTTCCAACAATGATGCAAATTCCATCAAGGAAATCATTAAAAGGAATACCCCAAGATTATGTTGGTCTAAAAACAACCATGCAACAACCTTATTCATGCCAATATTTCCAAGGTAAACCATTTCAACAATATCAGGTCTTTCCTAGGACTGGACAACTTGGTAGGGGTTATCCTAATTATCAAAACAATTTGTATCAAGGTGCGATGTAATTGTCATTAGCCTAGCCCATCGCGTCCTATCCTGGATATCCCTAACTAGTAGTTAACCTTCCATTAGAGAAATCATTACAAGGAATACCCCAAGCTCATGTTGGTCTGAAAACAACCATGCAACAACCTTATTCAGGCCAATATTTCCAAGGTCAACCTTTTCAATAATATCAGGGCTTTCCTAAGATTGGACAACCTGGTATGGGTTATCCTAATTATCAAAACAATTTATATCAAGGTGGGATGAAAATGTCATTAACCCAACCCATCACGTCCTATCTTGGATATCCCTCTCTAGTAGTTAACCTTACCCCACAAGGTTATTGAGCTACCTAAGGTTTCAGAGTAGAGTTCTTTTCTTGTTTCAAGCTCATTAAAAAATGAAACAAGGTCCTAAAGCATAATTCCTTGTCTTATCTCAAGCTCATTAAAAAATGAAACAAGGTACCTTGAGCAGAGTTGTTTTTCCTATGTCAATCTCATTAAAAATGAAACAAATCTCCCTTCAAATTGAGTATTTCACTTTATCTCATAAATGGACATTCATTCCATCCACATATTAGTAGCTAGTAGTCTACTTAGGTGAATGAAATGAAGCTTGGGGAGCATGTGCCTATACTTCATTATTATGTTGGGGGCATGAAAACCAATCTCAAGCATAATTTTTCCCATGTTTCAAGCATGTGTAAAAATGAAACCAATCAATCTCAAGCATATTTTTCCTTTGGTTCAATATCTTTTAAAAATAAACCCCTCTCAAGCATAGCTTTTCCTTTGTTTCAATCTTGTATAAAATGAAACCTATTACCTATTCTAGTTATTGTCATTTTTATTGGCCTATTTTTTCCAAATGAGTCTTGGCTTTCTTACTCCATCATCACCATCTTCTTAGCTGATCAATTGCTTCCACTTGGTGTTTTACCCTTTCCTGAGGAACTGCTATAATGAGTGGTCTTATTAGCCTGCCTCTTGACCTCTATGTGTTTTGAGCATTTTTATCATGACCGGAACTAGTTGCTACCCTTTATACCACTCATTCCTCCAAGAGGAGTCCTATTTTAGATCTTTCTAGACTCCCAATATATGAAAATATCGTCAAGCACTTGTCTTTTCAAACTCATTAAATTAAGTGAAAAGATGTATGCCCATATAAGTTTAACCCTTTTCCGAACTGGGATAGACTATTTACAAAAAAAGAATACTCTAGCTGAACATGACTAAAAGGTTCCCCTGAGTATCGTTTTCTACCTTTTTAGACTCATGAGACTAAATTTATGAAAAGTAAACTTTGGAGTTTTCTTCTGCACCTCTTTTTCAAACTTTCTAAACATGAAAAGAAGTTGAGTTACACCTCCGTTGGACTCACAAAATCACCAAACAATGTTGGATTTGTCAAACATGACAAGACCGAACCAATCCTTCTCGGGGTTCCTTAAAAATACTCAGAAGGATTCATCCAAAGGATGAAATTATAGATCAAGCATATGTTATGATGCTCAAGCTTATCAAAAATAAAGAGGTACTCACCAGAAATGTTTAGGGAAATTAGGAAAATGGGGCACTTAACTTATTAATGGAAAAGAGTCACTCTTGAACATGACACTATCTCACTTCATCTTCATGACTGTTGGGTTGGGAAATCTGTTTTCCCCTTTCGTTAATCACACCATATCAAAATCCTTTGTAATTTGTTGTGAGTCAATGTCGCCAATTCCATAAAGTGTCGCTGATGTGTTCAAGAGAATTCCTTTAGGTTACATTTGCTACAATATTCTTAAGCCTTCATTCATGTTAGTCGTTATTTAACCAACTCTGCATCAACATCATTTTGCCTCAGATATTGATACCTATTTCATGTCATTGATGAGGGATACATCGAGGCCCTCCTATGATGGGTCGCTTCCTATCCACATCGTCTGATTATACAGGAAGTTGACTTGGAAACTCCTTTTGGTACCTTGGAGCTTACATACATCAATGGAAAGTTTCCTCACTCTCAGCGACAGATCTTCAACATTAACCTTCGACTAGAATATTCTGTGTGGTGTTTGAATTCAACTCATTCATTCACACCACATAGATCGTACTATAGTACCTTGAGATGCATTATCATTATCATTGGTTTCTCTCGCATGTGTTAATAACTTGCATCATTGGTCAATAATTAGATGGTGTCTACCATGTTCGACTTTAGCTCATATTTCACATGGTTAGAGTTCTACTATTGAGTGATGAGGTAGAAGACCCCAGATCTAGTTCCATCCATCTAGGTTGCGATTTCAGGATTCATACAAGATTACAAAGTATGACGGCTATGATCATTCAAATAGTCACCCAAGCATGGGTCCACTCTCTATCATTAACAGATTATACTTCTTGATATTTGTACATGTAATATTGGCTTATATGTTGAGCATGGAACAGATAATTGTTCCCTATTACAGAAGTTTATACAGTCTCCAAATCAACTCTTTTGTAACTTTTGTAAATCAGTTAGTCATGATGAGAGGAATTGTCAAAGCTATGAACTAATGACAAATAGAACTCCACTGTATAGAATGCAGGTTGAAAACCACGCGCAGAATGACCAAGGCTCACCTACAGCTCGCAAAGGATTCTAAGGACAAGGAAGGGGATGAGGAGGAGGAGCTGGTAAAGGTTGGGGCCATATTCTTTGTTACAACTGTGGAGAACCAATACACTTTGTGCACAACTATCAGAATCCAACACACCCTTCGTGTCAGTATTGTTGTCAATTTGATCATGTTATAGAAGATTGATTGATCTTAATAGTGAAGATGCAGGAGAAGAATAACTAGCAGTCGATGCAGAATATTCAAATGATGAGATCTGAGTCGTGTGAAGACGATCCTAGTGGCAACATAGTCACACAAAGCTGTGTAGCCACTGGTGAAGATAATGTTGAATGCAAACAACTAGAATCGGAGTCATGGTTCTGAAAATCCAGTGAGAAGAGTGATGGGTTTGATTTACATAAAGAAAAAAAGACATTCATGGAGGCAACAAAGAATTTCATGAGTCCAATTTCTTCCATGTCTCAGAACCATATGTTGATAGTCTCACGAAAGGAAAAATCTGAGGATGCTACTGCAACACAAGATTCAGATCCCAGAATGTTGAAATCATTTTTGGAGACCTGCATGAAGTTACTACAAGATAAGAAGGCAATAGAGGGACTGCAAGAAATGATAGATAATTATGATAGAAAGGATAAGTCATTACCAGGATAGTGCACAGTCAATAAGGTGAACCAAAGAAAGAAAAGAAACGATAAGGAGATGTGGATAACTGTGCAGATCAGTGATTTTGAAATGGATCAGGTAATCCTGGACTTGGGCTCCAATGTTAACGTACTACGGAAGTAGACTTGGGAACATATGGGAAAGCCTAAGTTACAGTGGTCTCCAATATAGTTGCACATGGTGAATCAAGAAAATATAATTCCAATGGGGCACATACATGGAGTAACTGTAGATATTGAGGGAGGAGGGCAGTGGCTGATTTTGAAGTTATTGAGATCATCAATGATAGTAATCCATACCCACCGTTGCTTGGGATTGATTGTACCTTTGACATGAATTCCATCATTAACTAAAGAAGTGAAGCATGGTCTTTGAAAAGAATGAACTTTGAGTAATTGTCCCATTGGATCTAGCTAAAGGTGTGTAATGCACAGAACTAAACCATGACTATTATGAAGATGATGACATTGAGCACATCTATAAGTTAACTACATAAAATAAATATTGGATCAATCCTACTATGGATGGAAGGATTAGTTGGGAGAAGGAAAACTCCTGCCAATCAGGCGAAGAGTTAGAAAAATGGTAGAATCGGTTACATGAGGTCTCTACGCTGAGATGTAATCGTCTTACAAAATCACTACACTTTGTATCCACTGAGGTACACAAATTACCCTATTATGATGGTTTGGGTGATGTCAATACATTTCTTGACCATTTTGAAAGGGATGTACAAGAGTAACATCGGTTCCAAACCTTATATCTAGTATTAAGAGCTACACCTGTAGGATGGTGGGGTACACACAAGGAGAATTTTGTTGATTGGAAGGAATATCGTAGAATGGTGCAATTAAGATTTGGCAATGCGAACACCCGACTCACTGAAAAATACATAAGGATGATCCTTACAAACATCTGGCATAGTGGACTAAGGCGTGGGGTGAGATACCTCAGCCTGAGAGGGTGCATGTCTTTATTCATACCCTAGATGTTTTCCCAAAGAACTGGTACTTAGAGACTGAGCTGCCACACGGGACCACTAATTGGGATGAGATGAAAGAAATTTTCTTGAACACATTCAGTTTTGAAGATGGGTTCAAATGTATTGATGAAGCATTTCAGGTAATTAAAGAATCAATCTTTCAAACACCCATTGAACCTATCACGTGGGTACAACTGCCTGGAGTATGCATCTACAACATGATTTAGAATGTTACAATGTTACAATGGAAGAAGCTGATGAGGATCCAAGGAATATTAATATCCCTGAATCAGAGGGGCATCGCGAAGTTGGTGGACCTACTGTGGAGATCCTTAATATTTCACGACCAGTGTGCATGAAGAAGGTAAACATTGGTTTAGAAGCAGAACCCAAATTCACGAACATTGGCGACTATTGGGATGAAGATATAATGGATAAGGTAGCTACATTATTACATGAATATCAGAATTTATTTTATCTCTGACTTGAAGAGGATAGTAGGATATTTGGGGATGATGAAGATTAATTTAAAACCTGATGTGAAGCCAATTAAGCATTTCCCATATCAGTTGAACCCCAAATACAAGGAAAAAGTATGAGAGGAACTCGATAAAATTCTTGCGACCAAAATAATTGAGCCAGTAGAATAATCTAAGTGGGTCAGTCCTATGGTGGTCCAAGAGAAGAAAAAAGGGTGATATCAAAATCTACGTAGATCTGCAGAAGTTAAATGACACATGTGTACATGATCTGTTCCCTACGTTGTTTACAGATGAAGTTCTCGAGAATGTTAGTGGACAAGAAGCGTATTCATTTACAGATGGATTCTTGAGATACCACCAAATTAAGATTGCACTAGAGAATAGAAGCAAGACTACCTTCGCTACAAAATGGGAGTCATTTCAGTATACAGCCATGCCTTTTGGACTCAAAAATGCTCTTGCAATTTTCTTTAGGGTGGTTGTCGCATCATTCATGGAGTTCATTCATAAGTTTTTTGAAGTCTACTTTGATGATTGGATAGTGTTTGGGTTGGTCAAGAAGAATGTCTCTAGTGTGTGCCTGATGTTGGATACCTGTAGGAAGTATTAGATCTCTCTAAACTTGAATAAATATATTTTCTATGTACCTTATGAAATCTTGTTAGGACACATTGTCTATAAGTGGGGATTGATGGTAGACCCTGCTAAGATCACCATAATTATCAATCTAGAGCCCCCTAGGAACGTAAAGTAGCTACGCACGACATTGGGTCATACTAGATACTATAGGAAGTTTATTAAGGCATATGCGTAGATCACTGTGCCCATGGAGAAGTTGTTAAAGAAGGATGTTACATTTTTCTGGGATGATGATTGTCAGAAGATCTTGGATACTCTGAAGGAGAATATGGTTATGACGCCAATCCTAGTATTCCCGGATTGGAAAAAGGAATTTCATGTACATGTGGATGTGTCTTGCATAGTGTTGGGAGGCATCTTAGCACAACGAGGGGCAAGAGATATCGATCCCTTGATTGCCTTCACCAATTGGAAACTAACTAAGGTTGAAAGGAACTACTCAACCACAAAGCACGAAGGTTTGGCTATAGTTTATGCACTACAGAAGTTTAGGCATTATCTACTAGGTGCACACTTTAAGATGTACATGGACCATTCTGCTTTGAAGTACCTAGTCAATAAGCCTATGTTGGGAGTTGGGGGGGGGGGGGGGGGGGGGAATTTGTAGATGGTTGCTCCTTTTCCAAGAATATGATTTTGAAGTAATAGTGAAGCCCAGGAGATTGAATTCTAGACCGGACCACCTTTCTCAGATCGAAAATGGTGAAGAGCCTACAAATATTGAGGAAGGATTACCTGACATGCAGCTCTTTGCTGTCAGGGTTGCGGACAAGCATTTTGCAGACATTATTTATTTTTTATCTACTGGGGTAGATCCTGAAGGTTATACGATGTAGCGAAAGAAGGAACTAGTTGTCAAGGCTACCGATTATTCTGTGATTGTAGGACAACTATATAAGATGGGGTCAAATGAAGTTCAACGTTGATATGTGCCTAAATATGAAAGACACTGTATTCTAGCTGAAGCACATGGTGGTTTCGCTAGAGGAAACTATGAAGGTAAGGTAACTACATAAAATATCCTACGCGTAGGATTATGATGGCCAACAATATATAAAGATTCCAAGGAATACTGCACTACGTGTGGTGTGTGTCAACGGACCAAGAGACCATCGCGAAGGGATGAACTTCCATTAAATCAACAGGTCACGTTACAAGAATTTGATAAGTAGGAAATTTACTTGGTTGGACCTATTCAACCACTGGGAAAAAAGACAAGAGCGTATTATATTATTACTGTGGTAGAATACTTAACTAGGTGGGCCGAGGCACAGCCTATGAAGGATTGTAACACAAACAATGTTGTGAAGTTCATATTCGAGATTATTATATCTATGTTTGGATGCCCGAAGATTATAATGAGTGACAGAGAATCACACTTCTTGAATGATACAATCGCCACTTTAACAAAAGAGTTCCAGATGTACCATCAAAAGAGTATGCCATATCAGCCCCAAGAAAATGTCATGTTGAAACATTCAACAAGATCTCGGAGAATGCCCTCACAAAGGTATGAAATGTTAATAGGAATGATTGGGATGTACGCATACCAGCAGTTCTATGGGCCTATAGGACGACCTATAAGAAATTGATTGGGAAAACACCCTTTCAACTGGTTTATGTACAAGAAGTAGTAATGCCGATGGAATACATAGTGCCCATCTTACAGATCACAGTAGTAACCAAGATGGCAGATCACAATGTCATTGAGGAACTCTTAGCGCAGTTGTTGGCATTAAAGGAAGACCACTTTTTGGCTGGATTTCATCAGTAGGTACATAAAGCTTTAGAAAAGGGATGGCACGCTTGTCACATAAAGTAGCGCACCTTCAAAAATGGTGATTTGGTACTAACATATGACAACAAGTTTACCAAATTTTCAAGGAAGTTTTAGATGCACCAGCTGGGACCGTATGTAATTAAGGACATTTCGGATGGGGGCACAGCTTAGCGTGCGAAGCTGAAAGGGGAAGTATTTCCTCGTAGGATTAATGGGAGTCAGCTAAAGGTTTATAAGGATGATACCGCACATACGCAATGACTACATGGACGCAGTAAAGTCCTAGTGCTTCTGGAAGTTGAAAGAAAGCGTAGGACTATAAACTACTCTGCCAAGGAAAATTTTTATCAAAGAAGAAAGGTTGCACAATGTTTTGGAAGATTGCACAGATGGAAGCTACGACAAGGTAGTTGTGCCACATGGAGGATTTCCATGCAGCCTACCCAGAAAGTGACCGTTGGAGCAGCTACAATTGATTTGACAGTGATTTTTCTGTTAAAAAGAGTGGGGGAAGTGCATTTAAGACACAAATATGGGAAATTCTACTGCCAAATTTCATTTATGAGGAATATTTTCGGGGGAATCAACAATTTGAATTCAATTTGAGTTATAAACATCACACCCCGCTCCACTAGACACTTTGTTTCTTGAGAATCACTTAAAGAGTCAAGTGTGTTGCTGCATGTTTGGTTACCTGAGTTGGGTAGAATTTGAGCAAGATTTCTTGAAGAGAGGTGTCAGGCGGAAAGAGTCGATTGTGCGGACACAACCAACCTCCCTAGGAGCCTAAGACTCTCTAGTGACAAAAAAGACAAACTAGAACTATCCTTCTCTAAACATGCATTATAATATGAGAAATCAAGTGTTTTGTTCTTACCTTTGTCCAAACGTTGTTGTAGAAGTCCAAGCTTTGTTGATCTGGATGAGCTCCTCCTTTTCTCCAAAACCTGCAATCACCAACAGTCAAACAATTAAATAGCACCTGATTATAACATAAAACAAAGCATATTCAACATATAGACCAAGGAGTACATGAAATAACTCATAAACAACAAGTTATTGAGAAGAATGGACCAATTTGCATTAAAGGTAATCAAAAGGAACCATTACAACCTGAGCCTTGGTGTTGTGCAAGCTCCTTCCAGGGTCCACAAGAGTTCTCCTTTACTTTGACAAAGCTCACCCACTTCCAAATAGAACAAGCAAAGATGGCAATCTCTCCTCACAAGCTTCTAAATGGGAGTCCTAATTCCTGCAGCATTTACCCTTAGAAATGTATAGCTTTCAACCTCCCCTCCTTCTGGCCCAATGCCTGTACTTATAGTGCTCAAGAGGAAGTTAATCAGGTCCACCATCAATGGGATAATCCCCTCTTTGGATGGGATAGCTCCCCTATTGATGGGATAAGTTCCTCTTTGGTAGGAGTGCATGAATCATCTGGAGGCGCTCAATACACGTCGAACAACCTTCTAGAATGCTCTAGAAATGACCACAAGTGACTTTTTAAAGATGAAACTTGCGCATTTTAACCTTTTCAGGGGGACGCACCTGCACCTTTACATACAGAGCGTCCAAAGACGCAGTTTTTGCAAACATTGGGTGCGTCCCCGCAGGTAAGGTTGAGAGAACCTGCGTCCCCAGAGATAAATACATTTAGAAAGACTTTCTCTCTTTTTGGAGTTTGACATGGAAAGAAGAGGCATAAGACTTGCTTGAGAGGGTAGCATGACTGTTGATAGAGTCATCCTAACTGTAAATGGTCATGGTGACATTTTTTAGTGTAACAGATTGCCCCCTAAAGTGCAAAGCCTGAAATAGATTAGGGTTTTGTATTATCTAGGAAGGGTGAAGCGCTTTATCATTTCAAGGATTATCTCGTGGAGAGCCCGGTCAGAACCTGCAATTTTCAACACAAAATACATGTATAAGATTATATCATCACTGAGGTAGGCATTCCCATACTCAGATTAAAACTTTAACTAACAGACTAACTACTCTGATACAGGAATGATCTTGCAGTACATCATAATCATAGACTTTTGTAGACACAGTATGGGCGCAGCCATCTGTTTGTGATTAGTCTACTTAGATAATGAATACAAAACTCCTCGCAGCCTGGATGGTAGAAACTAGATCCAGGGTCTTCATTTCTACTTCTCGAATTGGTACGATTCTAGCCATGCGAATAAATGAGTCGATGTCGAACATGGTAGAAACCACTTGATTACCAGTCGATGATGTAAACTGTTAACAAGCGTGAGAGAGAGCACCAGTAATGTCAATGGTTCTCAAAGTACCCAGTACAATCCATGAGATGTGAATGAATGAGTTGATGTCGAACATTTCACGGAATCCTTTGATCGAAAGTCAATGATGTAAACTGATGTCAAAGGCGAGAAACCTGCCATTGATGCATGCAGACTTCAAGGTACTGACGATCTCTAAGTCATCTCTCTAGATAATGTGCTGATGTCGATAGAAAGCGACTCGTTGCAGGCAAGCCTGCAACACGAAATCATTGTTCAAGTTGAAGAAATGTTGCTGTAAGGACTGACTCAGGGATGGTCAAACGGATGACAAGTATTTTGCAGATGAAAGTTTTACTCGCAGACCTCTTGAACACATAACGACACGACAGATGGCTTGGTGATGAATAATTCAAAGTTAATCCCCGGAACCCGGTTAAAGGCTTTCAAAGTGGTTTGATCAACTGTGAGGTAAAGGATTTCCCAACCCAGGTGAATGAAAAGTGTCGTGTTCAAGAGTGGTAATAAAGTTTCTTCTGAGACAAAAGGTAACAAATAGGCTCATTCTTCTCTCTTTTCCCCCACCATTTCTGGCAAGTACCTCTTTATTTTTAACAAGCTTGAGGAGGATAACATATGCTTGATTATAAGCTCATCCTTCGGATGAGTCCAACCTAGTTTTGATTCGAACCCTAGGAAGGAGTGGTTCGTTCCTGTTTGTAATTGAACAGGTCCTTTACTGTGAAATGTTTAACGAGCCCAGTATAGGAGAAACTCAGCGTTTTTCAATTTTAGAGAGTCTGAAAAACTTAAGAAGACTCCAAGTTGAACTTTTTCGTAGATTTGTGTCCCTCAAGCCCGAAAAAGTATAAAATAATACCTGGGGGAACCGCTTGATCTTGCGACCAAGGAGTACTTTCATAATTAGTGTCACTGACCTGAAAAGTAAAAAGCGATCAAGGACACGTCGTTTTATTTCCGTATCGAGTTTGAAACGACAAAAACCCGGCAATCTTTTCCTGATTTTACGGTCAGAAAAGAGCTATAAGGGGACCGTCTTTTAATTCCGTTTTAACGAGTGTAAAAGAAATGCTCGGCGATCTTTTCATTTTTTAGGAGTCAGAAAAGGGCTTAAAAGATGACTCTGATATTTTGGTTCGTGAAAAATGACAATTTTCCCTCTAAATTCCTTTGTCCTGCACAAAAGCAACACATTACTCATACCTGTTTAAGATAGGCAAAAATACATTGAAAAACATCTTTCCATGGTGAAAAATGAACAAATTCATCCAAAAAACCTATAAAAAGACTTTTTACAATATCATTTTTACCATTTTACTGTTGAGGTTGAAAAAAGGGCTTTTGGCAAGAAACTTCCCGTGGTTGCTGCGGAAAATCCGACCGCCAGAATCGAACACCGTCTCTTCCAGGTATTTTACAACATCCTACTCTTCAATTTCATCCATTTAAATTGTATTTTAGGTTTTAGTTTTGATTTTTGGGGGGTTTTAGGTTTCAAAATGCGCTCTGCGGTGGACGCAGGTGCCCTTCGGGTGACCTGCGTCCCCCGACTTTTTTCTATACAGAAAAAAGGTCGGGGGACGCAGCCCACCTTCAGGCCAGCTGCGTCCCGACGCCCTGTGTTCTTAACGCGGGGTGCGTCCTCCGCAAAACGCGGATTTTGAAACCCCAAACTCCAAAATCAACCATTCAAATTTCCCAAAATTAATTCTAATGCCTATTTATTCATGTGTAGGGCACTTACCATGCTGGATTGGAGAGAAAGAGAGCACGAGGAGGTTGATGAAGCTGCAATCGAACATCAACCTTCCCTGGATGCCTTAAAAGCGTGCGGGTTATATAAATACTGGGCCATACCGGCATGAGGGCTCAGGTAAGATTCTTGGAATGGCTGGTTGAGAGATGGAACGTTCAAGAACAATGCTTTTACATCGGAGGGCACCAGCTTGAGATAGAGCCCTCTGATATACTTTCTCACTGGCTTGCCAAATAGAGGTGAGCAACTCAATCTAGCCAGGACTAGGCCAGGTGGCCAATCCCTTGTTAGTCTCCGGAAGATTGGTGCACACCTGGTGCACACCATTCGAAAGGCGTAGAGATCAAACACATCTCTCTGCGTGAGCTCAAAGTTATAGCGTTCACGGTTACCAGAATTTGCGGCGCAGCCGCTTTACACATTGCTTCTGGGTCCCAAATGCGGATGGCAATTGACTGTTACCAAGGCACCATTTTCAACTGGTGTGATGCTGTGTCGGCTAATGTGAAGAGCCAACTGACTAAGGCAAAGAACGAACGACTGAAAACTTTTGGATATGGGCCTTTAGTCGTGAGCTTTGCCTTAGAGAGAGTTCCGATGCTGATCCCTCAGCAACTCACTGTTGATATCTTGGGTCCTCGGGAGCCAAAGCTGGTACGATGGGTTACGGTGATGGCCCAGCATCCTGACGAGGGCGCGGCAGTTGTTCGATTTTCTGATAGTTATTTTCACTGGTTGGAGGACCAGGTTTTCTCGATCCAGGACTTTCCGTATGCCGGAGTAGATTTTCGACATGATCCGGACATGGTTCTTCCACAGGGAGAACAATGGGATGACAGAGGTACTTTATTTTTCACAAGTTTTCAAATTATGTATTTTTTTTGTTTTTTATATATATCGTCTCAAAACTGACAGTAAAAATTTTCAAAATGCAGATGTTGGTCCACAGCGCCCAACCAATCTCCGGCCTTTTGAGAGGAGACATCCAGTTGCACCGGTACCGGCCCCACAGGACGCGGCGGCTACAGAGGTACTGGCTGAGTTGGAGCATGATCTAGAGCGTCTGACGGCGGATATGCCTGAGACTACTATGGATGATATTCCTATCAGGCTTCAGCGCTATGTAGTCGCGGTCCCTGGACCGTTTAGGAGATTTTTGCGCAAGGTAGCCCATGCAGTGGTGTCGTACAGGGAGCACCACCAGTGATTGGCTAGTCACTTTGTAGACACATGTGACATTTTTGACTTTTTTGTACTCTATCATTTTTGCCGATCATAAGGTGTTTTTCAACCTATGATCGAAGACGATGTATATTTTTTGACACACTCCTATCTATATATATATCACTATTACCGGCTTATCTTGTTTAACATATGTGATGAAATGTTTTTAAATTTACTTGCATGATTATCGTAAATGTCTGTCCAACATTCGAGAAGCAATTGCATCTGCTAATGTATTTAAAGACCTTGGAATATGCTGATATTCAATGTAATCAAATTCACGTTCCAAGAGACGCACTCTCAAAAACAACCTTAATAACACAGGATTTCTAATGGCATAAACTCTATTAAGCTGTAATACAACAAGTTCAGAATCTAACCTCACTATCAAACGTCGAATTCCAAATGAAATAGATTCGGATAATAATTCAACCACTGCACTGTATTCTGCAATGTTGTTCGTTGTTTGACCGAGGCTTACCCCATGCATAGAAACTAACTCGTCAGAGGGTGAATAGATAACCCAAGCTGCGGAAGAGATATTCCGTGTACTACGACAAGCACCATCAGCAAATCCAATGTATGTTTGGAGAGGCGTCGACATCTTCAATATCAAGAGTAAAACCAAGATAAGCCAGAATAACGACGAAAAACACACTCTCTAAGCTAAGCACACTGACTAACTAACAAACATACTAGCTAGAAAGAAAACCTAACCTAACTAAAAAATTCTCCATACCCACAATTTAAGCATAATACCTCTTTAGGTAAAGTCCATTTCTGGGTTTACCCAAAGAGTCCCCATCAAAATCAACCAGCTCATAAGCCCCTTTTGCTAGCTTTCGCTTTACAATGTAGGGTCCATGCCACATAGGAACGAATTTTCCAGCACCTAGCTTATCGTTAGCTTGATCATATAATAGCACTAGGTCTCCCTCCGAAAAACTTCGAGGGGTCACATTTCTATCATACTGAGCTTTCATTCGCTTCGCGTGAGTCTCGATTGCCAATGTAGCGTCACGTCGAGTCTCATCTAATTTAGCTAAGTATAATAAACGTTTCTCCTCTTCGGAAGTAGCTGGGAGTAATTCGACAGCCATTTGAAGTGATGGGATTTCGCATTCAATGGGTAACACAGCTTCCAAGCCATAAACTAGCTGGAAAGGAGTGAACCCTGTTGAAGTTTTCACTGAGGTTCGGTATGCCCATAGCGCCGAAAATAACATGTTGTGCCAATTCGACCGATGAATACCAATGGTTCGTCGGATCATGATAACCAGAACTTTGTTGATAGACTCAACCAAACCGTTGGCTTGCGGATAATAAGGA
Source organism: Pinus tabuliformis (assembly GCA_031772625.1). Taxonomy (NCBI): domain Eukaryota; kingdom Viridiplantae; phylum Streptophyta; class Pinopsida; order Pinales; family Pinaceae; genus Pinus; species Pinus tabuliformis. The sequence goes on from CM062816.1 coordinate 922,708,795, forward strand.
GTAGAGCTATCGTGGCGCAAACCAAGCTGGCTTGTAAGCTCAGTCATCATGATGTTTCGAAAATGGCTCCCATGGTCAGTAATGATTGCTTGTGGGACACCAAACCTAGTTATAATATGATTGAATACGAAAACTGCAGCTGTTTTGCCGCTTGCGTCGAATGTAGGCATCGCCTCGGCCCATTTAGTGAAATAATCAACCGCGAGGATGATATACGCATGCCCCCCGGCCGAGTGAGGGTTACAAGTAATAAAGTCGATACCCCATTTGGCGAATGGACCAACGGCAATTATAGGGTGGAGAGGAGCAGGTGGTGCGCGCATCTTTCGATCAAACACTTGGCAGTTGTGGCACTTCCGGACTGCAATGATACAATCTTTAAACATAGATGGCCAGAAGTAACCAGCGCGCAACACCTTCTGAGCTGTGGCATACCCAGACATATGACCGCCACATGCTCCAGAGTGACAATCATTCAAAACCCTCTCAGCCTCTTCGTGAGTTAAACAACGTCGAAAAACTAAGTCTGCCCCCCGGCGATAAAGTGTATCTCCAATAATTTTGTATTGCTGGGATTGAAACCGAATTTTTCGACGTTCCGCTTTGGAAGCTTCAGGCCGAAAGGTTTGGGTTTGGAGATAGATGATTATATCTCCGTACCACGGATCTAAAGTACTGATAAGAAACAAAGATTCGTCCGCAATGGACTCCTCTGCCACAGTCTCTGTGTCAGCATGCGGGAAATCACACATCAATTCCGCAAAAACTAAGGATTTCTTAGACTTGGACTTCTCGAACTCCAAGTCGAACTCTTGCAGGATAACGATCCATTTAGAGTACTTGCCCCCTAGCAGTTGTTTTGTCAAAATATAAATCATAGGGTTGCAATCCGAAATAACTGTAGTTTTACGGAGAAGAATGTAGTGACGAAAACGCTGGACAGCTTGAACGGCTGCCAGGGCCAATTTCTCCACATGCGAATATTTTAACTCAGTGGGATTTAAGGTCCTACTAAGATAATATATCACATGTTCCGCTCCGAATTCATCTTCTTGAACTAACACCATTCCAATGGTGGAATGCGAAGCTGCGAGGTATAAGAAGTAGTCCTGGTTGTAGTTGGGAGGATGCAACAACGGTGCATGGGTCAACGCGTGTTTAAGTGCATCAAAAGATTGTTGGGCAATCTCGTCCCAAAAGAATTGAGCGTTCTGTTTCAACAACCGTGTAAAACCTTTAGTGACCTCGGCGTAGTTTGGGATGAATCGGCGTAAAAAGTTTGCTTTCCCTTGCAAACTTTGGAGTTGGCGCAAACTCGAAGGAGGAGGCAATTTGATGATAGCTTCGACTTTCGAGGGATCGACGCGAATGCCGGCTTTTGAAACAACAAATCCCAGCAATCGACCTGTTTCTATACAGAAAACACACTTGTGGGGATTCAACCGAATTCGATAATGCCTACACCTCATAAAGATTGCTCGTAGGTGGACAAGGTGATCAGCTCGATGTAAAGAATGAGCAGGCAAATCATCGAGATACGGTTGCACAATGTGCTTGATGTCATGAAATGCGTAAGACATCGCCCGTTGAAAAGTGGCGCCGGCATTCTTAAGCCCAAAAGGTAATTTGCAATAAGCAAATGTCCCCCATGGACAAATGAATGCCGTTTTTGGTTGGTCGGCAGGTAGAATATTGATTTGATTATAGCCCGAAAAACCATCCATAAAGGAAAACATTTCACTTCCGGCACAATCATCAATAATTTGATCGATATAAGGCGTAGGATAGTTGTCTTTTGGACAAGCTCGATTTATATCCCTATAGTCGATACAGATTCTTATTGTTCCTTGTTTCTTGTTGACTGGAACAATATTCGATACCCAATCCGTTAACGGGATCGGATAAATGAAACCTGCTTTCAACAGCTTTTCGACTTCTGCTTTAATCGCAGCCGCTTTTCGAGGGTGAATCTGACGCAACCGTTGCCGGACGGGTTTAGCATCCGGGTAGGTCTTTATTTCATGAACAACAATGGCAGGATCGATTCCTGGCATTTCCTCGTAAGACCAGGCAAACACATCGCGGAATTCTTGGAATAGGGCCTTGTAAGTTTGGATTTCATCTTCTGTACATGCGGCACCTATATGAATGTTTTCCTCAATTCCGGGCTTCACTGAAATATCAATGGGAATAGTACGAGAAATATTCCCTAAATTCAACTCTGAATCAGAATGTTTCGTTGGATCCTGAGCGTCTTTGACATATTCAGCGGTAAAGATAGATGAAAAATCATTTTCAAAAGCATCATCCTTAGGTAAAAACGAAGATCTGTGATGGAGATCTTCCCATGGTAGATCGTCTACACTTAGGATTTCGCGAAGTTGTTCGTCAGATGACACGACTTCGGGAAACGCTATCCGTTCTAAGGTTGAGGTGAAAAGTGATTCTTCACTGACCACATTCATTTGGTCGATTTCGGTTGAACGCGAGTCGGTAAAAGACATGACAGCTTCATAAGCAATTTCATATGGACTCAAAGGCATAGCATCACCGAATGAGTCTATCTCAGATTCAGATGGGACAATCCAAGGATCATCATAAATAATGTTTTCTGATGTAATCATATGAATTGTTGCAAATGAAGGATCTACGCTGAGTGGAGGGAGAGGAAAAGTTCCCAGTAAACCGGAATCTTTAACTAAACCTACACCAACGTCCCTATAAGGGATTGTCGTCTTACCGACATGCTGGATACTCTCTGAAGAGGCTGGGTCGGATGAAAAGTATGTCAGCTGATCAATAGTCACGATCTTACCGTTATGTGGAAACTTAATTACTCTGAAGACCGATGAAACGACCGCTGTCATAGCATATGACCAACTTCGACCCAAAAGAAGGTTGTAGTCTAGAGGGGCATCAACCACCTCCACATCCAGACTAACGGTTTTACCTTCTACCCCTATAGGCAATTCCTGTAGAATACCAAACGGACGGAACCCACGGCCATCAAAGGCCTTAAGGATGGTGGGGGATTGGTTCAACGAAGGAGAACCAAGAGATCTCCAACATTGAATCGACATAATACACGTAGAAGCTCCCTCATCAATCACAGTCCGATGAATAGGCCTGTTTTTGACTATCACTGGAATTTGGAAAGCCATTTGATGGGGGAGACGTGGTGTACTATTTTCTAGATCGAAGATTATCAGGTTCGGGTCCTGAACATCAACAGCTCCGATAGCCGACAAAAGTAATTTTCGTTGTGCTGGGCATGATTGCAGCACTTCTAACGCCGACATTGCTGAGGGTGAAACAGCTAAGTCCTCAACAATGTTGTAATTCTGGGCTGCTCTCGCATGTGGATTGAAAGCAGACCTTCGAAGTACACCCTTGGCGGGCGGTTTAATTACTAAGTCCGGTTAGGTTTTTCGATCTGTAGTGGATCGGAACCAGGAGCTGAGGTTGATGGGTTAGAATGAGAAGATTCTGCTTCCTTACCATCAACAGGAGCCTTACTACCATAATCTTGCGATCGAGTCGCAATCCTCACATGAGACATCATCAAAATGGGTTCTTCACTGGCATTCGAGGAAGAACCTATCATCTTATTCTCCTGCTCCGGAAATGGATTTTTTAACACAGCAGGAGTGGGAGAACCTTTGACTATTTTCACAACCTCGGCCCGATGAGGGAAATCTCTCGTAAAATGATCCTCTTCACAAATAAGACAAGGATATCGAGGTTTGCGCTTTTCGTCATTGGTTTCCGACTTTTCCGTTTTCTCCTTCGGAGCCTTGTCTGCTTTAGCCTTCTTCTTTCCTTTCTTCTTTCCGCCGTTTTTTGATTTGGCCGTAGATGACTCTACAGCGTGAATATCGGCGGTAAGTTCAGGAGAAGACTCTCCTGTCGGGGAATCGGGCAAAGTGATAATAGGAGTAGTTGAAGCCTTGGAAGACTTCTTCTTGCTCTTTGTATTCACGATACCAATCATACCATCAGCGGCATGAGATCCCGAAGGAGCAGCAGCGATTTGATTCGACTTTGGAAGATCCAGAATCTTCTCGTGTAACGTACCCGACTGAGTATAAACTAAGTCAAGGTATTGCGCCTGAGCAATGACTTGCTCCTCAGTAACTACTCCGGCCTTAGCTACATCTTCAGTAATCTTCGGTAATAATGATTTAACAAACCATTCAGCTAAGATTTGGTCCGGGATAAAAACTTTCACTAGCCTTCTTCGACGTCTCCACTCATGAATGTGATCAGAAATATACGTGGACGTTGATTGTTTTAGTGAAGTTAATAACTCCGTGCCATTATCGTATCTGACCGGCAACTGAAAGTGAGTTAAGAACGAGGTAGCTAACTGGCTAAAATTGTAAAAAGAGGCCCGTGGTAACTCAATGTACCACTTGGCCGCGAGACCAATGAGTGTACGCTGGAAAAGACGTAAGCGGATCGAATCATCCGAGATAGAATTTGAAGCACACCAGAGGTGGTAAGTCATCACGTGATTGGACGGATCCTCTCCAGACTTACCTTCGAACTTGGGTATATCACTGGGCAACTTATTTGGCATTGGCGGCCAGAACTGAAGATATTGAATTGGATCGTTCGTTAGGCGCGTCAAGTCTGGTAAATCCAAAGTTGCGATAAACGGTAACTGCCGGTTAGGATCTCTAAAACTCTGGGTCACAATACCGGCCCCAGGAGGAGGATATCCAGGATAACTAGGAACAGGAGTCGCATTTGGGATATTATATCCTCCTGGAAAACCAGGATTAACCGGACCGTACTGGGGTTGTTGAGGTTGTTGATAAGTGTACCCAGGATACGGTTGATACTGGTAAACCGGTTGTTGGACAGCTTGCCCAGGTTGGTACTGTCCCTGGTACGGTTAGTGAACAAATTGAGGTTGAGTAGTGACAACCGTACTTATACCAGGCTGACCTACAGGCATCTGGACCGTGGTTTGAATCGTAGATCCAGACAACGGTAAAGATGTCTGAGGAGTGGTTACAGAGACAGTAGAAACCGGAGCCGTCGATACTCCAGAAGTAAGTATGGTAGATGTGGCGGTAGTTGCAGCAGCCGTTTGAGATGGAGTACTAGGTGCAATTGGCGGCTGAGTAACTACCGAAGTTACAGAAGTTTGAACATTTGACTGGACAGGTTGCGGTTGCTGGGGTGGACCAGAAACTACGGGTTGTCCAGCTTGAGGTACCAACTGTATACTTGGCTGCAACACCTGTTGACCCTGTGACGGATCCCACACTAACATTCCAGGGTATTGACCCGTAACAGGTTGAGGATACTGAGATCCATAGCCGGATTGAGGATAGGATTGATAATTGTAAGGTGCAGTTCCCATACCTTGACCATATGATTGACCTTGAGGTGGTTGATAACCTTGACCTGAGTATTGACCTTGAGGTTGATAACCTTGAGGTAAATACGGATACTGGGGTTGACCTTGACCTTGAGGTTGGTACCCTTGAGGTTGATACCCTTGGGGTTGATACCCTTGGGGTTGCCATCCTTGAGGTTGCCATCCTTGAGGTTGATATTGATACTGAGGTTGACCTTGGGGTACATATTGAGGCTGGGGTTGACCTTGAGGTATGTATTGCCCATAGGTGCGTACTGACCTTGAGGTTGCCCCCCAGACACAAATGATGTACCTTGAGGTTGCCCCCCAGGCATTAACTGAGGCTGCCCCCCAGGCGGTAATTGGCCACCTTGAGGTTGGGAAACGGGAACTGAACCTGACATCATGTAAATGTCTCCTACACCCAATGGTATATTACCACTGTTTCCAACTAATAACCCATGATCAACGGGTTGAGGAGATGCCCCCGCAAAGGTACCAGAAAGAGATTGATACCCAGTGGGAACAGAAGGACCGCCGTGTAAGAAAGATTCAGGACTTTGTGTAAACACGGACGACTGACCAGACATATTTACAGGAGTATGAATACCTCCAGGTGGAAAAGGAGTACGAGGTGTAGAAAAACCTAGCCCAAAGTTGTCTAAATAATTGGTTAACGAAAGGTACCAAGTAGTACTTCTAGGAGGACTGTAAAAGATAGATTCACGCTCCCTTAGATCAATAGTAAGTTGATCTTCAGGATTAGAGACGCCTATTTCTTCCTCTGGAGCAAGTTCTTCAATAGCAATCAAACCAGTAGGAAGATTTTCGGTGATAATTCTTTCTATTCTCGGTGAATCAGGAACACTAGAAGTCGGAGTAACAGGTTCAGATATTTTTGGTTCTTCGCCTGTATCACTAGCAGACGAAAAACTACCAACAAGCTCAGAAACTGTAACAGCTTCGGGATTATAACCTGTCTCTAAACTTGGTAATCTGAATGGACTACCAAGGAAGATTCTCCTTCTTCAGGTGAACCTACTCTACTGCCACTAGGAGGAGTTACAAGGACCTTTAAACCTTCTAGATTACCTGGATCGTCTCAAGGAGGTGATCCCCTAAGTCTACGGGATCTTCTCAACAATTCGGCCACAGAAACAACTTCAGGAGACTGGCCCCGAAGTCTACGGGACTGTCTCGGTAATTCCGCCACAGCTAAAAACTTTTAACTACTACACACGAAAACAAAATAAAATTTCAAATCAAACCACCTAAAGTCTCTAAAGAACCAAACAAATTTGAATCACACGCCTAAAGAATCTAGGGCGTCAAACCAAGCACAAACAGTAGCCTTCCAGACCGAAAGCGCTAGTTGGTGATGAAGCCCAACATCGCTGGATTCAGTACAGAAGTGGCGGGTGGAACAGTTACCCCGACAACCTGCTTAATGAATAGACTGGACCAAGTTCCTCCACTTTAACCGTCTCGAGTGAAGTGAACCCCCCAGAAAATCCAAGTGAGTATAGCCGACGTCTGCTCCAGGTACAGTGGGACCTTCCCTCCACCGTCACCTCGGTAGAATCCTAAAGATAATGGTCACTAAGGTTACCAACCGCAACAAATGCACCTGGGGGAACAGTCTAAACTCCGACAGCACGCAAGGGCAGAGTAGCAAGCTCAATCCCCTTGCCGGCTCCTTGACAATAATCCAAGGTTTACCGACAAGTGACCCCTGGCTCCTCGACAATGGTTAATCCGAGGTTTACCGTTTGTAATACGTGCGTGTCTGGCGTCGTTCCCAACGAGGGGGGAATGATCCCCTCACTGGTTCGGACACGAGCTCGTGCTTCTCCTTTAAGAGGAGCTTTCCCAGAGTACAAGTGAGACAATTGGATTTATTCTATCACAAGATAAGCTACTTGTTTGGTTTTGTTGTCTTGGAGAGTTAATTACTCACCTACTCCAAGACACTAGCCTGATCTAAATTGGTGTTTCAGAGCCCTAGTAAATAAAAATTACTACGTCGATTTTACTTTAAGCGTTAATTTTATGGTTTTTCTTAAAGACAAAAGGTAGCGGAAGTGAAACCAATGGTGTGTAGACTCGACTCAAACCACTACAAAGATGCACCTAAGATGATTTACGCTACTTTTCCTTTTTCAATGAAATTCTTAACTAAGAGAGTTGAGAGAATGCAAATTTTAAAGAAAACAACTTCCTTAGAAAAGACAATCAAAGAAACAATTCTCTTTTTCTTTTCAAGCATACAAACATGACCACTCCTTACGTGCACGAAAAAACTCTTTTTCTTTCAAAACTTTTCAAAGCTACTTGAAACAAAACTTTTCAAAGGAGATGTTTTTGTATTTTCTCTTTTTAATAAAGCATATAAATCTATTGTAATGAAAATCAATCTTAAAAGCTATAAAAACTATGAAAACTTGACTCACAAGCAAATCAAAAAGGAAATTACTCTAAGCAAACCTAACAAGGCAAAAGCTCACAAAGATGATTCTAGGTTGTTTTACTTGACCAAAATCAAATCAAGGACCAGCTAATGCAGAATCAAAAGACTAGTCAAAACAAAACTCAAATCTTTTTGTTCTTTTTGTAAAATGGAATTCAAGACTTAAACAACAAGCACTTCGAAATTTCCCAAAGAGACAACTCAATAGTAAGTTGCTCACACAGGTAGACTTTATGACAGGTCTGACTTCTTAGAATGCTGACAAAACCAGAGAGATCTAAGGCTTGACAACTTCTACCGCCAAAGTCACTACAAGACCTACTCAAAAATCAAACCCTAGGGCTTAAACTTCGATGAAATCCACTAAAACACTCAATGCTATCGAAACAAGTTCAGGTGAAGATCTCTGACAAAGGACTAATGAATCTGGGCAGTAAAAACTAAGAAAAAACAAAATCTAAGAGCAAAAATGCAAAAAATGGAATTTTCTCAAATTTTAGCAGGGGACGCAGGCGACCCGTTAGCACAGGTGCGGGCCCGCTCTGTGCACACAGCGACAGTGCGTCCAGGGACGCACTGTGCAACACTCAGAGGGTGCGTCCTACTGAAAAACTCAAGAAAAACCAAAATGAATCTAATCCTAAGCTAACCCACCCACAGACAAAGTCACAGAGCCAAAACCATAAAAATAAACCAATTTTCTCAGAGCAAAGTTCACACAAAGGAAAAGACTTTTCACATTAATGGAATCCCCAGTATGGTCGCCAATTTGTCAGGCGGAAAGAGTCGATTGTGTGGACACAACCAACCTCCCTAGGAGCCTAAGACTCTCTAGTGACAAACAAGACAAACTAGAACTATCCTTCTCTAAACATGCATTATAATATGAGAAATCAAGTGTTTTGTTCTTACCTTTGTCCAAACGCTGTTGTAGAAGTCCAAGCTTTGTTGATCTGGATGAGCTCCTCCTTTTCTCCAAAACCTGCAATCACCAACAGTCAAACAATTAAATAGCACCTGATTATAACATAAAACAAAGCATATTCAACATATAGACCAAGGAGTACATGAAATAACTCATAAACAACAAGTTATTGAGAAGAATGGACCAATTTGCATTAAAGGTAATCAAAAGGAACCATTACAACCTGAGCCTTGGTGTTGTGCAAGCTCCTTCCAGGGTCCACAAGGGTTCTCCTTTACTTTGACAAAGCTCACCCACTTCCAAATAGAACAAGCAAAGATGGCAATCTCTCCTCACAAGCTTCTAAATGGGAGTCCTAATTCCTGCAGCATTTACCCTTAGAAATGTATAGCTTTCAACCTCCCCTCCTTCTGGCCCAATGCCTGTACTTATAGTGCTCAAGAGGAAGTTAATCAGGTCCACCATCAATGGGATAATCCCCTCTTTGGATGGGATAGCTCCCCTATTGATGGGATAAGTTCCTCTTTGGTAGGAGTGCATGAACCATCTGGAGGCGCTCAATACACGTCGAACAACCTTCTAGAATGCTCTAGAAATGACCACAAGTGACTTTTTAAAGATGAAACTTGCGCATTTTAACCTTTTCAGGGGGACGCACCTGCACCTTTACATACAGAGCGTCCAAAGACGCAGTTTTTGCGAATATTGGGTGCGTCCCCGCAGGTAAGGTTGAGAGAACCTGCGTCCCCAGAGATAAATACATTTAGAAAGACTTTCTCTCTTTTTGGAGTTTGACATGGAAAGCAGAGGCATAAGACTTGCCTAAGAGGGTAGCATGACTGTTGATAGAGTCATCCTAACTGTAAATGGTCATGGTGACATTTTTTAGTGTAACAAGAGGGTTAGGAATCGTCATGACTAAAACAACGCTTGTCCTTGCTAGAGCACCCCGGTCATTGAGACCAAATCCTACTACCTCCGTGGCATGAGAGAAAAAGTAGAAAAAGCCACAGTAACCCCTGATTCAGGAATCACCGTGAAAGATTGTAACTGAGAAAAGGAAGAAGGATATAATGGATAAAAATAAGCAACCTATGGAACCTTAGGACCTGGATGAAGAATAAATGAATGTGGGGATTGAGGATATCAACGTTGAGGATGCAAAGCCAATTTCTAGGCTGTCACCAAATATACCCCCACAAAAACCAACCACCAAAGTAACTAGGGACCCCGACTCTGTAAAATTCAAGGTATTCACGTCATTGCTACTAGAGGAAGTACCTATTGAGGGTGAATTGTTGACCCAGATACCATTTCTGAAGATGGAAGATTGGGATTTGGGTGACCATGAGAAATTTCCCTAGCTGAAGCCCAGTAAATACTTGAAGAAAGTCTATTATGAGGAGGCGGGCATTAGAAGACTTGAACTGATGAAGTGGGTGGCTGGTATTGAGCAAGCAAGGTTTCTCAATATGTTGTATATCCCACATTTTAGCCGCAACATTATTAATACCATTTGTGTGCGCTATTTGTTGGTGTTGGTTCGTGATGGGTGTCTCTGACTGGGACGGCCCATCCCAATTGATGATATGTTGATCCACAAAATCACAGTGCTGCCATGTCATGGCGCGAACCCTGTAGATGCTTCCGTGGGGAAGTCACATGAGAAAAATCTCATGGACCAAATGAAAATTAACTTTGGGTTGTTGAAAAAGTCACGGGGATATGCCATTAGTTCTATCTCAGATGAAGTTGTGTGGTTTTTTGCACATATCTGGGCAGGAAGAATCACGAGAAAGTGTCGTGTTGATGAAGTTTCAGCACCAGTGGTATCCTTGGCTGCATAGTGAAACAAGGGGGTCCAATTCAATTGGGTGAAATACCTATTCCAAGAATTCTTGGATGATTTCCGTGAAGCATATGAGGAACGAAAATAATTCCACTATGTGTGGCTACTATTATTGATCACGCTAATAGTTTGGAGGACACTAAAGGATTCCCAATTCCCCATGATGGATCCAGAGTTGTTTGAGGCTGCCAAATTTGCCTCGTTGTGGGAAACCAAGGACCCTGCACGTATCATTGAAAATAAGATGTTACGATAATGTTTGAAATGGAATTGAAAATGATGATTAACCAAAATCCATGGTTGTCACCAAGTCTGTTCAAATAATATTGGCGCATTGCAGATTTTAAGGTGAATTTGCATCATGTATACATCCGCACAAGGCGCGATTTGATGAAGAAATGGACATTGTTGCCATTTTTGGTCATCAACAATGATATCACGCAGTTATTCCTTCAGTGGTCGACTGACTGGATCCTTCCAATAGATATTTTTCGAGGGTATAACAGGAATTAGTGTAGAAGGTGCAGCGGGCACTAGTAAATAGGTGCAGAAGGAAAAAAAGATGGTGACCATCGACCTAGAGAAGAATATCACGTAGGAACCAAAGGGAAAGCATGATGAAGAGCAACATACAGAAGAAATTGATCAGGGTACCGAAGACCCCTTTGTAGACCCAGAAAATGTTGATTCTCCCTTTATTCTTAAATGGCAATAAAATTCAAGTACGGGAGGTGCACGAAAGAAGAAAAAGAATGATAAGTCCACCAGTGCGGAGGCCATGGTCCTCACCGAGGGGGACCTTGATGAAATTGGAGATACTAGTAGGTCTGCAATAGAAGATATTTGGGGCCACATTGAAGACCAGTATCAGTTTGTTTTGACGATGGTCTAAGCAGGCCTCAAAGAGTTGCAGGTTCAAGTGAGCTAGGTTCAAGCGAGCACTGTTCAAGCGATCTGGTCTCAAGCGAGTGAAAAACCAACAACATCGGGTAATGTGCAATCGGTTCTCACTTTAGAACTCTGCATTGTACCCCTTCCTGATGGATCTTTATATCTGAATGATGTTGTAAAACAAGAGAGTGCCTAGCTTCCTAAAGATGTAACTATTAACTTCCCGGCGTTCCCCTATCCACATTGCATGAGATACAACAAGGTGTATCATATGAGCTTAAGGTGTGAGAGAAATTGGTTCTCATGGTGATAAAGAATGTGCATATCACCAGTCAACAGATGTGCGATGAAGAGCACAAAGCTCTCCAGCATTGTGATGAGGCAATTGTGAGAAGGGCGCAGCTAGAACAAGCCATTTCCAGAGTATGCAGTGAGCTCCTCGGGCTCCATATTTAGCCTAAGGCCACTTCTAAAGATAAAGTGTAACAATTGGCATATGTGTTTATAGAATCAAAGGCGCAGGTGGATAAAGTTCGCTTCGATCTGTAGCTACAAATTATTGAGCTTCAATTGAAGTTGTAGCCCACCACACCACCAGAGATCCAAGAGCAGCACGAGGTTGCCTTTAGAATATACAGGGTAAAGCTCGATGGTGCAGTCAAAAAATGTAGCTATTTATTCTAAGAGACTCTTGAGTTGTGGGCCTTGTTGTAGGAGGACCCACAGGTGAAAAATATTGAAGTTGCCATTCGGGATAAGAAGTTGCAGTATGATGAGATAAAGGCAACGGAGTGCACCTTAGCCCCTATACAACGGCTCGCCTAGTTGAAAGAGGGGACATCCCTGCAAGGACAGATCAAGGAGCTGTGGAAGAAGATGTATATTATCATAGCATGGATGTAGTCATGGAAAGAAGAAGTAGGGAAACTCTCACAAACTGTGGGAGGCAAAGTCAAGAGTATGCAACAGACACATCTAACCGTCAACTTAGCAGTAGAACGGCAAACTATAGAAAACTTGGTCGAGGAAGTTCAACAGGAAGAAGTTTAATGCACGGAGGTGCTTCACCCAATGAATTCTTCATTCAGCAGCCTAAAAGAAAAGATCCAAAGTGTACCAACGGAGTGACTCAAGGATGAGTCACATTATTGTGTTGGGGGCCTGTTGGGATAGGGTCCCCTTGGTGATTTTTGTTAAAATATTGTAAGTCTTCGCATTTTGAGGAGTGGAGTGTGAGTAGCATAGGTCAAATAAGAGTGAAGTGGTTTTAAGAAGGTCAAAACCCCTTATATTTTGGTATTGTTTTGAGATCCACCCATGGTTTGTGGACCATGGTATTGTAATAGAAAAAAGTATACAAATGTGTCTTAGCGAGTCTAAGGGAATGAATGACTTGATGGATGAATTAACTTTGAGTCTGATTTTGTAAGATCTTTCTATATTCGGGAAAAGGGGAATGCTCTTGCAGTTTAGTATGTGGAGGCCTTGGTAAGTATGTAGCTGAGTGCGTGTGCCCTTGTAGCTGTGTGCGTAGGGTCTGGAAAGTTTATATGAAGAAGATTTAAAGTAATAAAAGATATTTGAAGCAATTTTGTGTCTATTTTTATGCACTTGTGTATTTTCTGTATTTATGTGCAACCAAATGACATTTATCTATATTTTATCTTAAGTACTCCACGAATATATGGATCTACTATTAGATGTTATTTTATGCATGATTAGATGTTTACGTGCAGTTTATAACTTTCTTTAACTGAAAATCACTTAAGTTCATGAATAAGGGTTCGCGAAGGTCAGATCAGAACTAAAACTACAGAAAATGCCTTAACCACATCACATAGCCTTCTGGATGCAGAAGCCTAGTTCTAGCATCCCCCAATACTGCCTCAGGTGAGACTACAGCCTGCGCTACATGGGTTGTTGACGAAAGGGCCAGTAGTGTAGGGTTTTGTTGGTTAGTGTAGATAACTTTAAACCTGGGTCAAAACCCCCTCAAGCCAACAAATCTCTACTAATTTCTTCTTAATATGGACTTGTCACAAGGTAAAACACTTCAATCCTAAACCACTACTTATGACTTTGTACTTTAGGGGGAAATATGTTACAGGTCATTTTGTTGCATCTCCTCAAAAGGCTTAAAAATGAAATCAATCAACATCCTTGAACACTTTGTCATTTTCCCTTTGCAAATACCTAAGCATCACCTCTCCAAAAAGTTTGTGTTTTGGGGTCAATCATCTCAAAAACATTATTTTTAGCCCCAACATACCCTGCAATGGTTTCAAGTTGCATTACTAAGCACCTGCACTGACCAACATAGGTTGTTGTACTTTGCAGATGTGATGGTTCTAGAATTTCAATAAAAATAAAAAATATTTTCTAATCTTCTTCTTTCAAAAGCTTATAAGGTACTTTTAGCCATGTACCATTGATATATATCTCAAATTAATTCTCTAGAGGTCTTATCTCTTATCGTTTTATCTTGTCCTCCTTCATATGTGGATCTCAAGCCTAGATTGGTAAATCCTAAACTACTATTTTCACCATACAAATCTACTACCTCCCATAAAGTCTGGGTTGGATTTTGGGATTACTTTGAGCTTAAGGAATCATCCACCATTAATGCATTAGGGTTGAGTTTGAAGGTTTTCTTTGTGGCAAGGAAGGGTAAGACAATTCGGAAGACATCTACAAAGTCAAGCATCTATAAATGGTTGTAACTCTCTCTAATACAAAAAACACTCTTTTTTCCTATACTGGTGTCATGTTGATGCTTATGTATTTCAATGCCATTTGGAGCCAGAGTTGGAGCTCACAAGAAAGGAGAAGTGGAGGACTTAATACAGATTCCAGGTAGATCTCTTTTCCGTATTCTAATCTCTCTAAGAAAACATAAATATTTTTCCCTCTGTTGTTTCTAGATTAGACCACTAGATCTAGCGAGTTCTTTTTTGTCCACAGAAGTGAATTTTCTACATAACAAAGATACAAAGAATGTGCACAATGAGAACCATTATATGCATGTTGACACATATCACAACTAAAGGTTGAACAACTACACAATAAGATGATTGCAATGTAGCTTTACATGTATGAGTTCGCTAATTCTAATTTTTATATACTAATTTGGATATTAAAATGATGTAAATAATGTGCGGAGGAAGATCATTGTGTGGGAGTGCGGAACTCCACAGTTTCGCATAATCAACTTAGCTCAATGTGCGGGTGTAACGCCTCCTCCCATATCTACCCAATTTCATCGGCCTGCCAGGGCAAACATGAGACGAAGAGTTACTATGACATATGGCCGACCTCCTAGCTCCAATTAAGGAAGTGGGGCCAACAAACTGGCCATAAACTGAAAACTCACCAAAATATTTATTGAATGAGGTGAGGAAAAATTTCCTCTACCTTCTCCCTGGAGTAACACTTTATTTTTCTTGGAAGTTGTCCTTTCAACCCAATATTTCAAAGGTCATGTTTCCCTTCTCTTGTAGTGAATGTTTGTACTAAAAATGATTTCGATATTAGGTTGGCATTTTCTCATAAGCTCAAGAGGGATAACCTTGTTTGTATATATATATCACAATCATACATTTGCAGGCCACAGGTCGAGTTGGGACGAGGTGTTATAATCTCAAGAAGGATAGTGTTTCCTCTTCACAATTAATATTTATTAATATGTATGTGTGTGTGCAAGAGTCACAAAGGTCATGCCTAGCATGACTTATATATATATATATATATATATATATATATATATATATATATATATATATATATATATATATATATATATATATATATATATATATATAGATATATATATATATATATATATATATATATATATATATAGATATATATATATATATATATATATATATATATATATATATATATATATATATAGATAGATAGATAGATAGATAGATAGATAGACACACACACACACACAATAAAGCACTTTAATCCGTAGTATAAATTTGTTTGTAGAACTTTGTTGAGAGACCTACCCCCCCCACCCCACGTCACGAGGGATGAAGGGGGCCTCTCATTTCAATGACATCCGTTAGATCGATGAGAGTTATAATAAAAGTTCAATGAGGGTTGTGGAACCATGCTAAGAGAACACGCCACCCCCCCCCAGCCCTCCTCAGGGTGACATCAAGAGGGGGGAGGGGGTTCTCTCATTTTAATATATGTCGACAATTTCCCCATGTCATCACAACTTATGGATTAATGGAATCTTGTTAAACGTCATTTGATGAATGGAATTTATTTCCCCACATCGTGATTGTCATTTGATGAATGTATAATATAGCAATAAACAATAATTTTAATTATAATGGTAAGTGGGCCAAGAGCTTGGTGTGGCCCATGGCCACGTGGTGGGTGACGTGTAAAGGGTGACTTTGTGCCATGGTGGCATGACACATGGCATTCAAAATTGACCTTTTGGTAGGTCCAAATGGACAAAAAATGAGTGACACTCCCGGAGGAGGCTGCGTGGAGGGTATGACATCAACATGATGTGGGTGTGACGTCATCCTAGGCTAATGTCACCCCAACGATTTCTTGTGGGGCATGTTGTGAAACTCTGGGGAAAAATTTTCAGGGTGGTAAACATTAGCAGATATAATCCTGGAGGTTTGAACCTATGGCGTCATCCCAATGATTTAAAAATGAATTTCAAAGGGGAGAGGTCCAAGAATTATGTCCTGAGATGGGAGATTTCACCATTAGTTGACATGGAGGAAGTTTTGTCCCATTCTCTAGATCCCATAGGTTCTAAGTAGGGGCACCAAAGGAAACTTCTGGGATTTTATTCCCAAGATAATGTGGCATGCAAGCTTGTTGACTAGGGTTCTGTGCTAAGTGGTGTATTATATATATATATATATATATAGAGAGAGAGAGAGAGAGAGAGAGAGAGAGAGATATATATATATTATATATATATATATATATATATATATATATATATATATATATATATATATATATATATATATATATATATCTATATATATATAGATATAGATATATATATATATATATATATATCTATATCTATATATATATAGATATATATATATATATATCTATATATTATATATAATATATATATATATATATATATATATATATATATATATATATATATATATATATATAATATATATATATATATATATATATATATATATATATAGATAGATATGGGATCCTTGTGACCCTAGAGGTTTTGAATGGAAGAACCGATAGTTTAATCTAGGGGTTACATAGCACGATCGAACCTACTTGGCAACAATTTATGTTAAATGGCATACAATATATACATTTCCTAAGGGGTGGTTTGCATGTGTTTATATATATATAATGAAAGTGTTGAAAAGGGGGCGCTATAAGGAGGGCCTTGTATAGAGGTGTGGCATAGGCCACGGTGGCAATAACTAATAAAATTACCACGTGGAACCCTTGGAATTGTGATATGACCATAATTGCATGCCATGTTAGCACCATCTGGATACCATGTGGGTGTCATGTGGTAGATCAGGATGACATGATAGGGTCTAGAAGACCGATCTTTAAATGGCCATAACTTTTGATCTAGGAGTCGGATTGGGGAAATTTTAAATTATCAAAAATATATCGACGAGACAAACAAAATAATGTTGTTTATTTTGGGTTTTGAAAAGTTTGAAATTTTATACCCCATTTCCATAACTAGACATTGGAGATCGAGTCATCATAGTATTTTCCTATTTATACCCTTAGTGTGGGCTACGGGTCGTAAGGGGTTATGTTACAATAGACCATGGGAGATAATCTCCATATATTTTATGGGTTTTTATCTAAGAAACCATCCTAGGACATGCTAATATATTTGTGGTAATGGACAGGTTTAGAAAGACCACCAAGTGACAAGATGCAACAATCACACTTTTGAAAAGGTCTAGGTATATTTTGAAATACCAAGGAGCATCATCTTAAACAAATATATCATATTTCTCAATTTATTTTAGACTATACATTGAGAGAAGATGGACACCTAGTTCAAAATATGTATATCTTTCCATAAACATATATGGATAAATAGAATTAGTGAATAAGACATTGGTTCATCTTTTGAGGGGTTATAATTAGAACCATATAAGAACTTATGATGAATATTTTACTTTTACAAAGGGGGTGGAAAAGTTATTTATATTCAACGCTCTACTAATAAATTAATCGATACTTCTATCAATAGGTTCCATTTTTAAACTTGCTTTGGATATTTTCGAACTTCACGTTTAGATGTTGTATATGAATAGTAAGGAGGAACAAGGGAAGGAACCATGACAAAGTCATTAAAGGTTAAAAGACTCGTTAAAAGATCAAGAAAATATATTTGCAAGTATAGGAGACATTGAGGAAGTCATAAGGAAAGTACAAGTCCTAGCATGATACACACAAAATTGAGAAGTCATTCAAGGTAGGAGATTAGTTTTGATTACATCTAAACAAAGAAAGGATATAGGGTCTTCATGAGAAGTTTAACCCTTTGTTGTATGTTCCTTTTGAAATATTGAAAATAAGTAGGTGATAGTTCCTACAAACATATTCTACATTCATATATACATATTTACTAAGTAGAAAATGCAGAAAATATAAAACTATACGAGGCTTGAGCCTTCCATGTTAGATGAAGGAGATGGAAAGAATCTCTTACCTCCATAGAGGACAAAGAACCAAAGTCTCTAGTAGATTAGAAAAGGATATAATTTTACAACAGAAGTGCAATACAAGGAGATGATGGTAGCATGAACTTTATCAAGATTGTTTGAAAGTATAAGCTCTAAGAAAGTCCAAATAGTACTCTAGAGAGAAGGTAGAGGGAGAATTTTTCGACCTCCTTTAGTAGCAAATTTTGGAGATTAGAATCCTCCCAAAATGGTGAGCTATGACCAAAATCTATCATAATATAATTTTTCATCTCTTAGATATCTTTTAAAAGAAGAAATTAGAGCTATGGACTTACAGGATCCATTTTAAGGGAAATCCAATTTTGGTGATTTAGGGACTTGAAACTTATAGATCCCATTTAGGGCATTGACATAAATGTTGTTGGGGTCAAAACATTATAATTGAATTTTCTATCCCTTTAGAATTATTTTACACATTTATGGATTTTTAATTAGAGTTCATATGTGGAAGTTATACCCCTGACAAGTTAACCTATGGTTTTTACCATCATGGTATTGCGTAGATGCCACATAAGAAGCAATTACTCATGCATGTGGAGCTAGCCACGCATGGAATTTCAAGAAGATTCTAAAGGATCCAAAACCTAACCCTAATCTATGCTTTAAGCATGAAAAATCTCTAGCCATAACCTTAGACAACTATCATGACATGTTAAATATTGGGGCACTAAGAAAATAAGAGGTTATACTCTTGTTGTATATAGTTCCATAGTTGATTGGAGCAAAGGAGTGGATGTTGTGAGAAAAACAGGGAAAATATAAAAATATATATCATATACATAGTGTCTATGATAATTTTATAGTGCTATTCATCTTTTTGTAAATTTGTAATTTGTACAAATAAAAAAAAGGTACAATCTTCACCTTGTGTCTAGAATTTCTCATATTGGATTCCCCCAAGTACATATTATATTTATTATATTAATGATGTAATGTTTGTCAAAGGATAACAACTCGAGTGATAGCTAGCGGGATTAATTCTCCCTCCATCTAGGTTCTATTCTCCGGAGACATGTTAGCTTGCGTGGCAAAAATTTAAACATGTTGAAAACCATTACGAGTAATTCCTATAAGCCCAAAAAGGCAAGAAAATTTGATATCTTGATATTAAGATAAATAGTGACAATCATTGTGATGTGATCCTAAATCTTACCCAAATTAATTCTCCAAAATTATCAATTCACCAATTACTACTAAACAAATAATATAATATTTATTCTATTACATTCTAAATTTATATTAATAAATATTTTTTATAATAATAAATAAAACTATTTTAATAAAAAAATTCACAATAATTTCAAATCAATATTTATCATATAAGATATTACACATCTTTTATTTTAATCGATTTATATAATCCATTAATTATATAGTTCATTGAAACATGTAAACCATCGTTTGTATACTTGAACCATAAGTACCTCTCCCCTTAAAGGCCCACAAAATTCCATCTCTCTTTAGTGACACAAAAGTTTGATGACAACGTATAAATATTTCACCCATGACAAGCAGAGACTTCACATATAAATTTTATAAGATGGGCTAAGATAAAGTATTGCAAGTTTCTTTCTTAGGGTAGATGAGATCATTAATTCAATGAGAAATCTTGGTAATGAAGTAAAATATTCAATGCTTATTGAGAAAATCCTAAGATCTCTAACCCCAAAATTCGATTTAAAAGTATCTTCCATTGAAGAAATGCAGGATTTGAAGAAACTTACTATTGAACAGCTTCATGGGATCTTAAAAGCTTATGAAATGAGAAAGGGGGATCCCTCAGATATCAGAGAAGTAGCATTCAAAGATACTTCTAAAGGAAAATAAAAGGAGGAGTGTAAGGAATCAATCTATGTATCATATGAAGAAGAGGAAAACTTCGTAAAGAGACTCCAAGTAGGAACTAGAGGATTTATAGGTAAGCTTTCTTTCAAATGCCTTGCTTGTGGAAGGGTTGGTCATTATGCTACTAAATTTCCTTATAAATAAAACCATGAAAAAGGTAAGAATTTTGCAAAAAAAAAAAATTAGAGGAAGGTTTGAAAACAAGAAAATTTTCTACACACACGAAGATAGTGATGGCCTTTCGAATGGTGAAGAAGGTGAGTCTGATCAAGAATATCAATTACTTATGGAATTCGAAAATAAATGTATAGATGAGTCGGACAATGTTTTTATGGATGTGCTAGAATAAAAGGATAATCTCATTGAAGAAATAACTCAACTTAAAATTCATGTAGAAGAAGCTAAATTAGCAGAAGTGGCAATAAAGAAACAAATTCTAGAAACGGAGAGTCATAATGAAAAATCAGAACTAGAAATAATAAGTCTAAGAAAGGAAATTGAGAAAAAAAATGGTCTAAACCTCAGATTTTCTCAAGGATTTGAGACCCTAGAATAAATCATCAAGATACAATGCTCTCCTATGATAAAAACAGGTCTTGGATACAATGGAGAATCATCAAAGACTATAAAATATTTTGAAATAGGTACAAGAAGCTATCTCAATGCAGTAAAGGGAAGAAATCAACAAAATTCCAGCTCTCAGCAAAGGAATGAGGGATCAAATGTCTCTCAAGTAAACCATCCTTACCACACTCAAAAGGGAAACTATACAAAAAGTTATTATAATCCCAGGAATTTCTACTTCAATGGTCAATGTTTCACTTGTCATAATTTTGGTCATAAGGCTACTCAATGTGTCGCTTATAAAACTATCATGACTAGAGAAGTAAGCAAACAAAAGAATGAGATTGTATTAAAGAAATACTCTTACAATACTTTCTCACCTCTCCAAGATGAAACAAAATGTTCCTTTTGTAATAAATTTGGGCATAAAGAGATTGAATGCAGAAGAAGAATGAGACCAACTCTTCAGAATAAACAAAAGGAAACAACATCCAAGGTATGGAAAAAGAAAACCATAGAATCTAAAAATTGTGGCCTAGCTTTATATGCATGATATCAAGAAAATATATGGTACATTGACAATGGATAATCAAAGAATATGACAGTTGATACTTGATAAAGATAATTGTATTTCCTTTAATGAAATAAAGAAAGAAAGGAATGTAACCTTTGGAAATAACTCACTTGTTGCTATAAAAGCAAAATGAACTATTTTTCTAAAGGATAAGGTTAAAGATGGAAATGTTTTGTTTTTTGATGGATTAAGACATAACTCGTTGAGTGTTAGTCAAATGTGTGACCAAGGGCATGAAGTTGTTTTCATATCAAAGGATTACGTGGTATGAAATCTCGATACAGGTAAGATCATAATAAAGGGAACAAGAACTCTTGGAAGGTGGCCAAGAGCATTGTTACTTGAGAAAATCATAGGAAAGTTGGCTTTGGCACAGAATATTAGGACATCTAAGCTTCACCCAATTACACAAGTCAAGTAGAATGGGAGCAGTACATGACTTGCCTAACATTTCTCTCCCAAAAAACAACATATGAAAATCATGTCAATTTGGTAAGAAAACTAGATTTCAATTTAATGCTAAAGAAGGTACTTCAAATAAGCCACTTGAACTTGTTCATACTTATTTGTGTGGTCCTATGAGAAATAAGTCTCCTCGAGGTGAACAATACTTCATATTATTCATTCATGATTTTACAAGAATTTGTTGGATTGGCTTATTGAAATGTAGAGATGAAGCATTTGATAAATTCAAAGTCTTCAAATATTTAGTGTAAAATGAGTTAGGTTTAAGATCTCATAGAGTAGGAGAGTTTATATCATATGGTTTTTTCGACTTTTGTGAACAACGTGGTATTAAGAGGCAGTTTTTTATAGCTAAAACTCCTCAACCAAACGAATTGACAAAAATAATGAATAGAACAATCCAACAAATGACGCGTGCCATGCTTGATGAGTCCAGTGCACCTCATACCTTTTAGGGGGAAGCAACACATATAGCCGTGAATATCCTCAACAAAGCTCATATTTGGTAAATAGTGATAAAAATCCTTATGAACTATGGTTTGGTAAGCCTCCAACTATCAAACATTTTAGAGTTTTTGGAAGAAAATTTTACATAAAGAATAATGATGATAAGCTTGGAAATTTTGAATCTAGAGCCGATGAAGGAATTCTACTTGGATACTTCTCTAGAAGCAAAGGATATAAATGCTACAATAAAAGGATTTAAAAGATTGTTGAATGCATTGATGTTGTAATTGATGAAGCATCCACGGGTACAAAAAGAGAAGCACCAACAGATGACGAACGTGTTTCTACAACAACCCAAGAGGTTGTAGGAGAGGGAACGAATGAATCACCCAAAGAAGGAATTGAAAACACAAAAGCATAAAAAAAGACTCTATCAAGGTATGTTCAGAAAAACCATCTGGAATCTCAAATTTTAGGTGAAAAGGAAGTTGGAGTACAAACTAGAAGAACTCTTGTTGGAACTTCCAGTTACCTAGCCTTACTATCCACAATTGAACCTCAAAATTTAAATCAAGAAAGCAAAGATGAATGTTTGGTTAAGGCAATGGATGAAGAACTTGATCAAATAGAAAAGAACCATACATGGGAGTTAGTACCAAGACCTCATGATAAAAATATTATTGGGAAAAAATGGGTGTTCAAAAACAAGTTAAATGAAAATGGAGAAGTAATTAGAAACAAATCAAGACTTGTTTGCAAAGGCTACGCTCAATAGGAAGGAATAGGCTTTGAAGAAATAGTTGCACCTGTAGCTAGACTTGAAGCCATAAGAATGGTTCTTGCACTTTCAAGATTTCATAACTTCAAAGTATTTCAAATGGATGTTAAATATACATTTTTAAATGGGGATCTAGAAGAAAAAGTTTAATATGTTGAACAACATAAAGGATTTATTCTAGGAAATGATAAAAATATTGTTTGCAAGATTAAGAAGGCTTTGTATGGATTAAAACAAGCTCCTCAAGCTCGGTATTATCGTCTTCACAAGTATCTTCAACAACAATGTTTCAAAAAGGAGTTAGCATACAACAACCTATATATAAAATTTGATACATATAAATTTTTAATAGTTATTGTTTATGTGGATGACATCATATTTGGAAATAATGTAGAAACTATGAGTCAAGAATTTTCTTTTGTTATGCAGCAAGAATTTGAGATGTCTCTACTTGGTTAATTAACATAATTTCTTGATCTTCAAGTTCAACAAACAAAGAATGATATCTTTCTCCCACAAACCAAGTACCTCAAGCAAATTTTGAAGAAATATGGAATGGAAGACTGCAAGCCTGTATGCACACCAATGGTAACATGACATAATCTCAGTTCACATGATGATTCTCCTTCAGGAAATCAACCAAAATATAGATCTATGATTGGAAGCTTGCTATACCCTACAGGCATGAGAGCATATATTATGAACGTAGTTGGGGTTGTTGGATGATTTCAAGAAAATCCTAGAGAAACTCATCTTCATGTAGTCAAGAGAATATTCAAGTATTTACAAGGAACTCAAGATTTTGGTCTAGGTATCCCAAAGATGCAGATTTTTCACTTCATTCTTACACATATGTAGATTTGGAAAGTAACATTGATGATCGAAAGAGTATTAGTGGAGGATAATTTTATTTGGGACCTCGCTTGGTATCATGGTTAAACAAAACAAATCTCCAGTGCTTTATCTACTGCTGAAGCAGAATATGTCGTTGATGCATCTTGATGTACTCAAGTTTTATGGATAATGTAAACATTGAAAGACATTCAAATCACTTGTCCTCAACCTATACCTATTTTTGGTGATAATACTAGTGCCATAAGTATTTCAAAAAATCTGGTCATGCACTGAAAAACCAAGCATACTCCTGTCAAATATCACTTTCTGAGAGAGTAGGTGCTTGAGCAAAAGGTCAAACTAGAGTATGTTCCTTCAAAAGAGCAAGTTGCAGATATATTTGCAGATAGACGAGGAGTGCTCTCTGCCTCCTCATTCTGTTAAATATTATGACAGATCTTTAATGTTCAAGGGGAGTTGTGACTGTAACTTATTACATTCTACTTTTTTTACGCGGATCTCATGAAGGACAACTGCGTATATACGTGAGTTTGGTTCTTAAAAATAGTGTATGTTTCTCTATATTGAAGCCACTGTGGGACGGTCTCAGTGAGAGGTTCTGGTACATTTCAGTCAGTTATTTTGTAGCCCTATGTTTCTAGTATTGGTTGGTTACTGTCTATTGATATTTAGATGCTACTTAGAAGTGATATTGGGTTATGATGGTTATTAGTTGTTGCTTCTATTTTTGGATTTACTAATTGATGAGTTGGATGTGATCAAACCTGATAGTGAATAAGCTGGCACAGGTTCAGGGGAGCATTTGTTATATTTCTAGAAGTGCATTGTTGACATTATGACTTCTTGAAGTATTCCTTGTTACATAATGATGCCCATGATTGGTGATGCTTTGGATGATGACTACATG
Organism: Pinus tabuliformis; assembly: GCA_031772625.1. Lineage (NCBI taxonomy): Eukaryota > Viridiplantae > Streptophyta > Pinopsida > Pinales > Pinaceae > Pinus > Pinus tabuliformis. The sequence goes on from CM062816.1 coordinate 922,733,482, forward strand.
TTTCTTAAGAAGTTGATTATGTTATGTTGCTTTAAGTTGCATAATGCCTATTACTATGATGATTTCCTTGGTTCTCCTATATGTTGGTGATACATGATGATGATGCAGGATCCTATATGATATATGATGGTTGTTGAAGACTCTCATGGTCTTTCTACCTCACTATTGAGGTCTTTTATTTTTTGTCATAAATTTCATATCTATCCCTTGATGTAAAGATGCATGATGTAATCATTGTAATACTTAGTCATGTTTAGATTGTTGAGGTCAAGTAAATTATGTATGTAATCCCATTATTTTGGGCATTTGATGTAATGTTGAGTCAAATATGTAACCTCATTGTTTTGAGTGACTGAGGTAAGCATGAGTCCTTGGTGATCAAAACACTCATATATAGTTGAGTCTTAAATTAATGTACTTCCTTGAAAAACTTTCAGCATATGCTCAAGGGGAGCATGGTCCATGTTCATATTCTGCAGATCAGCCCTTTTCCCTTAATGTCAAAGGGGGAGAGTAGCTTGGTGATTGGAGCAAAATGCTTGGAGAGAAGCTTGGTATGTTTACAAATGTGTTTACAGGTAGTGGTGACCAAACACCAAAGTGGTTGCCATCAAGTCTAAAGGGGGGGTTGTTGGCATGATAACTAGTGTGTTGTCATTGATGAAAACCTACTTGATAAAGATGTCAACATGATGGCTATACAAATGCTACAGGTGAGATGGACAAAGGAATATTAGTTCAGAGATAAAAAGATGATAAAGGTGAAGTTTAGGAAAGTATACATGGGTCCTGTGAAGAAACGCCATGTACATACACGGGTATCATAAAGAAAAACGCATACAATATCCACACCATGGTATTGTTAATACCAGTGCTCTTTACCATTGGATTGGCTCATAGTAATGAGCGTGATAATGGATATTTGAACACGTCAAATAATACCATCAATATTACTAAGGGATTGGCCTAAGGTATTAGCTAGGGCCTAAGCTATATAAGGAGATGGAGATCCAAGTGCTATGTGTGCAAGTTTTGTGCTTTCTATGAATATTTTTTTCTGAAACAAGTGTGCACCAAGAAACATGGAAAAGAAACAGATCTACAAAATCCGAAGTACAGGTATCATATGTATTTTCTTGATTTGCTTATTAAAAATATCTAACTGTGATAGATTTGTGGTGTTAATGCTACTCTAACATGAATATGAGATAGTAACGGGTGCGAAGTATATTCTGTGATTGTAGGACTCAGTGATTTCAGATCTATATGTGGGTTTGCGTCAGAAGGATCGTGTACATACATAGATCTTCATCTGAATAGTCGCATGTATTTTCTACAGTATGGACAGATATGTACGCAGGTGTCAACCATGAAAGGTGCATACATACACAAGAGTGATTTATAAGAGTCACATACATCTACTAGGGTTTTGCAAGATGAGTTGATTACAATGGTTGATATGTTCTATTATGTTTACTATTGTTTATCGATGAAGTATTTCTCATAATATTTTTTGTTTGACATTATTGTTTGGGCTGAATTGAATATGAATTAAAATTTGACTAAGAGATGATAGTGCGGTGTGATAATCTATATTTTGTTCAGTGCTTTATGTTGGCTTAAGTATATGTTTGGGTGATAGATTTAGTAGCACAGTGATTTAGATTTAGTTATCAATATTTTGAGATATGTACGTAGGTATTCTTCAGGAGAAATTCATACATATGCAGGTATGATCAACAATAATAGCCTATACAGTTTGATGCATATTTGATTAGGGTTTGTAGTGGAAACAATTTATTTATGTGATGGGTAATAGTGTTTGACTTGGTAGATTGGTGAGTGGGTATGCATTGGTATGATTTATTTTAAATTGATCAAGTTGTATTAGCTACATTGGAAGATTTGATGACCCAGTATTTGAGTAGTTGATTTCAAAATTGGTTGAGAGTGGATCCAATTTGAAACATTCGGAAAAGTGATCCACAAAGAGTTGAGGATACTACTCTTCACAAAGGGGGTTATAGCTTCCTTCCAGTAGGAGATGGAAAATGAGAGAAGGTTGTAGCCTTATGAAAGTAGGAGATTGCATACTGGTTAAATTTTGTGTCAATACAAGATTGTAAGAATATTATTTTTAATAAAAGAAGAAGACAAAGACAACAACAACAATGGTTTTCTCCCACATTGGTTTTCCACCTAAAAATCCTGGTGTTCATATGGTTGTGTGTGTTTATGTTATATTTTATTCTTAAATTCTCATACTTACTATTTAATTGATGAATAATAGAACAATAATGCACTAATTAATGTTGTACAGATGATCAGATAAGTTATCTATATATATGTAGGTTTCTGTAGTAACTATTATCACCCTAAGAAACTCTCCTAGGTTGTATCTCAGAGATGCTCGGGAACATTACAAACTCAACAAATGGTTGAATGGAAGGAATGATGTATATTCAAGCCAGATAACCACTTCTACTATGCTTAACCCCAGACATGGGTGAACACCCCCAGACTACAAGGCTTTAGACCACCAATTACTCACAATTTGAGGATTAAGTGAACATGGAGAATACTGACCACACTAGCATATGCATAAGACTATGTGATGGCCGGCTGCAACCAGTAAAGAGGAATACAGATCTATTTCCTAATGCACAGACAGGATGACAGCTCTCTGACACTAAGTAAACAGAAACCTGCATAGCACATTCAATGATACATACTAGATTCTAACACAGAGGTGGAATGACAACACTCTAATGCTAAACATCAAGAGCACATGAAAAATACATAATAGGCACAGCCTAGAACAGAGTAGAAATGGAAAGTGAGCAATTAACAACAAAAGAAGCTTGTATTAGCTAAAAATGAAGACCAGACGCTGCAAGTATCACAGTAGTTACAGTCTCCAGAAGTTGAACCTTACATCAAAACTACAACCATCAACCTTGATTACATCTGTGTTCTGGGTATATATAGAGGTTGATTACAAAAAATGCTCTGCTATTCTATATGAGGAGGGGTCATAATGGACCACCAACCACATTAACTATCTAAAATGGGCCTCTGCTACGATCTGCTGCTTCAATGAATGAATTTGACATTCTCTGGTACTTTGTTGTACTCCTTGAGCAGGTGGAGTGTTGTATGAATAAATTTCCATAACTGTTGAAGGCGTTTAACTACTTGAGGATTGTCCTTTCTCTCTCGGCCATGCTGCTCTTGAACACGGTTGCTGAGGAGTAATGGCACAAGGTACTGGATTCTGGCCTCCTTCTTCCTTCGGGAACATGGTACAGGTCGGGGACACAAAGACTGCATGGCAGATGCATGGGGGGGATGGGAATAAACATCAGCCATTAGATCAACCAAACGAATGGTGGAGATCTATCGGCGGGAGGCGTCGAGAGGAAATGGAGGCGAAAATGATTGTGAGCCGTCGAATCTTGCATATGGACGACAGAGATTGATTTGCAGGGGCTATCAGGAAGAAGCGGGAGTGGGGCAGTCATGAGCCGTTGGATCTGGACGCGTCAGATCTGACGGTCATCGAGCGGGAAAGATATGCGTAGGTTAACCAACAGGGAGGGGCGTACGATCGGTAAGCGGTATTCCTCACACCACTTTTCGAAGGTGGCGGTAATCGTACAAAGCAGCGCGATCGCAATCATCAGGTGACGTATGGCAGATGGGACTGGCGGCAAACCGCTTTCCCCACGGGTTATTGTGTGTGCAACTTCCAGGGGTGGGAGGTGTGAATGCCATTGGATCACGCGGAAAACGATCAGAAAACGGGGAGATAAATGAGGTTTAGCGCACAGGAAAAAGGCTGTGGTGGTGGGGAAAACCACACAGTCAGGTGGAGGTGCCATGTGACTTTGGTCTTAGCATTTCAGGGCTTGAAGAAATAGGGGTGTATGCCAAGTTTTGGAGGAGAATCAAATATGGCAGGGAGCTATGAGAGTGTGAGTGGAGTGGGAGGAACGAGGAGGATGGCCGATATGGATTTTATTCTTACAGCAACAACACGGCTCGACCTGCATTTGACTCTTGAAACATCCATGCATGTAGCAGAGCTAACACTGGCTCCTTCTAGGGATGAGATCCTCCCTGTGAGGTCTCAATAACCTACAGATCAATGCCTTCCCGATGAAAACAAATTGGCAAAATTCCTAGTGTTCCATTGGGCATGGAGTCTGACTGAACCTACAATAAGACTGATAAAATCAAATATTTACAATTTCAAGGCCAAAAGACCTTAAATCACATAAGTTTTCAGAAAACGCCCATTAACTGGGCCATCAAAAATTGCCTCTCCTGCCATACTTTTCAGTGTGAAGGTGTTGTTCCCTTGGATCTGTGAAATAACAAAAGGGCTTGTCTAGAAAGCATCAAACTTTCCATGATTACCTTTCTTCTCCTTTAGTGCATCCCATTTCAGAACTAAGTCTCCAACCTGAAAATTATCTGTCTTTTTCTTCCTTCAGAAGCATCCTTGATCTTTTTCTGATGTGCTGCAGCCTTTTCAACCAGCGATTCTCGGATTTGATGTATCTCTGCCAAATCAACGATCCTTTTTACCATGTCTTCTTCCTCGTTCTGCTCTTCTTGAAGGAATTTTGCCACAGGGAGAGTTAACTAAATTGGGAATTCAACTTCAGTGCCATATACCAGCTTGAAGGGAGAATTCCCTATGGATTTCTTAATGGTTACTTTGTCAGCCCACAGTGCATATTTGAGCTTAGAATCCTAATTTTTTTTATTGTCCTCCAACAGCTTCTTAATTATCCTTATCAGGCTTTTATTAGAGGATTCTGCTAGACCGTTTCCTTGAGGATAGTATGAGGTGGAATGAAGCAGTTTAATACCCATTGAATCACACATATCCACCAATTCTTTTGCCCTGAAGGCTGCTGCATTATCTGTGACTAATTTATGTGGACAACCAAATCTGGTAAAGATATTTTCAACTAAAAACATCATAACCACATTATGATCAGCCTTCCTGGTAGGGATTGCTTCAGTCCACTTAGTAAAATAATCAGTGGCTACTAGTATCCATCTGTGCTGGCCACTGGAATGTGGATTGATCTCTCTAATGAAATCCAAACCCCACTACTGAAAAGGTCCTTTTGCATGTATTGGTTTTAAGGGCAGCGACTTCAATTGCTGCTTTCCTTCAAATCTTTGGCACTTGTCACAAGATTTAACAAATGAAAATACATCAGAAAATAAGGAGGGCCAGTAATATCCAGCTCTGAGGATTTTATGGGCTGTAGTCTTCCAATAATGGTTTCCTCCACACATGCTGGAATGAAACTGCTACATAACTTTTATTGATTGTTCTTTGTCTAGACACCTCAAAAGCACTCTAGATGGATCCCTCCAGTAGTGCAGATTTTCATTAATGTAGTATTTAGCTTCCCTAAGCTTTATAGTTCTGGCTTGACTTTGAGTAAGGCCTGGAGGAATTTCTAGCTTTAGCAAGAATGTAACTATTGGGGAATACCAATCACAAGAAGCTAGATTTTCTGCCACTGGCTACTTTCTCTCTGGTTCAGCTGCTTCCTCTTTTTCTGTTTGACCATTTTCAGAACTTGAGCACAGGAAATCAATATCCAATGATCTACAATTTTCTTCAGCCAATAACTTGGCAAGACCCTGACCTCTGACAAGTTTGGTGGGCTTTAATTCTATATTATATTCAATCAACTTTGCAATCCATTTAACCCTTCTTCCATCAGCATCAGGTTATGTCAAAAAATATTTTATTGCAGCAGAGGGTACATATGCAATTATCTTGGAATGCAGAATATAAACTTTGAAAGCTTATAAGGATTTGATAAGAGCATATGCTTGTTTTTCAATAATGTCATACTTCAGTTCAGCATCCCTTAAGTTTTTGCTGAAAAATGCCACCGGATGCTCTGATCCTTCTTCATCTGCTTGCAATAAAACTGCTACAATGGTATCTTCAAAGGCAAATGAAAATATATGGAACTCCTTGCTATAATCTAGACTTATTAAAGTAGGAGCCTCCATAATAGCTTTCTTAATGGACTCAAAATATCCTCTTGCTATATCAGTCCATTTGATCTCTGACCCCTTCTTCAACATGGAGGTAATATGCTTCACTAATTTTGCAAAATTTGGTATAAACCTCCTCACAAAATTAATCTTTCCCAGAAAGGACTGAATATCCTTCTTTGATCTCGGGATAGACAGGGTTTGTAGTGGCTTTACTCTTTCTGGGTCAATTTGGACACCTGCAGCAGAAACAACATGTCCTAACAGCTTGCCTTCTTCTAAAGCAAACTGTGACATTTTCGGATTGACTGAAATCCCAAACCTTCTACATTTTAGGAGCACCTTCTTCAAATATTGCATATGATCTTGATGACTGTTGAAGTATACTGTTATATCATCTAGGTAGATGAGGACAAATTTATCCTTCTCTCCCATAAATGCTATATCCATAGCTCTCTGAAAGGTGGCTCCAACATTCATCAATCCAAAAGGCATCTTGGCATACATAAAAGTGCCCCAAGGAGTGGTGAATGCAGTATTCTATTGATCATCTAGATGCACAACAATCTGGTTAAACCCTGAAAATCCATCCAGGAAAGACATTACTTTGGCTCCTGAGACCTTCTGCAGCGAATGATCCATTTTGGGTAGAGGGTAGTTGTCTTTCTTAGAGAAATTTTTTAAGTTTCTGAAATCAACACACAGTCTGATCTCTCCACTTTTCTTCCTCACCACCACCAAGTTGGCTACCCATTTTGAATACCTGAGAGGGACTATGATTTTGGCAGCCAACAAATTTTTAATTTCTTTTTCAATTAAAAGAAGGAGCAAGGGATTTATTGGTCTCAGCTTCTGCTTAAAAGGTATGGTGTCTTTCTCTAAAGGGATTTTATGCTGGATAATTTTTTTATCATAGGTTTTCAGATCATTATACTCCCAGGAAAACACATCAGCAAATTGCTTCATTAAATTACAATATTCAAAACATTGATCAGCAGACAGATGAGTGGAAATATTTATGTATCTAGGCTAACCTGGACTCCCTATGTCATGCTTACAGACTGCAGATTGGTCTTCTTTCTAAACAGCCTTGTAAGGCACATCATTTTGGTCAAACAACCTTTCTAAAGGAATTAAACCCTTAGGAATATGATTGCTGGGCAGTTGGACAATGCTATCTTTACCAATTTTATTTCTAAGTTGGGATTGGGGGCTTTCTTTGGTCAATTTGCATTTTGGAAAATTCACCAATGACTTGCAGAAACCTATTTATTTCATCATCATCATCAAAATCTTTCCAATGCTGGACATTATCAGGCAAGGATGGCCTATATTTCATTTGGACTTCATACACTAGTCTGGGAGGTATGGGAGGGATAAACATGCTAGCAGAGATAGCAAGAGCATCAGCAAGCTGATTTTTGGCTCTAGGGATATATGAAATATAGAAATTGTCAAACGAATCTTTGAGTCTCCATACCTCATCTCTGTACGCTTTTAGCCTTGGGTGCTTTGCTTGAAATGTTATGTTTACTTGTTGAATGATCAAATCAACATCTCCAAACACTTTTAGATTCCTGATCCCTCTATCTTTTGCTGCGTTAAGGCCCAATATCAGAGCCTCATACTCTGCTATATTGTTAGTGACTTGGAAAACCAGCTTAAAAGACAGCTGAGTGCTTTCTTGATCTGGAGATACCAGCACCACCCCTACTCCTACCATCTCCCTAGAACATGCTCCATCAAAGAACATCTCCCAAACCTGACCTCCTTGCTCTCCCTCGGCTTGATTCACTGGTTTCCTGATCTACATTGAGGCCTTCTAGGATTCTTCTATTTGGAGGATACATGCTCCAAAATCGGTGTCCATGGCATATATGGGATGATTAGTAGGATTATGCTCCTCACTGATGATGTATGCCAACTATTCTTCTCTGTACAATCTCCTGCTTTCTCCTCCAAATACTGGGACAGTAGCATAAGATAGATCATTCTGTAATGTCCCAGCTAGCCTCTTAATCCATCCTCTGGACAGCAACATGCCAAACTTAGGAGGGACATCTGCTACCACAATATCCATCATCATACTCTTCATGGGCAGCTGAGTTAAGGTAATGGCCAGGTCTTTGATCAATCCTAGGCATTTCACTTTCCTTGAATCAAATGAGAATAAATCATGATACGGTCTAGTGATATCAAGGCCTAACTCTTCCATGACAGCTTTAGGCATCAAATTGTGGCTGGCCCCTGTGTCTAGCAGGAAATTGTGGAGGATTTTGTCATGAATTGTCAAGGAGACATAAAAATATGGATAATTATTATCAGCGGGTTCAATCATGGGGCTAAGCACAATGGCAAGCTTTTCATCTTGCAAATTGATAGAGTCAGTGGAGGTTTGTGTGGTTTCCATCTCAAGGGCTTCAAGGGTGGGCTTTCTAAATACTTCACTCTTTACCAACTCTACCAGAGGCACAGATATTTTTAACTTTTGGACTTCTGAATCTAAGCTGAAAGAGGAAGGTAGCTTGTCAAAACCTCTTACCTCTTGAACTGGTGCTTTGAAGATGACTAAGTCAGCTGCTGGTCTTCTTTGTCTGCTATTCTGTGACTCTGTTTGGATAGCAGCTCTTTGGGCAGGATTCTCCTTGACATTTTTTGCATTTGACCTCAGATTATATATTTGTTGTTCACCAGTCTATAGAACAGCTTCTCTGTCCCACTCCTGACTGTTTTCTTCCTGTAGCAATGATTCTTCATATGCAACAAATGTAAAAAATGTAGCACTGCCTTTATCTTCCATGCAGTGAATTTCATCAATCTATTCAAATTGTTCCTCCTCCATGTCCACATTCTGGAAAGGAGCTTTAACATTTTGTTCTTCATTTGGTTCTTTTCCCCTCTGAATTATTTGTAACTGTTCATTTTCTCTTCTGAATGGATTAGGATTTCTTGGAGCAAATGTGTTCTGCTGCCTTGTCTTTCCTAAATTTTGCTCAACCTTCAGCTTAGATATTTCAGCAGCCAATGATTCTATCATCTTAGTCATTTTGTCTAATTTGGGTTCTGAAGATGAAGCAGAGGAAGAAGAAGCCTCACCTCTCTGCCTCCTTCTATCAGCATGACTCTTTAGTTTTTCTGCAGCCATAATATTAGATTCCACCTCTAGTGCTGCATCCTGCATGTCAGCTAGAGTGGCACATCTTCTTTCTCTCAACAACAGGCAGAAATCAGAGTCAAAAGCATTGGCATAAGTGAGTTTGGTAGAAGTCAGGGTAGGCTTTACCTCAGCTGGTATCTTACTACACATACAGATAAATCTTTTATTAAAATCTGGCAATGATTCCCCATTTTCCCTCTTCAGGTTACCAAACTCAGTATGGTAATAGATCAGATCCTTTCTATCTCCCCATCGCTTCAGGAATGCATCATCCAATGCTTCAATGTCTGTTATGGACCTATGGGGTAACTCTCTGAACCACTTCCTAGCCTCACCATCAAGGCTCTGGACAAAAGCTCTCATCCACACATCATCTTCACTTATATCTAAGTTATCAGCATAGCTATAAAAAGATTCAAGGTGTTGTTCAGCTGTTACTCCCTCTATGCCAGTGAACTTAGGCATATATTTTTTATATTCTCCTGCTAGCATAGAATTTAAAGGAACAGGCAGGACCAAGGGTCCATACCTAGCAGCTACAATTCTTTCTATCTTCGTAGGTGCTTGTTGGCCTGCCATGACTGGGGTATGTGGAAGAACACTAGCAGATTGAGCAGTATGAAACAATGAAATGGATGACAGAGACAAAGGGATGCTATGGACTGTATGGGAATCTTTCTTTGGACTGAGATTCAAAGGGGAACTAACTGAACAAGGAGCTGTATGAATCTCTGAAGGAAGTTTCTCACTAGCAACACTAGGACCAATATCTTCAAATTGTATATTTTCAGCTATAACCTTATATTTTAGAGATGCATAAGTTTTCTTAGGCTTACATGATCCTGATGCTCCTTTCTGTGATGTTTTCTTCGACTTGACAATCTTCTCAGGGTCAGGCACTAGAACAGCTGGTGATTTTTGAGGATTTCTTTGAGTGTGTCTCACAAACTGAGCCAAAACTGCAATGTGGAGTTGCCAAAGGTTGGTCTTCCTCCAATGGAGTCACCAAATAGATGATTACAACCAAAAATGTGCCCAGACCTTGTCTATCATCAAAACCTGGAACTGTTTCATTCTCCCACGGAAGCTGAGCTTCAATCTCCTCTCCCCGGCAACAGCGCCAATTAATGTTATCAGCCCAAGAAACTCTCCTAGGTTGTATCTCAGAGATGCTCGGGAATATTACAAACTCAACAAAATGTTGGAAATGGATGAATGGAAAGAATGATGTATATTCAAGCTAGATAACCACTTCTACTATGCTTAACCCCAGACATGGGTGAACACCCCCAGACTACAATGCTTTAGACCACCAATTACTCATAGTTTGAGGATTAAGTGAACATGGAGAATACTGACCACACCATCAGATGCACAAGACTATGTGATGGCTGGCTGCAACAAGTAAAGAGGTCTGCAAATCTATTTCCTAATGCACAGACAGGATGACAGCTCTCTGGCACTAAGTAAACAGAAACCTGCATAGCACATTCAATGATACATACTAGATTCTAACACAGAGCTAGGATGATAACCCCTCTAATGCTAAACATCAAGAGCACATGAACAATACATAACAGGCACAACCTAGAACAGAGTAGAAATGGAAAGTGAGCAATTAACAGCAAAAGAAGCTTGTATTAGCTGAAAATGAAGACCAGACGTTGCAAGTATCACAGTAGTTACAGTCTCCAGAAGTTGAACCTTACATCAAAACTACAACCATCAACCTTGATTACATCTGTGTTCTAAGTATATATAGAGTTTGATTACAAAAAATGCTCTTCTATCCTATACGAGGAGGGGTCATAATGGACCACCAACCACATTAACTATCTAAAATGGGCCTCTGCTACGATCTGCTACTTCAATGAATGAATTTTACATTCTCTGGTACTTTGTTGTACTCCTCGAGCAGGTGGAGTGTTGTATGAATAAAATTCCATAACTGTTGAAGGTGTTTAACTGCTTGAGGATTGTCCTTTCTCTCTATGCCATGCTGCTCTTGAACACGGTTGCTGAGGAGTAATGACGCAGGTTACTGGATTTTGGCCTCCTTCTTCCTTCGGGAACATGGTACGGGTCAAGGACACAAGGACTGCATGGCGGATGCATGGGGGGGACGAGAATAAACATCAGCCATTAGATCAACCAAACAAACGGCGAAGATCTATCGACGGGAGACATTGGGAGGAAATGGAGGCAAAAACGATTGTGAACCATCGGATCTTGAAAATGGACGGTGGAGATTGATTTTCAGGGGCTATCGGGAAGAAGTGGGAGCGGGGTGGTCGTGAGCCGTTGGATCTGGACGTGGTGGATCTAACGGTCATCGAGCGGGAAAGATATGTGGAGGTTAACCAGCGGGGAGGGGCGTATGGGCGGTAAGTGGTATTCCTCGCATGGCTGTTCAGAGGTGGTGGTAATCGTACAAAGCAGCGCAATTACAATCAGCGAGTGACGCGTGGCAGATGGGACCAACGGCAAACCGCTTTCCCCGCGGGTTATTCCATGTGCAGCTTTCGGGCACGGAAGGTGTGAATGCCATCGGATTTCATGGAAAATGATTGGACGGCGGGCAGATAAACGAGGTTTAGCGCGCGGGAAAAAGGCTGTGGTGGCGGGGAAAATCACACGGTCAGGTGGAGGTGCCATGTGACTTTGGACTTAGCATTTCGGGGCTTGAAGAAATAGGGGCGTATGCCAAGTTTTGGAGGAGAATCAGAGGTGGCGGGGGGCTATGAGAGTGTGAGCGGAGTGGGAGGAACGAGGAGGATGGCCAATGTGGATTTTCTTCTTACAGCAGCAACACGGCTCGGCCTGCATCTGACTCTTGAAACGTCCATGCATGTAGCAGAGCTAACAGTAACAATCGCATACATATGCTAGTTTCCTTTACAACAAACACATATAATAATCATAATAAGAAATTGAAATTGAAAGTGTGTAAAATACTGATTCACCCCCCCTAGTATTTTTCTTAACAATATACACCCCTTTGGATTAAAGGGGGGAATGTTGGATACCTAATCTGTAAGGGTTGGCATGTAAGAAATCCAACAGTCATGGAAGTCTACGGGACCTCTTGGAATATGAAACCAAGGCTCAATGACAATGTATTTATATGTACATTCTTGTGAATAATAGAGTATCACACGATTGATCTAATACTGTCTATTTTGTGTGTGAGTTTAAAAAAATTAACATGGTTGGATTTTTCTCGTGTCTCTTCTTGACTACCATGAGTTTCTAACCTTGACCCCCTTAACAAAATCCTCAAAATCCAATCACACTAACTATATTTGAATTTCTAAGAAAAGAAGGACATGGGAGTGTGGTGTGATCTACTTTTTCAAGACCCTTAATATAATCACTTTAGGTGCAACCACGTGTTCAACCACTATCTAAAGTTTTCCTATAGCTTCTATGGTAAACTACCCTCATGAGAATTGAACCTTACCAACAAGAATTAAACCTTGCCTAATAGTCAATGGTATAAAACTCCTCACTTTTCATCATTAAATCTATTCCCTCTGGAAATTAAAAATTTATAAAATATTTTAATTTATTTTTAAAATAATTATTTAAATACCTTATTTAAAAAACCCACTTTTATCATGATCTATGCATGATATATCGATTTACTTATATTCTTTAATAATTTTATTATCTTTATATTAGAAGAGGTTTTACCTAAGTGGAGCATATATTTTAATGGTACATTAAAATGTTTCCTCTTTTGTAGATTTCCTTGAGATAGCTTTGGATTGTCCATTACACCCTGCATTACCATTTGGATATTAACATTCAATGCTCTTCAATGGATAGCCTATTCTCTTCACCTTCACCACTATCATCAAATCTTGCATTTCTTCATATACGTCATCTTTCCCGTGCAAATAGATGAGAACTCAAAAGAGAATAACGAAGGCATCGAGAGAGAGTGCAACAAATATGTGTATATAATCAAGATGTGGGATTTAACGGTGAGTAATGTGATTTATTTTTTTTTCTAAAGTGTATGCATGTTAAATCATAGTGAAACATATTATGAACATCATAAAAGAGAACAATGTAGATAATAAAATAGTTGGCCTTTTATCTTTGTATTCCTTTAAAATTGTTTAATATAACTTGAAAGAAATTTGTAATTAGTTCTTGACCATTAAAAAACTCTAAGAGTTTTTTTTTTTTTCTTTACAATGCATGTCCTTCCTCAATATGGAGTAACTTCACATGGAGTATTTATTTCACTAAATTTAGGGAAGAATTGCCCTTGGCTAATTAAAAGAAATGACTATATACATAACAAAACAACAAGTGAAGGGAAAAACCTTGATGGGTATGTAACACCCTTACATACCTTACAACCCCATTCCTTACAACCCCATTGATCCAATCCAAGTATTGAATACTCAACACCCTTGTTTCATTATTAGTCTTTGTCTTACCATAGACTATAATAATTACCTCACGTCAAAGTGCATTGACTTCTCAATATTTTGCCGATTTTTTTGCAATTTTAACCAAAGTTTCTAGAAAATTTGTAATATTCCTATTTTCTTGTCGATTCAAAAATAATTTTCTAATTTTCTAGAAATTATATTTCTAATTTTTTACTGGTTGAGCAAGCTCCGATGAGACATACTTACCATGGTGGATGGCATTTTATTTTAGATATTTGTCAGTGCCTGACAAATAATTTCAAAATCGAAAAAAGGTTAATTTTGTGAGTGGTCATTCTATTGGTGAGTTCACTGACACTAACACTATTATGCTACTACACTGGCTAATGATGCCAGAAATGATGCGGTTGTAGGTCCCTCACATAGGCAGGGGAGGGGGAGGGGGCACTAAACAAATTTCCATGAAGTTGATACATTATGCAAAGTGTGGAGGTCCCTTACATAGGTGAGGGTGTGGGGGGACGAAACAAATGTGCATAACATTCATGCATTGTGCAGACTGCGGAAGTGTGGAAGAAGAAAGCTACCCCCACACTCTACAAAATTTATTCCTCCCCACCATCATTTTGATCATGAATTATTGTTCTCTCAATTTGTTCACATCTTCGTGAGCACTCAGACAATTCTAGAAAATCCAATTGCAAATAGAACAATGTGGAAGTCCTTAGCCATGGACCAAAGTCTTAAAATGGAATTTTCTACCAAATTAATTCATCATAATCTCATGGTTCATGGATACAGAGAAGTGTTTTTTAGATTATTTTTTTATGTGTTTTCAATTACCATGGTAGGACCTGGCATTATTTTATGTGTTGTGTTAATTATTATATTCTATGATTTACAATTCTTCTTCCTTACATTCTATGATTAAGAGAAGCATTTTGGTGCATATAGAAACTATAGACTATTATTTTCACCAAAGCAATTTTGAATTTGTATGGAACACATATATGTATACTTCCATTGTAGAAATATTGCATAAAACTTTAAGATAGCACTGAACAATATGATAGAACCCAAACATGTGTGCAATTCAAAAATTTGTATTAACGATCAAACAATTTCATGCAAACTAAAACAAGTTACTATAGAATATCCCTATTGCTCAACTATACGAATGATGCACTATATATGCCTTATACTATTTTCATGATTATTATATTTATTCTTGTAATGATGGATATGCATGATGTTTAGTTTGTTAGGCACTTATGAGAATTTTATGTAAATTGCAAATGTTGCGTAGTTATTGAATATGGAGCAAATGGTTAAGGCATAATTATCAAAGTGACTTTGCATCATATTTAGATATCAAAATTTACAATCAATATAAGCTCAAAACATACAATACAAAGTTTAAATACAATACCTGCAATACAAATTTAATTATAGTATAGGCTTAAAACTACTCGTCCTTGTCATGTTAACTAAAACCTTATGTCGAAATTCACCTCAAAATTTCCATTGCATAGTGAGTGTGGAGGAAGCTCATTGTGTGGGAGTGCAGAGCTTTGCGTTCCCGCAGAATGAGCTTCCTCTACACTAAGAAAACTAACCTAAATCTTGTATTATATTCCCTCGTGGCTCTTCGAGTTTTTTGCATATTAAAAATTTAGCTGTATAAAGTAAGTATATTCACTCATCACTCTCTAAAAGATCATTGATCATTTCCATTTTTTTCCGTCACTTGATTCTATTTTTGGGATGTTCAACATGTCTACGCTTACTTGGACAACAAATCATATTATTAACGACTCTCGTGATACCTAAATTGGTATAATATTTCTTTGTTTATGTTCCACTCTAACACCAATTCTTTGTTCATAGGCTATCCAAATATACAAATGGCGCATCATTTTAATATCCTTTTATGGCATCATGGGCATGGCACAATGTTTTTTATGATGAGACTATAACAAGTCATTTTTTCACATCTGCTCAAAAGGCCTAAAAACTAGACCAATCAACATCCTTGAACACTTTTACATTTTCTCTTTGAAAAGCCCTAAGCATCACCTCTCCAAAAATTCTAAGTTTCTAGGTCAATCATCTCAAAAACATTGTTTTTAGCCTCAAAACACTTTGCATGTTTGTCCACCTACAATGGTTTCAAGTTTCATAACTAAGAACTTGCATTGAGTAGTGTAGGTTGCTCTACTTTGCAGGTGTGATGGTTTTATAATTTCGGGAAAAATAAAAATTATTTTCGAATCTTCTCCTTCCAAAAGCTTCTAAGGTGGTTTTAACCATTTACCATGGATATATATCTCAAATTCCTTCTCTAGAGGTATTATCTCTTATCTTTTGAGCTTATCCTCCTTCATATGTGAATCTCAAGCCTATATTGGTAAATCCCAAACCACTATTTTAACCCTATAAATCTACTACATCCCATAGAGTTTGGGTTGGTTTTTGGAGATTACTAGTGCCCTCATGTTGCTACTTTTAGTTTAAGGAATCATCCTTCATTAATGCATTAGGGTTGAGTTTGAAGGTTTGCTTTGTGGCAAGGAAGGATAATACAATTGGAGAAACATCTACAAAGTCAAATATCTATAAATGGTTGTAACTCTCTCCTACATTTATTAATACAAAAAGAACTCTATTTTCCTATACTTGTGTCATGTTGATGCTTATGTATTTCAATTCCATTTGACTCGTTGATTAGAGACAATATTTTATGCTATGTGGATATTGTTCTTCTCTTACTTGTTTTAGCCATTGTTGCAGGTTCCATTTTGGGTAGGTATATTTTCCATATTCTAATCTCGCTAATCAAAACATAAATATCTTTTCCCTCTATTTTTTCTAGATCAGACCACTAGATCTAGGGAGTTCATTTTTGTCCGTAGAAGTGAATTTTCCACATAACAATTTGGCAACCATACTGGGGAACGTTATGTTCCTATAGTAGTTTCCTTTGCTTATTCATTTTAGACCTTTCAATCCCACTAAAATTGGCTTTTTTACTGTGTAATTACTCTTGGGAAAACATTACTCTGAGCTTGGTATGGTTTTTCGTTTTCTTTTTGAACAAAATTAGCCCCAACACACTTTTTGGTCTGACACAGAGTGACCCAGCGCACATGTTTTTCTCTATATGTGTGATAAATGGTTCTTGTGTGTAGCCTACGGTGCTTCCAATAGGATGAAAAAAATTGAATTTCCATGCTTTGCTACGAGTTTTGATTTTTTCCTTTGAATTTTCCTGAGTCTTTGTACTAGTCATTGACTCTGTAAAAGCCATCAGTGTGTTTACATTTTGGTTTGATTTCCTTTTGATGAGAATTTGTTAGGTTTTTCTTTCTTCTTTTCAATTAGGGTCTGTAAACACTTGGCTTGATCATTTATTATATAAAATAATTTTCATATTACAGTTGTAGTATGTGTGGGCTATTTTGGTCAATGATCTAGCTTCATTTTTCATTTTCATCACATTTGAAATTGAAAAGGAAAAGAAAAGATTTTTTTTTTTTTTTTTAATTATGTGTTAATCACCTTTGAGTGTCATCTCTTTTGATATTTTGAATTTTCACCCAATTTTAGTTAGAGCCCTCTCTTGATGAAATCTCCAATTACATTTGATTTCATTGGGAATTTCCTTTACACTTGATTGGTTCTTTCATTGCATTAGTGAAGGAAGGTATTGTTGTTCTTTCACCTATTTGGAATCATCTTGTGTTTTTTTTTAAAGAATTCTCTTGCATAGATTACATTTGAAAAGTCAGAATTCTCACTTTCAAAACAGGAAAGGAAATTGTGCATAGATTACATTTGCATACTTTTTAGGGGAATTGTGCATAGATTACATTGCATGGTTTGGCATCTTTTAGGGCTTTGAATTGAATTGGAATAGTGAAATTGAAATATCTACATAGGAAGAATCTTTGATTTCTACATCATTGTTTGCTTCTTCCTTCCCGTAGATATATCTTCATTGAAATAAAAGAGTTCTTGGTATCATACTAGTTGCATCATTGGGAATTCAGGCGAACTTGTACCATGAGCCTTGAAACTGAAACATAATTAAAGACCAAATTTAAAATTTATTCAATCAACCTAAGTAGAATTTCGAACATTAAAGGCACACATAGAGGTCTAGGCTAGATACATGTTTCAGCATCTTTAAACATATGAGATATCATTATTTTTCTGTGTTAGATTCTCGGGGTGGTCGGTATTCCACATATGTAAGTGTATTGGATCGTTCTCAATGTATCCTTGGGTATATTAGATG
This sequence comes from Pinus tabuliformis, assembly GCA_031772625.1. Classification (NCBI taxonomy): domain Eukaryota; kingdom Viridiplantae; phylum Streptophyta; class Pinopsida; order Pinales; family Pinaceae; genus Pinus; species Pinus tabuliformis. The sequence continues at coordinate 922,751,378 of CM062816.1, forward strand.
GTGCTCCAAGTATGAAAAGTATATCATAATATTTCCTATCGTACATGATGCATTAGACAACACTAGTATAGACTAGGCTACTATGTACCTCCAAATATATTTTGGAAGTCCCCTATACGTTGTTATCCTACCATAGGTAACCAAGTCAATTGCCTTTTTTACTATGATACACCAAACATAAAATTTGGATAGATTCCCTGCATGTACTGGAAACGGTATATTACATTTTATGGTTACTTGGTAAAACCTTTTTCCTAGTTACCCTTTTTTTTATTTGTGTCTTTAGTTTCTAAAATCAATTAATTGATTGCAGAACCACATCCTCCCTATGGAAAAACTCCTTAGTGGATCTTAGGTTGAAACTAATGGTGACAGTTCCCAAGTCTACTAATCAAGGAAATACCTCTTACAAGAATCCTATTCCTTCTCCTCCTTTTGGAAATATTGGTGCTCCTTATATGGCAACGTTGTGCCTTCTTAGATTTACCATTGGTTTACCAATTTGGTTGTTTTCAACCTCCTTGGTTCTGAATGTCTAGACTTCTTCTCAACTAAGTAATCCTCCACCTGAACGACATCAACCTCAAGTTGATCCTAAGTTTGACCCTTTTCCTTCTTCACATATTGTTTCTTCATCCCTTTCTTCCTCCTCACCTAGTGTAAGTCTTGATTTTAGTAACTAGGAAGCTAAGAAGAAGAAGAAGAAAATAAGCAGGGGGGCGAACAAGCAAACATTGCTATGAATGAAAATAATATTAAAAAACCTTCCAACAAGTCCCATAAATTTAAATTCCCTTATATGCTTTGTCTAGGTAACAATCTTCTTAAGGATTTCCCTGGTATTCCACATGTATTAGAACTATGGTCATCACATCATCCCTTGTCATCAACATTTGGAGGTCATGTTGGTGATAAACCATCAACTAGTGATAGTAAGGTCCATGATAAAAAGGGTAAAGTTAAGTTTCCCTGGAGGTTATGTGAACGAAATCATCCTATTCACCTTTGTCCTTATATGGATGAAGCCTCAAAAGTGTTCGAAAACCTTACAGCTTCTCAACCACGACTTTTGGCTTGTTACCGAAATCTTTCTCCCAATCCTACACTAGTTGATGAAGTAATTGACTTGAATCAATCTTTAGTCAATCTCACTATCTCTAAACATGAATCCCATGAGTCCATTCCCAACCAGACATTGGTTGAGAAAATGATTGACTCGATTCCACCTTTAGTTGTTCGTACTTTTCCCGCAGAGAGTGGGGTTCGCATCGCTCAGGTTCTTCTTGTTTCTTTAGATCCTATCGAACAAGGGGAAATTCTCCTATTGTCACATAACCCTATCCAAATAATGACTCACTTGGTCAAACTATTCAATGGGTATAATTAGTTCAACCCATTTATAACATGCCACAGGTTCCAGTTAATAAACTTGTTCCAACAATGATGAAAATTCCATCAAGGAAATTGTTACAAGGAATACCCCAAGATTATGTTGGTATAAAAACAACCATGCAACAACCTTATTCATGCCAACATTTCCAAGGTCAACCATTTAAACAATATCAAGGCTTTCCTAGGACTGGACAACTTGGTATGGGTTATCCTAATTATCAAAACAATTTGTATCAAGGTAGGATGCAATTGTCATTAGCCCAACACATCATGTCTTATCCTGGATATCCCTCACTAGTAGTTAACCTTCCATCAGAGAAATCATTACAAGGAATACGCCAAGCTCATGCTGGTCTGACAACAGCCATGCAACAACCTTATTCAGGCCAATATTTACAAGGTCAACCTTTTCAATAATATCAGGGCTTTCCTAGGACTGGACAACCTCGTATGGGTTATCCTAATTATCAGAACAATTTGTATCAAGGTGGGATGAAAATGTCATTAGCCCAACCCATCATGTCCTATCCTAGATATTCCTCCCTAGTAGTTAACCTTACCCCACAAGGTTATTGAGCTACCTAAGGTTTTAGAGTAGAGTTCTTTTTTTGTTTCAAGCTCGTTAAAAAATGGGACAAGGTCCTAAAGCATAGTTGCTTGTCTTATGTCAATCTCATTAAAAAATGAAACAAGGTACCTTGAGCAAAGCTATTTTTCCTATATCAAGCTCATTAAAAATGATACAAATCTCCCTTCAAATTGAGTATATCACTTGATTTCATAAATGAACCTTCATTCCATCCACATATTAGTAATTAGTAGTCTACTTAGGTGAATGAAATGAAGCTGGGGGGGCATGTGCCTAGACTTGCATTATTATGTTGGGGGCATGAAAACCAATCTCAAGCATAATTTTTCCCATGTTTCAAGCATGTGTAAAAGTGAAACCAATCAATCTCAAGCATAGTTTTCCTTTGGTTCAAGATTTTGTAAAAATAAACCCCTCTCAAGCATAGTTTTTCCTTTATTTCAATCTAGTTTAAAATGAAACCTATTACCTATTCTAGTTATTGCCATTTTTATTGGCCTATTTTTTCCAGATGAGTCTTGGTTTTCTTACTCCATCTTCATCATCTTCTTAGCCGATTAATTGCTTTCACTTGGTGTTTTACCCTTTCCTAAGGAACCACTATGATGATTGGTTTTATTAGCCTGCCTCTTAACCTCTATGTGTTTTGAGCATTTTTATCATGATCAGAATTAGTTGCTACCCTTTATACCACTCGTTTTTCCAGGAGGAGTCCTATTTTATCTCTTTTTAGACTCCCAATATATGAAAATATCGTCAAGCACTTGTCTTTTCAAACTCATTAAATTAAGTCAAAATATGTATGCCCATATAAGTTTAACCCTTTTCTGAACTGGGATAGACTATTTACAAAAAACGAATACTTTAGTTGAACATAACTAAAAGGTTCTCATGAGTATCATTTTCTACCTTTTTAGACTCACGAGACTAAATTTATGAAAAGTAACATTTGGAATTTCTTTTGCACCTCTTTTTCAAACTTTCTAAACATGAAAAAGAAGTCGAGTTACACCTCCGTTGGACTCGCAAAATTACCAAACAATATTGGATTTGTCAAACATGACAAGACCGAACCAATCCTTCTCAGGGTTCCTTAAATATACTTAGAATTATTCATCCAAAGGATGAAATTATAGATCAAGAATATGTTATGATGCTCGAGGTTATCAAAAATAAAGAGGTACTCACCAGAAATGTTTTAGGAAATTGGGAAAATGGGGCACTTAGCTTATTAATAACAGAGAGTCACTCTTGAACGTGACAGTTTCTCACTTCATCTTCATGACTGTCGGGTTGGGAATTATGTTTTCCTCTTTGGTTAATCACACCATATCAAAATCATTTGTAATTGGCTATGAGTCAATGTCGCCAACTCGATAAAGTGTCGTTGATATGTTCAAGAGAATTCATTTAGTTGAAATTTGCTACAATATTCTTAAGCCTTCATTCATGTTTTTCATTCTTTAACCAACTCTGCATCAACATCATTTTGTCTCATATATTGATACCTATTTCGTGTCATTGATGAGGGATATATCAAGGCCCTCTTGTGACGGGTCGCTTCCTATCGACATCATCTCATTATCTAGGAAGTTTACATAGAAACTCTTTTCAGTACCTTGGAGCTTACACACATCAATGGAAATTTTCCTCGCTCTCAGCGACAAGTCTTCAACATTGGCCTTCGACCGGAATATTTTGTGTGGTGTTTGAATTTAGCTCATTCATTCAGACCACATAGATCGTACTATAGTACCTTTAGATCCATTATCATTATCGTTGGTTTCTCTCACATCTGTTGACAACTTGCATCATTGGTCGGTAATTAGATGGTGTCTACCATGTTCGACTTCAACTCATATTTCACATGGTTAGACTTCTACTATTGAGTGATGAGGTAGAAGACCCTAGATCTAGTTCCATCCATCTGGGTTGAGATTTCAGGATTCATACAAGATTACAAAGTATGATGGTTATGATCATTCAGACAGTCACCGAAGCATGGGTCCACTATCTATCATTAATGGATTATACTTCTTGATATTTGTACATGTAATATTGGCTTATATGTTGAGCATGCGATAGATAATTGTTTCCTATTACATAGGTTTATACAGTCTCCAAATAAATTCTTTTGTAACTTTTGTAAATCAATTGGTCATGATGAGAGGAGTTGTCGAAGCTATGAACTAATGACGAACAAAACTCCGATGTGTAGAATGCAGGTTGAAAACCGTGCGCAGAATGACCAAGGCTCACCTACAGCTCGTGGAGGATTTTAAGGACGGGGAAGAGGATGAGGAGGAGGAGCTAGTAAAGGTTGGGGCCATATTCTTTGTTACAACTATGGAGAACCGAGACACTTTGCACATGGCTATCCGAATCCAACACACCCTTCGTGTCAGTACTGTTGTCAATTTGATCATGTTATAGAAGATTCATCGATATTAATAGCGAAGATGCGAGAGAAGAAGAACTAGTAGCCGATGCAGAATATTCAAATGATGAGATCCAAGCCATGCAAAGATGATCCTAGTGTCAACATAGTCACGTGAAGCAGTGTAGCCACTGGTGAAGACAAGGTTGAAGGAAAACAACCAGAATCAGAGTCATGGTTCTGAAAATCTGGTGAGAAGAATGTTGGGTTTGATTTACATAAAGAAAAATATACATTCATGGAGGCAAGAAAGAATTTCATGAGTCCGAGTTCTTCTACATCTTAGAACCATATGCCGATAGTCTCATGAAAGGAGAAATCTGAAGATGCTACTGCAACACAAGATTCAGATCCCACAATGTTAAAATCGTTTTTGCAGACTTGCATGAAGTTACTATGGGATCAGAAGGCAGTAGAGGGACTGCAAGAACTGATAGATAATTGTTATAGAAAGGATAAGTTGTTACCAAGGTAGCGCACAGTCAATAACGTGAACCAAAGCAAGAAAATAAACAGTAGGGAGATGCGGATGATTTCGCAGATCGGTGATTTTGAAATGGATCAAGTAATCCTCGACTTGGGCTCTTATGTTAACGTACTACCAAAGAAGACTTGGGAACGTATGGGAAAGCCTAAGTTACAGTGGTCTCCAATACAGCTGCACATGGTGAATCAAGAAAAGATAATTCCAACGGGGTGCCTACATGTAGTAATTGTAGATATTAAGGAAGCGAGAGTAGTGTCTGATTTTGAAGTTATTGAGATCATCAATGATAGTAATCCATATCGAGCATTTCTCAGGATTGATTGTACTTTTGACATGAAGGCCATCATTAACTTAAAGAAGTGAAGCATGGTCTTTGAAAAGAATGAACTTCAAGTAATTGTCCCGTTGGATCCAACTGAAGGTGCGTGATGCACAAAACTAAACCATGACTATTATGAAGATGACAACATTGAGCACATCTTTAAGTTAACTGTACAAAATGAAGATTGGATCAATCCTACTATGGATGGAAGGATTAGTTGGGAGAAGGATAACTCCTGCCAATCAGATTTAGGTGAAGAGTTAGAAAACTAGCAGAATCAGTTACATGTGGTCTCTACACTGAGATGTAATCAACTTACAAAATCACTATGCTTTGTATCCACTGAGGTATGCCAATTACCCTATTATGATGGTTTGGGTGATGTCAATACATTTCTTGACCATTTCGAAAGGGATGTACAAGAGGAACATTGGCTCCAAGCATTATATCTAGCATTAAGAGCTATGCTTATAGGATAGTGGGGTACACATAGGGATAATTTTGTTGACTGGAAGGAATATCGTAGAATGATGTGATTAAGATTTTGCAATGCGAACACCCGACTCATAGAAAAATACATAGGGAAGGATGATCCCCACAAACATCTGTCGCGATGGACTAAGGCATGGGGTGAGATACCTCAGCCTGAGTGGGTGCATGTCTTTATTCATACCCTAGATTTTATCCCAAAGAACTAATATTTAAAGACTAAGTTGCAACACGAGACCGCTAGTTGGGATGAGATGAAAGAAATTTTCTTGAACACATTCAGTTTTGAAGATGGGTTCAAATGTATTGATGAAGCATTTCAGGTAATTAAAGCATCAATATTTCAAACACTCGTCAAACCTATCATGTGGGTACAACTTGACTGGAGTACGCATCTACAACATGCTTTAGAATGTTACAATGTTACAATAGAAGAAGCTGATGAGGATCCACGAAATATTAATATCCCTGAATCAGAGGGACATCACGAAGTTGGTGGACCTACTGTGAAGATACCTAATATTTCACGATCGATGCGCACCAAGTAGGTAAACATTGGTTCAGAAGCAGAACCCAAATTCACAAACATTGGTGACTATTGGGATGAAGATACAATGGATAAGGTAGCTACATTATTACATGAATATCAGGATTTATTTTCAACCAAGTTCTCTGACTTGAAGAGGATAGTAGGATATTTGGGAATGATGAAGATTAATTTAAAACCTGACATGAAGCAAGTTAAGTATTTCCCATATCAGTTGAACCCCAAATACAAGGAAAAGGTACGAGAGGAACTCGATAAAATTCTTGTGGCCAGAATAATTGAGCTTGTGGAAGAATCTGAGTGCATCAGTCCTATGGTGGTCCAAGAGAAGAAAAAAAAGGTGATATCAAAATCTGCATAGATCTACAGAAGTTAAACGATGCATGTGTACACGATCCATTCCCTACGTTGCTTACAGATGAATTTCTCGAGAATGTTGATGGATAGGAAGCGTATTCATTTACAGATGGATTCTTGAGATACCACCAAATTAAGATTGTGCCATACAATAGAAGCAAGACTACCTTCTCTACTAAATGGGAGTCATTTCAGTATACAGCCATGCCTTTCGGACTCAAAAATTCTCCTGCAATTTTCTCTAGGGTGGTTGTCGCATCATTCATGGAGTTCATTCGTAATTTTTTGGAAGTCTACTTCGATGATTGGATAGTGTTTGGGTTGGTCAAGAAGAATGTCTCTAGTTTGCGCCTAATGTTGGATACCTGTAGGAAGTATCAGATCTCTCTAAACTTGAATAAATGTATTTTCTATGTACCTTAAGAAATATTGTTAGGATACATTGTTTGTAAGTGGGGATTGATGGTACACCCTACTAAGATCACTGTAATTATCAATCTAGAGCCCCCCTAGGAACGTAAAGCAACTACGCGCGACATTGGGTCATACTAGATACTATAGGAAGTTTATTAAGGCATATGCATAGATCACTGCACCCATGGAGAAGTTGTTAAAGAAGGATGTTACGTTTTGCTGGGATGATGATTGTCAGAAGAGCTTGGATACTCTGAAGGAGAAGATGGTTATGACGCCAATCCTAGTATTCCCGGATTGGAAGAAGGAATTTCATGTACATGTGGATGTGTCTTGCATAGCGTTGGGAGCCATCTTAACACAACCAGGGGCAGGAGATATCGATCACCCAATTGCCTTCACTAATTGGAAACTATCTAAGGCTGAAAGGAACTACTCAACCACAGAGCATGAAGGTTTGGCCATGGTTTATGCACTACAGAAGTTCAGGCATTATCTACTAGGTGCACACTTTAAGATGTACATGGACCATTATGCTTTGAAGTACCTAGTCAATAAGCCTATGTTGGGGGGGGAATCTGTAGATGGTTGCTCCTTTTCCAAGAATATGATTTTGAAGTGATAGTGAAGCCTAGGAGATTGAATGCTAGACCAGACCACCTTTCTCGGATTGAAAATGGTGAAGAGCCTACAAATATTGAGGAAGGATTACCTTACATGTAGCTCTTTGATGTCAGGGTTGCAGACGAGAATTTTGCAAAAATTATTTAGTTTTTATCTACTGGGGTAGCTCCTGAAGGTTATATGATGCAGCAAAAGAAGGAACTAGTTGTCAGGGCTACCAGATTTTCTGTGATTGTAAGATAACTATATAAGATGGGGTCAGATGAAATTCTACGCCAATATGTGCCTGAATATGAAAGACACAGTATTCTAGCTTAATCACATGGTGGTGTCGTTGGAGGACACTATGAAGGTAAGGTAATTGCGCAAAATATCCTACGCGTAGGATTATGGTGGCCAACAATATATAAAGATTCCAAGGAATACTACATTACGTGTGCTGTGTATGAAAGGACTGAGAGACCATCGCAGAGGGATGAACTTCCATTAAATCCACAGGTCACGTTACAAGAATTTGATAAGTGGGAAATTTACTTGGTTGGACCTATTCAACCACTCGGAGAAAAGACGGGAGCGTATTATATTATCACTGCAATAGAATACTTAACCAGGTGGGCCGAGGCATAGCCTATGAAGGATTGCAGCACAAAAACTATTGTGAAGTTCATATTCAAGTTTATTATATCTAGGTTTGGATGCCTGAAGATTCTAATGAGTGACAGAGGGTCACACTTCCTGAATGAGACAATCGTCGCTTTAAAAGAGTTCTAGATGTACCATTAGAAGAGTATGCCATATCACCCCCAAGTGAATGTCATTATTGAAACTTTCAACAAGATCTTGGAGAATGCCCTCACAAATGATTGGGATGTATGCATACCAGCGGTTCTATGGGCCTATAGGACTACCTATAATAAATTGACTAGGAAAACACCCTTTCGACTGGTTTACGTATAAGAAGTAGTAATGCCAATGGAATACATAGTGCCCATCTTACAGATCGCAGTAGTAACCAAGATGGCAGATCGCAATGTCATGGAGGAAGTCCTAGCACAGTTTTTGGCGTCGAAGAAAGACTGCTTTTTGGCTAGATTTCATCAGTAGGTACATAAAGCTAGAGAAAAGGCATGGCACACTCATCACATAAAGCAGCACACCTTCAAAAATGGCGATTTGGTACTAATGTATGAGTCCCAAGGAAAATTTTAAGAATCACCCTAAATTTATATGTATAATAAATGGGTTAATCCCCATGATACATAGGAAAAATGGGAGGCGATTTTATCAATAATATAATATGTATATATAAATTTTTTGGCGAATCTCTCACCAAATTATATTATCTTGTGCAGTGATGGAGAATCTTTCACTGAATTATAAAATCTTGTAAGATCTTGGCAAATATTTTACTAAATAATAAAACATTGTGAAGCCTTGGCGAATGTTTTGTTAAAGTATGAAACCATATATAATAATAAGAAAACATATTCATTAAATTGTAATATACTAACATACATGTTTGGAAAAAAGAAACATAATTTTCTCTTCCTACAAACAATGTTCCAAGTTTCAGTGGCCTTGTTTGTCAAGGTTCTTACAATACACTCTTTCATATCCTTATATTAGTTTTGATAATATTCCACAACAACGTTCTTGTAGGTGTTGATATTGACCACGAGTTCTGTCAAGGTAGGATAGATTAATCTTTTCTCTACAACTTTTATCAAGCTACCACTTTTTTCAAGTTATCAAATTTATTTCTTATTCCATAGACTCCAACTGCGAGATTAAAAAAAAAACACATCAAGTTTGTTTACCCCAACATGCCAACAAGTAGCAAGCCCCAACTATATTATATAAGAAAGTATTAGGTATCCCAAAGGCTTGAAGGGGATCTAATTGAAAGAAGTGACCATTGTGAGAAGCCTTCCAATCAATATATGAATAAATAAATGTAGATTTAATATTATTTTAATTGGAAATCTTCAATTAAATAATAAAATTTAATTACATCTCTCCCAATCTAAATTTCTTATTAGCATAATTCACTACCCTCATACGTCTTGCATTTTTTAACAACGTTGTAACATGTAGATTAATTTTCTTTTTGGTGAACAATCTCCACCTTTTAGGAAAATATGGTGCAGTGGCTCCAACCCCTATAGATCATTAGGACAAACTAAGAATAGCACAGAAGATGAAAGGTTGTACAAACCAGCTTATTTTTAAAACAACTAATCCAACATCAATACCTCAACTTTTTCATGAAGATATCATATTGAGAATGTTTGAAAAATGGTGGGAAATCTTCTACGAGGGTGATGCGGAAAGAGTAATAAGGTTTCATTGTTTTGAAATTTTTTTGTTAAATCAGAAAAACCAATATTAATGGAGATATTGGTATTTTTTACTAAATTTTGTGAAGTGACTAAACGTAGCTTTAACCATTCACCTTAAGATGTTTTTACAATATAATTTCCTAAGTTTATTTAATGTCTTCATTATCATAAAAACCAACCTATGTCCATCTTAACTCCACATCTACCACTCTTAGAGGGATGAAATCTATTTATCCCTTTGAGCACTTGGTAGACCCAAAATTAAGATGGATCTAAGATGATAGAATTTCCCCTTTAAATAGTCTATGCTCACATGAATACCATGGTATTACCATGGGTCAATACCATGGGTTATCATAAACCTGGAGCTTAAAAATTACTATTAGTAATTTATAAAAATTAATAATTGACTTTTATTTTATTTTTTATTTTAACCAAGTTAACATGTTTAACATACATTAAATTACAAAATCCATTTTTACTCTTGATCCACCAAACCCCGAGAGGGATCAAATATTTTTTCATTCTATGCTAGTTTGCATATCATGATATTTGATCCCTCTCGGGGCTTAGTAGATCCAGAGTAAAGATGGATATATGTTGGTTTAATTCTCCCCTTTAAATAGGCTACATTCCACATGAATACCATGGGTCAATACCATGTGCCATTTTTATTTTTATTAACACTAATATTAGGGTTAGTAATGTTTTTTTGCACGGTATTAATAATAATCTAGCCCATGGTATTTGGCCCATAGTATTTTGCCCATAGGTTTCACCTAAATATAACACATTTTTTGAGTGTTGGTAAATATAAGGTGACTTATGGAGTAAATATAGAAAAAATGTTTTATTTATTTACCATACCTCTCATTTATTTATATTTTGATTAATTTACCATACCTCTTTTACAAATATGGTATTTGGCCCATAGGATTCACTTAAATAAAACCTTTGTTTTGAGCCTTCATAAATAGAAAGAGAGTTATGGACTAAATATAAAAAGAGGTTTTATTTATTTACCATACCTCTAGTTTATTTATATTTTTATTTATTTACCATACCTTTTGAGTAAGTATAAAAAGAGGTTTTATTTATTTACCATACCTCCACTTTATTTATATTTTTATTTGTTTACACCTTTGCATGTATATAAGGTGACTTATGGAGTAAATATAAAAACTGTTTTATTTATTTACCATACCTCATTTATTTATATTTTTATTAATTTACCATACCTATTTTATAAATATGGTATTTGGCCCATAGGATTCACTTAAATAAAACCTATTCTTGAAAATTAGGGCGAATGGAAGGTTTTAACTCCTAATTTCAAGGGCTAAATTTACCTTTTTTACCCTCTCCCTTAAAATAAGGTGGGCTAACCTCCGTACCTAATTTGTTTATAAAATAAATTTGAGGTGATTTGTAAAACTGTACTATGATACAAAATATTCGCCCACTAAAAATTTAAAACCCCTTAATTTCGCATAAGGGCAAAAATTCTCCCCTAAAATTTTCCTTGTATGACAACAAGTTTACCAAATTTTCGGGGAAGTTTTAGATGCACTGGATGGGACCATATGTAACTAAGGACATTTCGAATGGGAGCACAGTTTAGCTCGTGAAGCTGAATGGGGAAGTATTTCCTTTAGGATTAATGGGAGCTGGCTAAAGGTTTATAAGGACGATTCCGCCCCTGCGCAATGACTACATGGACGTAGTAAATTCTTAGTGCTTCTAGCAGTTGAAAGAAAGCATAGGACTATAAACTACTCTGCCAAGGAAAAAATTTATCAAAGAAGAAAGGTTTTGCAATGTTTTGGAAGATTGCGCAGATGGAAGCTACAGCGAGGTAGTTGTGCCATACAGAGGATTTACACACAGCCTGCCCAGAAAGTGACCGTTGGAGCAGCAACAGTTGATTTGACAGTGATTTTTCTATTAAAAAAAGAGGGGGAAGTGAATTTAAGGCATAAATCTAGGGAAATTCTACTACCAAATTGCATTTATGAGGAAGATTTGCAGGGGAATGAACAATTTGAGTTCAATTTGAGTTATAAACATCACACCCCACTCCACTAGACACTTTGTTTCTTGAGAATCTTCTATATATTTTTGCACTTAAAGAGTTGTGTGTGTTGCTGAATGTTTGATTACCTAAGTTGGGTAGAAGTTGAGCAAGAGTTCTTGAAGAGAGGGTTAGGAACCGTCATGACTAAAACACCTCTTGTCCCTGCAAGAGTACGCAGGTCATCGAGACCAAATCCTACTGCCTCTGCGGCATGAGAGAAAAAGCAGAAAAAGCTACAGTAACCCTTGATTCAGCAATCACCACGAAATATCGTAACTGAGCAAAGGAAGAAGGATAGAATGGATAAAAATAAGCAACCTATGGAACCTGGAGACTTGGATGAAGAATAAATGAATGTGGGGATTGAGGATATCAACGCAGAAGACGTAGAGCCAATTTCTAGGTTGTCACCAAATATACCCCCATGGAAACCAACCACCAAAGTAACTAGGTACCCCGACTCTATAAAAATCAAGATATTCACGTCGTTGCTACTAGAGGAAGTACCTATTGAGGGTGAATTGTTGGCCCAGATACCATTTCTGAAGATGAAAGATTGGGATTTGGGTGACCATGAGAAATTTACCTAGTTGGAACCCAGTAAATACATGAAGAAAGTTTGCTATGAGGATGTGGGCATTACAAGACTTGAACTAATGAAGTCGGTGGCCGGTATTGAGAAAGAAGGGTTGCTCAATATGTTGTATATCCCACGTTTTAGCCGCAACATTATTAATACCATTTGTGTGTGCTATTTGTTGGCGTTGGTTCATGATGGATGTCTCTGACTGGGAGGGCCCATCCCAATTGATGATATGTTGATCCACAAAATCACAGCACTTCCATGTCATGGCGCGAACCTCGTAGATGCTTTTGTGAGGAAGTCACAGGAGAAAAATCTCATGGAACAAATGAAAATTAACTTCAGGTTGTTGAAGAAGTCACAAGGGTATGCTATTAGTTCTATCTCAGATGAAGTTGTGCAGTTTTTTGCACATATCTTGGCAGGAAAAATCATGAGAAAGTGTCGTGCTGATGAAGTTTCGGCACCAGTGGTATCCTTGGGTGCGTAGTGCAATAAGGGGGTCCAATTCAATTGGGCGAAATACCTATGCCAATAATTCTTAGATGATTTTTGCGAAGCATAGGAGGAATGAAAAGAATTCCACTATGCGTGGCTACTATTATTGATCGCACTAATAGTTTGGAGGACGCTAGAGGATTCCCAGTTCCCAACAATGGATCTGAAGTTGTTCGAGGCTACGAAATTTGCATCGCTATGGGCAACCAAGGACCCTGCATGTATCATTGAAAATAAGATTTTATGGTAATGTTTGAAATGGAATTGCAAATGGTGATTAACCAGAAGCCATGGTTGTCACCCAGTCTGTTCAAAGAATATCGGCGCATTGCAGATTTTAAGGTCAATTTCCATCATGTATACATCCGCGTGAGGCACAATTTGACGAAGAAATGGACATCATTGCCATTTTTGGTCATTGAAGACGATATCACGCAGTTATTCCTTCAGTGGCCAATTGACTGGATCCTTCCAACAGATATTGTCGAGGGTATAACAGGAATTAGTGCAGAAGGTGCAGCGAGCACTAGTAAAGAGGTGCAGAAGGAAAAAAAGATGGTGACCATCGAACTAGAGAAGAATATCATGTAGGAACCAGAGGGCGGGCACGACAAAGAGCAGCATACGAAAGAACTTGATCAGGGTACCGAAGAGCCCTTTGTAAACCCAGAGAATGTTGATTCTCCCTTTATTCTTAAATGGCGATAAAATTCAAGTACGAGAGGTGCATGAAAGAAGGTATGATAAGTCCGCCAGTGCGGAGGCCATGGTGCTCACTGAGGGGGACCTTGATGAAATTGGAGATACTAGTAGGTCCACAATAGAAGATATTTGGGGCCACATTGAAGACCAATATCAGACTGTTTTGACGATGGTCCAAGCGGACCTCAAAGAGTTGCAGGTTCAAGTGAGCTAGATTCAAGCAAGCATGGTTCAAGTGATACGGTCTCGAGCGAGTGAGAAACCAACAACATCGGGTAGCATGCAATTGATCCTCACTTAAAAAATCTGTGTTGTACCCCTGCTTTATGGATCCTTATATCTGAATGATGTCGCAGAACGGGAGAGTGCCCAACTGCCTAAAGATGTAACTATTAACCTCATGGCGTTCCGCTATCCACATTGCATGAGCTACAAGAGAGAGCAACAAATGAGCTTAAGGTGCAAGAGAAATGGGTTCTCATGGTGATAAAGGATGTGCATATCACCAGTCAACAAATGCGAAATGAAAAGCACAAAGCTCTCCAGGATTGTGATGAGGTAGTTGCGAGAAGGGCGCAGATGGAGCAAGCCATTTCTAGAGTATGCAGTGAGCTCCCCGAGCTCCATATTTAACCTGAGGCCACTTCTAAAGATAAAGTGTAGCAATTGGCATATATGTTTAGAGAATCAAAGGCACAGGTGGATAAAGTTTGCTTCGATTTGTAGCTACAAATTATTGAGCTTCAATTGAAGTTGTAGCCCACCACACCACCAGAGATCCAAGAGCAGCACGAAGTTGCCTTTAGAATATACAGGGAAAATCTCAACGATGCAGTCAAAGAATGTAGCCATTTATTCGAAGAGACTCTTGAGTTGTGGGACTTGTTGTAGGAGGACCCATGGGTGAAAAATATTGAAGTTTCCATTCGGGATAAGAAGTTGCAGTATGATGAGATAAAGGCAGCGGAGTGCACCTTAGCCCCTGTACAACGGTTCACCCAGTTGAAAGAGGGGACATCCCTGCAAGGAAAGATCAAGGAGCTGTGGAAGAAGATGCATATTATCATTGCATGGATGCAGTCATGGGAAGAAGAAGCAGGGAAACTCTCATAGACTATGGAAGGCACACTCAAGAGTATGCAACATACACATCTAACCATCAACTTAGTAGTAGAAGGGCCAACTATAGAAAATTTGTTCGAGGAAGTTCGACAAGAAGCAGTTTAATGCACGGAGGTGCTTCACCCAGTGAATTCTTTGTTCACCAGCTTAAAAGCAAAGATCTAAAGTGTACCCTTGGAGTGACTCAAGGATGAGTAACATTATTGTGTTGGTGACCTGTTGGGACAGGGTCCCCTGAGTAAATTTTGTTAAAATATTGTAATTATTCACATTTTGAGGAGTGGAGTGTGAGTAGTGTATGTCAAATAGGAGTGAAGGGGTTTTAAGAAGGTCAAAACCCCTTATATTTTGGTATTGTTTTGAGATCCACCCATGGTTTATGGACCATGGTATTGTAATAGAAAAGAGTATAAAAATGTGTCTTAGCGAGTCTAATGGAATGAATGACTTGATGGATGAAATAACTTTGAGTCTGATTTTGTAAGACCTTTCTGTATTCAGGAAAAGGGGAAGGCTCCTATAGTTTAGTATGCGGAGACCTTGGTAAGTCCACAACTGAGTGTGCGGGCCCCTGAAACTATGTGCACAGGGTTTGGAAATTTTATATGAAGAAGATTTGAAGTAATAAAAGATATTTGAAGCAATTCTATGTCTATTTTTATACACTTGTGTATTTTCTATATTTATGTGCAACCAAATGAAATTCATCTATATTTCATCTTAAGTACTCCATGAATATATGGATCTACTATTAGATGTTATTTTATGCATGATTAGATGTTTACGTGCAGTTTATAACTTTCTTTAACTGAAAATCACTTAAGTTCATGAATAAGGGTTCGGGAAGGTCATATCAGAACTAAAACTATAGTAGATGCCTTAACCACATCACATAGCCTTCCGGATGCAGAAGCCTAGTTCTAGCATCCCCCAATACTGCCTTAGGTGAGACTATAACTTGCGCTACACGGGTTGTTGATGAAAGGGACAGTAGTGTAGGGTTTTGTTGGGTAGTGTAGCTAACTTTGAACCCCGGTCCAAGCCCCCTCAAGCCAACAAATCTCTACCAATTTCTTCTTAATCCGGACTTGTCACAAGGTAAAGCACTTCTATCCTAAACCACTACTTCTGACTTTGTACTTTAGGGGGGAATATGTTACAGGTCATTTTGTTGCATCTACTCAAAAGGCTTAAAAATGAAATCAATCAAAATCCTTGAACACCTTGTCATTTTCCCTTTGCAAATACCTAAGCATCACCTCTCCAAAAAGTTTGTGTTTTGGGGTCAATCATCTCAAAAACACTATTTTTAGCCCCAATGTACCCTGCAATGGTTTCAAGTTTCATTACTGAGCACCTGCACTGATCAACGTAGGTTGTTGTACTTTGCAAATGTGATGGTTATAGAATTTCCAGAAAAATAAAAAATATTTTCGAATCTTCTTCTTTCAAAATCTTCTAAGGTACTTTTAACCATGTACCATTAATAGATATCTCAAATTACTTCTCTAGTGGTCTTATCTCTTATCGTTTTATCTTATCCTCCTTCATATGTGAATCTCAAACCTAGATTGGTAAATCCTAAACTACTATTTTCACCCTATAAATCCACTACCTCCTATAAAGTCAGGGTTTGATTTTGGGGATTACTTTGAGATTAAGGAATCATACACCATTAATGCATTAGGGTTGAGTTTGAAGGTTTGCTTTGTGGCAAGGAAGGATAAGAAAATTGGGAAGACATCTACAAAGGCATATATAAATGGTTGTAACTCTCTCCTTCATTTATTAATACAAAAAACACTTTGTTTTCCTATACCTATGTCATGTTTATGATTATGTATTTCAATGCCATTTGACCCATTGATTAGAGACATTAATTTATTCTATGTGGATATTGTAGTTCTCTTACTTGTTTTAGTCATTGTTGCAGGTTCCATTTATAGCGTTTGGAGCTACAATTGGAGCTCGCAAGCAAGGAGAAGTGGAGGACTTACTACAGATTCCAGGTAGGTCTCTTTTCTGTATTCTAATCTCTCTAAGGAAAACATAAATATTTTTCCCTTTGTTGTTTCTAGATCAGACCACTAGATCTATCGAGTTATTTTTTGTCCACAGAAGTGAATTTTCCACATAACAAAGATACAAAAAATGTGCGCAATGAGAACCATTATAAGCATGTTGACACATATCAAAACTAAAGGTTTAACATCCACACAATAAGATTGATTGCATTGTAGCTTTAAATTTATGAGTTCGCTAATTCTAATTTTTATATACTAATTTGGATATTAAAATGATGTAAATAATGTGTGGAGGAAGCTCATTGTGTGGGAGTAGTGAGCTCCACAGTTTCACATAATCAACTTAGCTCAATGTGCGGCTGTAACACCTCCTCCCATATCTACCCAATTTCATCATCTTGCCAGGGTAAACATGAGACGAAGAGTTACTATGACATGACTCGACCTCCTAGCTCCAATTAAGGAAGTGAGGCCAACAAACTAGCCATAAATTGACAACTCACCAAAATATTTATTGAATGAGGTGAGGAAAAATTTCCTCTACCTTCTCCATGGAGTAACACTTTATTTTGCTTGGAAGTTGTCCTTTCAACCCAATATGCCAAAGTTCATGTTTCCCTTGTCTTGTAGTGAATGTTTGTACTAAAAATGATTTGGATATTATGTTAGCATTTTCTCATAAGCTCAAAAGGGATAGCCTTGTTTGTATATATGTATCACAATCGTACATTTGCAGGCCATAGGTCAAGTTCGAACGAGGTGTTATAATCTCAAGAAGGATAGTGTTTCCTCTTCACAGTTAATATTTATATATATGTATGTGTGAGTGCAAGAGGCACAAAGGTCGTGCCTGGCATGACTTATCTATATATATATATATATATATATATAGACACACACACACACAATAAAGCAATTTAATCTGTAGTAGAATTTGTGTGTAGAACTCTATTGAGAGACCTACCCCCCACCCCCACCCCAAATCACGAGGGATCAAAGGGGCCTCTCGTTTCAATGACATCCGTTAGATCGATGAGAGTTATAATAAAATTTGAATGAGGGTTATGGAACTACGTTGAGAGAAACCCCCACCCCCGCCTCCTCAGGGTGACGTCAAGAGGGGGGGGGTTCTCTCATTTTAATATATGTCATCGATTTCATCATGTCATCACCACTTTTGGATGAATGGAATCTTCTTAAACGTCATTTGATGAATGGAATTTATTTCCCCACGTCGTCATTGTCATTTGATGAGTGTATAATATAGAAATAAATGCTAATTTTAATTATAATGATAAGTGGGCCAAGAGCTTGGTGGGGCCCATGGCCACATTGTGGGTGACATGTGTAAAGGGTGACTGTTAACTCTGCTACATTCTTCAGCATTTGGAGGACCAAATACTAGCTTGTCCATGTGTTTATGCAGAAAAGGAGCTCGCAGCAGTCTATTTCCTTCTTCTCCTTCATTTTCCTTATACTCTCATAACCCTCGCTATCTCTCTTTTCCTCTGAAACCTGGTCAAACCTTTGTTCTTCAAGCCCCAAGCACTAATTTTAAGACCCCTTATCACCATAACCATGTGACCCCGCGCTCATATGCTTTCACACCTTCATAAACCCTCCACCACAATCTCAACCGTTGGTTTGCCGCACCCCGATCCAACGGTCCCCAGCCGCCTCTGACCAAAAAACATGTGCATCGATCTTCCACCGTCCGATCATCTCTAACATGATCGGATGTCATTTTCTCCTCCCACGTTCACAAACTACCCGCGCGTTAGCTCGCGGGGAAAGCGGTTTTTGTCCTGTCACATCCGCCACGCATCACCCGATGACTCGTATCACTAGCCCTTGTACGATTACCGCTCACCCTCCAAAAGCATTGTGATAAATACCACCCGCCGCCGAAATCGCCTTCCCCGCGCGTCAACCCCCCTGCATCTCTTCCGCCCGATAGCTGTTGGATTTGCCCGCCTGAGATCCAATGGCTCACGATCGTCTGCTCCTGTTTCTCCCAATATCTCTCGTTGAGCCATATCTGCCGTCCATCTGTGCGATCCAATAGTTGATATCTATCCTCCACCCGCTCGTGCATCCTCCATGAATTCAACACACCCTGGTCATGTCGTGCACCTGAAGGACGACATCGATCATCTACCAAGTACCCGGCGCATTTCATCTCCAACAAATGCATTCAAGAAATAGAATTGCCGAGAAGAAAAAGGACACGCCTCAAGCAGATCAGAGCATTTATCAGTTATGGAACTTCTTCTGTACAACACTCCATCTGCTCAAGAAGGACAGCAGAGTATCTGAAAGACCAATTTTGTTCATTAAAGCACGTAGATTGTAGCAGAGACTCTTTCAGAGAATTAAGGTGGTTGGTGTTCAATTATGACCCCTCCACGCATAGAACAGCAGCATACCTTTGTAATCAAACTCTATATATACCCAGAACACAGATGTAATCAGGGTTGATGGTTGTTGTTTTGATGTAAGGTTCAACTTCTGGAGACTGTAACTACTTTGATACTTGCAGCGTCTGGTCTTCATTTTCAGCTAATACAAGCTTCTTTTGTTGTTAATTGCTCACTTTCCATTTCTACTCTGTTCTAGGCTGTGCCTATTATGCATTTGTTCATGTGCTCTTGATATTTAGCATTAGAGGGGCTGTCATCCCACCTCTGTGTTGAAGTCTAGTATGTATCATTGAATGTGTTATGCAGGTTTCTGTTTACTTAGTGCCAGAGAGCTGTCATCCTGTCTATGCATTAGGAAATAGATTTGTAGACCTCTTTACTAGTTGTAGCCGGCCATCACATGGTCTTGTGCATCTGCTGGTGTGGTCAGTATTCTCCATGTACACCTAATCCTCAAACTGTGATTAATTGGTGGTCTAAAGCCTTGTAGTCTAGGGGTGTTCACCCATGTCTGGAGTTAAGCATAGTAGAAGTGGTTATCTGGCTTGGACAAGCATCATTCCTTCCATTCATCCATCTCCAACTTTTTTTTGAGTTTGTAATGTTCCCAAGCATCTCTGAGATACAACCTAGTAGAGTTTCTTGGGGTGATAACATTAATTGGCACTGTTGCTGGGGAGAGGGGATTTAAGCTCAGCTTCCCTGGGAGAACAACACAGTTCCAGATTTTGATGATAGACAAAGTCTGGGCACATTTCTGGTTGTAATCATCTATCTGACGACTCCACTGGGGGAAGACCAACCTTTGGCGACTCCACATCATAGTCCTGGCTCAGTTCGTGAGACACACTTGAAGAAATCCTCAGAAATCACCAGTTGTTCCAATACCTAACCCTGAGAAGATTGTTAAATCGAAGAAAACATCACAGAAAGGAGCATCAGGATCAGGTAAACCCAAGAAATCTTATTTATCTCTGCATGAGAGGTTTTTAGTTGAAGATACACAGATTAAGGATCTAGAACCTAGTATTGCTAGTGAAGAATCACCTGCAGAGATTCATAAAGCTCCTTGTCCATTTAGTTCCCCTTTGGATCCCAGTCCAAATAAAGTCTCCCATACAGTCCATCATATTCCCTTGTCTCTGTCATCCATTTCATTGTTCCCCACTACACAATGTACCAGTATCCTTCCACCTACCCCAGTCATGGCAGACCAACAAGCACCTTCAAAGATAGAAAGAATCGTTGCTGCTAGGTATGGACCCTTGGTCTTGCATGTTCCTTTGAATGCTATGCCTACCGGAGAATATCAAAAATATATGCCTAAGTTCACTAGGACTGAAGGGGTAACAGCAGAAGAACACCTTGAGTCTTTTTATAGCTATTCCGATAACTTGGATATAAGTGAAAATGATGTGTGGATGAGAGTTTTTGTCTAGAGCCTCAACGGAGAGGCTAGAAAGTGGTTCAGAGAATTACCCCATAGGTCCATAACAAACATTGAAGCATAGGATAATGCATTCCTGAAGAAATGGGTAGATAGAAAGGATCTGCTCTATTACCATACTGAGTTTGGAAACCTAAAGAGGGAAAATGGGGAATCATTGCCTGATTTTAATAAAAGATTCAACCGTATGTATAGTAAGATACTAGCCGAGGTAAAGCCTACCCCCACCTCTGCCAAACTCACTTATGCCAATGCTATTGATTCTAATTTCTACCTGTTGTTGAGAGAAAGAAGATGTACCACTCTAGCTGACATGCAGGATGCAGCCCTAGAAGTTGGGTCTAATATTATGGCTGTAGAAAAGCTCAAAAGTCATGCTGATAGGAGGCAGAGAGGTGAGGCTTCTTCTTCCTCTGCCTCGTCTTCCGATCCCAAATTTGATAAAATGACTAGAATGGTAGAGTCATTAGTTGCTGAGATATCTAAGCTGAAGGTTGAGCAGAACTCAGGAAAAACAAGGCTCCCAAATGCTTTTGCTCCAAGAAATCCCAATCCATTCAGAAGAGCAAATGAACAGTTACAAATAATTTAGAGGGGTAAAGAAGCTAACGAAGATCAGAAGGTTAAAGCTCTTTTTCAAAATGTGGTCATGGAGGAGGAGTAGATTGAAGAGGAGGATGAAATTCATTGTATGGAAGATAAAGGCAGTGCTACCTTTTTGACATTAGTTGCATACAAAGAATCTTTGTTGCAGGAACAAGATAGTCAAAGGTGGGACAGAGAGGCTATTCTACAAACTGAGGAGTAGCAAAGATATAATCTGAGGTCAAATGCAAAAAATTTCAACGAGAATCCTGCCCAAAGAGCTACTGTCCAAGCAGAGTCACAGAAGAGCAAACAAAGAAGACCAGCAGCTAATCCTGTCATTCTCAAAGCACCAGTTCAAGAGGTAAGAGGTCTTGACAAGTCCCCTTCCCCTTTCAGCTTTGAGTCAAAAGTCCAGAAATTAAAAATATCTATGCCTCTGATAGAACTTGTGAAGAGTGAAGTGTTTAGAAAGCCTATCCTTGAAGCTCTTGAGCTGAAAGCCACACAAACCTCCACTGAATCTGTCAATTTGCAATATGATAAGCTTGCAGTTGTGCTTAGCCCAATGACCGAACCTGCTGATGATAATTCTCCATCATTTTATGTCTCCTTGACCATCCATGACAAAATCCTCCATAACTGCCTACTAGATACCGGAGCCAGCCACAATTTGATGCCTAAAGCTGTCATGGAAGAGTTAGGCCTTGACATCACTAGATCATATCATGATTTATTCTCATTTGATTCAAGAAAGGTGAAATGTCTCGGGTTGATAGAGTTCTAGCCATTACCCTAACTTAGCTACCCATGAAGAGTATGATGATGGATATTGTGGTAGCAGATGTCCCTCCTAAGTTTGGCATGCTTTTGTCTAGAGGATGGATTAAGAGACTAGGTGGGACATTACAGAATGATCTATCTTATGCCACTGTCCCAGTTTTTGGAGGAGAAAGCAGGAGATTGTACAGAGAAGCACAGCTGGCATACATCATCAGTGACGAAAAGAATCCGTCCAATCATCCCATTTATGCTGTGGACACCGATTTTGGAGCATGTATTCTCCAAATGGAAGAATCTCAGAAGGCCTCAATGCAGCTTAAGAAACCAATAGTTCAGGCCGAGGAAGAGCAAGGAAGTCAAGTTTGGGAGATGTTCTTTGATGGAGCATGTTCCAGGGAGACTGCAGGAGCAGGGGTGGTGCTGGTATCTCCAGAGAAAGAAAGCACACATCTGTCTTTTAAGCTAGCTTTTCAAGTCACCAACAATATAGTAGAGTATGAGGCTCTGATATTGGGCCTTAACGCAGCAAAAGACAGAGGAATCAGGAACATAAAGGTGTTTGGAGATGTTGATTTGATCATTTAGCAAGTAAACAGAACATTTCAAGCAAAGCACCCAAGGCTGAAAGCATACAGAGATGAGGTATAGAGACTCAAAGATTCCTATGATAATTTCTATATTTCATATATCCCTAGAGCCAAAAATCAGCTTGATGATTCCCTTGCCATGTCTGCTAGCATGTTTATCCCTCCCATGCCTCCCAGACTAGTTTATGAAGTCCAAATGAAATACAGACCATCCTTGCCTGATAATGTCCAGCATTGGAAATTTTTTGAAGATGATGATGAAATAAATAGGTTTCTGCAAGTCATTGATGAATTTTCCGAAATGAAAATTGACCAAGAAAATGAAGCCTTGGAAGAAAGCCCTCAATCCCAACTTAGAAATAAAATTGGAAAATATAGCATTGTCTAGCTTCCCAGAAATCATATTCCTAAGGGTTTAATTCTGTTAGAAAGACTGTTTGACTAGAATGATGTGCCTTATAAGGTTACCTAGAAAGAAGACCAATATGTATTTTGTAAACATAATATAGGGAGTCCAGACTAGCCTAGATATATAAATCTATCCACCCATCTGTCTGCTGCCCAAAATGCTGAATATTGCAATTTGATGAAGCAATTTGCTGATGTGTTTGCCTGGGAATATAGTGACCTAAAAACCTATGATAAAAAGATTATTCAGCATAAAATCCCTCTAGAGAAAGATACCATTCCTTTCAAGCAGAAGTTGAGACCAATAAATCCTTTGCTCCTTCCTCTGATTGAAAAGGAAATCAAAAAACTGTTGGCTGCCAAAATCATAGTCCCTCTCAGATATTCAAAATGGGTAGCCAATTTGGTTGTGGTGAGGAAGAAAAGTGGAGAAATCAGACTCTGTGTTGATTTCAGGAACTTAAACAAGTGCTCAAAGAAAGACAATTATCCCCTACCCAAGATGGAGCATTTGCTGCAAAAGGTCTCAGGAGCCAAAGTAATGTCTTTCCTAGATGGATTTTCAGGCTATAACCAGATTGCTATACATCCAGATGACCAAGAGAAGACTGCATTCACCACTCCTTGGGGCACTTTTATGTACTCCAAGATGCCTTTTGGGTTGATGAATGCTGGAGCCACCTTTCAGAGAGCTATGGACATAGCATTTGTGGGAGAGAAGGATAAATTTGTCCTTATCTACCTTGATGACATAATAGTATACTCCAACAACCATCAAAACCATTTGCAGCATTTGAGGAAAGTGTTCCTAAAGTGCAGAAGGTTTGGGATTTCAGTAAATCCTAAAAAGTCATAGTTTGCTTTAGAAGAAGGCAAGTTGTTGGGACATATTGTTTCTGCTGCAGGTGTCTGAATTGACCCAGAAAGAGTAAAAGCAATATAGACCCTGTCTGTCTCGAGATCAAAGAAGGATATTTAGTCCTTTCTGGGCAAGATTAATTTTGTGAGGAGGTTTATACCGAATTTTGTAGAACTTGTGAAGCATATTACCTCCATGTTGAAGAAGGGATCAGAAATGAAATAGACTGATGCAGTAAGAAAATCATTTGATTCCATTAAAAATGCTATTATGGAGGCTCCTACTTTAAGCAGTCTAGATTACAACAAGGAGTTCCATATATTTTCTTTTGTCTCTAATGACACCCTTGCAATAGTTTTATTGCAAGCAGATGAAGAAGGTTCAGAGCATCCATTCGTATTCTTCAGCAAAACCTTAAGGGATGCTGAACTGAGGTATGATATTATTGAGAAACAAGCATATGCTCTTATCAAGTCTTTGAAAGCTTTCAGAGTTTATATTTTGCATTCCAATATAATTGCATATGTACCCTATGCTTCAATAAAAGATGTCTTAACACAGTCTAATGCCGATGGAAGAAGGGCTAAATGGATTTCAAAGTTAATTGAATTTAATATAGAACTAAAGCCCACCAAGCTGGTCAGAGGTCAGGGTCTTGCTAGATTGTTAGCTGAAGAAAATTGCAGAACATTGGACATAAATCTCATAAGCACAGATGTAGAAAGTGGTCAAACAGAAGAAGAGGAAGCAGCTAAACCAGAGAGAAAGCAGTCGGTGGCAAAAAATCTAGCTTCTTGTGATTGGTATTCTGCAATAGTTAAATTCTTACTGAAGCTAGAAATCTCTCCAGGCTTAAGCACAAGTCAAGCCAGAACTATAAAGCTTAGGGCAGCTAAATATTGCATTAATGAAAATCTGCTCTATTGGAGGGACCCATCTGGATTGCTTTTGAGGTGTCTGGACAATGAACAGTCAATGTAAGTTACACAGCAGTTTCATTCTAGCATATGTGGAGGGCATCATTATTGGAAAACTACAGCCCACAATATCCTCAGAGCTAGGTACTATTGGCCCACCTTGTTTGCTGATGTATTTTCATTTGTTAGATCTTGTGACAGGTGCCACAGATTTGAAGGAAAACAGTAGTTGAAGTCCCTGCCCTTAAAACCAATACATGCAAAAGGACCTTTTCAGCAGTGGGGATTGGATTTAATTGGAGAAATAAATCCACATTCCAGTGGCCAACACAGATGGATATTAGTAGCCATTGATTATTTCACTAAGTGGATTGAAGCAATCCCTACCAGAAAGGTTGATCATAATGTGGTCATAAAGTTTTTGACAAAGAATATCTTTACCAGATTTGGTTATCCACATAAATTAGTCACAGACAAGGCAGCAGCCTTCAAGGAAAAAGAATTAGTGGAAATGTGTGATTCAATGGGCATTAAGCTGGTTCATTCCACCTCATATTACCCTCAAGGCAATCTAGCAGAATCCTCTAACAAAATCCCGATAAGGATAATAAAAAAGCTGTTGGAGGACAACAAAAAGAATTGGGATTCTAAGCTCAAGTATGCACTGTTGGATGACAGAGTGACCATTAAGAAATCCACAGGGAATTCTCCATTTAGGTTGTTATATGGCACTGAAGCTGTATTCTCAATTCAGCTAACTCTCCCTATGGTAAAGTTCCTACAAGATGAATGTAATGAGGAAGAAGACATGGAAAAAAGGATCATTGATTTGGCAGAGGTACATCAAATCAGAGAACAGCTGGTTGAAAAGGCTGCAGCACATCAGAAAAGGATCAAGGAAGCTTTTGACAAAGGGACAAAAACAGATAATTTTCAGGTTGGAGACTTGGTTCTGAAGTGGGATGCACTAAAGGAAAAGAAAGGCAACCATGGGAAGTTTGATGTTTTCTGGACAGGGCCTTTTATCATTTCTCAAATCCAAGGAATAATACCTTCATGCTGAAAAGCATGGGAGGAGAAGTAGTTTTTGATGGCCCAGTTAATGGGCGTTTTCTGAAAATTTATGTGATTTAAGGTCCTTTGGCCTTAAAGTTGTAAATATTTTGTTTTATCAGTTTAGTGTAAGCAAAGTAGACTCCATGCCCAATGGAACAATAGGAAATTTTGCTAATCTGCCTTTCACAGGAAAGACATTGATCTGCAAGTTCTTGAGACCTCATAGGGAGGATCTCATCCCCAGAAGGAGCCAGTGTTAGCTCTACTACATGCTTCAGCATTTGGAGGACCAAATACTAGCTTGTCCGTGTGTTTATGCAGAAAAGAAACTCGCAACAGTCTATTTCCTTCTTCTCCTTCATTTTCCTTATACTCTCATAGCCCTCGCTATCTCTATTTTCCTCCAAAACCTGGTTAAACCTCTGTTCTTCAAGCCCCGAGCGCTAAGTTTAAGACCCCTTATCACCATAACCACATGACCCCATACTCATATGCTCACACGCCTTCATAAACCCTCCGCCGCAATCTCAGCCGTTGGTTTGCTACACCCCAATCCAATGGTCCCCGACCGCGTCCGACCCAAAAACATGTGTATCGATCTTCCACCGTCCGATCATCTCTGACATGATCAGACATCATTCGCTCCTCCCGCGTTCAGAAACCACCTCCGCGTTAGCTCGCGAGGAAAGCGATTTTTGTCCCGTCACATCTGCCACGCGTCACCCGATGACTCATATTGCTAGCCCTTGTACGATTACCGCTCACCCTCCAAAAGAGGTGCGATAAATACCACCCACCGCCAAAACTACCTTCCCTGCGCGTCAACCCCCCACGCATCTCTTCCGCCCGATAGCCATTGGACAGGGCCTTTTATCATTTCTCAAATCCAAGGAATAATACCTTCATGCTGAAAAGCATGGGAGGAGAAGTAGTTTTTAAACTTGCTTTGGATATTTTCGAACTTCATGTTTAGATGTTGTATATGAATAGTAAGGAGGAACAAGGGAAGGAACCATGACAAAGGCATTAAAGGTTGAAAGCCTCGTTAAAAGATCAAGAAAATCTATTTGCAAATATAGGAGACATTGAGGAAGTCATAAGAAAAGTACAAGTCCTAGCATGATACACACAAAATTGAGAAGTCATTCAAGGTAGGAGATTAGTTTTGATTACATCTAAACAAAGAAAGGATATAAGGTCTTCATGAGAAGTTTAACCCTTTGTTGTATGGTCCTTTTGAAATATTGAAAATAAGTAGGTGATAGTTCCTACAAACATATTCTACATTCATATATACACATTTACTAAGTAGAAAATGCGGAAAATCTAAAACTATACGAGGCTTGAGCCTTCCATGTTAGTTGAAGGAGATGGAAAGAATCTCTTACCTCCATAGAGGACAAAGAACCAAAGTCTCTAGTAGATTAGAAAAGGATATAATTTTACAACAGAAGTGCAATACAAGGAGATGATGGTAGCATGAACTTTATCAAGATTGGTTGAAAGTATAAGTTCTAAGAAAGTCCAAATAGTACTCTAGAGAGAAGGTAGAGGGAGAATTTTCCTACCTCCTTTAGTAGCAAATTTTGGAGATTAGAATCCTCCCAAAATGGTGAGTTATGACCAAAATCTATCATAATATAATTTTTCATCTCTTAAATATCTTTTAAATGAAGAAATTAGAGCTATGGACTTGCAGGATCCATTTTAAGGGCAATCCAATTTTGGTGATTTAGGGACTTGAAACTTATAGATCCCATTTAAGGCATTGAAATAAATGTTGTTGGGGTCAAAAAATTACAATTGAATTTGATATCCCTTTAGAATTATTTTACACATTTAGGGATTTTTAATTAGAGTTCATATGTGGAAGTTAAACCCCCGACAAGTTAACCTATGTTTTTTACCATCATGGTATTGCGTAGATGCCACATAAGAACCAATTATTCATGCATGTGGAGCTAGCCACACGTGGACTTTCAAGAAGATTCTAAAGGATCCAAAACCTAACCCTAATCTATGCTTTAGGCATGAAAAATCTCTAGCCATAACCTTAGACAACTATCATGACATGTTAAATATTGGGACACTAAGAAAATAATAGGTTCTACTCTTGTTGTATATAGTTCCATAGTTGATTGGAGCAAAGGAGTGGGATGTTGTGAGAAAAGCAAGGAAAATATAAAAATATATATCATATACATAGTGTCTATGACAATTGTATAGTGATATTCATCTTTCTGTAAATTTGTAATTTGTACAATACAAAAAAAAGAGTAAGGTACAATCTTCACCTTGTGTCTAGGTTTTCTCATATTGGATTCCCCCAAGTACATCTTATATTTATTATATTAATGATGTAATGTTTGTCAAAGGACAATAACTCGAGTGATAGCTAGCGGGATTAATTCCCTCTCCACCTAAGTTCTATTCTCCAGAGACATGTTAGCTTGCGTGGCAAAAATTTAAACATGTTGAAAACCATTCGAGTAATTCCTATAAGCCCAAAGAAGCAAGAAAAATTGATATCTTGATATTAAGATAAATAGTGACAATCATTGTGATTTGATCCTAAATCTTACCCAAATTAAATCTCCAAAATAATTAAATCACCAATTACTATTAAACAAATAATATAATATTTATTTTATTACATTCTAAATTTATTTTAATAAATATTTTATTATAATAATAAATAAAACTATTTTAATAAAAAAGTTGACAATAATTTCAAATCAATATTTATCATATAAGATATTACACATCTTTTATTTTAATCGATTTATATAATCCATTAATTATATAGTTCATCGAAGCATGTAAACCATCGTTTCTATACTTGAACCACAAGTACCTACCCCCTTAAAAGGCCCACAAAATTCCATCTCTCTTTAGTGACACAAAACTCCGATGACAACGAATAAATATTTCACCTATGACAAGCATAGATATTACATAATGTTTCAAACACCTTTTGGTTCATCTCTTCCACCACCAAATTAGAAGATAAAAAGCTCTTTATAAAGGAATTGCATCTCCTTCTTATCAAATATCAACACATAATGTATGAAGAATTGCTCCAAATAATTAAGCATCTCTCACATTTTGAGTGAGAATATTTGACTTTGTATAGTTGGACTTTTACTTTTTCCATGTATAATATAAATTTTATAGCATTGGGCTAAGATAAAGTAAATAAAGCACATAATAAAATCACAACTAGGCAGAATACAATAATTTTTCTTTTTTATATCGCTTTTCTTTTCCAGTTAGGTTCATACAAGCAACAAAAAAAAGCCTGGACTCCCCTCATAAGTTGGTGATGGAGGGGTTGCGTCTTACGTGAAAAAAGGCAGCTCCGCCTTTATTAGTAAGATCTATGACTCTATTGCAAAAGAGGAGGAAAGAATCTTTAAAAAATAACATGACTTATTTTTTAAATGTCAATAACATGAGTGAGGCGGGTTTTCTTAGGCGGAATTGAAAATTATATTAATATCATATTCTCCAGTGGTAATGTCTTCTTCACCCTTACTCTTCCGTGTGCAAGGAAAAATGATGGACGTGTAGATTCAAAAATCAAAATCTTGATGGACGCATTTTTTTGTGCATAGTTTGATTTTTTTTCATAGTTTAATTAGATTTTTTTTATTTATTTTTATCTGATTTCTAGTAGGATTTTGGTAAAATTTAATAAGGACTTTTGTAAATCTAAGTTATAGTTGTCAAGCTTCAAGATTTTGGGTGCTCGAGAGTTTTTTTTGATGGTGTTGAATCTATTTTCCCAATAAAAAACATGATTCAAATAAGGCTATTGCAAGATTTCTTAAAAAAAATTACCCAAATTCCAGCCACGTTTGACCGTTTAGACAATTCTTCCACCTCAATTGACAACATTTTTTTTGAGATAAAAATAATCCTTTGATATTGAGATGTTATTTACCATAATTTTATATGCTCATATTCTAAAGAGTGTTAAGATTGCTACTTATAAGATGTAAATATTGTTAATTATATGTCTTAATATTATATTTGTTTTTTTAATTAATTATTTTATATATTTTTATCTTCATTATCATCTATTTAAATTCATATGAATGGTTAAATAATTCTTTGTTAAGTTTATCACACTCTTTGGTGTTTTTTTGGTGGGAAGAATTCAATGTTATGATTTTGTTTATATTTCTTAACATTATTATTATCTTTACATTTTATAATGTTTTTTAATAATAAATATATTTTAGTGAAAAATTATGATTTTAGATTTACTTTGTATAACTTTCGAATTAGGTATATTCCACTTTACATGATTATCTAACATTAATGTTCAATCTTTGTTAGTGAGTAACCTTTGTTTTTGACATATTCACCGTTATCATTAAATGTTGTCTCTCCTCTTCTTTCTCATTTTCTTTTTTTCCTAAATAGATGAGGAGTTGAAATGAAGCAAGTCACGAATCAATGAAGACGAAAATAGTCATAAATGAGAGCGTGCAACCAATATGCCATAGAATAAACCCTAAGTACCCTAGACTTCAATCTCATCAATATATGTGTTACTATTTTTATTTATAGTGTGAGGGTGGTTTTGATTATGAAGTACTGTGATTATTTTTATGTTATATATCTTCAACTATTGGGAGAAATGTTTATTATGGGAATTAGAAAGGAGAACCATGTAAGTAAATATTAAATTGATTGTTTATATATATATATATATATTTTTAAATAATAATAAAAAATTAGAAATATGGTTTGCAATTGTTTAGTATATTTTTAAAGAAATTTATAATTAGTTTTGAAAATCAAGAAATTTTTAAAATATATTTTCAATTTTATTTTTAATCATTTAAATCATCTTTAACAAAAACTCCATGTATTTTTTTTCCAATTTTGAAAATCCCGTGTCCTTCTTAGGTGTAGAGTAACTTTAGATGGAATATTTATTTTGTTAAATTTGGGCAATACTTACATGTCACCCAGCTAATGGCATGAAATGACCAAATGCACTATGAGATAATCCATGATTGGAACAACCTTGGTGGTGTATTTAACACCCTTGTTTTGCCTTATAACCAAGCCCTTATTAATCATATGCAAGTATTGAGTGTTCAACACCCTTGTTTCATTATTTTAATAATGATATAAGATAAATTAGATATTCAAAAGCCAACTAGAAGGGTGTCTTGAGAGTTTTCGTGCTACTCTATATGTGGGTTGAACTTCATCATCCAAAGTGCTATACATCATAAGTTCTTTCTTAACAAAATTTGAAATGTTTTTTGCTTGCACATTGAAAAATCTATCCAATAAGTTGTAATGGCTTCTTATAAAAAACCTACAAAATAGAAAAAAATATAAAAATATTTTTTTAGCCCAAGAAAGAGATCTAGTATAACTTGTTATCTACCTTTGATATGGATGTGAATTCATATACAAGTTACACAAACATAAGATAAATGATCCTCCTTAATTGATTATATCAAAATACCCTTAAGGTAGGGAAACACCTTATCATGATCCTTTTATGGAAACAATCCACTCATATGCACTTGCCTCTCAAGGGTATGTGACCTCTTAATGAACTAGGCTCCAAATATAATAAACTCCACACTCTTGTAAGGATGACTTTATCCTTCTTTATAGCTAACAAGATAATCATAACCATTACAACCTCTTATATACTTAGTAGACCTTCTTAATGAGGCAAAATTAATTTATTCCATGTTATCTACCATAGTGAGGCTTATTTAATAATAAAAGACATATTTGACCTAACCCAACTTACATTAAATGGCCTCCACTATTTTACTCTAATGGGCCCTTCCTAAATCCCCATTACACCCCTAAGGAGGATCCCAACATTTTATAAGTTGGATAGGTTACCCCTAGGGAAGATCCCAACACTTTACAAGATGGATAAGATACCCCTAGCAAATATCCCAATAATATAAAAGTTCAATAAGCTCCATGTTCCTAAATGATAAATATTGCAACGTATCATAGAGGTTCACACTTCCAAAGTGGTAGGATATCTTTGTGTTGGGAAACTAATAACCAACTTATAAAGGTATCTATATTGGCCCAAAATGAAATAAGATGAAGTTGGATTCATCAAAGGATGAATAATTTAGTGTACCATCAAACCAATATTAGGAAGGAAGGTTTATACCATCTGTTGTGGAAAAATTCACACACAAGGAGCCATTGCTCTGTAACCCTATGGCCCTAGCAAGGTTACCAGGAAGCAAAATAAATAACCAATGCAATCACACATATAAATCTTGATCTATATGCTCAAGCAGTCAATCATGCATGTATCCCCCACACTAAGGGTTTGAGCTCACACCTGCAGCCCTCACAGATCGGTGAAGGGCGTTGGGTTCGATGCAAAAATTCTTCACTCTGACCAAGAGATATTTCCTCCCGCAATAGATCTACTACCTACACACATGCATCATGAAACATAGACCACAAATAGCATTCTGCAGAAGATCATTAGCTCAAATAAAAATTAACACATATAATCCACTTGTAGCATAAATTTACAGGAGAAGGAAGATGTAATTTCATTAATCATGAATCAAATTGTACAATTATACCTTTAACAAATGAAATCCTCTTCTCAAGCTTGTAGCATGGTCTCTTCTCCTAATACAACAGAGCTCTCGCGCTATAGTTTGGATACTTCATCTAACCCCCTTTCCTCTTGGTGAGATTATATATGTTGATTCTATCCTCCATGAGAATGTATCTAGACACCTAGAGGCTTGAGAAGTTAGGAAACTTCTATAATAATGGACCCCTAGCCAAGTCTTACACAAGTGGGTCAAGTTTATCTCCTTGAGAATGACAAAATCTAGAAACCTTTTTTCTCAATTATCTAATTATGAAATAATTATTATCTCATAATTATGATATTTTAGAAAATTAATTATGAGAAATAGCTCAATCATGCAATTCGACACTTTCATCATGGGATAAATCTCACATAAGTAAAAGAAAAGGTGAAAATGGACGTGTTTTAGCCAAACAACTGAGGTAAGTTGATATTTAGTTTCTCTCACTATATTGAAGTGGCAAATTGGGTTATAACACCATCCATTACAATTACCTACTAGACCACAGGAAATCATCTCCATAGATTTTATGGGTTTTTTGTCCAAGAACCAACCAAGGCATGATAATATATGTATGGTAGTGGATAGGTTCAGTAAGATGTGCATTCTAATGCCTTTTACAAAGACCAAGAAGTGACAAGATGCAACAATCACACTCTTTGAAAAAGATTGGGTATACTTTGAAATACAAGGAGCATCATCTTAAACAAAGATACCATATTTCTCAATTCCTTTTGGAGTACACATTTAGAGAAGATGGACACCTCATTGAAGAGATGTATATATTTCCATAAAAATATATATGGGTAGATAAAATTAGTGAATGGAGCACTGGTTCATCTTTGGAGAGATTATAATCAAAAACATCTAAGAACCTAGAATTAAAATTTTATTTTTCCAATGGGAATGGAAATTTGATTTATATTCAACACTATAGCAATAAATTAGTCCACACTTCTATGAATAAACTTCATTTTAAAACTTGCTTTGGATGTCTTCCATCTTCACTTCTAGATGTTGTATATGAATGGTAAAGAGGAAGAAGGGAAGACACCATGACAAAGATATTAAAAGTTGAAAGATTCATTGAAATATTAAGAAAATCCATTTGCAATTATATGAGAATTGAGGAAGTCATAAGAAAAGCACAAGGGCTAGTATGACCAACACAAAATTGAGAAGACATTCAAGGTAGAAGATCGGTTTTGATTACATCTAAACAAAGAAACACTATAGGGTCTTCATGAGAACAAGCCTCCGTTATATGGTCATTTTGAAGTGTTGGAAATAAGTAGGTGATAATTCCTACATACTTATTCTACATCACATGTACACATTTACTGAGTAGTGAATGTGGCAAATATAAAACTCTATGAGGCTTGAGCCTTCCATGTTAGATGAAGAAATTGTCAAGCAATGCTTACCTACTATAGAGGACATAACACCAAAGGATCTAGTAGATTAGAAAATGATAAAAGTTTAAAAAATAAGTGCCAAACGAGTAGACAATCTGAGCATGAACTATAGTAAGTTTGGTTGAAAGGACAAGTTCTAAGTAAGGCTAAATAGTACACTAGAGAGAAGGTAGAGGAAAAATTTTCCCACCTCCTTTAGTAAAAGATTTTTGAGATCTAATTCCTCCCAAAATGGTGAGTTATGATCCGACATGTATCAAGATATAATTTTTCATCTATTAGGTACCTTTTGAGTGAAGAAATTAGAGATATGGATTTGTAGGATCAATTTTAAGGGCAATCCAATTTTGGTGATTTAGGGACTTGAAACTTATAGAACCCATTGAAGGAATTGAAATAATTCTCATTGTGGTCAAAGCATTGCAAATGAAGTCTCTATCCCTTTAGCAATATTTTACACATTGAGGGTTTTTTAGTTAGAGTTCATGTGCAGAAGTTATACCTCCCACAAGTTGACCTATGATTTTGTCCACCATGGTATTGAGTGGATACCACATAATAACCCATTACTCATGCATGTGGAGCTAGTCACACGTGGACTTTCAAGAAGATTCTAAAGGGTCCAAAATCTAACGTTAATCTAGGTCTCAGGCATGAAAAAACCATATCTTTAACCCAAAAAACCTATCATGACATGTTAAATATTGTGGCACTAATAAAGAAAAGGTTCCATTCTTGTTATAAATAGTTCCATAGTTGAGTGGACCAAAAGAGTGAGATGTTATTCAAAACATGGAAAAAATATAAAAACTTATAACATCTATACAAACCACAATGTTTATGATAACTGCATAATAAAACTCATCTTTCTTTATATTTACAATTTATACGAGAAATATATATATATATATATATATATATATATATATATATAATCCTCTTCTTGTGCTGTGTTTAGTTTTTCTGGAATTAAAATTTTTCAAAATACATTTTATACCCATTAAATAAATAATATAATATTTATTTTATTACATTCAAAATTAATTTCATATTGAATTGTATTGTGTTCTATTAATAAATAAAACAATAGATTTTATACAAACTAATAACATAAGTTACAACAAATTATTTTAATAAAATATTTTCAATAATTTACACACCACTATTTATCATATATATATAATCGATTTAGATAATCCGTGGATTATAATTGATGAAAATAGATAAAGTATTAATTATAATTCATCTTTATATATTTAATCAAATTTATTATTCATAATTTGTATATATTGATAATAATTTAATAAGTTAGATATATATAGGTACAATCTAATTTATAGATAAAATGGTTTTTTTCACGATATTTTTCTAGTTAATTTTAAGTAAAATTTAGCAAAGTTTTTTAAAAACTTTTGAGTTTAAGTTGTTTAATTTGAAGAATTAGAGTGCCCTATGAGATTTTTCACGATGTTGAATCTATTTATGCATTCAAAACACATTTTAAACATAAAAAATCACTTTCTTTTTTGAAATTGTCTTACCAAATTTTGATTAAAAAAAAACTTATTTCATATGTAAGTTAAACTATATCTATATATATGATCAACCATAAATACCTTCTCTCAGAAGCCCACAAAATTTCATCTCTCAATCTTAGTGACAATAAAATTCTCTAAAAACGAATATATTAAATCTTCATGGTTTATCAAATAATAGCCAGGAAAAGCTTTACAAATTTTGATCCACCTTTCTCTCTCATGATGATCCTTTGCCAGGGAATAACTTGTGTGGTCGTTCCATTGGAGGCATCTATACCTCAACGATGACAAGAGAAGACATTACATAATGTTTCAGCACCTTTTGATTCATCTCTTCAAACACCAAATGTGAAGATAGACCTCTTTAAAAAAAAAATGCATCTCCATCCTATCAAATATCAACACATAATGTATGAAGAATTTGCTCCAAATAATTACTCAGCCACACCTTTTGATTCATCTCTTCAAACACCAAATGAGAAGATAGACCTCTTAAAAAAAAAATGCATCTCCATCCTATCAAATATCAACACATAATGTATGAAGAATTTGCTCCAAATAATTACTCAGCCACACATTTTGAGGGAAGAATATTTAACTTTGTATCGTTGGATGTTTATTTGTTCAATGTATAACATAATTATAAAACACTGAGAGATAAAGTCAATAAAGCAAATAAATAAAGCAAATAATAAAATCACAACTAGAAATAATCCACTTATTCTTTTTGGGGCCCTTACTAAGATGAGATAATGTGAATAAAGCACATATTGTCTTACATAAAAGTTGGTAATGGAGTGGTTGCGTCTTACATGAAAAAAGGCAAGGCCCCCCTCATTGTTTATTAGTGGGATCTATGAATTCGTTGCAAAGGAGGAAGGAATCTTTGAAAATAACGTGATGTTATTTTTTAAATGTTAATTAAATTAAATTGGCATTACTTTTGAGAATTTCTTGATGTTGGAATGTTATACCATGATTCCTATATGATCATGTCTTTGATGTTATATTGTTATTTTTATGTTTTAGTGTTTTCAATTATTTATTTTATCGCTTTAGAGATGTTTATACCATGATTCCTATATGATCAAGTCTTTGATGTTATAGTGTTATTTTTATGTTTTAGTGTTTTCAATTATTTATTTTATCGCTTCATAGATGTTTTCTAGTTCAGTATAATAGAGTATAATAGAGAAATGTGTTGTAGTTTTGGATTAAATAAAAAATATTAATGTAATATAAAGTAAATTTTTTAAATTAGGTAAAAATAAAATAAAATAGTTTTATAAAAATAAAATAATAATAAAAGTAAAAATGACTAATGATATTCTTGTGGAATATAGCTTATTTAAAAGGGAAAAATAAAACACCTTAGGTTGATTTAAACTCTGGATCTACCAAGTGCCGAGAGCGATTAAATCTCTTTTCACTCTAAAAGATGTTTGCATCTCAAGAGATTTCATCCCTCTTGACACTTGGTAAATCCAGAGTTTAGATCAATCCAGATTGGCTTTAATGTTACTTTAAATATAGATATTATTATCTTTTTAAATTGACATGAAATAAACATTTATTAATTTTATGATTCTTTAGATTGGTTTTAAGAATGGCTTTTAAAGGAAGCCACTTTTATTATCTTTTATCATTTTGTTTGTATTCCTTAACATTATTATTATCTTTACATTTTAAGATGCTTTCTTTTAGTGATGCATATGTTTAAATGAGACTTTAGAAGGTTTTTTTTAATTAATTTATCTTGCGTGGTTTTGGATTGTTCATTTTACTCTACATGGACATTTAAGTATTTATGGTTAATGTTCAATGTTGGTTGGCGGAGAATCATTCCTCTTTATATGTTAATCATTATCATCAAATGTTGTCTCTCCTACTCTTTGTTAGTTTTACTAATGTCCCAAATGTCGTAATTGGCCTTAGAGTGGCCATCAATGTGATGACCCGACAAACCATGGAACAATTTAGGCTAACTCACATTCGTCTTATACCCACCATCCTAGAGCTAGTTGGTCAATCTAAGATCAAGCCAGAGGGTGTTTTGGACGATGTTATCATCTTGATAGATTCATGGGAGTACCCCGCAGACTTCATTGTCCTTCAACCTAAAAATATTATCGAGGGACATACTTTGATTTTGGGACTACCATGGCTTGCCATGACTGATGCTTATATCGGTTGTCACTCTAGCGATATGTTTATTTCACATGGGCACTCAAGGGAGAAGGTCACCCTATACCCACCTACTAGATCCATTCAAGAGCTTTGTGATATTCTAAGGTTAGACGATAGTAGTAGTGACGAGGAAACTCAGTCCCTATTCATTATAGATCAGGTACATCATTTTATGAAGTGTACTGAGGAGAGTCAGACTCATCACTTTCTTGTCAACTTGGACACTATGCAAAACTCCAAACTATTTCTTCACATTTTTAGTCCAGGTTTTTAAGAGAGTTGTGATCTACAAACCTTGTCACCTTTACAGAGCTTAGTAGCCACCACAGACACTTATGAGCCTGATGCTGCACTTTTTGAGGTGAGTCTAGGAAAATCCCTATGCAATAATCTTAAACTTGAACCATCTCAATGAGAGCAACTAATAAAAATGTTGCAAGATCACCTAGGTGCATTCACCTGGAGCTACAAAGACATGAAGGGTATCCCTCCTAATACGTGCACCCACCATATCTATATTCAGAAACTAGATCGACATGTTTGATAACCTCAGGGCTGAATAAACCCCACGCTCCAAGACATTATAAAGGAAGAGCCTTAAAAAATATTGGATGTCAGCTTCATCTACCCTATTTTTGATAGTCGACGAGTCTCCCCATTGGTATTTTTCCTGAAGAAAAATGGGAGGTGGAAAATCTGTGTTGACTATCGAGAATTAAATAAGGGCAATCTAAAATATTACTTCCCACACGCTTTCATCAATCAAGTACTGGATTCCATAGCAAGAAATAAGTACTTCTATTTTCTGAATAGATTTAGTGGTTATGACTAAATACAGATTGCGCCTAAAAGATCAGGTTAAGACCACTTTCGCATGTCCGTGGGGAACATTCGCATATCGGGTCCTTCCCTTTAGATTGTGTAATGCCCCTACTACCTTTCAATGGGCAGTTTTAGCTATATTTTCTAATCTCGATTGTGTAGAGGTTTACATGGATGATTTCTCTGTATTTGGTGATTCTTTTCAAGATTCCCTTCAAAATTTGAAGAAAGTACAGATCATATGCCAAGAGGTATGCCTCACTTTAAGTAATAAGAAATGCAGACTGATGTGTAAATCAGGGGAAGTCCTTGGCCACCTCATTTCTACTGAGGGTATTACAGGTGGACCCTGCAAAGCTTGAGATCATTATACACCTGTTAGTGCCCAAATCTCAAAGGTAAGTGAGACATTTTATTGGACATGTGGGATATTATCGGAGGTTTATAGAGAATTTATCTGGGATAGCTTCTCCTCTTTTTTGGTTGTTAGCTAAAGGCATTGATTTCTCTTGGATTGATGCTTATCAGTGTGCCTTCGAGGAATTAAAGGAGAAACTGATTAAGGAACTCATCCTGACGGGACCTAATTAGTCCCTTCCTTTCCAAATATCTTTTGATGCCTCAAATACTATTGTCGGTGCAACCTTAGTACACAAGAAAATCAGTCATCTTATGCTATATATTTTGTCATTAAAAACTTGTCACCTGCTGAGTTAAACTACACGGTAGAAGAAAAGGAAATTTAAGTTGTAGTTTTTGCTATTAATAAATTTAAACACTACATAATAGGGTATGAAGTATTTGTTCACACTGATCACTCTGCAATAAAGTATCTAATGAATAAACCTTTGAATAGTGGTAGGGTTACTAGGTGGTTGTTGTTATTACAAGAATTTAATATTACTATTATTGATAGAATTGGTAAATATAATGTTGTAGATGAATTTCTTTCTATATTATATAATCTAGGTCAGGTGTTTCTTGTATATGATTTTTTTCATGATGAAAATTTATTTGTTACTTCGACTGACTCACCATGGCTTGCAGATATAGCAAACTATCTTGTTACAAGAAATACACCACCACACTTGTTTGCTAGTGAAAAGTAGATAATTGTTAGAAACAATTCTTCATACTCCTGGATTCAAGGAGAACTCTTTTACACTAGACCTGATTTGATTATTCATATATGTGTGTGAGAGGAATATGTGTTTGATATCTTGAAAGCAACCCACAATGAACCTTGCGGGGGCCATTTCACAGAAAAAAGAAAAGCATATGAAGTCCTTCATGCAGGATATTTTTGGCCTTCTCTTTTCTAGGATTCCAAACAGTATGTTAACCGATTCGAAGTTGTCAACGAATGGGATGACTTGTGCAAGATGATGAAATTCGCTTATGTCTACAGGTAACGATAGAGCCTTTTGAAAAATGGGCTCTTGATATCATTGGACCCATTGCACCAATGTCATTAGATAAGAGGTATATCCTAGTTTGCACTGATTTTGTAATAATGTGGATAGAAGCTAGATTTGTTCCTTATGCTACTAAAAATGTTGTTATTGATTTTCTATTTGATGAAATTTTTACTAGATTTGGTGTTTCTAAAGAGATTGTTACTAACCATGGATCGCAGTTTACCTCTAATATGGTGAAATGCATTATAGATCAATACAGGACCAAGCACCGGAAGTCTTCTCCATACCATCCACAAGCCAATGACCAAGTGGAGTTTGCAAACAAGGTGATAGAAGCCATCCTTACAAAAAAAATGCATATTCATAGAAAGGATTGTGCAGTCAAGCCTCTTGAAGCCTTGTGGGTGTACAAGACTACTTGGAGAAACAGTATCAAACACACACCTTACGAGTTGGTATATGGAAAGCAGGTCCTGTTACTAATAAATTTCCATATCAAAACATTAGAACTGCAGTCCAGCTAGGATTAGATCTCTTTGAAGCACAATAACAACTTCTCTTGCAGTTTAGTGATGAGATGAGAAGAGATGTTGTCAAGCATACTATTTTGATCCAGCATCAACATAGTAAATGGCATGATAAACAGATAAAGAAGAAGAAGTTCCAACTAGGTGATTGGGTGCTCCTTTATGATTCCAAGTTCAAAAATTTTAAGGGGAAATTTCACACACGTTGGTTGGGACCATACAAGGTAGTTAGAGCTTTCGAGAATGGAGCAGTTGAAGTGAAAACCATCAATGAGCAGGGGACCATTTTCTTGGTAAATGGGCATAGAATCATACCTTATCAACAAAACATTATTAAGTAAGAGTTTAGCTAGTTGATCAAGTAGCAATCATATTTGGAAATGGTGGGTAGGAAGGAATTCTTGCCTACTATGAGCATTTCTTGACCTATTTTTTTCCTTTGAAAAAAAAATAAAATAAAAAGAGAAAAAAAATTAGAAAACAGAAAAAAGTAAAGAAAAATAATAATGTGTAATCGTTAAAATCAGCTTGCTGACACATTTATATAGAGTCTACCTAAAAAACAAGATACTAGTGGGCATATACTCTCTTTAAAGATCTAATAAAATGGGAGCATTAATTGGATTTATATGTAGTTTGATTTATCACTAAGAAAAAGAAAGTTTCTGAAAGCAGCCTTGGTTGCAGAAGACAACGATCTACAAGAATTTTACCCTTATCAAAGTTCGGGGCAGTCAATCTACCTCATCTTCACACAGTTAGCATAATTCTTCTGCTATAGGTTTTTTTTCACAGGTGATCGACATTATTGCCTTACAAAGGAGCCATTATTTTCATAATTGGGTGACTTTGTTTGGCCATACTCCCCACTTCTTTCTTCCCCTCTTTTCTCCCTATTATGCATTACTTCCCATTCATATTCAAATATGTCTCCCATTTCCCTTTTCTATCTCCCCCTCTATATTTTCTCTTCAATATACCTACCTTTCTTGTTAATCTTTTCTTATCCCTCTTCTTTCTTCCACTCTTTATTTCCCTCTAATATTCCTCCCATTCTATTTACTTAACCATGTCCCTGTTCTATCTTCCCCTTTATATATATGTCCCTTATATATTCCTCCCATTCCCTATTTCATTTTACCCTTGTCCCTAATTCTACCTTCCCCTCTATATATCCCTGATTTTATATCCCCTCCTATTCTTATACATATGTGCCTATTCCCTTTATCTTTCATCCTCCTATTTACAAAAAAAAAAATTATGCTATTTTCAAATAATCAATGCTCTTGTATGACTAAAGGCAACACTCTTGGTAGCCCTGACTTTAGAATATTCTTCTGGTAAACAATGGGAACCATTTTGACATAAAGAGGATCCAGTATAGAGGTAATCAATGGGAATTTTCCTATAAACAATCAATTAGTGCAAAAATAATTTTGTCATTCTTG
The DNA here is from genome assembly GCA_031772625.1 of Pinus tabuliformis. Taxonomy (NCBI): domain Eukaryota; kingdom Viridiplantae; phylum Streptophyta; class Pinopsida; order Pinales; family Pinaceae; genus Pinus; species Pinus tabuliformis. The sequence goes on from CM062816.1 coordinate 922,793,415, forward strand.
TATGTGTAACAGAGTGAAGGAATATTATTGGTAGTGCATGATTGCTTGCAGAGTTCCATTCACTTTGATCATTATCATCATTAAATATTTTGGTAATTATGGTGACTTTTGTTTTTATAACATGAAATTTTGGTAATACATAACGCATTGGGATCTATTATTAATTTTAAACCTTTGTCAACTTTCTATCTTTACTAATACAATTTATCAGTCTTCCTATGTTGTAATCATTATAGGACTGGAGTGCAAGGTAATGATCCCTCCCTGTCCATTTTTCATCATTATATCAAGCCAAGAGGTTATTATGGAAACAATCGTGATCGCCCTAACTCGACTATTCATACTACCCACTTCCTTTGATCTTTACTATCACACTATCCACTTCCCTTCCTCTGTAATATCCCGTTAACCTTAATCATTTGACCCATATATCAATCTTCCTCCTCTATTGACTTAAGACCTGTTGGTGGTGTTTATTCTAATAAGTGTCGAATTATGATTCCAATAGCACAAATTGTGTTTTCCATAGTGTGGGAGTGTGGTCTATTATCATTGTGTTGTTCTATTCTCAACTATTGGTGGTCGTGGGACTCAAAGTAACATTATTATAGTGTTGAATTGTGGTTTATTTTCACTGCGCTTATTTCATTCTCAGTTATTGGCAAACATCAGATTCAAAGTGTGGTGAAGTAAAATTATAAGTGCAGACACGAACGAATTCCTCTATCCCAATAATGGGTCTAGCCACAATAGATACATTCTATGGAAGATTTCCTTAGGTTAGAATCAATCAAGAGGGCCTACCTCTTGGTCGATTATCCTGCTTGATGTTGTCCTCGCTTGCTCTAGCAATCTCTCACTTCCTTCTTCAAGCTCCTGAAGCAAGTAAACAACAACAACACACAAACATAATAATAGACAAATTGTAATTCAACCTACTTAATGAGTCAAGAAGCATCAAGACACGAATATGTAATATTAAAAAACATGTAGGAAATCAATGAATAGTTGCATATATTAATATCAAAGAGATATTACAACCATTCACCTTGACGTCGCAGTCTTCCTCTAACAAGACCAGGTTCCCAAACACTTCTGCTAGCATTCCATGATGGCTTCAAACAATAATAGTTTAAAGGCTCTTCCCTTTAGACTTCACTCCAAAAAAAACACACTTCTCCCTCAAACAAATATATGGATACAACTAGTAATAGCTTGCTTGTCTAATCAAAATAGTATACTCACACTCAGCCAACACTCTAACTGTAACTAGTTTGTGCTTGGGAAGAAGGGAGGTTTATATAGGAAATATGGATGGGAGATGGATCCTCTTATCATGGGAGAAGGACTTATCCCTTGAGGTAGTTCCATCGTTATAGGGGAAAGGAGCCCAAACTATCATCCTCAACCCCATCCGGCCAAACCATTTACCAGACTTCCGTTACGGAGCTTCTAGAGCTAGAAGCTTCAGCTCTAATTTAAAAAACTTTCCATAACAGGATCGACGTGACTGGAACACAGCTCAGTCGCACCGGTCGGTGTGGGGAATAGTGATAATATCTGCACATCGACGTGGGGGAGACAAAGGCCATTAGCATTGGTCTTGTAAACTAGGCAAAACAGAAGTTTTCAGGCGAAATGGTGTAAAAGGGAAATGATCTACTCATGAAGAGGGACATAATGGGAGTTTCTTCATGAAGGAAAAGCATGTGGGGTTCACTGTAGAGGTTCTCCAGGATCAAGGAACGGGGAGTATAGGGACAGTGACAAAATGTTGTGTAACAGATGGCCCCTAAAGAGTGAAGGCCGAACCGAAGTGAGGGATGAAATGCTTTATAAATCAGTGCGGGGAATTGGTCTGTCATCGGAAAACCTGCAAGAAAGTACAGATACATATACATAAACTGAGATCTCTATCAAATAATACATGAATCGTGGCATGGATGCAACCATCCAGATAATGATCATATAAATGGATCCAGCTATGGGCACAACCATCCGTCAAAGAGGATCATAATGAAACCAAGGTATGGTCACAGCCATCCAATAATGAGAAGGATCACATATGATAACTCATGGACTGGTCGCAGCCAACCATCTGAAAGAGACGTGCATATCATCATAAACCATGTCACACCACTTCGTAACTTGGACTTGTGTGATCTGAGTCCAGGGTCTTATGCTCCAACACGACCCGATTAAAGTACAGATCCTAGCATGCAAATAGATGTGTTGATGTCGAACATGCTAGAAAGTCACTTGATTACCAGTTAATGATGTAAACTGTTAACAAGTGTGAGAGAAGCCACCAATAATGACAATGGCCCTCAAGGTACTATCAACACAATTCACAGAATGTGAATACAGGAACCGAAGTCAAACACCTGCGAAATCACTTGATCAAAAGCTAATGATGTGAACTTGTTGTCGAGTGCGAAGAACTTTCCATTAGGGCATGCAAGCTCTAAGGTACTGGAAGGGAGTCTCTCGGTCAACTTCTAGGATAATGAGTTGAAATCAACGGAAAGAAACCGCGTCAAAGGAGGGCCATAATGAATCCCACATCATCAAAATGAGATGAGAGGATGCGAAAATGATTTTGGACGATACAAAGAATCAGAGGTAAGTGTAACTATAGAAGGACAACTCTTGACATATCGGAGACACAACCAGAAGTTTAGCAACTTTTGTATCCATGGGATCAGTGGTCATGATGACGTGGCAGAGATCAAATGGAAGGAAAAAACAAATGGCCCAAACCTAGGAAGGTCAATGATACAAAGGAGGATGTCCCAACCTGACATGAAGCAAAGAGTGTCATGTTCAAGAGTGAGCTGTCGACATGACTGATAGATTTCCAAATTTCCCCCCACCATTTCTGGCGAGTACCCCAATTATTTTCTAATCACAAGCTTTAAGGGGATAGCATGTGCTTTCACTGTAAGTTTATCCTTCAGATGAATTCGACCTAGTAATTTTAACGATCCCTAGGAAGGAGAAGTTCATGTTCATTATGATGACGAATCCAATGTTTAATAATTTAACAAGTCTGACAAAGGTGTAACTCGGTATTTTTTTCATGTTTAGAGAGTTTGAAAAAGACACGTAAAAGAAAACTCCCCATGGTCCCTTTTCATACGTTTGTGTCTCTTGAGCTCGAAAAGGTAGAAAACAATACTTGAGAGAATTGCTTGACCATTTCAGTCAAGGAGTACCTTTTTCATAAATAGTTCCTTCCGGCCCAAAAAATGGGTAAACTTATATTGGGCACACGATGTTTCAGATCCATTAACGAGTTTGAAACGACAGGGGCTCGATAATGTTTTCATGTTGAAAGTGTTGGAAAAGAGCTTGAAAGCGGACCCCCTATTTTTATTTTCTTTTACGAGTCAAAAGGGAAAAATACTTGACAATATTTTCATTTTTTACGAGTCAGAAAAGAGCTTAAAGGTGACTCATCCTGGAGGAACGACTAGTATAAAGGGTAGCAACTGGCTGTGGCAATGGTGGAACTGCTCAGAACATGTAATGTTTAAGAGGATAGCTAATAAAAACACTCATCGCTGTGGCCCCATAAGAAAGGAAAACAACAAAGTGAAAGCATATGATCGACCAAAGAGATGGTGGCAATGGAATGAAACAACCGAGGCTCATCTAGCAAAAATTAGCTGATAAAAATGATAATCACGAGATGTAAATTGGGCATGGGTTCATTTTTACACAAGCTTGAACCATGGAGAACTCTGCTTGGATTTGGTTTCATGCTTACACAAGCTTGAAATGAAAAAATATGCTTGCTATAAGTTCGCATGCCCCCAACATAATGACACAATTGAGCTACATGCCCCTCAAGCTTCATTTCATTCAACTAGGTAGATGGAATGAAGGTTCACTTTCGAGATCTTGGAAAGACTCGACTGGGATTTTACGAGATCTTAAGCAAAGACTAGATTTGGAAATAGGAGGTGTTTCATTTTTTAATGAGGTTGACATAGTAAAAGAAGTATCCTCGAGACCCTTGTTTCATTTTTTAATGAACTTGACACAAGACAAAGAACTATGCTCACACCCTTTGTTTCATTTTTTAATGAGGGTGACACAAGACCAAGAGCTATCCTCATACCCTTTGTTTCATTTTTTAAGAAGGTTGATACAGGAACAAACTATCCTTGACCAGCTGATCATGGACCATACGAGAACATGGCCCCCAAGAGGTACTCCATGGATGAGAGAACTACGCTTTGGGAGGAATACATGTCAACTGGAATCAATGACAGATCAGGTTCCAATGCCCCCAGTACATAATGTACTATACCATCTGCATGATAATCAGCAAATGCGGAGACGGAACAAGTAGCCACATAATTGACCTGTGGCGAGGAAGGTACTACTTGAAAACAAGAGCTGATAGGGGACAATGGTTGCAAATGAGGCACTTGGTGACCAATGAATGATAGTTGATCAATGGTCACTATTCTCCCTTCGTGCGGAAAACAAACCACACAGAAAAGCGAAGAAACAAGAGCTCCCATGACATAAACATAGTCGCGTCCAAGAAGAATATTGAAATATAAGGGACCTTGGACTACCATCACGTCTATATAGATGTCCTTTCCTCCGAAAGTAATAGGGAACTTTGGAAGGATCCCCAAGGGCTGACTGGTTCCTCCGTTGAAACCCAACAGATTCTGGGTTACAGACACAAGCTGTGTGGAACGAAACTCTTGCCAACTACTAGAAGACATGATGCTAATAGATACACCTTCATCTAATATAGTGCCAGGTACTACCATATTATAGGCTTGTAATTTGATCTGGAAAGGCACATAAGATGGGAGGCAGAAAGAAGTCAATGGACCCCAATCGAAAGAGACGACATAACTACTTTGTGGGGGTATCATATGATTGCCCCCATGTTGTATAGGAATAGGAGAAGGACTCTCCTAAACAATTAGGATGGGAGGGTCACTCTTTGATTCATGAGAATCTTAGGAGATGAGAAGGACATGAGCAGTATGATCACCACTCTCTTCGAGAATAGAGTGCTCAACTGAAGGTGAAGCCAAGTCGACACCCTTTGTGACCAATGGTTGGTTGGGAACAGACATAAGAGAGTCACACCCAAGAAGAGTAGGATGGGAAAGAGATGAATCCATGTCAATCTCTTTACCAACTAGGAGAGGGTTAGAAGAAAGCCTCTGATAACCAACATGAAGTTGGGGTTGAGGAGCTATCAGGTTTTCCAAAACTTTGGAAGATTTATCCATAAGAGGACAAAGGTGAAGAAGATTCTCTCCTTCACATAACCTACAAGGGAATCTAATCTTTCCCTTCTTCTTACCATCATTAGTTGATGGCGTAACATCGACATGATCTCCAGAGCTTGATGGGGATGGTTAGTTTAGGTCTTAAGACCATACCTCTAAGACTCTTGGAATGCCAGGACAGTCTTGAAGGAGATGGTCACCCTTACACAGCCTGCAAGGGAATTTTACCTTCCAAGAAGGATCAGAAGGTTTGTTGACGGGGGCTGCATTTGGAGTAATAGCTGCATGGTTGGCCTCTCGCTTATCTAACTTCTTCTTCTTCTTCTTCTTCTTAGCCTCTTGGTTACTGGATTTCAAACTTTCACCAAGCGAAGTAGAAGAAGAGGGTGAAGAAATGGGGGAAGAAGGCGAGGGTCAACCTTAGAATCATCGTGATGTGATTCGAATGAAGGAGACGGCGAGGCAGGAGTTGGGACACTTGAGACCACCAAGGTTGAAAAAAACTAGACAAATAGACCAATGGTTAACCCAGGGAGGGACAACATTGCCATATAAGGAGCACCAGCATTTCCAAAATAAGGAAAAGGACCAGGATTCCCATTCGAGGGGTACCCTTGACTGGTGGACTCTGGAAATGTTACCATTGGAATTGACCCTAAAGAAATACTAAGGAAGATAACTTTAACGAGGAATATTTCATGGGTAGTTAATTTTAAGACACTGAAACAAAACTTGGCCTTTTCATGTTTTAAGAGTCGAGAAAAGGGAAAAAGGTGACTCTATCACTTTTGATGTGAAACGAGCTCGAAAGGACAAGTGCTCGGGTGATCTTTTAAGTTTAAAGTGTCAAAAAGATCAAATGACTGCTCTGGATGGTCTAGGTAAAAAGGATTACCAGGCAACCGTGAAATGAAGAATATCTCTTGGTGAACCGAGAAGTATGTGCAGGTAATCTCCCCAAATGCTGTGTTCGATGTATCACGTTTTCAAGGCAGCCGACTCGTCTTCCTATGGATAAAGGATTGCAGCCTAGAGGGGTCTCTCATTATATACTCGATGTTAGGTTCCCATATTGACTATTTTTGATCGTATATTTTGCCATTATATTACCCTCTTCAAACCATAGTTGAAATCCTTTGCTAGCATTTTGTCCTAATTAGTCCAAAGGTATGAAGTAACTCTCCTCATTTCTATATGTTTAATCATTCAACACATAATCATGTTATCTTTATAATTAATATTTGAAGTTGACTAAGTTGCTGAGTAATTGTTGAAACTGTTCAAAGTCTGCAGAACTATATTTTGCAGTTGCTGAAACAGTAGAAACAACAATTGTCTAAAGTTGGCAAAACCAGTTGCCGAAACAGCGGAAACAGCAATTGTCTAAACCTGGTAAAACCATATTTTGCAGTCGTTGGAACAGCAGGATCAACAACCGTCTAAACCGGTAAGACCTCAGTCATAGATGCTGAAACAGCATGAGAACTTCAAGGAAACAGTTGAGATTTACCAAATCTGCAACAATGGTGAAACAGCAAAGAACAGCACGTGAATTTCAAGTAGACGGTTGAGACAGAAAAGGGATCCGATCAATGAAGAAATACACAGTTACACACTGTTGTAACAGCATGCTGTAACAGGAATTGATTTACTATTTTTGTACAAAAGGGTCAAACTGAAATGAAAAATGACAATCTATTGTAATAGATGTCTCCCCTATAAAGGGGAGACATCTACATTAGAACGGGGGAGAAGTTGTAACAGAGAAAATTGTAGTAGAGGAACAAGATTGAATCTCTATTGTAATTTGGCATATTGGTAGATGAATAAAGCACTGTTCAGAGTATTTTAATTTAGCATCTGTGTCTTGGGGAATCTTGTGAGAAGGACAGGGCCCACCTTCATCACAAGATTCACCCATTCCTTTTTCTGTTGAGTGTGCGTGTGTGATTTCTTTGTATCTCTAGTCCATGAGCATTGCTTCTGATATTTTTACCTTTTCTGCTATTCTGTTTTCTTAATCAATTGATGCTGTAAAAGAGTGTCTCACCGGTGATTAGGATTTACAGAGTATATTGGAAAACTGGATAACAGGGGCAAGTGCTGAATGTTCTTACTCTGAGGATAGGGTCCTGATCCTCTGTTACAAGACAGCCATCATTTCTTTCTGCAGATTTGTTACCTTTATCTAGTCATCTATTTCATTCCATTCCTGCAATAGATTATAATTTTTGTAACATAGAGTAAGGGTTTGACAGGGAATAGATTGTTTATACTACTGCCTTTAATGCTTTTAGAATTGAGTGCATACAGTACGAAGTCACCTTTGAGATAAAAGGACTTTCCCGGGTTGACAATTTAATGTGGTACTCGACTGTTTAAATAATAAACAATTAGAGCAACCAACATTTTGGCGCCGTTGCCGGGGAAGGCAACTAGAGATTTTAAAGGCATTAATGATTTTCTTTTAGAATAACAGGATGCATGAGAGGACGCGGGAAAGCTAACTTTAAAGGCGGAAAAGGCAGAGGAGGAGGAATAAAAACTTTCATTGACGAGATCATTTCAAGAGCTGAGACATCCCAGAGAACAAGTTCTTGAAGGCCTCAGATCTAGCATTCCTCCCAAATAGATCACCAGACGGAGGAAGTACTAGGACCCAAAAGGAAGCTGGAAACACCAGAGCACATTGAGGAACCGGTAGAAGAACCTGAAGAAACAGAAGATACTGAAGACCGGGCAAGCGATTCAGGAAAAAGACCAATGGAGGACAACAATGATGGACTTTTCGGAGGAGGCCGCAGAGCAGAAGGAAGGGGAGAAAATTCTCTCTCCACCCTGGAGTTCCCTATTGGGGAGCTCCCAAGAGGAGCAACCCCTATGAAGAACATTCCACTCTCAGCACTACCCAACTTTCATGGGTTATCCTCTGAAGACCCTGATGAATTCCTCTTTGAATTTGATATACTATGTAGGAGCTATGATTATGTAAACCCTACTCAGAAATTAAAACTGTTTCCAGCAACATTGAAAGGGAACGCATTAAGATGGTTTATGAGCTTAGGAGCTCATGTAATCACTACATGGGATCAGATGAAAGAAAGTTTTCTGGCCAAATATCAGGATTATTGTCGAACAAGAGAAAGGAAGGAAGAACTGTTTAAGATGGTTTAGAAGGAGGACGAGAATCTGGAGGACTTTGTGGAAAGACTGCAGTATAATCTGCAGCGATCTGATCATCCGGATATGAGTAAGGATATTCTTAAGACAATACTGCTAAAAGGGGTACGAGATGATTGCTTGGACATGCTGAATATGCTTGGAAAAGGGGATATTTCCAAAGAATCATTTGATGAGATTGTCAACCTCTGTAAGAGATGTTCAAGAGGGGCAGCAAGCAGACCAAAAAGTAGGGATAGCATATACTCAAGAGTCCAGAAATCAGCAAGTGGAGGAGCAACATGGGCTGAAATAGGTAATTTACTTGAAGAATTTAAAACTGAAATGTTAAGCTCTTTTGCTTCACAAATTGATGCTTTACAGGTTAAAAAGAAGCAGGCAGAAGCAGAAGCTGCTCTGGCTATTTTCTGTTCTAAATGCAGAGAAAAGCACCCACTGAGGGAATGCCCACTGGACAAGGTACCAATTTGCACTATTTGTGAAAAGGACCATGAGACTCGACAATGCCCTTCTTTGCCAGGAATAAAAGCAGCGCTGCAGTCAACCGAAGAAGAAGCTGAAGCAGTGTACCTGATGACACAGAGGAGGCAATGGCAACCACAAAGACAAGGTATGAATTCTAACACATCATTTAGTCGTTGGAATAATCACCTCCCTTTTCAAGAAAATTACCCACCCTTGAATCAAATGCAATACCCACCCTTTAATCCAATGCATTTCCCACCCATGCAGCAGCCAAATCCTCCTTTTGACCCTACCGTGTGGAATCCTTGGGCTCCACAGCAATCCTATTTTAATCAATGGAATCCAAACTGGACAGCCCAACAGAATCCATTTCCCCAGCATCAACAATCTCTTTCCTTACCATCTAACACTCCGCCAAATAACCAAACAATCAGACCCCAGCTGCCTGTACAACCTAACCCCAACCCAAATAACAATAAAGCTCTGCAGGTAATTGATATTCAAAACCAACCTGTTTCCCCTATGCAATGCAATGATATTCATTTACGCTCTGGGAGAATAGTTGAACCCATTATTGATGACATGACTGACTCTGATAAAGAAGAAACTAGAAAAGAAAAGTCATCTAACAATAATGTTGAAACAATTGAATCATCCTCTAATAAGACTACTGAAACAGCAGAGCCACCATTCCCTGAGCGTCTGGCTCTTACCAAAACACTTGAGCCACCTGCTTTTAACCTTTTAGGAGAACTGCAGAATTTATATGTCAAAATTCCACTTTTACAAGCACTGAGAGATGTACCAATTTATGCTAGAACTGTTAGGGATATTTGCATTAAGAAACCTGGAAGAAAAGCTAAAGATCCCCTCACAGTTCATGTGATGGGAGAACTAACTGCTTTAATGACAGAAAAAAACCCCCCTGTGAAATATGGTGACCCTGGTCACCCTACAGTCACAGTTCAGGTTGGTAAAACCTTTATTTCTAGAGTTCTAGTAGATCTGGGTGCTGCAATAAACATCATGACACTTGAAACAACACAGTTACTGCAGTTAAAAAGTTTAATTAGGGAAACCCCAACCATTCTAGAGCTGGCTGACCGCTCTACAATCAAACTTGAAGGAGTCATTGAAGACATAATAATTTCAGTAGAATCTTGGAATTACCCAGCTAATTTTGTTGTGTTACAAACTAAAACAAAGTTGGGGGTTCATCCGCTAATTTTAGGAAGACCTTGGCTGGCTACAGCAGATGCCTTCATTAGCTATAGGTCAGGATCAATGACAATCTCTAATGGGCAGGAAACTAAGCAGCTTACTCTTTATCCTCAGGCTACACCCATAATGAATAATGATAATTCTGTATGGTTAGATTATGAGGATGAGGAAACCCAACCCATCTTGACTGTCGGAAAAGATTTAACTTTTAAAGATACAACCGAAGATGAATTAATCAGCAACTTTATTTCTGAACCCTCTTCGGTTAGCCCTGAAATACATGATCACTTGACTGCAATCTTGGAATCTGAATCTCAGCAGAACCTTAGAACTGAAAATCTATCTCAGACATCAGCTGGCAGCTCCTCCAAAAGTATAACAGTAGAGATTGAGCCTGGCAAAACATTAAATATAAATCCTAACTTAACAGATGATGAAAAACAGCAGTTAATGAAGCTACTCCGTGAAAATAAAGAAGCATTCGCATGGGATTACACAGATATGAAGGGGATCTCTCCTGAACTATGCACTCATCGCATTTATATTAAAGAAGGATCCCACCCAGTCTGTCAACCCCAACGACGAATGAATCCCAATTTAAGGGAAATTGTGAAGGAAGAACTTCAAAAACTGTTGAATGCAGGATTTATATATCCTATATCTGATAGTGAATGGGTTTCTCCACTAGTAATTGTACCCAAGAAAAATGGGAAATGGAGAGTATGTGTGGATTACAGAGCTCTAAATAAAGCCACCCAGAAAGACCATTTCCCTTTACCATTCATTGATCAGGTACTTGATAATTTGGCAGGTAAGAAATTCTTTTCGTTTTTGGATGGATTTAGCGGATATAATCAGATCAAGATTGCACCCCAAGATCAGGACAAGACCACTTTCACTAGCCCATGGGGGACCTTTTCCTATAGAGTTCTTCCATTTGGGTTATGTAATGCCCCAGCAACATTTCAAAGAGCAGTGATAGGGATTTTTTCTGATATTCCTAATGATTCCTTAGAAATATTTATGGACGACTTTACTCCTTATGGTGTGACTTTTGAAGATGCATTACAGAACCTTGAAAACGTACTTAAGCGATGTATAGAAGCACATCTTGCCCTAAGTACTGAAAAATTCCATATGATGATGATGTTGGCATTATGAGACAAGTATTGTCCTTGATGGCAAATCACACTGATAACAAATCATAGTGCAGAAGGATAGCAGCAAGGAATTGATGATCAGTCTACAAGTATGAAGAAAAATATATACACGCTGGTTCACTATATACCAAGTCGCGTATACAAGCAGGTTCACTATATACCAAGTCGCGTGTACGCAGGTTCGCTATATACCAAGTCGCGTGTACACACTGGTTGGCTTCAGTAAAAGCGCGTGTATGTGGAAAACTTATCTTTGGTCCACGGCGGTTATTCCTTGGAAGTTGTGCCTATGGTTTTGGACCTTGGTGTCTCGACGGACGTGTTGATCCCTAGTTTTGAAGATGATGGTATTGGATTTCTATGGTTTTGGCTCTTGGTATTGAACAAGGCCTAAGGCTATATAAGGAGAAAGAAATCATTAGGCAAGTGCATATGAAAAGTCTTGAATATCTGATGAAGTATTAGATCTAGTATGCAGGTTATTGGTTGATGATGTATTGCTTGATCTGAGCTAAGGAGAGATCTCATCGGTTGATGGAGAACAAGATCTAAGGAGAGATCGGGATCAAATGGTTTGAAATGAACTATCTTTATATGGTTGATTATGCGTATTTCTAGATCTACATACTGACGCAATGTTATGTTCGGGGTATAACTGATATCTGGTACAGCTGCAAGTTATGAAAAATTATTTTTAGATCTGTACGCAGGTTGTCTTCGGTAAAACCGCGTGTATACGCGGGTTGCCTTCATTGAAGTAGCGTATATCTTTTGGAGCTTGATTTTTGGGCTGCAGCTGGGTCTGACTGTTATTGCAGAGTTCTGTAGTCTGCTCTGTGTTCTGGTGACTGGGTTTGACAGGGTTTCAGTGGTTCAGTGATTCAAAGATTGTTGATGCGAGTATTGGTTGTTTTGTAATCGGCTATGAAAGTTGAATGAATTGTGGTCTTCAGATTGTAATGTTGTGCTTCAGGAATATCCAGTCTGAAAATGTATGAAAAGTGGTACCTGAAGGAAAGAAGATTGTAGGCCAGCACCTACATACTAGTATCTTAGCTAGTACAAGAGCAAAGGGGGTTGGAGCTCCCTTCCAAGGAAGTTTGGAGAACGAGAGAAGGTTGAAGCCTTCTGCAGGTGTAGCCTGCGTACTGGTATAAGGCTGCACCAGTACAAAAAATTGTAAACTGAAGTTCATATTAAAGAAAGATAGAGACGACTTGCAGCAGGTGGTTTTCACCCACATTGGGTTTCCACCTTATATCATGGTGTTCATGTGTGTGGCTTTTGTGTGATGATCTGTTCTGTTATACTGCATCTGTTTACTCTTAATATGATGAATAATGTCCTGATGCATTTAACTGAAGATAAACTAACTGAATTATAAGATTTATGGTTATACGCTGGTTTCTTTAGACACAGTAGCGTGTACACGCTGGTTCACTTAACTGAAGTAGCGTATATGTTTCTGAGCATTGAAAAAGTTTTATTGATCTGATAATACTGATTCACCCCCCCCTCTTAGTATTATTTCCAACAATTGGTATCAGAGCGGGTCCTTCAGAGAAGCTTGATCGCTTGAAGGTAGATCGTTCATCATGAGCAACTACGAGAGAGAAGCATCAATCAGGCCACTGGTTTTTGATGGGACAAACTTCAATTATTGGAAGGTAAGAGTTACTGCCTATCTTCAATCTCTTGGTACAGAAGTTTGGGACATCGTAGAGACAGGCTACACTTTTCCTTCAGCTACTCCTACAGATGCAGCCGAGAAAAAGAAATATGAAACAAATGCGAAAGCAGTCAATACTCTATTGGGATGTATATCTCAATCAGAATTCATGAAGGTAATGCACTATAAATCTGCAAAAGAAATATGGGACAAAATTGTCACGAGCTATGAAGGAGACGAATAGGTAAAGCGTGCTAAACTTCAAACTCTCAGGATTAAGTATGAGACTCTCAGAATGTATAATGATGAAAGTGTGGCTAACTATTTCCTTAGGGTAGATGAGATTGTTAATTGCATGAAAAACTTGAGTGAAGAAATAAAAGAGGCTATTGTGGTTGAAAAGGTTCTAAGATCTTTTTCCCCCAAGTTTGAATCTAAAGTGTCTGCCATAGAAGAAAAGGAAAATCTGCAAATTCTCACTATGTCTCAGCTTCACGAAATTCTAACCGCTTATGAAATGAGAAAGGGAGGTCCATCAGACAGAAGAGAAGCTGCCTTCAAGGCTTTAGGCAAAGAATATTATTATGAAGCAAGTCACGTGCCAGAAGATGAAGAAGAGGAATCAAATTTTGTTAGAAATCTTCAAAGGGGTTCTGGAAGGTTCAGAGGTAAGTTACCTTTTAAATGCTTTGCTTGTGGAAGAGTAGGTCATTATGCTTCCAGATGTCCTCACAAAGATAAGAATGACAAGGGAAAGGAACCTGTTAAATGGAACAAGAAACAAAATGAAAAGAAGAAAAGCTATTACACTCATGAAGATAGTGATGGTCTTTCAAATAGTGATGAAGATGAACAAGGTAATAGATATAAACTTTTAATGGCTTTTGAAGATGATGACTATATGGATGCTATAGATGTAGAAGGTTTTTGTGAAGAAATGAAAGATCTCAAAGTTTGCTTAGAAGAGAAGAGTGCTATTATTGATTCTCTACAATGTCAACTAGCTGAAAAGGAAAAACATCTTGAAAAATTGGAATGTGAGATTGTTTGTCTTAGAAAGGAGATTGAGAAAACAAAAGCGATTAATCTTAAATTTGTTAAAGGATATGAAACCTTGGATGAGATTATCAATGTGCAGCGATCTCCTCTGATCAAGACAGGTCTTGGATATAATGAAGAAACATCTCAAGCATCTACCTCTAAAAGCTATCTTGATGCAGCAAGGAGAAGCGAGCAAAGGCCAAATAAAAGTCATCAGGTGAATCAGGGACAGTTTACCTCAAGAAAAAATAAAGACCATCAAGAAATTCGGGGACAAACTGCCTTAAGGACAAACAAAAGCTACAATCAGCCTCAGGTAAAATCTTCCCAACTTGCTCCAAGAATGAATGTGAATAGAAGCTACAATCGGTTGGATGATAGATCTGATTATCGTAGAAGTTTCTTTAATGGCCAATGCTTTTCTTGCCATAACTTCGGTCACAAAGCAGCTCAATGTGTTGCCTACAAGACAATCATGACTAGAGAAGCTCAAAAGCAAGGGAGAATGACTGGAACCATGAAAAGGAATTATAACAACTTTTCGGTTCTTGAAAATGAAGTTGAATGCTCTATTTGTAATAACTTTGGTCATGAAGACTCTGAATGCAGGAGCAGGTTCCGGAAGACAACTCAGAAGGAACAAACCTCAAATGTCAGAACATGGAGAATAAAGGAACCGCAACCAGAAAGATGTGGGATAGCTTTTTATGCAGAAGGTCAAGAAAGTCTATGGTACATTGACAGCGGATGTTCGAAGCATATGACAGGGGACAAAGAAAAGCTTGAGTCATATACCGCATTAGAAAAGGGGAAGAAAGTTTCTTTTGGAAATGATATCTCTGCAGCCATAAAAGGAAAAGGTGTTGCTCCATTGAAAGAGAAGGTCAAAGCTGGAAATGTTTTGTATGTTGATGGATTGAAGCATAATATTCTGAGTGTCAGTCAGATGTGCGATCAAGGAACAGAGGTAATATTTAGATCAAATGGATGTTGTGTTCGTGACCTTGATACAGGTAAAACAGTGATCAAAGGAAGAAGGACTCCAAATAATCTATACATATTTGAAGAAGGACCACAACAATGCTATTTGAGCAAGGATGATGAACACTGGCTATGGCATCGGAGGTTGGGGCATCTAAGCTTTTCACAAATAAGGAAAGCATGCAAATATCAGGCAGTTCATGGTCTTCCAGACATCAAAATTCCAGACAACACTATATGCAAATCTTGTCAGTTTGGAAAGCAAACCAGAACTAACTTTCCAGAGAAGGAAGGATCAGCCAGCATACCTCTTGAGCTAGTCCATACGGATGTATGTGGTCCATTTAGGAAAAGGACACCTCGAGGAGAAGAATATTTGATATTATTCATTGACGATTTCTCTAGGTTTGTCTGGTTAGGGCTTATGAAGCACAAAGATGAAGCATTTGAAAAATTCAAATCCTTCAAAGCTTTGGTTGAAAATGAATCAGGACACAAAATTAAGTGCCTCAGATCTGACAGAGGTGGGGAATTTACCTCAAACGAATTTTTCGATTTCTGTGAAGAACACGGGATAAGAAGAGAATTCTCTACAGCTAGAACTCCTCATCAAAATGGGGTTGTGGAAAGAATGAACAGAACAATCCAACAAATGACTCGTGTTATGCTTGATGAATCAGGTACTCCCGCAACTTTCTGGGGTGAGGCTGCACATGCTGCGGTTATTATTCTTAACAAAACAAATGTCCGAGTAAACAGCACTCAAACACCTCATGAGCTCTGGAGTGGTGAGACTCCTTCGGTGAAGCATTTCAAAATCTTTGGGAGCAAATGTTATATTAAGAATACTGATGAGAAACTTGGAAAACTTGAACCAAGAGCAGATGAAGGCATTCTTCTTGGTTATTCTCCACATAGCAAAGCATACAAGTGCTACAACAAAAGACTTGGCAGAATTGTTGACAGCATTGATGTAGTGGTTGATGAGAAGGGATATATTCCTAGGCAAGTTCATCATGAAGACATTGAAGAAGATGAAGGCTACCCTTAAAGGCAGAATGATGAAGAAGAAGAACCTCAAGAAGAACCTTAAGAAGAAGAAGAACCTCAAGAAGAACCAGAGGAGCAGACAAGAATAGAAGAGAAGACTCCATCCAGATATGTTCAAAAAAATCATCCAGAATCTCAGATTGTGGGGCAGAAAGAAGCATGAATACAAACAAGAAGAAGAATTGCAGAAGCTTCAAGCTATTTGGCATTACTCTCTTCCACTGAACCACAAAATGTGAAAGAGGCATGCAAAGATGAATGTTGGGTCAAAGCAATGGATGAAGAACTTGAGCAGATCGAAAAGAACAATACTTGGGAATTGGTTCCTAGACCAAAAGATAAAAATGTCATAGGGACTAAATGGGTCTTCAAAAATAAATTGAATGAAAATGGAGAAGTAATTAGAAATAAGGCCAGACTTGTTTTTAAAGGGTATGCACAGCAAGAAGGAATAGATTTTGAAGAGACCTTTGCTCCTGTTGCAAGACTTGAGGCCATCCGAATGTTCCTTGCTCTCTCAAGCTTTCAAAACTTCAAGGTATTCCAAATGGACGTGAAATCAGCCTTTCTGAATGGAGACTTAGAAGAAGAAGTATATATTGAGCAGCCAGATGGTTTCATTCTTGGGAATGATCCAAACCTTGTATGCAGATTGAAAAAGGCTCTCTATGGTCTCAAACAAGCTCCAAGGGCTTGGTACTATCGTTTGGACAAATATCTTCACAAACAAGGTTTTTCAAAAGGATCAGCAGATAGCAATCTCTATATGAAAGTTGAAAATAACAAATTGCTAATACTTGTTGTGTATGTAGATGATATTATCTTTGGTAGCAATGAAGAGGCTATGAGTCAGAACTTTTCCTTGGTTATGCAGAAAGAATTTGAAATGTCATTACTTGGAGAATTGACATACTTTCTTGGATTGCAAATCCAACAAAATGAAGGAGGTATTTTCTTGTCTCAAACCAAGTACCTCAAGCAGATCTTGAAGAAGTATGGCATGGAAGATTCAAAGCCAGTTTGTACCCCCATGGTTACAGGATGCAGCTTCAGTGCAAATGACGAATCAGCAACAGTTCACCAACCCACTTATAGATCCATGATTGGGAGTTTGCTTTATTTGACAGGTACCCGACCATATATTATGCATGCAGTAGGAATTGTTGGAAGATTTCAAGCCAACCCAAAGGAAACTCATCTTCAGGCAGTCAAAAGAATCTTCAAGTATCTTCAAGGGACCCAAAACTATGGCTTATGGTATCCTAGAGATACAGATCTCACTCTTCATGCTTACACAGATGCAGATTGGGCCGGAAGTGTGGATGATAGGAAAAGCACAAGTGGTGGTGCTTTCTTCATGGGTTCCAGATTAGTATCTTGGTTCAGCAAGAAACAGAGTTCGATTGCCTTATCTACGGCTGAAGCAGAATATGTGGCTGCGGCATCTTGCTGCACACAACTTCTTTGGATGATGCAGACCTTGCAGGATTTTCAAATCACTTGCACTCCACCAGTCTCTATCTTATGTGATAATACAAGTGCAATCAGCATTTCAAAGAATCCATTCATGCACTCAAAGACCAAGCACATACCAATCAAGTACCATTTTCTTCGGGAACAAGTGCTTGAGCAGAAGGTCAAGTTGGAGTATGTTCCTTCTAAGGAACAAGTTGCTGATATTCTCACAAAACCACTGCCTAGGGAAACTTTTGAATATCTCAGACAAAAGCTGGGAGTAGTTGATGCTTCATCCTGCTGTTGAAGCTTGTCTATTCTACAGAAAAGTTGGTATACGCAAGTTACGTAAGGGATATCCGCGTATATACGCCGATTTATGCTGGGAAAGTCGCGTGTATGGTGTACGCGTGTTGCAGAAAGCATATCCACGTGCATATGCTGTTTTATGCAGGAGAAGTCGCGTATATGGAGTTCTGAACAGCAAGGGCAGACTCCGGTTGGAGAAGGTCTGAGATGGGTATGCCAGAATTCTTCAGGCACAGTTTCAGGGGGTGCAGCAGGCACAGGTTCAGGGGGAGCAGCTTAAAGTCTCATAAAGCATTGTTGGCATTTAGATGCTTTTGGTTCTAGTACACAACTGTTGTTGGTTTCAGGAGAAGGATCTCAGAAGGAAATCTTGGTTGCTGATCTAAAAGATGTGTATCAGATGCTGCTTGTGACTTTCATAAGTCTTGGTCTAGATTTGTTGTCTCTATGTCATGTATCTCTTCTGTGATATCTCTTTTATGGTGTCAAGGTCATGTAACGGCCTATGTTGGTTTCCCCACTATGCCTGGGATGAATGATGTAATATAATTGGTTGGTTCTAATGTATCCCCTCTTGGTTGGGAGTATGGATGTATGTATTGAGTCTTTTGGTGATAGGAAGGTCCCTTATGGTGTATAAATCTTGGTTCTTTTGAAGAACATCTTTTGCAGATCTTGCCTACAGTTAGGGGGAGCATGTTTCAGCACAACCAAGTAAAGATATCAGCATGTACTCAGGGGGAGCTCAGCCCTTTGCCCTTGATGACAAAGGGGGAGAGTGATTTGATTTGGTGTTGTTGCCATCAAGTCCAAAGGGGGAGATTGTTGGCATTATGAGACAAGTATTGTCCTTGATGGCAAATCACACTGATAACAAATCATAGTGCAGAAGGATAGCAGCAAGGAATTGATGATCAGTCTACAAGTATGAAGAAAAATATATACACGCTAGTTCACTATATACCAATTCGCGTATACAATCAGGTTCACTATATACCAAGTTGCGTATACGCAGGTTCGCTATATACCAAGTCGCGTGTACACACTGGTTGGCTTCAGTAAAAGCGCGTGTATGTGGAAAACTTATCTTTGGTCCACGGCAGTTATTCCTTGGAAGTTGTGCCTATGGTTTTGGACCTTGGTGTCTCGACGGACGTGTTGATCCCTAGTTTTGAAGATGATGGTATTGGATTTCTATGGTTTTGGCTCTTGGTATTGAACAAGGCCTAAGGCTATATAAGGAGAAAGAAATCATTAGGCAAGTGCATCTGAAAAGTCTTGAATATCTGATGAAGTATTAGATCCAGTATGCAGGTTATTGGTTGATGATGTATTGCTTGATCTGAGCTAAGGAGAGATCTCATCGGTTGATGGAGAACAAGATCTAAGGAGAGATCGGGATCAAATGGTTTGAAATGAACTATCTTTATATGGTTGATTATGCATATTTCTAGATCTACATACTGACGCAATGTTATGTTCTGGGTATAACTGATATCTGGTACATCTGCAAGTTATGAAAAATTATTTTTAGATCTGTACGCAGGTTGTCTTCAGTAAAACCGCGTGTATACACGGGTTGCCTTCATTGAAGTAGCGTATATCTTTTGCAGCTTGATTTTTGGGCTGCAGCTGGGTCTGACTGTTATTGCAGAGTTCTGTAGTCTGCTCTGTGTTCTGGTGACTAGGTTTGATAGGGTTTCAGTGGTTCAGTGATTCAAAGATTGTTGATGCGAGTATTGGTTGTTTTGTAATCGGCTATGAAAGTTGAATGAATTGTGGTCTTCAGATTGTAATGTTGTGCTTCAGGAATATCCAGTCTGAAAATGTATGAAAAGTGGTACCTGAAGGAAAGAAGATTGTAGGCCAGCACCTACGTACTAGTATCTTAGCTAGTACAAGAGCAAAGGGGGTTGGAGCTCCCTTCCAAGGAAGTTTGGAGAACGAGAGAAGGTTGAAGCCTTCTGCAGGTTGTAGCCTGCGTACTGGTATAAGGTTGCACCAGTACAAAAAATTGTAAACTGAAGTTCATATTAAAGAAAGATAGAGACGACTTGCAGCAGGTGGTTTTCACCCACATTGGATTTCCACCTTATATCATGGTGTTCATGTGTGTGGCTTTTGTGTGATGATCTGTTCTGTTATACTGCATCTGTTTACTCTTAATATGATGAATAATGTCCTGATGCATTTAACTGAAGATAAACTAACTGAATTATAAGATTTATGGTTATACGCTGGTTTCTTTAGACACAGTAGCGTGTACACGCTGGTTCACTTAACTGAAGTAGCGTATATGTTTCTGAGCATTGAAAAAGTTTTATTGATCTGATAATACTGATTCACCCCCCCTTTCAGTATTATTTCCAACAGATGAATCAAGGTATTGTATTGGGACACTTCATCTCATTCCTAGGAATTCAAGTTGATCCAGCTAAAGTACAGGTAATTCAGACTCTCCCTATACCCAAAACACAAACTGATGTAAGAAGTTTTCTAGGACATGCTGGATATTATAGAAGATTTATCAAGGATTTTTCTAAAATAGCTTCTCCTTTGTTTGTGTTACTTATGAAAAATGCTGAATTTAAGTGGACTGATGGTTGTCAAAAATCATTTAATGAACTTAAACATCAATTGTCTACAGCTCCCATTTTAAGAGGACCTGACTGGGCACTCCCCTTTCTTATATCCTCTGATGCTTCAGATACTGCAATTGGAGCTGTCTTGGGTCAAGAAGAAAACAATCTTCCCTATGCTATCTATTTTATTAGTAAAAATATGACCCCTGTTGAACTTAATTATATAGTCACTGAGAAAGAATTCTTAGTAGTTATTTATGCTATTAACAAGTTTTGACATTATATTACTGGTTATACTACTTTTGTGCATACTGATCACTCATCCATTAAATATTTAATGAAAAAATCAGTTACAAATGCTCGAGTTACTAGATGGTTATTATTATTACAAGAATTTGATATCACAATTGTAGATCGATCAGGTAAAGAGAATGTAGTTGTTGATTTCCTTTCTCGGTTAAAAACTGATGAGAATATTCCAGTAGATGATTCTTTTCCTGACAAGTATTTATTTGCAGTATCTGCTCACTCACCTTGGTATGCAGACATTGCCAACTACTTAGTTGCAGGGAAACTACCATCACACCTATCGCACAGAGAAAAAAGAAAGATCATTCAGCAAAGTGCTAGGTACAGCTGGATAAGCGGGTGTCTTTTTCACACAGGACTTGATCAGGAGATTCGGAGATGCATCGGTGAAGATGAAATTTATGATGTATTGAAAGCTTGTCACGATGGCCCTTGTGGAGGGCATTTTGCAGATAAAAGAACAGCACACAAGGTACTTAGAATGGGTTATTATTGGCCCTCACTCTTCAAGGATGCAAGGAAATATGTAAGGGCCTGCGATAGCTGTCAAAGAATGGGCCATCCTAATTAGAGGGATGAAATGCCACTCAATCCCCAGGTAATTCTTGAACCTTTTGAAAGATGGGCACTAGATTTTATAGGTCCCATTAATCCTCCATCCAATCAAAAAGTTTATATACTAGTTTGCATAGATTATATGACTAAGTGGGTAGAAGCTAAGGCACTCCTCAAAGCCAATGAAGAATCAGTATTAACGTTTTTATTTGAAGAAATCTTTGTTAGGTTTGGTTTTCCTAGAGAACTAGTCATAGATGGAGGACCTCCTTTTAACTCTCATGGCTTCAAAGATACACTTCAGAAATATCATATTAAGCATAAAATGACTACATCTTATCACCCCCAGGCAAATGGGCAGGTGGAAAGCACCAATAAAGTCATAGAAGCCATTTTGACAAAAACGATAAAGGATAATAGAAGGGACTGGTTTCAAAGGTTGCTTGAAGCACTATGGGCTTATAGAACCACTTGGAGAAAGACTACGTGCTTTTCACCTTATGAATTATTTTTTGGTAAAAATGTTGTTTTCCCTGTGGAGTTTGAAATCAAAACCTTAAGGACTGCTTTAGCTGTTAACCTTGACTTGATTGATGCACAGACAACCAGGTTGCAGCAGCTTCAGGAATTGGACGAAAAGAGGATGGATGCCATCCATCAAACAACCATGATACAACAACAAAGAATCAGGTGGCACGACAAAACCATTAAGCAAAAGCAGTTCCAGAAAGGTAATTGGGCTCTACTGTATGACTCCCGTTTTGAAAATTTTCAAGGTAAATTAAGAACAAGGTGGCTAGGACCTTATGAAGTAGATGTTGTTTTTCCAAATGGAACAGTCAGACTTCTAACGATTGATGATAGTAGAACACCATTATTAGTGAATGGGTATCGACTCCGTTTGTATCAATGGCCTGTTTCTAAAGAGGATTTCAAAGCTACTTGCATGGCAGACATACACTATGTTTTTTTGGGGGGACCTGCTATCCCTCAATGCACTTAAATTTCTGTTGTTTATTTATTTTAGATTAGATTCCTTAACTAATAATCCCTATCAAGGGTTGCCATGTTACAATTAATTATTTTGCAGATCTTAGTTTCGGAGGATGGCTGAGAACAAAAATTCCAAAAGAATCACTTTGCAGCTTGGGAACCTCTTTCAGACCACAAATCATTCCTTTCACCATTTCTCGTTGCTGCAACACCATTTCCCGTTGCTGCAACACCATTTCCCGTTGATGCAACACCATTTCCCGTTGCTGAAACACCACATTCTAGTGCTTAACACCAATCTTTTTCATTTTTACTAAAGAGTATCAATTTCCCCATTTTTGTTCCCAAAAGTGAACCATTACTCTGATGGAACATATCATTCTTTATTAAAGGAACCAGCCATGCGCCCTGATAATTACATTTCTTCACTTCTACTTCCCATCAATAATGAAAACCGCTCGTGTTTTCATACTTTTAGACCCTTTTTAATCATTATTGATCTAGCGAAGACAAGATAATACTTTTTGGCACGTCAACTAAAGGTAAATATAAAGGTACGCATGTTTAAGTGTGAATATTAAATTATAGTTAATGCGGAGATGTGATACGATTGCCAAACCATCGTACTACCAATCAGATCATTCAGCCGTAGCTTTGGGGGGATTACCAAAACATCGTAATTATGACATAACACATCAATCGCTGCCATCCCTAGTTTTCGCGGTAGTATCTAAGTCACCTCGATTGTACCTTATCGTGTCATAACCTCATTTGTAACGGTTTACTCTGTCTCGACCTCGGCTACTCAGCTCTGCACTGTGTATTTTGTCTGAACCAACAACTATGGGGGGAAATCTGATTACACATGAACCTGGCTCAACAGCACTACTAGAACTTTACCCAGAGGCTTACCAAATCTTTCTTCAAGCAGGATGGGTAGAGTATTTCAGAAGACTGCCGGATTTTAATACACAGCAGGTTTTGGAATTTGCATGCAACTTAAGGGAAGGATTTTCCATTGTCCAAGGGATGCAAATTCCAGTGACAGAAGAAGACATAGCGCAAGTCTCTGGATTACCAACCAATGGTACTCGCTGGTTCAGCAGGAAACATCTTATTCTTAATGCACAGTAAGACTTTCTGCTACCGGGCGAGCATGTGGAAACCAAAGGCAGAGGAGTCGCACTTCGGTCACTGCCCTCACCATGGTCAAAGGTTGCAGAATTCGTTAAGCAGTATTTCACTTGTGAAGGTCATTATCAGGTAATCTACCAACGCGACTTCGTTTTACTAAATCATTTGAGGCATGGTAATTTAATAAACATGCCCTATTATCAATTGGGTTGTCTAAAAAATATGTCACGTTATACTGTGAATGCAAAGCATCAGCTCCTTTCCCTCAAACACCATCGTTTAGTTCAAATCCTAATAAATAGAGGCTTTTCCCTGAACCACCCACCTCTCCTCATTAACCCTCCCCAACAAACATAAGAAATTCCCCAGCAAGCTGTTGAAAATCAGCAATCAGCAACAGAAACACCCCAAGTAAGCACTGAAAATCTGCAGAGGACCCCATCCCCCAATGAAGCTGAACCATCCACTCCCATAGTTGACATTTCTACTGGTGACTCCGATGATAACACCCCCATCATCTTTCGCAAAAGGAAAAAGCAGCAGAAAGTTGTAACCCCACCAAAGAGAAGAAGAACCAGGGCTTCAGTTAAGGAAGCCGTTATTCCTGATAGTTCCCCTATTCTAACGAAAAGCAGCCGTAAGAGAAAAATCACTGATTTGCCTGCTTCCTTACCAAGGCGACGAACAAGGTCGTCTGCAGCAACTGAACCCATCATCCCCAGTTCCCCACCCATCATGCTAAAATCCCGTATCCCAACTAGCTCTGAGTATTCACCTGCCTCACCCTCTGGTGCTGAAATGCTGAGCGTTGACAATTTTGTGACATTATTTTCTTTAAAAGAGGCAGCTGTTACACAAGAACCAGCTACCAAAACATCTAAAGTAGACACCCAAGATGATATTGGGCATGTGGCTGTTACACAAGAACCAGCCACTGACCCAACAGGTGATACACAAGAACCACCTGTTGGGGAACAAAAAGACAATGACCTGCATGTGGCTGTTACACTAGGTGATACACAAGAACCACCTGTTGCGGATGAAAATGATCAAACTGATGCCGAACAATGATCCCTTCCTCCACTGGAATCTGCAGCTACACAAGCCCTGACTACCTTAGCCTCCTTGTAGGGAGAAATTGAGTTTTTAAAATCTCAAATTAAGAATTATCAGCAGGAGATAATAATGGTTAAAGAATCCTATCAAAACGAATTCAATCTGCACATCCTAGCACGGGTAGCATCTGCAACCGAAAAGAGTCAATACAATGAATATATGTGCAGTGAGTGTGGTGAGCTTTACACTCAAGTGGGATACAAGATAGTTGAAGTTCCAATGACTGGAGCCAGCCCACAGACTTCTCCTGTTGTAATCAAAACAAAACAACCCGTTGTTACACAAGAACCAACAGGCTCTTCAAGAATTGCAGAAGAAGACACAGAACCACCCCGGCCTACCCAAACTATCACAGAGCAGAAATCTTTTACAGATGCCTATACACAGACTGAACCTCCCTGTGTCAGCACTACTTACACTGAGACCTCTAGTTTTCAAGAACTCAAGGATAAATGGAAGACAAAATATGAGCTCTCACAAGGGAGGGCATTTCAGCAACAAAAGTCAACCTGGTTCAGCTATGCATACAAAAATTGGGAAGCCCTCGAAGAGTCTCGAGCTCAACACAAAGAGAATAGGAAATTAAAAGCTAGGCTGTCCTATATCTTTGACTTGGTCCAGAAGGTACTTGCTACAAGGAAACCTTCTTTTAATTATGCAGTATTTTTGAGAGAACACTTAGCGTTCTTACAAATAAAGGCAATCAAAGATGGAAGACCCCACCAGGTTGCTACACCAGAGCAATTTATTCAGACTTTCACAGAAGCACCAAATAACGACCAGAACTTGCTCTGTGAACTCTATCTTCACAATGAGGCTATGCCTGAAGATAGAAAGATTAATTTACTTCCTATTTGTGGTGATATTCAAATAAGAGCTTTCATTTCCTTTTTGGCCAACCAACTAACTTGGCAGAATGCTTTCATGTCTGCAAAACACAATGAGGAGAACTGTCTTCTCTGGATTCGTCCCGAATCGCAGAATGCAGCCATCTTCCATATGGAACATCAATAGAATCTAAGAGAACCAGGGATGACCGATCATATTAGGAATCTACAAGCAGCAGTCTTGGAAGACTGCCAACATTATGTCAAAACTAAAGGACCTCCGGCCATAAAAGAAAATGAATTATTCTGGGAACATTGTCCCAAAGAAAGACGGGAATATCATCCCTACAATCCCCTCAACCTTCAGGCGACAATCTCACGAATACCTGATTATGTAAAATGCATAAGACAATGTGCTGAACGGTGGATTGGTTACCGTTTTCATTTCCCTCTCTTATGGCTTCCTGGAGAACAATACAAGGCTCAATTTACATTGACTAAAAAGGAAGAGTTGGCAGCATGGAGGAGACTTCAGAATGTCCAAGGGTTCAGAGACATGGTTGACAGTACCTTCTACACTTACTGCATAAGCAATTTACACTGTTCAGCCCAGTATTCTGATTCCGATTCAGAGTAGACGTTGCATGAGGACATGCAACATTTTCAGTTGGGGGGGATGTTAGGTTCCCATATTGACTATTTTTGACCGTATATTTTTCCATTATATTACCCTCTTCAAACCATAGTTGAAAGCCTTTGCTAGCATTTTGTCCTAATTAGTCCAAAGGTATGAAGTAACTCTCCTCATTGCTATATGTTTAATCATTCAACACATAATCATGTTATCTTTATAATTAATCTTTGAAGTTGACTAAGTTGTTGAGTAATTGTTGAAATTGTTCAAAGTCTACAGAACTATATTTTGCAGTTGCTGAAACAACAAAAACAACAACTGTCTAAAGTTGGCAAAACCAGTTGCCGAAATAGCGGAAACAACAATTGTCTAAACCTGGTAAAACCATATTTTGCAGTCGTTGGAACAGCAGGATCAGCAACCATCTAAACCAGCAAGACCTCAGTCGCAGATGCTGAAACAGCAGAAACAACATGAGAACTTCAAGGAAACAGTTGAGATTTACCAAATCTGCAACAATGGTGAAACAGCAAAGAACAGCACGTGAATTTCAAGGAGACGGTTGAGACAGAAAAGGGATCCGATCAATGAAGAAATACACAGTTACACACTGTTGTAACAACATGCTGTAACATGAATTGATTTACTATTTTTGTACAAAAGGGTCAAACTGAAATGAAAAATGACAATCTATTGTAATAGATGTCTCCCCTATAAAGGGGAGACATCTACATTAGAACGGGGGGGAAGTTGTAACAGAGAAAATTGTAGTGAAGGAACAAGATTGAATCTCTATTGTAATTTGGCATATTGGTAGATGAATAAAGCACTGTTCTGAGTATTTTAATTTAGCATCTGTGTCCTGGGGAATCTTGTGAGAAGGACAGGGCCCACCTTCATCACAAGATTCACCCATTCCTTTTTCTGTTGAGTGTGTGTGTGTGATTTCTATGTATCTCTAGTCCATGAGCATTGCTTCTGATATTTTTACCTTTGCTGCTATTCTGTTTTCTTAATCAATTGATGCTGTAAAAGAGTGTCTCACCGGTGATTAGGATTTACAGAGTATATTGGCAAACTGGATAACAGGGGCAGGTGCTGAATGTTCTTACTCTGAGGATAGGGTCCTGATCCTCTGTTACAAGACAACCATCATTTCTTTCTGCAGATTTGTTACCTTTAATTAGTCATCTGTTTCATTCCATTCCTGCAATAGATTATAACTGCTGTAACACAGAGTAAGGGTTTGACAGAGAATAGATTATTTATACTACTGCCTTTAATGCTTTTAGAATTGAATGCATATAGTACGAAGTCATCTTTGAGATAAAAGGACTTTCCCGGGTTGACAATTTAATGTGGTACTCGACTGTTTAAATAATAAACAATTAGAGCAACCAACACTCAACAGTATGGGGAGCACAAACCCACACTAGCGTTGTCTAATGCCGAAGCGAATGACAACTACTAGGTTTAATGATGTTGGAACATGTCTCTACCCTAGACCACTAAATGTGAGCGTTAAGTTTCAATGCTTCCCTAGGTTAATTCAATAAATTTTAAAGGTTGATCTTGAATTAGGTTTCAATTACAAGGTCCTACCACTGTGATCTGAAAAAACTCCTACATGCAGCTATATGAGAAAATAAATCTTTGTTTTCGATGAAAGTTAACACTAATTCAAAGATAGAGAACACAAAATTAATGCAACAATCAAAGAATGAAATATTTCAATAATAAATCTCCTAAATGCACTTAATCTTCCTATAACAACATACGAAGTTTCATTTCATTTCCAATGCTTATGATGATGCAAATATAGCTTCTCAATAATGCTTCTAATGCAATATTTTCGCTTAAGTAAACTAGAATGATGTTCTCCTTTTCATAAAATGCAAAATGAATCTTTCACATAAAGCACTTTAAATGAAAATTTTCACAATTCCGAACAAACAAGCATCAATCAAATCCAAAGCATTATAAATGAAACTAAAATCAACTTCTTCCCTGAATCGAACCAACCAAACACATAAATGCTTCAATCGAGAAACCAAGCAATGTAATCTATGCTTGGAAAGAGAAAAGAGACACTCGAAATAAGAGAACAAATGAGACTCTTTCACTCATTCTATTTAAAATGAAGCAAACAAACCATCCTAGTCACTTCTGGGAGGAAGAAGAGAGTCTTAGGGTCAAGACACATTGGCATTGGAATGGAAGAAATTCTGATTTTTTCTTACCCCTAAGACCAGACTGACTTTTGGGCCAAAAGTAGCATCGATCGGCATGACTGACCAGTACTACAACTAGCAATGATGGCTAATCGGCGCGACTTTTTGCCCAAAAATAACACTAATTGAGGGATAAAGAAAAAATAAAAAAGAACTTCACATAGGGCCAGACTTAACACATAAGAGGGTGGGCTAAACCAAACAAGCACACAAAGAAAGCTAAATGAAGCTTTCTAGTCAGGGAGAAGATGGTCCAAAAGGCTTACGGGGTTAAAATCACAAGAGTAGAACACACTGGCCAAGATTGGGGCCAAGCCCTAATCTTCACTTACAAGCATTGGTGCAACTGCCTAACTAACAACAATGGCCAGGGGCTGGTCGATGTGATTGTTCCTCAACAATTCACACTGGTTGGTGTGAATATCAGTGGATTAAGCGCACTGGCCAAGGTAAGTAAGGAAAAAAAAAACAAAACAGGGACCAGATTTGCTACTATGAATTTTGGACTCAGACTAGTAAGAAGGAGAAAAGAAACAAAACCAAAGGGAAAACGTGAAACTAGAAAAGTTCTCACGAAATCATGAAATCCAAAACAAACAAAAAGATGGGATCTCCCCAGTGGAGTCGCCAATTTGTGGTGAAGTAAAATTATAAGTGTGGACACGAACGAATTCCTCTAGCCCGATAATGGGTTTAGCCACAACAGATACATTTTATGGAAGATTTCCTTAGGTTAGAATCAATCAATAGGGTCTACCTCTTGGTTTCTTATCCTGCTTGATGGTGTCCTCGCTTGCTCACTCTAGCAATCTCTCGCTTCCTTCTTCAAGCTCCTGAAACAAGTAAACAACAACAACACACAAACATAATAATAGACAAATTGTAATTCAACCTACTTAATGAGTCAAGAAGCATCAAGACACGAATATGTAATATTACAAAACATGTAGGAAATCAATCGATAGTTGCATATATTAATATCAAAGAGAGATTACAACCATTCGTCTTGACATCGCAGTCTTCCTTTGACAAGACTAGGTTCCCACACACTTCTGCTAGAATTCCATGATGGCTTCAAACAACAATAGTTTAAGGGCTCTTCCCTTTAGACTTCACTCCAAACCAAACACACTTCTCCCTCACACAACTAGATGGCCACAACTAGTAATAGCTTGCTTGTCTAATCAAAATAGTATACTCACACTCAACCAACACTCTAATTGTAACTAGTTTGTGCTTGGGAAGAAGGGAAGTTTATATATGAAATATGAATGGGAGATGGATCCTCTTCTCATGGGAGAAGGACTTATCCCTTGAGGTAGTTCCATCATTATAGGGGAAAGGAGCCCAAACTGTCATCCTCAACCCCATCTGACCAAACAATTTACCAGACTTCCGTTATGGAGCTTCTAGAGCTGGAAGCTTCGGCTCTAATTTAAAAAACTTTCCATAACAAGACCGACGCAACTGGAACACAGCTCAGTCACACCAGTCAGCACCGTGAATAGTGCTAATCTCTTCACATTGGCTTGGGGAGATATAGGCCATTAGCACTGGTCTTTTAAACTAGGCAAAACAGAAGTTTCATGGGAAATGGTGCAAAAGGGAAATGATTTGCTCATGAAGAGGGACATAATGGGAGTTTCTTCATGAAGGAAAAGCATGCAGGGTTCACTGTAGAGGTCCTCTAGGATCAAGGAATGGGGAGTACTGGGATAGTGACAAAATGTTGTGTAACATAAAGAGATATATTTATAGTGTGGGATTGTAGTTAATTTTTGTTAGACTTATTCTCATATGATTGGTGGACTATGAGGAGTGACACTATGGCACCAGTGAGAATAGAGCCATGGTCAATAAAGGAGTTGGAGGAAACTTCTAAATACAACATTGGTCTAACAATTCTACAGGACTTTCAGGTGGTTTCCTTTTCTGTAGAAGTTTGATGCGTTTGATACAACAATTTCGAGACATTTTTCCAAAAAAATTGATGGAAAGTTGGCCTTGATTGGAACCCTAGTAATGAGGGTTTCTAAACAGACTATCTCTTAAGTGATGGGGCTTACCTATTAAGGTGAAGAGTGGTTTAAGGGTGTAGATGTAGAACGTGGTGCATGGAAATGTTTCATCATCGATCTGAATTATAAAGCTAATTAGAAGTAGGGATTTCTAAGGTCTTTCATTATTGAAAAAAGGAAAAGCCTTCTCTACATGCTATAGAAATTCTTGATGTGTGAAGGTCGCTACTCCATGACCTGTTTGTACCACATTCAACTCCTTCATCACTTCAACTCAGGTTAACTTATTAATTTTCCAAATTTCCTTCTAAAGAGTTTAAGCAAAATGTCAAGAAGTATACAAAAGAGCTTTGTTGTGAAAATAAGATATAAGTTATATCATTATGGTCTAATTAAAATATTGGTTTCTGAAAAAATGAATAAAAGAGGATTGAACTGGAGTGATTTTCTCGCTTTTCATGAATCGTGAAACCCTAAACAACCCACTAATCCTCAGAAGCAACCAAATGACAGCTCCACTATAAAACTAAAAGGTTCTAGTTTGAAACATGTTCAAGATAGAGAAGTTAGTGTAAAGAGAAAATAGGGGTCCTCCAAATTAAATGGTGAAGGGGTAAAAATGGGCACATTACCAAAAGGTATTGACACTAGAGTTGATCCAAGTGGATATTGGTGGCCACCCGCCTATTCCACTTGGACCCCCACCATTGTTTCTTTTAGTTTTTCAGTTTCTTTATTTGTAGCACAATTTACTATTTTTGGCAATTTTTTCGGGTCTTGAACTTCCAGAGCCGTTTTGAGGCCCTCAACGACATTTTTTTGGGAAAATTGGGGCTGACATAGGATGTTTGTTGATGTTGGCCATTTAAAGGTTGTAGTCCTCAGATAGATATTTCTAGCGAGGTATTTTGCACATCAAATGGAGATTGTATGCCAAAGTTATGACCTCAAGAAGTTGATGTACCAATTTACTCAAACAGGCAGAAAATCCTATCAAAATATTGCTTGAGGAGGCCCTCAAGAAACAAAGGAACATGATGATGGATACATTTTCCTAGATCCTTCAATGGTTTCCCACAGACAACGCATCCACATCCAGCAGCCACTCTAGAGGCTCCACTCCTTTATAGGTACAAGTAAACTTTGACATTCCCATATTTGAGGGCAAAATAGATGCAGATGCCATAGATGAATGGTTAAATCTACTAGAAGGATATTTTTCTGTTCATGATTTTTCCAACCGGGAAAAGATTACTTTTTCTCTTCTCAAAGCCGCCCCCCACGTCAAATACTGGTAAGAAACCTACTGTGAGCAGAAGGATGAAATTATGACATCACTGTTTTAAGATGCACCCACTTGGAAATCATTCTGGGACGTCGTCAAGGACCTCTACTACCCTATCGGGAGATATGAGGATAAATACATAAAGTGGACCATGCTACGGCAGGGAAGGGACCTGTTGTCATTCTGTATTTTTGAGGTTGAGGGAGTAAACACATAGGACATCATCAAAACCACTTTGGAAGTTGGGATCTAGCCCTGCCAGCTTCAGAGAGGGATCTCTCTATAAAATTTAGCTATGTTTGATGTGAATTTTAGGCTAGTTATTACTGTACTGATTGTTTTTTATTGGATTGTTTGGTTGATTAAATTTTTATAATTCCATTGGGCTATGGAGTCTAAATATTAACTGGATCTCCATCAAATTTTGAAGGTGTTTCACAGGGAAAGATAGGTTGCACTAATTGGATCTTTCATAATTTTAAATGGATTTTAAAATAGAAGAAATGTAAGATTCAGTAGAAACTAAGGAGCAATGAAGAATTCCTTAATTTGACTTCAACAGAAAACATATAAATTACTAACAGCCAGAATAGGGTGTTCTGTATAACATATCCTATTCATCACAGTTTCTATTATGTAATTAAGCTTTTTAGAAATGACAGAGAAATAAGACAATGATTAAACACATAAATAGAAGAAAAACATCACCAATTCATACACCACATCAATCCTGTGAAGAATGTCCTTGTATTATTGATGCTTCCAGCAACTTATAAAATTACAATTGGTAGAGGAAATTACATTCAACAATCAACCTGTAATACTTCAAACAGTGAAGTATTTATAAAAAAATAATTACAAAATCATTGTCTCAACTGATAGTGTATTATTAACATTATCCTAAACAATAAAATTGATCTTTTGCATAATCATAGGCAAGGCGGACAACTGTATGAAGAGGTGGCTCTGTTTTGGAGGATTTGGTTGGTGAATCAGCCTATAATTGTGTTGCGTTGTTTGATGTGCTGGTTGATATTCTTATTGCGTTCGAGTTACTTTTTAGTCCAATAGATCACATAGTTTCTCCCACCTTTTTTTCATCTAGAATGGTTAACTTGATTACCCTTCGGTAAATCTCATCCACCTTAGTATACTTTGCAAATGTTGGCTTTACTGTGAAGATATGGTTTACCTCATACTTGATAAAAAAAATCATTTCCCATTGTCTCTAAGAACGCTCTAGCTGTCATGCTGCCTTTTATACCACTGAATTTAATATTACTTCTGGACACTTCCTTCATCTTTAAAACATAATCTTCTTGAGTAATCAATTTTTCATTAATCACATATTTTTTGGGGAATCCTTTCCGATTTAATGCTTTAATCCTGTTGAAGAATCAGTTCACTCCCAACTCCAGTGTTTCACAATTTTCCTCCAATTGATTAATGAGATTTCTTTTAGTCAAAACCTTCTTGACTTCCAAGATAGTGGCAGTCCTGTCACTAATTCCTAAATCTTCAAGTTTATACTTATTCTTTGAATTCAGGAATTTGATGATGTTGGAAGCTTCTGTAGGCATGTCTCCCAGTTTTTCCCTTACTTCAACAATGGTTTCAGTGGCCTTTTGTATTAGTTCTTTCTGTTCAGAAATGATTTGTATGCATTGCCAAATCTCATTCATGGAATTAAAAATATCCATCCAAATGGATTCCTTGGCTTGGGCCAAGGTTTGACCAATTATTGTATCTTTCTCCACCTTTTGTAACCTCTCTAGCAACCTTTGTGACATCTGTGCTTCTGCCAAATGAGAAGCTTCAGTTCTTTTTTTCTATTCTCGCATAGCTTTAAGCTGCCCTTGAAAATTATTAATTTCTTCTGACTGGATTAACATAGTTTCCAATGTCTTTGTCACATTTTTAGCACTTGTAGCTTGAGTTGAAGAGGTTGTTGCAGTTGTTGTTCCTGTAGCTAGAATTTGAGTGATGGGTATAGCATCCAGAGGGACTATGGATACCCTTTGACCCTGTTCTTTTTCTTTGATCATTTTCTCCATTTCTATCTCCATCTGTATGATCTGAACGTTTTGCTCCATGATTAAAATAATCATGTCACTCTTCTGTGCCTCATTTTATTCAATATCTTTAGTTAAGGAATCTTTTGTGGCTGGCATTTTCAGCTACTTTCTCAATGCTGCAATGTTAAGGTTTTTCTTCTTGATAATCGCCTCTGCAACATTCATATCTTTGGGATCATATCCTATCTTGACTACCAAATCTTCCAAATATTTGATCCTATTATCCTTTGCAAAAGAGGATACCTTCTCCATTTTTAATTGGGACTAAATGTTTTCATATGAAACCTATAGCTTTGACAATGACATGGAAGTATTAGTTAAGGTAGAGGAAATCATCTCACCAGTCTGTTTATGCATCTCCATTTGATAAATGGGATGGATATCTTTGGTGCTAACTTCAAATTTTGTTCTCTTGTAATATGTTGGTGTCTTAGGATGTGAAATTTGGACCTGAAGGAAGGTCGTCTGCATCTTTCCTTGTTCACTATCAAAAACTAATAGTAATCTCCTCAGTGAACTAGAAGTCTACTTCCAAAACTGATTGTAGGTGTTGTTCTTAAGAATTTCATTCTTAAGTTTGATCTCTTGGTACCTGTCAAAAACACTTTTTTCCTTTTCTTCTTGGATATTCTGTGAAACTAGCTCTGTATCTTTCTGACCGTGTGATATTGAAGGTCCAGTAGGAGATGTAACAAACATGTTGCTTGTAGATGGTGTTTCTGTAATTATGATGGCAGGTTGATCTTCTGCCTCCTTTTCTACATCGGTCCAAGGAGTCATCTTAGCTCTTTTCCTATAATTGATTTTGAACTCTTTGGCATCATTACCTGTTGTTGATGATGATCCTTCCTCTCCCCGTCTTTTACTTATTTTCTCTTGAGGAGTGGGATTCTATAAACTTAAAGTAGAAAACAATTGCTTTTCAGCTTCATATAATGTATTCTCCACCCATTCTAACTAGTTCACATATTTATCTATCTCAAGCCCTAGGGTATGAATATATGGAGTAGTCTTTTTCTCTACTCTCAGCTTAGAAATGATACCCCAAGGGTCATAAGACCATGTGAAACTTAGGCTGAATTTCATTTCTTTAAGGATTTTATCTACTTTTTCTCCTACTTACTTGGTGTTGCATATGAAAGGGCCCACCTGTGTCTTTATTCGAAACTCAGACTTCTTCTTTTCCACCACAAAGTGAATATCATCTGAATTTAGCATTTGCCTAATATATTCAAGGGAAAAAATCCTTGTGGGGAGGTATTTTGGGAGCTTGTATGGTGCTAACTCACATCCATAAACTCTGATTTCAGTGTAATTCTGGTATAAATACCAGTCTCCAGTCCTGGCCTGATTTATCAAATGTAGAATCCTTTTGATGTCTTCATTGATTCTAGGTTTTGTTGAAATACTTAGGATACTCATAGCTGGGTGGAAAAACTCTTCAATGAACTATTTATAAGAAAATTCTTGTTGTTCTTTCATCACTAAAGAAGACCAAAATATTACAAACTGTTGGTTTCCCTCTTCATCTAGCTTCTACATGGAAAAACTGAATCTGACTGCTTTGATAATACATAAACATATAAAATAAAATATTGAAGTGTACTTAAACACTTGTTCTGTTGGAAATTTGAGAAACTGTACATGTATGTTATTAGCCATAAATTGACTGAAATTAAACAAAATAGATGGTTTTCTATTTGTGTAAAAGATGGAAATGAATCCTATAATGGGTTCATCTACCCACTAATCAGAATAATAACACAAAATGTATGAAATTATGGTTATGATTTGTTTATCTTGATCAGGGAAGATTGAGGAAGGGTATGAAGGATTCTTCTTTGGCAATTGGGAATTTTCCATTAAGAAGATATCAAAAATCTTGGCTCTTCTGGAAAAATTGAGCTTTTGATAGAGTTCTGTGAGGGCTTCTAAGGAAAATGGGGCACTATTTTCCAGAGGGGGAGCTAGCATCATCTAGTTTATATGTTGGGTATTGATTGAAAAGAGGATTTCACCAGATGGGGTCATAATGGCTCTTTGGCTGGGAACATAGCTGGCTTGGCATTTTCTGGTGAATTCAGGGGCATGGAAGGTCAAAGGGAAAATATAGTGAGAAAGAATGAACTCCCAGAGTCCCATTTCATTTGTTTTATCAGCATGTTTATCCTCCAGCCAATATTAAAGTTCCAATAAATCACAGTTACACTATGTCTCATTGATCCTATAATCCCTAGTAGCTAATGGAATATGGTCTAAGTCTATAGATGGAGGGATTAATGGATTAACAGGGTTCTCCTAGTTCTTGCTCTTTGGAGGCATAATTAGATTAGTGAATATCAAATGGAGATGGAAGGAAAATATTACCGGGAATCATTTCAGGTTGTGAGTCATCAAGGGAGGGGAGACAAAACGCTAATAATTTGAATTGCTTCAGCATATATTTTGAAACTGGATTGCTGAGAAGGAAATATATGAATTATAGAGAATAAGTGAGCTAAAGGGACAATGAAAACGGTTCAAGGATTTTTTTTTTTAAGGGGGAGTGACAGGTTCCATTGGAGGATGGCGCGGGACCGTTGAAGGTTGAATGGTTACCCAGGAGGGAAAATTAAATATTCAACGATAATTTTTCTGGGAAAACATTTAATTGGGCAACGACTAGAAGACGTGGTGCGACAGGAGTGGCGGAGGTGTCAGGTAGGGACATGGTAAAAGGATGAGGGAGAAAACAGTTTTCGAAGGGGGTAGGAGGCGGTAAAACCCCCCGGCGATAAAGTTAGGATGGAGAGGGGGGCTGAAAACAAATGAGGGTTGTCAATCCAAAAGAGCAGATAATCCCGATGCTTTGATTGTGGTCCTTTTTAACCATAAACGAAAAAACATATTTTTGTCCATATGCGCCTTTGATATTTGCTTTTCAAACTTGGGATAACACCTGGGATGAAAAACATGTCACGAAACATTATCCTATTGTGCCTTTTTCCTTTTACAATGTCACTAAGACTTAGGATAAAAGGGCACATAAATATATTCATAAAACCAAACTATTTTTTCCTACCCTTTACTAAGCTAAATTTTTTATTTTCTAAAGGGGTGCATTTAGACTACCAAACCCATAATTATTTTCTTTTATAAAAAATCAAAAACTACCTAAATCCTATCACTTATTTCTCAAGCCTTGGGGTATGAATATATGAAGTAGTTTTGTTCTCTACTTTGAGCTTAGAAATGATACCCCAAGGGTCATAAGACCATGTGAAACTCAAGATGAATTTCATTTCTTTAAGGATTTTAACTATTTCTTCTCCTATTGACCTAGTGTTGCATATGAAAGGGCCCACCTATGTCTTTATCCGAAATTGGGACTTCTTCTTTGCCACCACAAAGTGAATATCATCTGAATTTAGCATTTGTCTGATATATTCAAGGGAAAAAAATCCTCATGGGGAGGTATTTTTGGAGCTTGTATGGTGCTAACTCGCATCCATAAACTCTGATTTAAATGTAATTATGGTATAAATTCTAGTCTCCAGTCCTGGCCTGATCTGTCATATGTAGAATCCTTTTGATATCTTCATTGATTCTAGGTTTTGTTGAACTACTTAGGATACTCATAGCTGGGTGGAAAAAATCTTCAATGAACTGTTTATAGGAAAATTCTTGTTGTTCTTTCATCAGTAAAGAAGTCTAAAATATTACAGACTGTTGGTTTCCCTCTTCATTTAGCTTTTGCATGACAAAACCGAACCTGTCTACTTGATAATATAGAAACGTATAAACTAAAATTGAAGTGTACTTAAACACTTGTTCTATTGGAAATTTGAGAAATTGTACATGTATGTTATCAGCCAGAAATTCACTGAAATTAAACAAAATAGATGGTTTGCTATCTGTGGAAAAGATGGAAAGGAAGCCTTGAATGGTTTCATCTACCCATTGATCAGAATAATAACCCAAAATGTATGAAATTATGGTTATGATCTGTTTAGCTTGATCAAGGAAGATTAAGGAAGGGTATGGAGGATTCTTCTTTAGCAATTGGGTATTTTCTGGTAAGAAGATATCAAAAATCTTGGCTCTTCTAGAAAAATCAAGCTTCTGATAGAGTTCTATGACAGCTTCTAAGGAAAATGGGGCACTGTTTTCCACTGGAGAGCTAGCATCATTTGGTTTATAGATTGGGCAGTGATTGAAAAGAGGATTTCACCAGATGGGGTCACAATGGCTCTTTGGTTGGGAACATAACAGGCTTGACATTTTCTGGTGACTTTAGGGGCACAGAAGGTCAGAGGGAAAATATAGTGAGGAAGAATGGACTCCCAGAGTCTCATTTCATCTGTTTTATCGGCATGTTTATCCTCCATCCAACAGTAAAATTCCAATAAATAACAGCTACATATATATATATATATATATATATATATATATATATATATATATATATATATATATATATATATATATATGTATATATATATATATATATATATATATATATATATATGTATATATATATATGTATATGTATATATATATATATATATATATATATATATATATATATATGTATATGTATATGTATATGTATATGTATATGTATATGTATATGTATATGTATATGTATATGTATATGTATATGTATATGTATATGTATATGTATATGTATATGTATATGTATATGTATATGTATATGTATATGTATATGTATATGTATATGTATATGTATATGTATATGTATATGTATATGTATATGTATATGTATATGTATATGTATATGTAGATATATATATATATATATATATATATATATATATATATATATATATATATATATATATATATATATATAAAATAGCAATGTGATTAAATCGCAATTGCAAAGATGTAGCGGGCAGTTATATTATTACCACAGGAATCACCGATCGCTGATTGTGATAAAGGCGTATCTTGAAAACTATGCAAAGGCTTTGGAAAAGGCAGAAAAAGGTATGGTTACACATTTTATATGTATTTCTATTATAAAGGATTATAATAGAAATAAGCATTGAACAGGCCGGACTTGAAACACATATATATTATGTTTTAAAGTTTTGGTAGGTCCGCAATGTTATGGATGATTGGTTCTTCCGATAGCATCGATTGCGATATGCGATGGGCCGATGGGTCGGATCCAAAGCATATATATATATATATATGGGTTTCGTCGATTGCGATATGCGATGGCCAGACCCAATATGGTTTATATGCCATGTTTTATATTATTGTCGGGTCCGCCATATCACAGATTTTTAGGATTGGGTTAATACACCACTGAAAGCGCTGATTGCGATATGCGATGGAATTCCGGATCTGATGGAGTTATTAAACTGGATTAATTCTTTTTCAGTTCTGCTTTTGCGTGCTTTGCATTAATTTTTCTATGTAAAAGGAAAAATCAGCGTTAAAGCTGAATCTGAAGAAAAAGAATTTGGGCATGTTTTCTTTGTGTTTGGCCAATATAAGCGCATCTGATATATATATGTAAGCCCCAATCTACGCACAAGTCAAAGTTAATGCAGTTAATTACAGTTTAAATGGATTAATCATTATTAAAGCATCCACAGAGGAACTCTTGAGCCGATTAACAGAGCCAAAAGCCGACAGTCATTTTCATCTTCTATGCTCAGTTATTTTCCATTATTTTATGTTCTTTGAGATGTCTTTACCCTCTGGGTAATATTTTGTAATAATTCTTACTTCAGATAGTTAGAGAAACAATTTAGTAGTTTCACATTTTCAAAGATCAACAACTGTTTCACAAATGTATAAAAGGAGGAAAACTTACAGAAAAGTGGTTCGAACTTTGGAGAACCCGGAGACTAGGCCACTATGTTCCTGATATAATTGTTGATTAATGAAAGAATTAGAAGTTTCCATGAATTGTTGGGTATAATTTTGTAGCCCTCTCTATTATGTGTCATCTTATGTTTTCTTCTTTTAAGTATAGTAATGAAGCTACAAGTCTTTATTTGCTAATGTAGATAAAGTTAAAATTCCTTAAAAGAGCGCTCCTATACTTGAAGTTTCCACCTTCTTTTCTAAGTTATAGATAATAGTTTCTGTCAAAGACCAGCATATTATCTTTAACTTCTCCAAGGGTCACAGATAGTAGTTTTTGTGTCAAGTAGCATATTGTCTATGATTCAGTTCTCATTTTCATATTTCTTCTAAGTGAAGGATAATAGTTTCTGTGAAAGATCAACATATTATATTTAACTTTTCCTTCAGGATTTCTTCATTCATCATTTATATCTAGCAACAAATGGCATTCTGAGACGTTCTAGTCATACATGTATTAAGGGTTAAAGACCAAGTCCTCTAGGTCCTTCATTTGAGGACACAACAGACAATAAAGTGACAAAGAAGTGACAACAAATAACATTTATTAATGTATTAAGCACAATTTCTCTACAGCCGGGAAATTGGTTTCTTAAGGTTCAACATTAATTGGTACCGTTGCCAGGGAGAGAAGACAAGAACACTTTTCCCTGGGTTTTTCAATATTTTCCTCTGATTGTTCAGTGATGAGGAAATACTTGGCTGTTTCGAATAAAAGCAATAAAAGGTGACTCCATAAAAACAGAGACTACAACCTGCAAAATAATTGAATAAGAGCACTTTTCCTTGAGTTTATTAAGTTTGAAGCTGATTCTTGAGAATGACAAGTTTCAGCAGTTGGTTGTACATTCATACCTGTGATTTTCACTTACAACATTGATTGGTGACTCCACTATACTTTGAAGTTTTCTTTTTTGGGTTTTAATGGCTCTCCCTACATTCTTAGTCCATAAATTTGATCCATTTGATTTTACTAGGATCACCAGCTATCCTCATGATATGCCTACATTTTATGCCTGGAATGAGTATCTTCCAAAATTCAGTAGAATGGAATATGGAGATCTAGCTCAGCATCTCCAAGAGTTTCATGAATGCATGGAGCAATAGGGCATCATTCATGAAGATGTGAAGATGAAGTTGTTTTTGTTTTCTTTGGACCAAGAACCTAGGGTTTGGTTCAGGTCTCTGCCTCGTTCAAGAATTTCATCTCTGAAAGATTTCCATTCAGCATTCAATTCTTATTGTAGAACTTATTATCCACACAATTTTCTTTTTGAAGGTTGTTGTGAATATTATGATTTTAAAGAAACTTTAAAAGCTCAAGATAATCCCATTGAGGAAACTAATGAACTCGTTGATAATATATCAAGCATTCAGAGAAGTTATAGGAAGATTAACTATGATAAAGCCTCTGAAAGTGAGGAACTATCATTTTCTCAAAATGATGCAAAGAATTTTATAAAGCATTGCTCTTCAATACTCTCCCAAGTATAGAATTGGTTGACTCAGTTCCAAGCAGATCAAGCATCATTTTCTCAAAATGATGTGCAGAAGTTTATAAAACATTTTTCTCCAGTAATATCCCAAGCAGATAATTGGTTGACTTGGTTCAAAAGCAAATTGAGAGAGTATTCAGATGGAAGAAAGTTCAAACATGCATCAAGAATTTCTGCTTATCAGTCGAGAAGAGGAAGAAACAATTAACTTGCAAATAAATCCCTAGATATCTTATTTTGATAACTTTTATGATCCTCCTATTTATAACGAAAATGGTTTAAATGGGGAACAATACGAAGTTCTTCAAGTTCATCAGTTGGGGGTTGAACATACAGGAAGAAACCAGCAAGAGGGATATGTCGGACAACAATATGTTGAGCCATCTATCATAGCAAAAGAGGTTATCTCATGTAAAAAGGAAGTTGATAAAGAGGTTGTATATCATTGCATTGAAGAACACAATGATGCCCATGGATCAAAGGTAAATAATCCATTTGATGTTGATCATATGTCGTATAGTAATGAGAAAAAATTTCTTTTTCTTCCTGAGGTTAAAGTTACAAATTATTTTCAATCAAAGCTTAGAGATGAAAAGTGGAGACATGAAAGGGACATAAATCATTTTCTTAAAGATGTTGCTGATTGTTCTGTTGAACATATTATCCCAACAGAAGGTTTAATTGAGCAGAAACCTTCATACATAGAGAATTTCTTTTTTGGAGCTAATCAAGAACATATTTCTTCTTATACTTTTGAAGATCCTGTGGTAGATTACATGGAAGACTTTATCAACAGTCCACAAATATCATTTATCAACAGTCTACACATATCATTTTGTGGATATACTCTTAATTTTCATTGTGAGCTGCTTTTATGCATAATTTGTTTTTTGTTCAGGATGAATTGCATTTTCAAGATTCATTGGCAGAATGGTTCTAGATTAAGCACTCAAATGCTAACCTGGTACCATTGGAAGATTGACTTCACCTGATGGAGATCAATCATGTACATATGTAGGAACTTGTACATAAATAAGCTCAGGTGTTGAGCATTTGGTTTTCCAGTTGCAGTTCTTCAGTTTAATCATTAGTTGATGAATAAGGGTGACTTTCCTAGTTGGAAACTGGTTTGCAGAAGCTTCAGACTTCAAGATTGTCAAGTTCCAGTTTGTCAAATTTCAGGGTTTTCACAGTTTTGGACTCCATGCCCAACTAAGGCTACTAATCTACGATTCTCAATATTTTGCTATCAAAGCGCAAGAATCTTATCACTGCAGATATTGGTGTGGGTTCGCTGTACAAATGTTCACACAGTTAAGCTTGGCGAAGCTATATATGACTCCATGCCTAATGAATAAGGCACTAATATACAGTTCTTAGTGCTTATGTGGCAAAATCACTATCCCTAGGTGGAGCCAGATGTTGTAACATGTATTTTTTGTTGCCTTTAGTATTCATGTTTCTCTCAAAAATCACTTGAAAATATCTTTAAAAAAAATAAGGCAAGAGGGAGATGTAATCAATTACATATCGGAATCAAAACACAAAAGAAACAAGTGTAAAAGAACTGGCCCATGTGATCAAGTTAAATCATATGATAAATGGTTTATGGAGCCATAACCAATATATATATATATATATATATATATATGATAGCAATGCGATTAAATCGCAATCGCAAAGATGCAGCAGGCAGTTATATTATTACCATAGGAATCACCGATCACCAATTGTGATAAAGGCGTATCTTGAAAACTGTGCAAAGGCTTTGGAAAAGGCGGAAAAAGGTATGGTTACACATTTTATATGTATTTCTATTATAAAGGATTATAATAGAAATAAGCGTTGAACAGGCCGGACCTGAAACACATATATATTATGTTTTAAAGTTTCGGCGGGTCCGCAATGTTATGGATGATTGGTTCCGCCGATAGCACCGATTGTGATATGCGATGGGCCGATGGGCCGGACCCGAAGCATATATATATTGTATTATAAAGCCCCGACGGGTCCGCGATATGGCATAACGTTATATATATATATATATATATATATATATATATATATATATATATATATATATATATATATATATATATATATATAGATATATATATATATATATATATGGGTTTCACCGATTGCGATATGCGATGAGATTCTGGATCCGATGGAGTTATTAAACTAGATTAATTCTTTTTCAGTTCCACTTTTGCGTGCTTTGCATTAATTTTTTGTGTAAAAGGAAAAATTAGTGTTAAAGCCGAATTTGAAGAAAAAGTAGTTGGGCATGTTTTCTTTGTGTTTGGCTAATAGAAGTGCATCCAATATATACGTAAGCCCCAATCTATGCACAAGTCAAAGTTTAATGTAGTTAATTATGGTTTAAATGGATTAAGCATTATTAAATCATCCGCAGAGGAACTCAAGAGCCGATTAACAGATCCGAAAGGCAGTAGTCATTTTCATCTTCTATGTTCAGTGACTTTCCATTATTTTATGTTCTTTGAGATGTCTTTACCGTCTGGGTAATATTTTGTAATAATTCTTACTTCAGATAGCCAAAGAAACAGTTTAGTAGTTTGACAGTTTCAAAGATCAACAACTATTTCACAAATGTATAAATGGAGGAAAACTTATAGAAAATTCGTTCAAACTTTGGAGAACCCAAAGACTAGACCATTGTGTTAATGATATAATTGTTGATTAATGAAAGAATCAGAAGTTTCCATGAATTTTTGGGTATAATTTTGTAACCCTCTCTCTTATGTGTCATCTTATGTTTTCTTCTTTCAAGTATAGTAATGAAGTTGTAGGTCTTTATTTTCTTATGTAGATAAAGTTAAAATTCCTTAAAAGATCACTCCTATACTTGAAGTTTCCACCTTCTTTTCTAAGTTATAGATAATAGTTTCTGTGAAAGACCAGCATATTATCTTTAACTTCTCCAAGGGTCACAGATAGTAGTTTCTGTGTTAAGCAGCATATTGTCTATGATTCAGTTCTCATTTTCATATTTCTTCTAAGTGACAGATAATAGTTTCTATGAAAGATCAACATATTATCTTTAACTTTTCCTTCAAGCTTTCTTCATTCATCATTTATATCTAGCAACAAATGGCATTCTGAGATGTTCTGGTCATACATGTATTAAGGGTTAAAGACCAAGTCCTCCAGGTCCTTCATTTAAGGACACAACAAAAAATAAAGTGACAAAGAAGTGACAGTAAATAATATTTATTAATGTCTTAAGCACAATTTCTCTATAGCCAAGAAATTAGTTTCTTAAGGTACAATAGGGACAATGAAAACAGTTCAGTTTTTTTTTTTAAAGGGGGAGTGACAAGTATCGTTGGAGGGTGGTGTAGGACTGTTGAAGGTTGAATGGTTACCTATGAGGGAAAATTAAATGCTCAATGGTAATTTTTTCGGGAAAACATTTAATTGGGCAAAGGCTAGAAGACATGGCATGAGAGGAGTGGTAGAGGTGTTAGGTAGGAACACATTAAAAGGATGAGGGAGAAAAATGTTTTCGGAGGGGGTAGGAGGTGGTAAGTGGTATCGCCTTGGGGGGGGTGCGAAATGCGGAG
The DNA here is from genome assembly GCA_031772625.1 of Pinus tabuliformis. Classification (NCBI taxonomy): domain Eukaryota; kingdom Viridiplantae; phylum Streptophyta; class Pinopsida; order Pinales; family Pinaceae; genus Pinus; species Pinus tabuliformis. The sequence continues at coordinate 922,837,938 of CM062816.1, forward strand.
AGGAAGCCATGTAATGGTGGGACCTAGTGGAGAAATACCACCTTTTTGGACCCCCTCCCCCCCCACAACAACGATAAAGTTAGGATGGAGAGAGGGGGTCGAAAACAAATGAGTGTCACCAATCCAAATGAGCAGATAATCTCGATGCTTTGACTGCGGCCTTTTTTAACCATAAAATATTTTCTTTTGAAACTTGGGATAACACTTGGGATGAAAAACATGTTATGAAAATACATTATCCTATTGGGCCTTTTTCCTTTTACAATTTCACGGAGACTTAGGATAAAAGGGCACATAAATACATTCATAAAACCAAACTATTTTTTCTTACCCTTTACTAAGATAAATTTTTTATTTTTCTAAAGTGGTGCATTTAGACTAGCAAACCCATAATTATTTTCTTTTATAGAAAATAAAAAACTACTTAAATCCTATCACTTATTTCTCCTATTGATTCAAATTACACAGTTGAACCAATGTCATTTTCTACCTAACTACTGATTTACCAAGATTAAACTCTTTGGAAAATCTTTATTCTCTAGTCTAATTTATAGAAATTCAAAACATGTTTAACCATGATTATATTGTATGATTAAACAAATAACTAGTCATTGTGGCATTTTAAAGAAGCTGCACACAACCTTTATTTATCAATCATGAAGAAAACTATCTATCAGTAGTGGCATTTAAATTTGCAACACTTTCAGTATTATTTTCTTTTTATTTTTCTTGCTTTTGATGGGGTTCTATCTTTTATTCCTTTTTCAATGTTTTTTGTTTATACCCTCTTTTCATTTTTTATTCTATTTTCCTTTCGGAAATCATTTGCAGATTGACAATTATTTATAATATGAGATTTCTGAGATAAAATACTCAATCACTTTGAGATCCTATAAATTATAGGACCCTAACAATGGCTCCAGTTGGGGATGGCACTCTCCTTGTGAGGTGCCAAGAACATTTGATCAGTAGCCTTGAGTGTTCCATTTCAGCAATATCTACACCTAATTTCTTTTGTTGTTGGATTAATTATGGTAACATATCAATCGAAGCTTAGGGCCTTCTTTGCAGGCTTCAACTTCTGTCAATAGGTCACCCAATCAAATAATAAATACAATGATATTTAAAATGGTTTTATGTAAGAAAGACCTCTATTGATAAGAGATATAGTGCTTCAACATCCTTCCATTCACAGGTCCACCATGCATTTCTTTTCCATCTGGGTGTTTGAGAAAAAATGCATTATGTCCTCTGAAAGCATCAATGACATAAGGTCTAGTCCATAGATTGTCAAACTATCCATGCTTTCCTTTGTCCTTTCTTATGGAATCCCATTTTAAAACTCTATCACCCAAGTTGAAATCATCTACTTTAGTTCTTCTATCAAAAATCTTTTTTATATTGTCCTGGATGACTTGAGTTTTATGGTATACGTCTTCCCTGGATTGCTGCAATTGAATAGTATGATTAATCCTCCTATGGATGTCATTGGGCTCAACCTACAATTCCTGAATTATCTTTATAACTGGAACTCCTAAAAAAGATGGAAAAAAAACATCCATCCCATAAACCAATTGGTATCTGGACATGCCAATTGATTTCTTTATTGTGAGTCTATCAGCCCAAAGTGCATTTATTAACTTGTTGTGCCATGACTTTTTGTTATCCTCTAGCAGATTTTTAATAATGTTGACTAGACTTTTATTTGAGGATTCAACCAACCTGTTACCCTGTGGGTAATAAGCAGTTGAATGTTCCAAATTAATATGACACTTGTTGCAGAAATCTATAATTTTCTTGGATTTAAAAGCTACATCATTATCTATAATGAGATTGTTGGGACATGCAATTCTAGACAAGATATTGGTTTAACAATGTAAACTTTGAAACGGGAACTATAAACTCAAAACGGGAACTCTGGCCAAAAAACCTCGAAAAAACATCAAAAATAGTGTTAAAAACGAAAAGTGTTGATGCTGGAATAACACCTTTTTTTTCATGGGTAAATTTTCAACATGTTTTAAAAATGGCGGTGAAAACCAAATTTTTGCGCAAAAATTGTCCAAAAAACACCCTCAAAATGAAAAGTGTTGATGTTGGGAAAACAATTTTTTTTTTTTTTTTTTTCGAAATAATGGCATAAAATATTTTATCATGACCTCAAAAAACATTAAAATTTAAAAGAAATAATGAAAACATAAAAAAAAAAATTTAAACAATGAAAAAACACAAAACAAAACAAAAAAAAAGTTTAAAAAAAATAACAAAACATAAATTACAATATATACTAAAAACAAAACATAAAATAAAAATAAAAAACGAAAAAAAAAAAAAAATCAATCATAAAAATGTAAAAAAAAAAAACAAAATTAATGATAAAAATTAAAAAATGAAAAAAAATAAATAAACATTATAAACAAATAAATAGTAAAAAAAATGGAAAAAAGAAAAAGAAAAATCTTCTGAACCATAAAAAATAATTGGCAAAAAGAAAAAAAACAAAAACATGGAAAAGAAAAAATAACATTTAAAATAAACTAAAAATTAAGTTAGTAAAAATAGAAAAATAAGATTAAAAAATTAAGAAAAAATTAAAAACAAACTAGATTTAAAAAAAAGAAAAGAAAATTAACAAAAAAAAAATTAAAAACTACTAAAATTAAGATTAAAATGTTGATTACTTAAAAAACAAATATAAAAATATATATAAAAAAGAGAAAAATGAAAAATAAAAAATGTTAAAAAAAATTATGTCATAAACCATAAAAGAATTTGGGGAAAAAATAAAATAAAAAATATAAATATAAAATTAAGTAAAAAATAGAGAAATTGAAAAAAAAAAAATATTAGCAAAAACTAGGAAAAAAAATAAAAGCAAGCTAAGTTAAAAAAAAAAAAAAAAAATTACAAAAAAAATTTAAAAAACTAGTAAAATTAATATTAAAAAAAAAAACAAAAAATAACTCAAATTAAAAAAAAAAAAAAAAAAAAAACCCAAAAAAATATGAAAATTATTTTAAAAAAGAAAAACCTAAAAAATATTAAAATATAAAAAATCCAAAAAAATTTTAACATTTAAATTTTTTTAAACAATTTATTATTATTATTATTATTATTATTATTATTAACTTTTTTTAAAACAAATTCTTTTTCTTATTGAAAAGAAAAAAAAAAATCACTAAAAAATTTTTAAACTTTTTTTACATAAATTAAATTTTAAAATTTTTTAAAAAATTGTCTTAAAAAAAATTAATTTTTTATTTTTTATTATATATATATATATATATATATATATATATATATATATATATATATTTATGGGTTTTTTTAAAAACAATTTTTTTTTTAAATATGTATTATATTAAATTTTTGTTTTAAAACATTTTATTTTAATTATAAATTTTAAAATATGTAATTATTATTTAAAAAAAAATTATACTTTTAAAATTTTTTAATTTAAAATCTTAAAATATATAATTATTATTTTTGAAAAAATTAAACATCGGAAATTTTTTAATTTTCAATTTAAAAATTTATATTTATTGTTAAAAAAAAAATGTGTTTTGGCCGCTTGTGGTGGCGCGGCGGCGGGCAGTGGGTCCTACGTGCAAGCCCTCCGGGGGGCGGCCGTCCGATTCAGGAATTGGATGACCGCCCATGGTGGCGCGGCGGAGGGGCCTGCGCGCAAGGCCTCCGCCCACCGCTGTGCCACCACGGGTCCCCCGGCCGCCCGTGGTGGCACGACGACGAGTCGAGGGTCCTGCGCGTAGGCCCTCCGCCCGCTGCCGCGCCACAATGGGTGGCCAGGGGCAGGCAAAACACATTTTTTATTTTATTTTTCTTTTAATAATAAATATAAATTTTTAAATTGAAAATTAAAAAATTTCCCCTGTTTAATTTCTTTTAAAATAATAATTATATATTTTAAAATTTTACATTAAAAATTTTTAAATGTATAAATTTTTTTTAAATAATAATTATATATTTTAAAATTTATCGTTAAAAATAAAATGTTTTAAAAAAACCATAAAAAGAATTTTACATTTTAAATTTTAAATTTTTTTAATAATTTTTTAAAAATTTTTAAATTTAAAATTTAAAATTTTAATTAGTTTAAAAAAAATAAAAAAAAAAATTAATAAAAAATGAATTTTTTTTTAAATAAGGAAAAAAAATTGTTTTAAAAAAAAGGTTAATAATAATTTTTTTTAATAAAAAAAAAAATTGTTTAAAAAAAAAATTTAATATTAAAATTTTTTTGGTTTTTTTTCTAAATAATTTTCCTATTTTTTTGGGTTTTTTTTTTTTATAATTTGAGTTAATTTTTTTTTTTTTAATATTAATTTTACTAGTTTTTAATTTTTTTTGGTTAATTTTTTTATTTTTTATGTTTAAATAGCTTGTTTTTATTTTTTTATTTTCCTAGTTTTTGCTTATGTTTTTTTTTTATTTCTCTATTTTTTACTTAATTTTATATTTATATATTTTTTATTTTTTTTATTTTTATTTTTTTCCAAATTCTTTTATGGTTTATGAGATAATTTTTTTTAACATTTTTTATTTTTCATTTTTGTCTTTTTTATATATATTTTTATATATGTTTTTTAGAGACAATTATTTCATGTGGATTGAAAATTTAATTAATGATATATAAATATGTAGAATATCAAAAATGTAAAATATAAACCTTCTATAAATATGTAAAACAATAAAAACCTCACTACAAAAAAAATAAAAATAAAAACAAGAAAATATGAAGAATAAGACCACTTCCAAAGTTATTAAATTTACAAAATAATTATTTACATTTTATACATTATAAAATTAAAAGTAAAAACAAAAAGCCTCTTAAAAAAAGGGCATGGTGTAGAATTACCACTTTTTTAAATCAACATCAAAATCACTACCATTCTAAAACGCAATGTACATAAAAACATTTATAGTGCCAAAAACTATGCTCTAAATAAAACATGTGTGTTCTGCATCACCACTTTTCAAAATCGGGTCACTCTTTTGCTATCTCTACAGAACGGGTAGCAGTATCAGTTCCCGTTTCAAAGTTTACATTGTTGTTTCTAGAAATTTGATAATAGCAGCATCAATAGCCAATCTGGAAGGTGTGGCCTCGATCTATTTAGTGAAGTAATCAGTAGCTATGAGGATCCATTTGTGTTGGGAAGAGGATGATGGGTGGATTTCTATAATGAAATCCAATCCCCATTTTTGGAAAGGTCTTTTAATAGATATGGATTTTAAAGGCAGATGCAATAGCTTTCTTTTCCCCTCAAATATTTGGCATTTGTGGCAAGAGGTTACTTTCTTATGAACATCAGGGAAAAGAGTAGGCCATTAGAAACCAACTCTAAGGATCTTGTTAGCATTGGTTTTCCAGTATAGATGTCCACCACAATCAACTTCATGGAATTCCTGCATGGTTCTTTCTGCATCATCTTTCCAATATAAAACATTATCTATGATGCAAAATTTCACTGCTTTTAATTTTAGAAATCCAGCCTTTGTCTTAGTTAGACCAGGAGGAGCTTTTAAATTGAATAGAGAAAAAATGAGGTCTACATACCAGGTGAGGTTATAAAATCCTCATCTAACTATGGAGTCGCCTGTTCCTCTTGATCATCCAATGCAGCTACAAAGTTGATATCCAATGCAGTAAAGTTAGACTAAGCCATCAATTTGGCTAGTCCTTGTCCTTTGATAATCTTGGTGGGCTTGATTTCTATGTCATAGTTAAGAATGATGGCAATCCATTTGCCTCTTTTACCATCTGGTCCATTTTGGGTTAAAATATCCTTGACCACAACATTTGGTACATAAGAAATTATGTGAGAATGGAGGATATACACCCTGAAATATTTGATTTCTTTTATTAATGCAAAGGATTGTTTTTCCATTATGTTATATTTTAATGCATCATCCCTTAAAGCCTTGTTGAAGAAGGCAATGGGATGTTCAAAACCATCATTGTTTTTCTATAAAGAACAACTGCAACAATGTGTTCAGATGCAAATGAAAAGATAATAAAATATTTGGTGAAATCTGGACTGATTAGGACTGGTGCTTTTGTCAATGCTTGTTTAACTTGATCAAATGATTGCCTAGCCTCAATGTTCCATCTTATTTCTAAATCTCTTTTCAGCGTATTTGTTGTGTTTCTGAGGAGTTATGCAAGGTTGGGGATGAATCTCCCCAAGAAGTTTATTTTGCCAATAAATGACTGGAGTTCCTTGATATTTCTAGGATGGTTGATTTTCAAAATGGCTTCAATCCTTTTGGGATCATTTTTAATACCTTCCTTAGGAATGATATGATCAAGAATTTTTCCCTCTTCAAGGCCAAAAAGTGTTTTCTTAGGATTTAGTGAAATTCCAAACCTTCTGCATTTCTCAAATACTCTTCTCAGATGTAACAAATGTTCTTCATGAGCCTTGGAATAAACAATAATGTCATCTAGATAGATCACAATAAACCCGTCAATTTCATCAGCAAAGGCAATATCCGTTGCTCTTTGAAATGTGGCCCCAACATTCATCTTCACATACATGAAGGTACCCCATGGAGTAGTGAACGATGTTTTATCTTGATCATCAGGGTGAACTAAAACCTTAGTATAGCCTAAGAAACCATCTAATAAAGAAATCCTAGAAGATCTAACTACTTTCTATAAGATGTGGTCCATTTTTGGTAAAGGGTAGTTTTCCTTTAGGGGAACTTTATTAAGGTTTCTAGAATCTATGAATAATCTGATATCACCTATTTTCTTCCTATATTGGAAACCCATTTAGAGTACCTAAGAGGGACTATGATTTCAGAATCATACATTCTTTTAATTTCTTTCTCAACTAGAGGCATCAATACTGGATTTATTCTTCGAAGTTTTTGTTTAAATGGTTTCTGATCCTCTTTAATTGGAATTTTATGTTGTATAATATTAGTATCATAAGTTTTTAGATCTTCATAGTTCCAAGAAAAAACATCGTTGAATTCTTTGAATAGAGCAATGTATTTATGTTTTTCGGCAGTTGGCAATGATTTGGACAATTTTATCATTTTAGGATCTTTTTCACTACCTATGTTGCACTCTTCTACTGCTGCCCCTGTGGGCTCAATCTTAGGCTTCTTAGCCACATCATTAAAATCAAATAATTCTTCTAGTGGAACTAAAACTATAGGTAAAACGTTATCCTTTAACTGAAGTGTTTGAAACTCCTCTTTCTCTGGATCTATCTTAAACAATTCTACTTTATTTACAACTTTATTTATATGTATATTTACATCTAAGTTATCTAGCTGCTTTTCTACACCAGAATGCACAACTATTTAATTTTCTAACTCACACTCTAAGTCTATACTATCTTCATCATATTCATCCTTAGACTGCAAAAATCTTTCAATTTGTTTATCATTGCCAAACACTTTCCAATACCTCATATTGTCTGGTACAGCTGGTCGATGTTTCGCTTCCACTGTATATTGTTGATTAGGGTAAGGCATTTTACAGGAGCTGGCTGAAAACGCTAGACTATTTGCAAGGAAATTTTGATTTCTAGGAATTGCGGAAAGGTCATATTAGACAAAACTCTCTATAAAATCGAGCACAAAATTTCTGTGTGCTCTCAATCTAGGGTGCTTGGCCGAATACTCTCCTTTAATTTGTTTTATAATTAACTCAAAATCACCCTGAATGAAGATTCTCTTGGCAACCAATACTTTCAACAAATGCAATCCTATTATAAGTGCTTCATACTCAGCTATATTATTTGTACACTGAAAATTCAGTTTATATGAATGACCTTCAGCATAATTGTTTCATGTGTTTGCAACCCACATTCTTGCTCCAGAACCATATTTTATTCAAGAGCCATCAAAGATCATGCTCCAAAGAGGCTCATGAAGAATGTTTTGTTCTACTACTTGTGTTTGGTTTCCATCTATTTTAGAAATATCAATTTCTGCTTTGGTAACCTGAGTGTTGATGTCTCCATCATTATAAAGAATGAAAGAGTCTAAATCTGCGTGGACATAGTAAAGAGGGTAGTTGTGAGGCTTATCTTGACTACTCACCATGAATTTCATAGAAGTTTCCATATATAATATTCTTTGCTAGCCAAACACTGGTATGGTGGCAAAGGTAATATCCATTTGTAGGGTCCCTTGTAACTTTGCTCCCCATAAGCATGACAACAACATGTCATACTTAGGGGTATATCTGCAACCACTATGCCCATTCCTAGACTTTTGACCAGGATTTGAGCTAAAGTAACACACAGGTCTTTCATGAGACCTAGACACCTTACTTTGTTGGAATCAAAGGAATATAAATCTTTATAAGGTCTGGTAATATCAAGTCATAGTTTTTCCATAACAGCTTTAGGCACTAAATTGTGGGAAGAACCTAAATCTAACATAGCATTATGGAGGATCTTGTCATGAATATTTAGGCTAACATAGAAGGGAGGAACACCCCCTTCCTGTGGTTTTCCCTTAAATTCTGGACCAAATAAGACTTTAGGCTGGTCATCATTCAAATTAACAGAGTTTGTGTTTTCCCCTATGTTTAGAGCTTTCATCACCTAAGGTCTGTACATATTTTTGTTCATTAACTCTGTTAGGGGAATATGAATTTCTATTTTTGCTAATTCATTCTCAATGTTGAACGATGCTTAAATCTTAATCAGGTTGGGAAAATCAGATTGATCAGTAAGTTCTTTTGATATAGATTCTTTTCGTTGACTTATGGTTGGGATATCAGTTTGAGTAGTTCTAGAAACACTACCAACTATCTTTATGGAAGAAATTTCTATTGTCTTTTTTCCAGAATTATCAACAATTTTCTTAGGAGAATTGTCTATGGTTTTCCTAGCATCAGTGTCAGAGGATTTCTTCGTAGGTTTCTCAAAGTTCTTACTATTGGGAGTGTCAGAAGTATTTTTACTCTTAAGGTTATATTTCCTATGGACTTCTTAGTGGCATTCTCAAAACCTTGTTTATATTCATCTCATTCCTCAAAGTCAAGTTCGGTTTGAGTTAGGAGGAAAAGTTATTGCTCCTCTTGAGTGAGAAAAATAGTTTCATCATCATTTATTCAAATCATATTTATTTGACTATCATCTCAATATTCAATTATATTACCCTCATCATTAGTATAGTTTTCCTAAAAAGCAGGTCGGACTTGCAGGTCTGGACCCTTTTATTCTCGTTGTTTGATATGGGAGACATTTCTCCTAAACTTTGGGTTCCAATTGGTTAGACATATACATGGAAAACACAAAGTGTAAATTATAAACATGAGTGTGTATCTATTATTGACAAGAATATACATTTATAGTACATTCATATGACCTTTGGTTTCGTATTCCAAGGTCTCTTGGACTTCCGTAGACTATTCAACTTCCACACCAACCCTTAGAGGATTAGGTGTCCAACTTTCCCACCCTTAATTCGAAGGGGTATGTATGAGTCCAAGAAGAAAGTTGTAATACAAAATGTGCAAAAATGCATGGAAGCACTAGGCCGAATGTGCTCTCTCAAATGTTGGTATAAGGAAGGTGGTTTAAGGATGACCACCAACATTGGAACGCTTAGTGCAGTTCCCAGAACTCTTCCAAGTCTAGCATGAAGCTCAGGTCTTCTGCTAGAGTAAGTGTTCCTGATGTTTTGAAGAGGGAAACCTTCAACCATGAAAGGGAGGTCTCACCCCACATAAAAGGGAGAACCTCAACCTGAAAAGCGAGGTCTCAACTCGTGATGGTTTAAGGATGATGAACAACTCTGGAATGCTTAATGCAATTCTTGGAACTCTTCCAAAACTGGCAAGAAGCTGAAGTCTTCTGCTAGAGGAAGTGTCCCCAATTCTTTGAATAGGTATCACTGACTGAAGGCATGCTCAGGGGCATATTTTTCTCTAGCTACAACTCTGAATCTAGTATGGCAGGTTGTGGCTCAGGCTCGCTTGATGTCACTTTGAAGCTTGTAGATGACCATCATTTCCTCCCCTGTCAGATACAAGGTAAGATGATGGAGAAAAATCAACAGCAATATTGTTCAATACTCTAGAACAAGTTCTGACATATCACTGAAATATCTTCTTAGCTGTTGATGCCCATTACCAAGAAGCTATCCATCCAAGATGAATCTTTTTTCTTGCAGGAGGTTTGTTTTTGAAGCATCTGTTTGAAGAATGATTGGTTTTATGACAGTGCTTACATGGGTGAAGATCAAAACAATGATCTTTCTTATGGCTAAATCGGTCACAATGTTGGCATTTCACAATCTGTTGTTGTTGCTGTGGAAGAGGAGCATAATCTGGAACAGCTGAAGGTGAACTCTCATGAAGGAATCCAACAATCTGAAACTGGATGGGCTTTGAGTAATCTGGAATATGAAAGGACATGTCCTTGTCATATCCAAGACCAATTTTGTGCTTGTTGTGGACAAGCTCTTCCCAAGGTCTGATGATGGGCTTGTGAAGTGCAAGCTGAATTTCTGCATCTTTCTACACATCTGCTCCTGAAATGGGTACTGCATCTGCCATTTCTTGTTGCTGATGGGAATCTGTCTCTATGTTATTGATTTGATCACTTGTTGGATGTTGATGGGTGTCATGATGCTTATGTTGTTGTAACTCATCTCGCTGGAATTTAGATTCAAGTTGCAGAAACTCGATCATTTCCTCTGCATCTTGTAAACATATTTGAATATTAAAAAGTGTGTCCTTATTTATTTTTACTGTATCATGATCAGTGGACTGTATCAGAGTTATTAGGAACTCTAATACCTCAGTAATTTTGGACATTGTCTCAACAAAAATAAAGGCCTCAAAGGATTTGAACAGTTGGGTCGAATTCCTTCCTTACTATTTCAACTTTCAAAAAAACAATGGCATATAAAATCAACACACCATTTACAATCCATGGGCTGTTTCAACTCACCTGTAACATTTAACACGAGAGAGAGGACAACTTCTTGTTGTTCATGCTAGCTGCCCTACCACAAACATGCCCAAATGCCTTTGCAGCTCGTTCCTTTATACTATTGTCTTCTTAACAATGATTTTTCCTTGAATTCAATAGTGTTGTAATAATTCTAAGAAGAGGAAGATATTAAAATAAAACACAGAATGCCTCACCCCTCAAAAAACCTCAAATCTGAATCTCAAATCTACAAATTGGTAATTGATAGATCTAAATGAATATCGAATTTGAACCTTTAGATGCTACAACCAAATGGATTGTCGTTCACAGGCACAGTGTGAGCCACCACACACTCTTCACACAAATTAATTATTAGTTACTGTACAGGAATTGAGATCAGGATAGAGAGAATGAGGGAAAGCATACCCAACGGAGGAGGTGTCGATACCAGTTGTTTGATAAAAGTGTGGGGATTCATTCACTCAAATTGTTTTGAATCTCCATCTCAATTCTTTCACTATGTTTTCTATTTCAAACATTTCATTTTATATTCTTCCAAAAAACAAGAATGAGCTTATCACACATATCAATTTCCTTCTTAAAAGGACTCCAAACCCATCCCACACATTCAATGCCAATTGCAGTGCAATCCTCACTCCACAAATTCCTCCCAGAATTTCAATCCTAATGGCAATGAAGAGAAACACATAAAAAATTGTGTAACACAAACAGGCTTCAAGAGGTAGTGGAAACCTTCAAGAATATGCCTCTTTCAGCTAAATCCACTGTCTCTCTCTTCACCTGCCGTTCTTTTTTTAGTTGAGGAGCCTCATTCGAGGACATGAACACCAGATAGCCAAGGGTCACGTATAAAAATTGAATTTTGATTGCCCAGGGGAGCAGGAAACTTATATTCGCAATTGGCTGGAATAGAGAACTGGCTTCAAATCCAATTTCAAGTTGTATTTTTATCCTGGCAAGTTTTCTAAATAATGACAGAGTATAATAGCTATCGGTGACGCTTCACAATTTATTCCGGACAAGGAAAAGGTGTGGTCAAGTGATTGAGATAGACCCTTTTCCAGGGAGCAATTACTACTTTTACACTGTTTTCCAAATCAAGCAGAAGCTCATCGTGACCTATTGTTAAAAATTCAGAATTGGAACACCCAAGATGCAACAAATTTCCAACCCACTTGATTGATTTTTAAGCCACAACAGAGGTCCAGAATCTGTGCCAGTCTTCACAGCTGTACCAAGTCATGAGGCTTCTCCATGGCCTCTTTCAATATATTCTCTACCCATATATTCTTATCATCTATCTCCTCGTCTCTTCTAAACCAAGAACTCAGTGGCGTCTCATTTCACAACGCTCTGGTTGCATGGGTAGCCATTTGAGCCTTCTTTCTGAAATCAAATTTAAATTGCACAAGGGGTCTCTCATCAGACAACACCTAAATCCTACATCGATTCTTCATCTATCTGTAGATCTCTTCAACCTAATCAAGCCCATGCTTGATGGCATCAATGGTTGGAGCAAAGACCTCCAAGACAGAAGGGAGTTTAACCGTCAGTCGGGCGAGCACAGAATGGGTTATGAATTATCCTTTATGAAATTGAACCTGGCGTTCAAGCCTTCAATTTCTCCTGACAGGTAGTGGTCTCGATGCCTAAAGGATTCCAAAAATGGTGAAAAGAATCAGAGATTTCTGATGCACCCGGTGAGAAATCTCATGGCGATCCCAGATTTGAAAAAATTGTCAAAATCATGATAATGACCATAATCATGTTTTTTTATTTTAGTTTCGTTCATCCGTTTGCTTCAGGTTTATGCCGAAAGAATTTGAAGAGAGGATGTTGTATTTTTCAGAGTGGCAAGATCATCGAATGTAGGACTGGATCCTCAGATAATAGGGATTCTACCCACATTTCCCTATAGGTCTCATAATTTCGGCATCTCAGAGTGGCGGATATGCAGTTGCATGATAGTGGTGCAACATGGGAATAATTATATGCATTAGGTTTTCAGTGTGATTTAGACTACACCATCCAAAAATAGGTAGTGCATAGGTCTATTCACTGCAGGAGTGGGAAAGAAAAGATGGCAGAGTGCTCAGGAGCGTCAGGTATGCATGGAATGTTACTAGTGAAACAACCAACATTAGAGGAATCTATGGAGCATTAGGGTAGAATTGTTTGACTAGAAGTTACAGACCTCATAGGAATGGCGGAAGTAATGTTTCTGACCACTGCATAGACAAGGATGTCAGGGAAAGTTTTGTGAGGCCACATAGTTTAGTTGAGAGAGTTCTAACATCTCAGTAATAAGCGCAGAAAATTCAGGCTCTGATTGCATATCTGAATGGAAGAATAGACAGACAGCGAATTAACTTATGGGAAGTGAGCAGAAATGACATAACTAAAAATAGTGGCTCATATTTGGGCAGGAAATTCAGCTAGAATATACCTTAGAAGTGCAGGACTGAAATGCACAGAAAAGACCACAAAATTAGTGGCAGATTTGAGCAAGGCCAGAATTGGTCGGCTTTGATACCATGTTAGACGCATACATGGCAAACACAAAGTGTAAATGATAAACATGAGTGTGTATCTATTATTGACAAGAATATACATTTATAGTACATCATATGACCTTTGGTGTCATATTCCAAGGTCTCTTGGACTTCCTTAGACTATTCAGCTTCCACACCAACCCTTAGAGGATTAGGTGTCCAACACTATTTTGAGGAGTAGTTTGATTTTCTCTCATTTGAGCTTGATAATTTATGTTTACTCTTTGCATCATATTTTCCACTACCCTCACTAGATTATCAATTTTCTGATCAGAGATAGAAGTGGAAGACTCTTCTTTGATGGTAACTCGACGTTCAGATTTTACTTTGGCCTTTTTGGCTAAGATGTTAGCTTCAACTTTTATAGCATTGGCTTGCATTTCTTCTAAAGTGGTAGGGTCTCTCTCTCTTTCTCTCTAAGTTGATACTCCATGTCTACATCAAAAACCATCAGGAAAATCAATCAAATATAGGCCAGGGGAGGGTTTGATGTCTGTAGGAATTGCATTGTAAATAGTGTTAAACCGTTCATAGTATTCCTCCACAATTTTGTTGGGTTTCCTTTCAAGTCTTTTGTATTCATTTAGCAGTTGAAAAGGATTTTTCTTGATTTCCCATCTAGCTAAGAAAATTTGATGGAATGCATCAAGGTTCGCTATACTTCCTATAGGTAAACTCATAAACCATTTTTTGACATCACCTCCTAAACTTTGAGCAAACAATCTCATATTTACATCAGCCTCATCTACTTCCTAAAGGTCAAAAACATAATTCATTCTATCTACATGTTGATGAGCAGTATGAGAACTAGTGTTATCAAATGTTAGAATCTTTGATGGATATTATGCAAGCATAGAATTTAGCCGGCCTGGTAACACTAAAGGTTCATACCTAGCTACCATAGTTGGTTTGTGAATTTGATTGGAAGATGAACCTGTGGGAGGTGTAGTTGTAATAACTATAGGGATAGTATGAACAACAATTTGAGTTGGGATAGTATGAACAATGGTATGAGTTGTTATAGGTGAAAACGTAGAGACTATAGAATGAGTAGGACTAGGGGGATGTAAATTAACAGACTGGGAAGACTCAATGGACAAAGAAGTTGTTGAAATTGTTAATGTTGAAAATTCAACAGATTGTTGAATATAAGTTTCTTTAATGGCTTGGTCCAAAACCGAGACTAGAACCTATAATTTATCAAATTTTTGTAGGTATTCTAGATCAAGATCTAATTCAGGGGGCTGAGTTTGGGGTATATATGGTTGCATATAGCTTCATCAATGACAGTCTGATCTACAAAGTTGTCTGATTTTGTCCTAAACAAAGTATGCTTGAATGGCAAATCAAACTCTATGTCTTGAATAGTTTCAAAATTCTTAGGAAGAGAGTTAAACCTAGACAAATGACTATTCATAGGAAGAGAGTTGAAAATAGACAAAGGACTATTACTACCCTGGTTCTCTATAAGGCTTCTCTTTCTCACTAATTTCTCTGGATTATCTAAAATTCAGCAGGATTGGGACCTAGGTGTGCTCTAGCGAAAATTCTTCAAGGAGCCAGATATAATGAAAACTTATCACACAACTAATAGAATTAAAATTAATAAAAATTACAACCTCATATCGTGTATTCCAGTGTCATATAAGAGTTTTGATTTATTGAAATACTAATTGACTACCTGGGAATAATTATTTTCAATTTAAAGAGTATTCTTCCCCAGTATGGTCGCCACTGTGTTTTCATTCTGTATTTTTGAGGTTGAGAGAGTAAGCACATAGGACATCATCAAAACCACTTTGGAAGCTGGGATCTAGCCCTCCCAGCTTCAGAGAGGGATCTCCCTGTAAAACTTAGCTATGTTTGATGTGAATTTTAGGCTAGTTATTACTGTACTGATTGTTTTTTATTGGATTGTTTACTTGATTAAATTGTTATAATTCCATTGGGCTATGGAGTCTAAAGATTAACTGGATTTGAATCAAATTTTGAAGGAGTTTCACAAGGAAAGCTAGGTTTCACTAGTTGGATCTTTCATAATTTTAAATGGATTTTGAAATAGAAGAAATGTAAGATTCAGTAGAAACTGAGCAATGAAGAATTCCTTAATTTGACCTCAGAAGAAAACATATAAATTACTAACAGCCAGAATATGGTGTTCTATATAACATATCCTATTCATCACAGTTTTTGTTATGTAAAATAGCTTTTCAGAAATGACACAGAAAGAATACAATGATTAAACACATAAACATGAGAAAAAATCACCAATTCGTACACCACATGAATTCTGTGAATAATTTCCTTGTATTATTGATGCTTATCCTCCAACCAACAGTAAAGTTCCAATGACTATGTTTCACTGATCCTGTAATCCCTATCAGATAATGGAATATGGTCTAAGTCTATAGATGGAGGGATTAATAGATTAACAGGGTTCTCCTGGTTCTTTCTCTTTAGAGGCATAATTAGATCAATCGATATCAATGGTGATGGAAGGAAAAGCTTACCAGGAACAATTTCAGGTTGTGAGCCATCAGGGGAGGGGAGACAAAACGCTGATAATTTGAACGGCTTCAGAAAACCTTTTGAAATTGGGTTGTTTAGCAGGAAACCTGTGAATTATAGAAAATAAATGAGCGCAAGGGACAATGAAAACAGTTCAGGGTTTTTTTTTTTTAAAGGGTGAGTGACAGGTTTTGTTGGAGGGTGGCGTGGACTGTTGAAGGTTGAAAAATTGCCTGGGAGGGAAAATTAAATATTCAATGGTAATTTTTCTGGGAAAGCATTTAATTGGGAAACGGCTAGAATACGTGGCATGAGAGGAGTGGCGGAGGTGTCGGGTAGGGACACGGTAAAGGACGAGGGAGAAAATGGTTTTCAGAGGGGGTCGTAGGCGGTAAGTGGTATCGGTTGGGGGGTGTGAAATGCGGAGAGGAAGCCATGTAATGATGGGCCCCAACAGAGAAATACCACCTTTTCTGATGCCCCCCTAGGCAGTAAAGTTAGGCTGGAGAGGGGGGGCCAAAAACAAATGAGTGTTGTCGATCCAAAAGAGTGGATAATCTTGATGCTTTGACTATGGCCCTTTTTAACCATAAACAACAAAACAAATTTTTGTCCTTATGCGCCTTTGATATTTTCTTTTCAAACTTGGGATAACACTTGGGATGAAAAACATGTCATGAAAATACATTATCCTATTGTGCCTTTTTCCTTTTACAATGTCACTGAGACTTAGGGTAAAAGGGCACATAAATACATTCATAAAACCAAACTATTTATGCCTACCCTTTACTAAGCTAACATTTTTATTTTTCTAAAGGGGTGCATTTAGACTAACAAACCCATAATTATTTTCTTTTATAGAAAATCAAAAACTACTTAAATCCTATCACTTATTTCTCCTATTGATTCAGATTAAACAGTTGAACCAATGCCATTTTCTACCTAACTACTGATTTACCAAGATTAAATTGTTTCGCAAATCTTTATTCTCTAGTCTAATTTACATAAATTCAAAACATGTTTAACAATGATTATATTGTATGATTAAATAAATAACTAGTAATTGTGGCATTTTAAACAAAGTTGCACACAACCTTTATTTATCAATCATGAAGAAAACTATCTATTAGTATTGGCATTTAAATTTTCAACACTTTCAGTATTATTTTCTTTTTGTTTTTCTTGTTTTTGATGGGGTTCTATCTTTTATTGTTTTTTCAATGTTTTATGTTTATACCCTCTTTTCATTTTTTCTTCTATTTTTCTTTTGGAAATCATTTTTAGATTGATAATTATTTACAATATGAGATTTCTGAGATAAAATACTCAATCACCTTGAGTTCCTATAAATTATACGACCCTAACAGGACCAATATGTGTCAGAGTTTACCAATTTTTTTCATACCCTTCGCATGAAGTTGGGCATCAAGGATTTTGAGAAACATTTGGTACTCAAGTACCACAACTGCCTATATAGGTACATCCAGGACTCTTGTACATCTCCTCACTCGACACAGCGTATCGATACGCCATCAAGATCGAGAAAAAGTTAAAACAAAAGAAGCGAGACTTTGGATCTTCGAATCCAAAGAAAGGGAAAGGTACCCTCAAACCACTAAACAAAGGACAAATCCAAGGCAGAGTGGCCCAAGACAACCCACCAAAGTGGCAAGCAAAGAACAACACCCCGAAGCCGAAGAAGGACATAGAAAGTGGTGTGAATTCCATAAGAGCTCCACTCACAACACAAGTGAGTGTCGGGCGAAGCAGTCACTGGTGGTCGAGTTAAAGGCTTTGGAATCATATGCATGTTCCAAATTTCACTCACAGCCTGACAAGGGGAATGAAAAGGGGAAGCAAATTATTGTTGCGGAGCCTAACACCATTGTTTCCACCACGAAGATCCAGAAGGAGGAACCCATAGATCGAGAGGGGGAGGAGTGCCTCTTCCACTCCCAGATGTGGGTAAAGGGTTCCCCACCATAGTTCATTGTCGACAATGGAATCCAAAAGAACCTCATTTTAGTAGAGGTCAGGAAGCGAACGGCTTACCGACCATAGTACACCCACAACCATACACCATCGGGTGGCTTTACCAAGGATGGGATCTTCGCATGAGCCAACGGTGTCGCCTTCCATACAACATCAAGCCCTTCACGGATGAATTATTATGTGGCATTTCTCCCCTTGATGTTTATGATGTATTATTAGGCCCACCATACTTGTGGAAGCGACATGTTGTGTATGATTCAAGGCCTTGCGTTTTTATTGTTACCTTGGGAAATATGTTTTACAGGATATCGGAGGTAGCACCACCTACCACCATCTCTTTGTTACTTCAAAACAATGCGGTAAGCTCATTTCCAAAACCAGGAAATTTGTTTTCTTAATGATACGCCCTCAGGGAAAGAAGAAGACGGTGGCCACAACCTCCAGACAGGGCCCCTCTGTATGACAACAACAAATGGACAATGTCATGGAGGAGTACGAGGACATATTCACCTCCCCCACAGGGGTGCCTCTGCACTGTCAAGTCAAGCACTCTATCGATCTAACCCTAGGTCCATCGTTTCCCAATGGACCAATCTATCGGTGCTCCGTTCTAGAGAATGATAAAATAAAGAGGTAGAATCAAGAGCTGTTGCAGAAAGGTCACATCTGGATGAGTTCATCACCCTATGGGAGCCCGATCGTGTTGGTACAAAAGAAGGATGGGACTTGGAGATTCTGTATTGACTATCGATCGTTGAACAAGATCATTGTCCATAATAGTTACTCGATCCCATGGATTGATGACCTTCTAGACCAACACAAGGGAGAAAAATATTTCAGCAAGAACGACTTGAACTCTAGATATTAGTAGGAACCAATCGAACCCTCCGATGTGTGGAAGACTGCCTTCAAAGCCAAGGAGGGCCTTTTTGAATGGTTGGTTATGCCTTTCGAAATGACGAATGCTCCTGTAACCTTCATGAGGCTCATGGGTGACATCTTGCAACCATTCACCAACTCATTTGTAGTGGTATACTTGGATGAGATCCTGATCTTCAGTCAAAGTTGGGAAGAGCACCTCCACCACATCCGACAAGTTCTCCAAACACTGCGACAACACAACTTGTCTGCCAATTTGGAGAAATGCACTTTTTTCATGACCCAGGTTAAGTATCTAGGTACATTATTGATGAATGGGGGGTGCATGTAGGTCCAATAAAAATCCATGTCATTCGAGCTTGGCCAATGCCAACCACTCTAACAGAGCTCTGCAACTTTCTGGGTCTTGCCAATTTCTACCGTAGGTTCGTGTTGGGGTTCTCTCATATCACTTGGCCCTTGAGTCAAGTCACCAAGGGAGGAGCGAAAGGAAAATTATTTTGGTCTAAATCTCAACAAAGGGCATTCGCAGTGGTGAAACATTGTCTCTGCTCTGCACTAGTGCTCACATTACCAGACTTGCAACAACCATTTGAGATCGAGACAGATGGCTCTAATTATGCTATTGGGGTAGTCCTTACTCAACAGGGGCATCTAGTGGCATATCACAATGAGACACTTTCAGACACAGTCCAAAAGTATCCCACTTATGACAAAGAGATTTATTCCATTATGCAGGCATACCAACAATGGGAGCATTACATTTTGGGGAAGGAAATGGTCATCCACACAGATCACCAACCCCTACAGTTTATACAGACACAAGGTAAGTTGCAGAATGATCACTATCAGAAGTGGTCCACATACCTACAACAGTTCCATTTGAATATCAAGTACAAGAAGGGAAGCACCAATAATGTTGTAGACTGCCTCAACCAACCACCAATCATGGCGTTAACCACTGTGCTCAACTCTTGTGGGCACGAGACTTCTGATTGGCCACTTCTCTACAAAAGTGACCCAGAATTCAGCCACACATACCAACCACTCTTAGAGGGGCAGAAAGTTCCATATTTTCACCTCCAGGATGCCCTGTTATGCCACCTGGGACACCTTTGTGTTCCTTCAAGTGAGCGTGCCAAGATGATTTAGGAAGCGCACTATAGTCGAGCCGTTGGGAATTTTGGGGTCAAGAAAATGGTGGTAGTACTACAGAAGTATTTCTATTGGCTAAATCTTCGACATGAAGTCGGGAAGTACATCAGATCCTACACTGCCTACATCATTTCCAAACCGCCCATTAAGAAGCAAGGCCTCTATACTCCGCTGCCTACCTCTAGTTGACCTTGGGAATCCATCTCCATGGATTCCATGTCGGGCCTTCCTTCTACTAAGCATGGCAACGACTTTGTTTTTGTTGTCGTCAACAGATTCTCAAAGATGGCCATTATGGCGGCTTGTAAGAAGAATATCACAACAGAAGTCACTACTAAACTCTTCTTTGAATGAGTGTAGGTACATTTTGGGATCCCACAGTCTATCATCTCAGATCAAGACAACAGTTTCCTCAGTACATTTTGGTCCAGTCTCTAGTCGATGTTGGACACCAAGCTCACTAAGTCCACAACTTTCCATCCCCAAACTAATGGTGAGACAAAGGTCATCGATAGGATGATCGTACACATTTTTCACATGTACAACTCAAAGAATCCACACACATGGGATGAGAGCCTCCCCTATGTATAGCATAGCTATAATCAGCTCTCCACAGCTCCACTGGCCACAACCCTTTTCAGGTGGGCTTGTGATTCCAGCCACTATGTCCCATTGATGTGGCCATACCATTTGAAGTTACTCAGGAAGATTCAGCTCATGTCCAAGCTGAAGCCGATAAGGTGAACAACTTCATTGAGCACATCCACCAATAGGTACACGAAATTCTAGAGAAATCAAATGCCAAGTACAAGCAGTGACATGATCAGCATCGGGCACCACACAAGTTTCAGGTGGGAGAAAACTTTTGGTTGCATTTGCAGAAGGAACACCTGACTGGAGCCTATAGGAAACTCAGACCACTCTGATATAGTCCTTACACCATTACCAAGGCTATGGGAGACAATTCATTTGAGCTCAAAATTCCCCCATTCCTTGGCCTACACCCAGTGTTCAATGTGGACCGCCTTCGACCATACTTCCCACCATTGCTAGACATATGAAACATTACAGAACAACTCACACCTACAGAGTTAAATCCAGATTGCATGGAACATGCCACAACTAATCGGATAATGACCACATGGGTCAGGAACACCCAACAACGAAGGATCCAACTATATCGAGTTGTCAAAGTAGATGAACTCCTTCACGAGGGAAAGTGGCTCAACAAGGACCAGTTCAATAGAAGTTTCCTCATCTCATGGAGGAACTCAATGCAATGGGGACCATTTATTCTTAAGGGCAGAGGAATGATCTAGGTAGATATTGGTATCCACCCGTCTATTCCACTTAGATCCCACCATTGTTTCTTTCAGTTTTTTAGTTTCCTTATCTATAACACAATTTACTATTTTTGGAAGTTTTTTGGGTCCTAAACTTTCAAAGCCGTTTTGAGGCCCTAAGCGATGATTTTTGGGAAACATGGGGCCAACATGGGTGGTTTGCATGTTAGCCATTTAAAGGTTGTTTTCCTCAGGCATATCTTTCTAACGAGGTATTGTGCACTTCAAACAGAGATCGTATTCCAAAGTTACGACCCCGGGAAGTTGATGTACAAGTTTATCGAAACGGGGCCCATAGTTTGGTGCTTCATCTCCTAGGGTTATATTTTTGGATGTTTATGGTTTTCCATTGTTTCTCAATAATAAATAAGCTTTTGAGCCTCATTGTAACATAGTTTAGGGGCAAGTAGCCGCCACATCTCTTTTCAGAGATAAACTACCATCACCTGAGCTAGTCTTATTTCCATTATGTTTGTAACCATATTTCAGTATTTGATATTAATGAAATGAAGTGTTATTTCTATTGCATCTCTGTATTTATTTTTATATATGTAATTTTTTGTGTTCCTATTTAAATCCAGATCAAGAGGCGTCTCGTAGAATAACCATGGGGATGTTGAAATCAGAGTGTGTTCCTTCTTCTGTAAAGACTCCTCCATTGTTTGTGGCACCTTAAATCTCTTTGTTAGATGATGAACCTAATGTAGAGTAGGAACCACACCTAAATGAAGAAGTTTCTATGTTATCAAAAGCACAAATTCCCCTTAGTGAAAATCCTATAAAGGAAATCTCTATGGCTAAGGAGGCAAAGTGTATAGTGAGTGACAAAGGGTCTATCCATGTGAAGGAGTTTGTGACCAAGAAAGGGAAATTTCCAAACCTGGTGCATGGAACTATTTCTATGGATGGCCCTGGTGCAAGTCACAAAGGTGAATTTTCTGAGGCTCATGGAGAGTTAGTGCCAATCAATTTTTTATTAGAAAGGGCCAAAGACGAAAGAAATATTAAGGTTGTGTAAGAAAAGGTCAAGGAGATTGAAGTCCTTGACCATTTTCTGAAATCCCAAAATTCCACCTTGAGAACCATAAATGAAGAACTATTGAAGGAACTAGAAGGATTGAAGGAGAAGACTAAGAAGTGGAAAATACACCCTTCCTACTTAAATATCAAGAAGAATATACTTAAAAGAAAATTGAAGGAGATTCAATCATCAGGTTTAGAGATTAATATTCAGATAAATAAATGACGGAGGAGATAGGAATCTTCAAATTTTGGCTTTTTGTAGCGAGTGACCATTTTGTTTGTGTGAGGAAACACAAATGAATTGGGCTAGGGGAGAATTCAAGACCAGAAATTGCCCTATTTTTGTCTCTATGTTACCGAATTTTGTTCACCCGTTTCACCAATTTTGAACCTTTACCAAGCACTTCCACATCCTTTTTGGTGCAATTATGAATATTTGTGCTCAATTTGTATTTTATTTAAAAGTGAGAAGGTAAATATATATTTTTAATCAAATTCCTTTGCTTATGTGTATTTTCCAAGGTTTATGATTGTTAATGAGTCACTAACAAGGGGTTATGCAATTCCTGTAATATTTATAGAGATCCTACATTGAGGGAATAAATGCGTAGGATACTTTGGTCGTTGATATGGAAAATTTTAGGGGCTAATATTCATAAGTGGGCTAATTTTCCATGATTTTTCCAAAAAAAAGATTTGCTAATTTCAATTTTTTATAAAAATTATTCGCCCAAATTTTACAATATAAAATTATTTTACCTTAAAAATCGCCAACATTATATAGAGAGTATATCTAAAATCATTATAAATTTGAATAAATTTACAAATACACCAATAAATGTTTTATAGTTTTCGTATTGGGGACTAGTGAGATTCGTCAATGTTTTAAAACTTCAAGATAATTTTCCATCCTTAAAATTTTCATTGGGACTCGTTGAAGTTCCATGAGGGCCAATGGTTAAATAGTATGGTATACATATGTCAGAGATCCTTTTGAAGTTATTTTGAAGTAAAAGTGTGCCTACCTGAACTATAGTTAGTCTCGAACAAAAGATAGATGAATTATTTTCTAAAGTTTCTCATGCACCAGATTTGTGATCCCTCTATTTAGATCGTGACCACACTAGACTTCTATTGATGGAAAATTGTTATGATCTTTCATTTCTTTTGTATTGTAGTGGATCAGCTTAGTTACAACCTAATATGTATTGTAATATCTATATAAACCAAGGTACAACCTAGTGCCTAGCTAGTGATATTACAATTTTGTCATGCTACTAGCTTAGTATTATGGCATCACTCCTTTTTTTTCAGTTGGATAAGAGACATCAGCTTCTGATGTAACAAAGAAAAAGTATTTTAATACAACATCTATAATTCCAAGTTCTATCCTTATTTCCTAGTGTATTTGATTAATATATTAGCTCTATGATTGAAGTTAATAATAGAGGGTGTGAGCTGGCTAGTTAGGGCCCGACAATACCATCTAATCACCTCTCTTGTTAATTTGTTTATTTGGGTGGTTTGTTGATCTGTCTTGTGATGTGCATTATTTTACATCCTGGTTTGTTAACTAGCGTGGTCTGTTTCTAGATCTAATGATCCTATGTGCATAATATTTATGCTTTGTCTCTTTGATATTTGCATAGCTCTTCAACTTACGCTTGTTTTATATTCAGATATAGATTTTTACAGTTATAAGTGTGATAATTATGTGTAAGGAACATTATATATTTTATCCTGTGAGTGAGAATCTTATGTTATATTACATTGTTTCATATGCTTTGAGGTGATTGGAACTGTGATACAAGTTTTTTGTTGGGTTTCACTAATGTTAATGATCTGTGGTGCTTTGATAAAGTAGTGATATAGAGATATCACAAAACAATATTTATATCTACAGCTCTTGAGTCACTATTTACACAATATTTGCATATCTACCAAACCCTACAATTCATTGTTATAGCATAGGTTAACAAATCTTTGAGATATTTGAAACCTTTTTTAAAGTTGTAACCAGGATTCAATATCATATAACGAGATTTCTATCTATTTTTCAATGAATTAATAGGTATGTTGAGATTTGAAGAGTATTGTGGCTTAACTTGCATCTATTGTACCTAAGACTTGTGACAAATAAAAACCCTAGTTTCAATAAATCAAAGTGTGACTTGGAACCACCATTTGAGTTGAGACTTAAATGAAAACCCTATGATATTATTTGATTCATTTTGTATTGATATGAAAAAAGTCTACATAATTAATTTGTGTGGTTATTTGATTCACCAAGCTTGCACAATTAATCATTGTTGTTGATTTGATTCATAGACTCAGTGTATTTAATCATTTGAAACAATTAAATACATTATAGAGTACTTTGCCTCTAGGATTATAGAGTACTTTGCCTCTGGTGTCTTCTTTGCATGAGCATTGGTAATATATAGTTTCCAACATTTATGCTTGATTGAAGTAGGTCATTTGTTGGAGTGTGTTTGCAAGTTTGAGAGAAGTTATTTTCTGTTGATGCATGTAGTGTATATTTTCAGTTAATGCACCTGGTGGAGTTAAAAATACCTTAGGCATATTTGATTCCATTCTTGAATTTATTTTGATTTTACACAAAGTTGAGTAGTGATAGAACAAGAGTGTAGGATTCTCAAATAGGGTTTCTTATTCATTTTGATTTGAGTGCTTTGCTTGGCATTAGAAGTGATTGGATTGTCTAAGGCTTTCATTCTTGAATTCCAAAGTTTGTCAACATAGTATTTATGGTTGGTTTTCTCAGTTACTCCATAGGTTAATGAACATATTTGCAGTTGATTGTCAATAAAGATTTGTTTCTAGTAAAATTCTAGAATGAAATGCAGAAACTAGACCAGGAGTTTGACAGTATTTCCAAGAACCTAGAAGGGTGTTGATTGACAAGTTAGAGTAGGGATTTTATTTGAAATTTATCGTGTTATTTCTTGGGTATTTCCAATGTTTCACCTCAAAGTCTACAAAACCTGGATTGAAAATTGATGAGGGTTTGTTGCCGCTTTTAAATACACCCTGAGCACGAGTGCTCCGTAAGACATAGAAAGCTTCCTAGAGATAGCCTCTGGGTTGATTATAGACCAGTGCCTAGGACATTTAAATAGAGGAGTGCATTGAAGATTATGAGTGGGGTTTCTATTGCACTCCAATTTTCACATAAGTAAAAATAGAATAAACGGGGCTTGGTTCAATAGTCTGTCATGCAGGTAAAATCAAGCCGATACATGGATCCAAACGCTCAGGGGGTAAATCAGGCCAACCTCAAAGAGAAATGTCTAGTTATAGTGGCTGAGACACAACAACAGGTAGATTTATATTGAAGTTGTAGTAAAGTGAAGAGGAAAAAAGGAAGGAAGGAATTCAACACAGAGGGTTGTAAACAGGACATAATCCTAAGCAGCAATGTTCTGGCCGAAGGGTGTAATTTGATGCATAGGGTTGTAAACAACACAGAATCCTACGAAAAAATGTTCCAACATAAATATGGAAGAGAGAAGAGGTGGAAAGATAGAAAGAGTGAAGTCCTTATTGTGGTTTCATACCAACTATAACATGGGTACCTATATCACCAAACAGAGTGAGGAAATCTGTGCATATATAGGTACTGCGGGTTAATCTAATAACACAAGTAAATCTATAATTACTACAAGTACTATAGGCTATTGAATAACACAAGTAAATTTGCAATATACACAGGTATTTTTCTCTATTTAGCAGCCAGGATAAATCCATGAACCAAGGAGAAACCCACAATCTCCTTACACTATTTCAAGGAAGGAAAAACGTATATGAAATGAGATTACAGAAGTATTATAGACATATTTGGGCACTACAACTCCAATCACATATGTCCATAAACCAAGGTCTTCTAAACCCCTAAAAGTGTTGTTTCAGACCCTAAAGGACCAAGGTCAACTGATTACATCATTTCCCAGAAGTTCTCCTTGAAAAAATGCTCAAAACTGATCAAAACTGGACCATACAGACTACTCCATGCTGAGGTTGTGATGCATCTCACTTGCTACACACAAAGGGTGTGATGCATACTGAAAATCCCTTCTATAGGGTGCGATGAGCGAGAGCAAACAAATGGCAGAAGTAGTTTTCTAGGTGGAAACTCAAATAATCTTCTAGAAACTACTCATATGACACTTGCCTCTCTGAATTCGCCCAGGGATGAGTAAGAGATCATGAAATCTCCAAGTGGAACCAAGAACTATCAGTGAAATGACACTAATCAAAATCCCAGAAGCTGACTCACTCTCCTACAAACATTTATATATGGATCCCTCATCCTAGAGATCCAGAGGCTGGAATTTTGTAATTTGTAAGGAATTGTTGTTGGTTTCTCTTTGAAGACATTGTATTGTTAGGTGATCTTGATTTTTATGAGGTGAAGAGGGTTTTCATGCTGGGAGGATGATGTTGGATCAGATAGCTTGGTTGTAAACCTCTCTTCTACTACTTACATCAATAAAGCTATTTGAGTTTTCCTCCATATACTTGTATATCTCTGAATCTTGTATTTATATATGCATTTGTATGGTTAATATACACTTGATCCTATATTGTTTATGGTTATAGATCTCTATGCTTTGATGGTATTTTGTTGCTTTGACTCTATAGGTGTTCTTTGAAGTGGGACAAGTGAGAAAGGAGTGGCGAAAGCTCTATCAAGGGAGAGAGGAAACAAGTAAGGAGACTAGCAAAATACTGAGGTGGGTACTCTCTGCTTCTCTCTCATCTATCTCTCATAAAGGAAAACACAAGTAACTTTGGTTTGTTTGTTTCTAAGATAGCTACCCGTCTTAGTGGGACTAGCGGCTCTAAATGGACACTATTTTCCCGATAAAAAGTGGCAACTCCACTAGGAAGTGAATAGTTTGTTTGTTTTGTTACTGTTGTTTGCTTTATAAACTACAGACGGAGCCTGAAGTTAAGCCAGCTAGCCTTCAAACTGCTTTTGCTATGCAACTGCAAAGTATATCAACACTGCTTCAATCAATCTCTAGGTAGTTTATGAACTGAACATCTGACTTGCAAACATCCTAAGTGCCCTGGTGGTAGCTCAAATAACCTCATTAGATCAGCCCCTATACTTTGTGTTTACCGTCTATCATTAGCTCGGCCTAAATCCCTGAACTTAGCTGCTAACTGTGAGTGAAAAACAAGCTCAGTCTCGTCCCTGGACCATTGCACTATCTCTCATTGGCAATCTGGATGCATCGTACCTCCCGTGTGTTGCAGGTGAGATGCATCTCAGTTTCCTTGTGTTACAGGTGCGATGATTGAGTGAGATTGTTTTTGCCTCCAGATTTTGGTTTTTTCTTTATTGTCTTCAGCTTTATTCAGTAGTTTTGCTGTCTATGATCAGTATATCACTATTGAAACCCTCTTCCTTTACATTATTCAGCCTCCATTGATAAAGAACTGTGAATGTTTTTAATGTATTTTTCATCATTTACAGTTCTCCTTTACAAACAGTAGCTTAATCGAACTATCGTCTTTTGATTTGAAAGGGTCGCAACTGTTGTTTTCAGTCAAGAAAAAGAGTGTCATAAAGTATTCCTCTGTTAGATAGTTGATTACACTTTTTCCATTGTATTTGATTTGAATTATTAGTATTTCAAGTGTCGAAAGCAGTTTTAAATTCGAAATCGCAAAGTGTCATCTTAGTCTTCTTTTTGTTTTTTGAAGAGAAAATTGTTAGTGCTATCGCCTTGAAAGAAGATAGTTCAGATTTGTACTTAGTTTTCTTTTTTTCATTCTCACATTAAGGAAACTGAAAAAAAAAATACATGCATGTGCATTTGCATTTAGACTGTATGCAGAAATTGATTTAGGAAAAGTGCATCTAGTGTGTGCTCTCTGCTCTATGTTGAAAGAATTTTACTTCTCTTTCCTTAGTAGCTAGGATTTTCATTGCTAAAAGAAAGTAAACAATTGTTTATCATCTTAGATTTCATGTTTAGGAATTGTATATCTACATCACACGGTGAACCTTAAAGGAAAACTTCTTAAGAAAGATCAACTGTAAAATAAACCTCAATGGACATAAAAACGCTTTGGAACCTAATGCACAACATCTAGTAGTCTAGGCTAGAGATGTATTCCGGCGTCGTAAAGCCTGGTAACTATAATTTTCATCGTAGGTTGGGTGATTATTCCTCTTTGATACGACAAGTGCCAGTACAATCTTGTGCTCCCACGTACCATTGAGTATTGTTATAGACATATTTGGGCACTGTAACCCCAATCACATATGTCCATAAGCCAAGGGTTTCTAAGTCCCTAAAAGTGTTGTTTCATACCCTATAGGAGAAAGTTCAGTTGATTACATCATCTCCTAGAGGTTCTCCCTGAAAAACTACTCAGAACTGGTCAAAACTAGACCATACAGACTACCCAGTGCTAAGGGTGTGATGCATCTCACCTGCCACATGCAAAAAGTGTGATGCATATTAAAAATCCCTTCTGTAGGGTGCAATGAGCAAGAGTAGACAAATGGTAGAGGTAGTTGGCTAGGTGGAAACCCAGAGAATCTTCTAGAAACTACCCATTTGACACTTGCCTCTGTGAATTCGCCCAGGGATGAGTAAGAGATCATGAAATCTCCAAGTGGAACCAAGAACTATCAGAGAGATGACACTAATCAAAATCCCAGAAGCTAACTCACCCACCTGCAAACATCTATATATGGATCCCACTTCCTAGAGATCCAGAGGCTGGAATTTTGTATTTTGTAAGGAAGTGTTGTTGGTTTCTCTGTGCAACACTGTATTGTTGGGTGATCTAAGCTTTTCATGAGGTGAAGATGGCTTTCATGCTGGGAGGATGATACTGGATCAGACAACTTGGTTGTAATCCTCTCTTCTACTACTTCTATCAATAAAGTTATTTGAGTTTTCCTCCATATGCTTGTATATCTATGAATCTTGTATTTGTATATGCATTTATATGGTTAATGTACATTTGATCCTACATTGTTTATGGTTATAGATCTCTATGCTTTGATGGTATTTTTCTGCTTTGACTCTATAGGCGTTCTTTGAAGCGGGACAAGTGAGAAAGGGGTGGTGAAATATCTATCAAGGGAGAGAGGAAACGAGCAAGGAGACTAGCGAAAGACTGAGGTTGGTACTCTCTGCTTCTCTCTCACCTATCTCTCATAAAGGAAAACAGAAGTGACTTTAATCTATCTGTTTCTAAGATAGCTACCCGTTTTAGTGGGACTAGCCGCTCTGAATAGACACTAGTTTTCCCGATAAAAAAATGGTGACTCCACTGGGGAGCGAATAGTTTGATTTCTTGTCTCTATTTGTTTGCTTCATAAATTACAGATAGAGCCTGAAGTTAAGCTAGCTAGCCTTCAAATTGCATTTGCTATGCAAGTGCAAAGTAGATCAACGTTGCTTTAGTCAATCTCTGGGTTTGTTTATGAACTGAACAATTGACTTGCAAACATCCTAAGTTCCCTAGTGGTAGCTCAAGTAACCTCATTAGATCAACCCCTGTACTTTGTATTTATTGACTATCATTAGCTCAACTTAAATCCCTGAACTAAGCTGCAAACTGTGAGCAAAAATCAAGCCCAGTCTCATCCCTGGACCATCACACTGTCTCCCTTTGATAGTCTAGATGCATCGTACCTCCCATGTGCTGTAGGTGAGATGAATCCCTGTTTCCCTGTGTTACAGGTGCGATGATCAGATAAGACTGTTTCTGCCTCTAGATTTTGGTTTTTTCTTCATTTTCTTTAGTTTTATTCAGGACTTTTGTGTCTGTGATCAGTATATGACTGTTGAAACTCCCTTCCTTTGCATTATTTATCCTCCATTGTATAAATAATTGTGAATGTTTTTATGTATTTTTCACCATTTACAGTTCTCCTTTGCAAACAATAGCTTAATCGAACTGTAGTCTTTCGATTTGAAAGTGTTGCAAGTGTCGTTTTCAGTCAAAGAAAAGAATCCTCCTCTTTTTGATAGTCGATTACACTTTTGCTCATGTATTTGATTTGAATTAATAGTATTTCAAGTGTTGAAAGCAATTTTCAATTCAAAATAGCAAAGTGTCGTCTTCGTCTTCCTTTCACTTTTGAAAAGAAAATTGTTAGTACTGTCGCTTTAAAAGAAAAATAGTTCAGATCTATACTTAGCATTCTTTTTGTCATTCACACATTAAGAAAGTGGAAAACAAATACATGCATGTGCATTTGCATTTGCATTTAGACTACTTATGGAGATTGATTTAGGACAGTGCATCATAGTGTGTTCTCTCTGCTCTATGTTGAAAGAATTTCGCTTCTCTTTCCTTAGTAGCTAGGATTTTCATTGCAAAAAGAAAGTAAACCACTGTTTATCATCTTAGATTGCATATTTAGGATTTGTATATCTACATCACGTGGTGAACCTTAAAGGAAAACTTCTTAAGAAAGATCAACTGTAAAATAAATTCAAGGAACATAAAAACTCTTTGGAACCTAATGCACAACATTTAGAAGTCTAGGCTAGAGATGTATTCCGGTGTCGTAAAGCCTGGTAACTATCGCCTTCATTGTAGGCTGGGTGATTCCTCCTCTTTGAGACGACAAGTGCTAGTATGGACTTGTGCTCCCATGTACCGTCAAGTATATGTTGGGAGACCACAATAGGCTACATCCTTTATCCTTAGGAAGCCATGTCGACCGCCCTATCAATCGCAATGCACTGAACACAGCATTCAAGAAGATTGACTGTCGTACCGTAAAAAGTATTCTGCAGTTTTTTGATTGGTTTGGTAATCCCCCTATCTAGATTTCTAGAGTAGTCACTTTCGTCCCTTTTTAGACTTCTTAAAAGAAGAGGTCAATCTGAGCACTTGTCACTTCAGGCTCATTAAAAAGCGAAGGCGACTAGAGTCATCTTTAGCTTTTTCTTGACTCTTAAAATTTGAAAAAGAAAGTTGTGTCAAAGCGTCATAAAATTTACTTTAATCGAAATAACGTCACTATTCCTTTGTTGGTCTTAGGTTGAGAAAATGGAGTCCACCAATCAAGGATTTCCCCTTGGGGGAAATCCTAGTCGTTTCTCCTCTTGGCGAGATGTTGGTGCACCCTATATGGTCACATTGTCCCTTCCAGGACTGACAATTGGCCTGCCGGTATGGCTTTTCTCGACCTTTGTCGTTCAAAACACCGTGATTCCTGAGTGATCAAATCAGCAACTAGATGATACTAGAGGTACCCCCCAACCTTCTACTTCATTTGTTTCTCCCTCTCCTTCTTCCTCTTCACTTGGTGAAGCTAGTAAAACTAAAAACCAAGTAACTAAGGAGAAGAAGAAAGGGAAGGAGAAGAAGAAGAAGAAGCCAATGGCAAAAGGGGGCAACCAAGCATCATCCAGAGAAAATCCACACACTGCACTATCCAAACCTAAATCTCCATGTGTCATTTGCGAAGGGGACCACTATCATCGAGAGTTTCCTTGCATCCCACGGATCTTAAGGGACTCGTCTCCCTGCTTGCACAATCCGATGTCATCAACCTCTGACAATCATGTTGAGAGTACACCGTCAATTAGTGAAAATGAAGTCAATGGACAGAAAGGAAGATCTAAATTTCCTTGTAGACGGTGTGAAGCGAGCATGCCCTCCACCATTGTCCCTTCTTGGATGAAGCTAAAAGAGTCTTGGACAACCGTCTTGCTTCACCGCAGCGACTTCCTCCTGGATACAAGAAACTCTTGCCATGTCCATCGCTAGTTGAAAATCTGACTGACACACCTTTGTTGTCGGTTGAAGCACCTATCATTGAAGATAAACCCTCTGAGTCCACATCAGACCAAATTCAACAGGTCGAGATGGCAGTCGACCCCATCTTGTCTTCAGAGGACCCACCTTCAGATGATACCGTCACCAAAGAGAATGAGAACGACACCGTTCAAATTCTTTTCGTAAACACAGACTCCAATGAACATGGGGGAAATCTACCCATTCCTTTACCACAGGAAGGAAGTTTGTCAGAGATTTATCTGGCCGTTTATTCAGTCCCACCTCCAAGCAACCTAGTCATTTCCTTTGATTGGAATCTACTAGGTAGACCCCGTCTACCATCTAATGTACCATTCTGAATCATAGTACAAGCTTACAGAATGATCATGGTTGGTACTATCATAGATGAAGGGGCTTCTATGAGTATCCTTTCCTCAACTGCTTGGAAAGCGCTTGGTTCGCCATCGCTTCTGCCTGAGACTCGAAATTTGACGGGCTTCAACAAAGGAACCAGTCGATCGTTAGGGATCCTTCCAAATTTGCCTATAACTTTGAGAAGGAAAATCATTCATCTAAACATGATGATAGTCTAAGGACATTTAGATTACAATCTACTCCTTGGGCGTGACTAAATTTATAGCATGGGAGCTATTGTTTCCTCACTCTTCCGAGTGATATGTTTTCCACATGAAGGCAGAGTGGTCCAGCTCATAGACCAGCTTTCATTCCCTGGTTCACACATAGCTAATAGTAAAATTCCATCCCTAACTGGTCTTTTTGCACAAGGAATGTCTCATCAATCTCCAGTCCGTCCACCTGATGAGCGCGAGTGATTCGGTGATTGTGACTGAAACCCAGGGGGCATGCACCCTGGTCTGCTTCGGCAGGAAAACCTTAGGTATAGGGTAGGTTTCTACGAAGGATATATGACTAGTCTGACACACCTGTTCATTTAGGAAAATGGGATTAGATGGGAAAAGGATTCCCTCGTTAAAAGTTATGTGATTGGAACTTACAACAGTCACCTTTGTCCATTTCGACGGACATAGCCAAGGGAGTGTTTTGTCTGTGACGCGGATGGAGAAATCTTGCTAATGCAAGAACTTCCATATGGTGACCTGGAAACTCTACTTTATACCCAGGGGCATGCAAACCTTTTTGTACATAAGTGAAAAGTGACCAACGTAACTCTAACCCCATAGTTTTACTAACTTCAATTGCTTAAGTTAGGTGATTGGTCTGATCAACCATTCACCTTTGCTGGGGCCGACGGAAATGGCAAAGTAAAGGAGATGTTTCCCACCGAGAGACTATCCTACCTAACCTTAGTAGTTCTTTAACCCTTAGGATAGTAGTTGGTCATTCCTAGCTTGCGTGCAAAAAGGCTCCGGAGCAAAGTTTCGAATGGGACAAGCTCCCTTAAAAATGAACCTATCGATGAGACATCCTTATTATATGACTGGCACGAGCAGTTTTACACGAAGTTCAAGCTCGTTAAAAAATAAACCTAGCAATGAGCATATGTTCCACCAGAGTTTAAGCTCATTAAAAAATGAACCCACCTTCGGTAAATAACCATTGCGATCACATAACTATCAGCTTTTAAACCTTGGTCGTGTCTTACCATCACCACCACTCTCTTTTAGCCGATCATATGCCTCCATTTGATTGTTTACCCCTTTTGATGAATAGCTACGAAGACTAATCCTATTAGCCACCTTCTTTACACTGTCGTGACTGAAAAGTTCCAAACCTTATCGGAACCAGATGCTATCCAAAAACATCTCTCGTTTCTCAAAAAACGAGTCTCCTTTAAGATATTTTCATCTGACTTGTAAAAATATGAAAAGATTGTCAACCAATTGGCCTCTCTAGCTCGTTAAAGCGATCGAAAGTGCCATCCCTCCTCTAGATTTTAATCTTTTTGGACCTGAGGGATTATTACACAAAAAGATCGAGTGCTTTTCTTGTTCGGCTCGTTAAAACTATTGAAAAG
The DNA here is from genome assembly GCA_031772625.1 of Pinus tabuliformis. Classification (NCBI taxonomy): domain Eukaryota; kingdom Viridiplantae; phylum Streptophyta; class Pinopsida; order Pinales; family Pinaceae; genus Pinus; species Pinus tabuliformis. Next base: position 922,872,121 of record CM062816.1, read on the forward strand.
TCATCCCTTTCATATTATTTTACACTTTTTCAAACTTAAGGGATTACATTGCGAAAAATAAATATTGGAGTTTCCTTTCCGTCTCTTTTCAAACTCTCTAAAATTGAAAAGAACTGATTTATGGTTGTCATTAAACTCATTAAAACAATAGCGACAAACTTGTCCATGCAAAAAAGAGTGAGTTTCACTGTCACTAGGCTCGTTAAAACATAGCGACGGGTTTGCCCGAAGGGAAAATTATAGAACAAGCATATGTTATCCTCCTCAAGCTTGAAAAAAATAAAGAGGTACTGGTCAGCAATGACTGGGGAAAAATTGGGAAGAAAACTTGAAGAAACTTTATTGGTAGCAAGTCGCTCTTGAACATGACACTTTCACTCCATCACCATGATTGAGTCGGGTTTGGTTATTCCGTTCACCGGTTATATCACCATTGGTCCTCCATACCATCCATTTTTGGGGTTAACGCTACCAATCCATTTCAGTGTCGTCGATATGTTCAAGAGAAGTCACTTAGAGAATTCACCAACCCAGCTTATGTCTCATCCGTTGCAATACCTTCACGCTTCATTCTTTCATGACTGCCACCCTGAACCTTGTATCATCAAATCGTTTTCACCTCCACAAAATCATTTGCTCCATTTCGTGTCGTAGATGTGGGATTCATTAAGGCCCTCCTACGATGGGTCACTTCTTGTCGACATCAGCTCATTATCCAAGAAGTCGACTTAGGAACAACCCTTTCAGTACTTTGAAGCTTGCATGCCTCAATGGCAAGTTTCTCACTTCCGACGACAGGTTTACATCAATGGCCTTCGACCGAAAGATTTTGCGTGGTGTTCGACATCGACTCATGTATTCACACCATGTGAATTGTATTGCAGTACCTTGAGGGTCATCATCATTATCGGTGATTCCTCTCGTGCCTATTAACAGATTACATCATTGGCTGGTAATCAGGCGATGTCTTTCCGTGTTCGACATCAGAACATCTTTTCACATGGATCGACTTGTACTTCGGGTGAATATTGAACGAGTTTTGAAGACCCTGGATCTAGTTTCATATATCCGGGCTGCGATATATTTAGGAAAATAAAAACATCAAATTTACATCATAGATGCACAGATAATCATCCAAGCTAAGGGATGATGGCTCTACCAAAATCATCAGTCTGCCACACAAACAGTTGTTTGTCCTATGTACATGAAAATGAATTTATAAAGCTGAGCATGGGAATGCCCGCCTCAGCTAGATCATGAAAATATTATGAAGATAATGTATTCTATTATATCTTATTACAGGTCACCTTCCGGTTCGAAAAACCTCAGATCCTCATGATAAAGCATTTCACCTGAAATCGGAAGATTTACGACCTCATGCTTTAGGGGGCAACTATTATAGACATATTTTGGCACTGCAACCACAATCAAATATGTCCATAAACCAAGGGCTTCTAAGTCCCTAAAAGTCTTGTTTCATACCCTAAAGGAACAAGGTCAGCTGATTACATCATCTCCCAGAAGTTCTCCCTGAAAAACTACTCAAAACTGGTCAAAACAAGACCATACAGACTGCCCAGTGCTAAGGGTGTGATGCATCTCACCTGCAACATGAAAAAAGTGCGATGCATACTGAAAATCCCTTCTCTAGGGTGCGATGAGTAAGAACAAACAAATGGTAGAGGTAGTTGGATAGGTGGAAACCCAGAGAATCTTCTAGAAACTGCCCATTTAACACTTGCCTCTCTGAATTCGCCCAGGGATGAGTAAGAGATCATGAAATCTCGAAGTGGAACCAAGAACTATTAGAGACATGACACTAATCAAAATCCCAGAAGCTGACCACCTGCAAACATCTATATATGGATCCCTCATCCTAGAGATCCATAGGCTGGAATTTTGTATTTTGTAAGGAAGTGTTGTTGGTTTCTCTGTGCAACACTGTATTGTTGGGTGATCTAAGCTTTTCATGAGGTGAAGAGGGCTTTCATGCTGGGAGGATGATGCTGGATCAGACAACCTGGTTGTAATCCTCTCTTCTACTACTTCTATCAATAAAGTTATATGAGTTTTCCTCCATATGCTTGTATATCTCTGAATCTTATATTTGTATATGCATTTATATGGTTAATGCACATCTGATCCTACATTGTTTATGTTTATGGATCTCTATGCTTTTATGGTATTTTGCTGCTTTGACTCTACAGGTGTTCTTTGAAGCATGACAAGTGAGAAAGGAGTGGCGAAAGATCTATCAAGGGAGAGAGGAAATGAGCAAGGAGACTAGTGAAAGACTGAGGTTGGTACTCTCTGCTTCTCTCTCATAAAGGAAAACACAAGTGACTTTAATCTATTTGTTTCTAAGATAGCTACCCGTCTTAGTGTGACTAGCAGCTCTGAATAGACACTGGTTTTCCCGATAACAAGTATATAATGGGAGACCACAATAGGCTACATCCTTTATCCTTAAGAAGCCGTGTCTGCCGCCCTATTGATCGCAATGCACTGAACACAACATTCGGGAAGATTGATTGCCGTATTGTAAAAAGTATTTTGTAGTTATGCGATTGGTTTGGTAATCCCTCTGTCTATATTTCTAGAGTAGTCACTTTCATTCCTTTCCAGACTCCTTAAAGGAAAAGGTCCATCTGAGCACTTGTCACTTCAGGCTCATTAAAAATCGAAGGTGACTAAAGTCATCTTTAGCTTTTTCTCGACTCTTAAAAATTGAAAAAGCAAGTTGTGTCAAAGCTTCATAAAATTTATTTTAATTGGAATAACATCATTGTTCCCTCGTTGGTCTTAGGTTGAGAAAATGGAGTCTACAAATCAAAATCCTAGTCCTTTCTCATCTTGGGGAGATGTTGGTGCTCCACACATGGCTATATTGTCCCTCCTAGGACTCACAATTGGCCTACCAGTATGGCTTTTCTCGACCTCTGTCATTCAAAACATCGTAAATCCTCAGCAATCAAATCAACAACTAGATGATACTGAAGTCACTCCCCCACCTTCTACTTCATTTGTTTCTCCCTCTCCTTCTTCCTCTTTGCTTGGTGAAAACACTAAAAACCAAGTAACTGAGAAGAAGAAGAAGAAGAAAGGGAAGGAGAAGAAGAAGAGGAAGCCAACGACGAAAGGGGGCAACCATGCATCATTTGGCAAAAATCCACACACTGCACCTTCCAAACCTAAATCTCCATGTGTCATTGGCAAGGGAGACCACTATCATCGAGATTGTCCTTGCATCCCACGGATCTCGAGGGACTGGTCTCCCTACTTGCACAATCCAGTGTCTTCAACCTCTGATGATCATGTTGAGAGCACACCATCAACTAGTAAAAACGAGGTCAATGGAAAGAAAGGAAGAACTAAATCTCCTTGTAGACTGTGTGAAGGCGATCATGCCCTCCACCGTTGTCTTTTCCTGGACGAAGCTAAAATATTCTTGGATAACCGTCCTGCTTCACTACAGCGACTTCCTCCTGGATACAAGAAACTCTTGCCAAGTCCATCACTAGTTGAAAATCTAATTGATGCACCTTTTTTGTCGATCGAAGCACCTATCATCGAAGATAAACCCTCTAAGTCTACACAAGATCAAAGTCAACAGGTCGAGACGGCAGTCGACCCGGTCTTGTCTTCAGAAGGTCCACCTTTAGATGATACAATCACCAAAGAGAATGAGAATGACACCATTCAAATTCTTTTTGTTAACACAGAATCGATGAACATGGGGAAAATCTACCCACTCCTTTACCGCAGGAAGGAAGTTCGTTAGAGATTCATCCGGCTATTTATTCGGTCCCTCCTCCAAGCAATCTAGTCATTTTCTTCGATTCGAATCTACTAGAGAGACCTCGCCTACCATCTAATGTACCATTCCAAATCATAGTGCAAGCTTACAGAATGATCATGGTTGGTACTATCATAGATGAAGGGGCCTCTGTGAGTATCCTTTCCTCAACTGCTTGGAAAGTGCTTGGTTCGCCATCGCTTCTGCCTAAGATTTGAAATCTCTCAGGCTTCAACAAAGGAACCAATCGACCTTTAGGGATCCTTCCAAACTTGCCTATAACTTTGAGAAGGAAAACCGCTCATATAAACGTGATGGTAGTCCAAGGGCCTCTAGATTACAATCTACTCCTTGGGCGTGACTACATTTACAACATGGGAGCTATTGTTTCCTCACTCTTTCGAGTGATGTGTTTTTTGTATGAAGGGAGAATGGTCCAACTAGTTGATCAGTTTTCATTCCCTGGTTCAAACACAGCTACTAGTCAAATTCCATCCCTAAATGGTCTTTTTGCACAAGGAATGTCTCATCAACCTCCAGTCCATCCACCTGATGATCGCGAGTGATTCAGTGAATGTGACTAAACCCAGGGGGCATGTGCCCTGGTCTGCTTTGGCAGGAAAACCCCAGATATAAGGTAGGTTTCTGCGTAGGATATATGACTAGTCTGACACCCCTGTCTGTTTAGGAAAATGGGATTAGACTGGAAAAGGATTCCCCCGTCAAAGGTTATGTGATTGGAAATTCCCACCATTCACCTTTGTCCATTTCTGACAGAGCCAAGGAAATGTTTTTTCTGCAAATGCACACGAAACAATCTTGCTAATGCAAGAACTTCCATATGGTGACCTGGAAACTCTACTTCTCTTTATACCTGGGGGCATGAAAACCTTTTTGCATGCAAGTGAAAAATGACCTTTTATTTTCTTAGTTTGTAGGCTTATTTTCTTAGTTTGTAGGCTCTCAACCCTTTAACCTCGTAGGTTGGTCATTTCTAGCTTGCATACAAAAGGCTCCAGAGCAAAGTTTTGCATGGGGCAAGCTCCCTAAAAAATGAACCTACCAATGAGAGACATCCTTATTATACGACTGGCATGAGTAGGTTTTCGTGAAGTTCAATCTTGTTAAAAAATAAACCTAGCAATGAGCACATGTTTCCCCAAAGTTCAAGCTCATTAAAAAATGAACCCACCTTCGGTAAATAATCTTTGTGATCGCATAGCTATCAGCTTTTGAACCTTGGTCATGTTCTTACGATCACCTCCACTCTTTTTCAGCCAATCATACACCTCCATTTGATTGTTTACCCTTTTGAGGAACAACTGCGACGAGTGATTCTATTAGCCACCTTCTTTACACTACCATGATCGAAAAGTTCCAAACCTTACCTGGAACCAATCGCTATCCAAAAACATCACTCGTTCCTCAAAAACGAGTCTCCTTTAAGCTCTTTTTAGACTCGTAAAATATGAAAAGATTGCTAAGCGATTGGCCTCTCCAACTCGTTAAAGTAATTGGAAGTGCCATCCCTCCTCTATTTTAATCTTTTTGGACCTGAGGGATCATTACACAAAAAGATCGAGCGTTTGTCTTGTTTGGCTCGTTAAAACTATCAAAAAGTCATCCCTTTCATATTATTTTATACTTTTTCTAACTTAAGGGATTATATTATGAAAAAGGACTACTGGAGTTTCCTTTCCGTCTCTTCTTAGACTCTCTAAAATTGAAAAGGACCGAGTTATCTTTATCGTTAAAACAAGAGCGAGTTTCACTATCGTTAGGCTCATTAAAACATAACGACAAGTTTTCTTGAAGGGAAAATTATAGAACAAGCATATGTTATCCTCCTCAAGCTTGAAAAAAATAAAGAGGTACTAGTTAGCAATGATTGGGGAAAAATGGAAGACAACTTGAATAACTTCATTGGTAGCAGGTCGCTCTTGAACGTGACACGTTCACTCCATCACCATGATTGAGTCGGGTTGGGTTATTCCGTTCACCGGTCATATCACCATTGGTTCTTCGTACCATACATTTTGTGGTTAACGCTACCAATCCATTCTAGTGTCGTCGATATTTTCAAGAGAAGTTGCTCAGAGAATTCACCAACCCAGCTAATGCCTCATCCACTACAATACCTTAACGCTCCATTCTTTCATGACCTCCACCCTAAACCTTGTATCATCAGATCATTTTCACCTCCACAAAATCATTTGCTCCATTCCGTGTCATAGATGTGGGATTCATCAAGGCCCTCCTACGACGGTCACTTCTTGTTTACATCAGCTCATTATCCAAGAAGTTGACTTAGGAACAACCCTTTCAATACTTTGAAGCTTGCATGCCTCAAAGGCAAGTTTCTCACTTCTGGCTACAGGTTTACATTAATGGCCTTCAACCGAAAGATTTTGTGTGGTGTTCAACATCGACTCATGTATTCACACCATGTGAATTGTACTGCAGTACCTTGAGGGTCATCATCATTATCGGTGATTCCTCTCGCACCTGTTCACATCTTACATTAATGGCTGGTAATTAGGTGATGTCTTTCCATGTTCGACATTAGAACATATTTTCACATGGATCGACTTGTACTTTAGGCAAAGATTGAATGAGTTTGAAGACCCCGGATCTAGTTTCATCCATCCGGGATGCGATATATTTAGGAAAATAAAGACATCAAATGTACATCATAGTTGCACAGATATTCATCCAAACTAAGGGATGATGACTCTACCAGAATAATCAGTCTACCACACAGACGATTGTCTATCTTATGTACATGAAAATGAATTTATAAAGCTAAGCATGGGAATGCCCACCTTAGCTAGATCATGAAAATATTATGAAGATAATATATTGTATTGTATCTTATTACAGGTCACCTTCCAGTTTGAAAAACCTCAGATCCTCATAATAAAGCATTTCACCTGACATCAGAAGATTTACGACCTCATGCTTTAGGGGGCAACTGTTATAGACATATTTTGGCACTGCAACCCCAGTCACATATGTCCATAAACCAAGGGCTTCTAAACCCCTAAAAGTGTTGTTTCAGACCCTAAAGGATCAAGGTCAACTGATTACATCATTTTCCATAAGTTCTCCCTGAAAAACTGCTCAGAAATGGTCAAAACTGGACCATACAGACTGCTCCATGCTGAGGGTGTGATGCATCTCACCTAATACACACAAAGGGTGTGATGCATACTGAAAATCCCTTCTATAGGGTGCGATGAGTGAGAGCAAACAAATGGCAGAAGCAGTTTTCTAGCTATAAACTCAAAGAATCTTCTAGAAACTACTCATATGACACTTTCCACTCTGAATTCACCCAGGGATGAGTAAGAGATCATGAAATCTCCAAGCAGAACCAAGAACTATCAGTGAAATGACGCTAATCAAGATCCCATAAGCTGACTCACTCTCCTGCAAACATCTATATATGGATCCCTCATCCTAGAGATCCGGAGGCTGGAATTTTGTAATTTGTAAGGAAGTGTTGTTGGTTTCTCTTTGAAGACATTGTATTGTTGGGTGATCTTGCTTTTTATGAGGTGAAGAGGGCTTTCATGCTGGGAGGATGATGCTGGATTAGACAGCTTGGTTGTAATCCTCTCTTCTACTACTTCTATCAATAAAGCTATTTGAGTTTTTCTCCATATACTTGTATATCTCTAAATCTTGTATTTATATATGCATTTGTATGGTTAATATACACCTGATCCTATATTGTTTATGGTTATAGATCTCTATGCTTTGTTGGTATTTTGCTGCTTTGACTCTATAGGTTTTCTTTGAAGTGGGACAAGTGAGAAAGGAGTGGCGAAAGCTCTATCAAGGGAGAGAGGAAACAAGCAAGGAGACTAGCGAAATACTGAGGTTGGTACTCTCTGCTTCTCTCTCATCTATCTCTCATAAAGAAAACACAAGTAACTTTGGTTTGTTTGTTTCTAAGATAGCTACCCGTCTTAGTGGGACTAGCAGCTCTGAATGGACACTATTTTTCCCGATAACAAGAAGGGAAAACATATTGTGCATTGATCTACTTGGAATCATCAAGGAGTTTCATTAATACTTGAAGGGTGCAAATACCATTCCATTACATTTAGCATGTATCACTCTGATCCCTTATGAACAGGCCATTTAGAACCAAGGATGGCATATCAGAATTCAGACCCTCGTGGGAGTAAGATTCCAGAACATGTACTAAGAGTTTCTTCCCCCTATTTATAAGAAGAGGGGGAGCTAGAATTACAGTTACAAAAATATCTTCACCAGAGTATCCAGCTGTCTGTTTAGACTAGCTATCTCGGCGTGCAAGGCTCTGTAACCCAAAATGATTAAAATCGGGATTTGATCCCTTTCTTGAAAACAGACAAAAATTATAGAATAATCGGAAATAAAGAAAACTGAAAGATGATGGGAGGAAGTATCCCTCTGTTGTTCCTGTTAAGTCCCATGATCAGGCCACATCTCTGTGTTGGAGTGCCTTTTCTTCTGCTCGTTTGGTTCCCGTCACTTTCATTTTAATTGTCTAACTTCCCCACTCTCTGGGACTGATAACGATCGATCGTGGTTTACTTGTCACAGAGTAAAAGTGGAGTTTGTCAGGGTAGTCCTTTACATTTAAGACTGAGTGGAGATCCATGCTGCGCTATTAATCTTCCTAAGTTCCCCCATACTAATTTTCCCCTTTGCCATGCTTTCATTTAACACTTCAATTGCTGAACCATCCACCTTCAAAGCCCTGTGCCATACTATCGGGACGAGGATATGGCCAGTAAAATTTCCTGAATGCTAAATAAGGGATTCTCGTTATTGGGTCTTTTCCCTTAAAAACATTACAAAACAGGCGAGCTTTGATCTCCCTTGGCCCCTTATGATTTATCCCCTTTCTGTAATTTTCTTCATTTGACTAGGGCCTACGACCAAGCTTTTAGTCCTTGGGTTCTAGGACCATTGGTGGGAGAGAGTGTGAGGATGAGCGATTTTTGGAGGGGGTCATGAGCGGTAAGTGGTAAGTGAAGGGAGGTGAGAAATGATATGAGAGGGACACATCATAGTGGGGCCAGGTGAGGAAACTGCTTTTCGGAGCCCCCCCTCACCGGTAAAGGGAAACATGGCGAGGGGGCCGAAAAAGCTTGGGAGTCGTTGGTCAGGGCAGAGTTAATCTGGGTCGTCCAAAGACGGGGGTTGTTTAAATCACATGCGGCCTTTGAAAAGGGACGGACCTAACATCCATTTAAGTCCATTTTATAAAATATCCCATCCAAGAGAGTCTTCGGTGGAGGAGGAAATTTGACCTATGTGATCATCAATCTATGGGATTGGTGACGTCATCAGTGCCATGTGGAACTTTCTGAGTGGTGACATGTGTCACCCGATTTTGGCCCCTTTCGATCCCTTAAATGCTGAATCTACATGCCACATGTCCTGCCATACCACCACGTCATGTTGACGCCTACTGCCAGGTGTCTTTATCAAGACCAATCCTATGCTGCCACACGTCCTGTTGGAGGAGAGAGAAAAGGCTGCATGCCCTTGGTTTTTCGTTGATTTCCTTTGTAAATCGGCATCGGCCATTCCCAACACTTTAACACTGAAATCCAATTTCAGTGATTCTCATGATATCGAAGATCGATACTGTTCTGAACCTGCTTTTGTGTGCACCCTTTTGCACCAGCAATTGCCGATATGCCATATTGGCGCTTTGCATATTGAACTGTCGATACGCTATCTACCATGGTCCTCTGGCTGTCAATATGCAATATTTTCTCTGCCTTTGACCTTTTGAATTTTGTGATCACCGATATTGGCGATCGTTGATCACACATTTGATCCACTCTCCCCTGTGATTGGTGGAAACTCCGACCTCCGATTGCGATGAACCTCCCCTGGTCCTTTCTCTTTGTTTTCTAGCTTTCAAAATGCAGTTTAAATCTGCTATAACTTTGGATCCAATAGTCCATTTTTGGACTTCCATATACCATTGGAAAGCTTGTCCTAAGCACTATGCAATGGAGAGGGTTTGATTAAGATCTAAGAGTTTTTATGGATTGGGAAATGGCTTCAAACGTCACTGCTGTTTCTCATCCTTTTCACAACTGAAACACATTTAGCAGTGAGTGACAACATTGGCTCCAACTGGGGACAGTGCCTTGCTGGAAAGGTGCTGAGAACTTGTAGACTAGTATCCTTCACCATTAGGCATGGAGTCAGAAATATAATGTATCTATATAACCAGAAAATCGCCATTGGACTTCATTTTCTAGGAGTATTTTCATCATTAAGATAAAATGCAGAAATAGAAATTCTAACAAATGGGAAGAATATGCTCAGCTAGTGAGCTTATTTATATGCATTCCTACTTATGCATAGGGCTCAATTCACCTAAGTGAGTTCAACCCTCCAATGGAGCCAGGCCAGCATTTGGGTGCTGGACTTAGTGCCTCCATGTTGTTGAAAAATAAAAATTAAAACAAACATTCACCATGCAAAGACTGCAAACAAAGAACCTAATACATGCCCTTGAAATAAACTCTTTTATTGTCTTAATAATGTTGTCATGTAGTCAGCTATAGGGTCATATAAATGACAAGGAAATTTTGCAGTTGCCTCTTTTTCAAAAACAGTCTGCTAACCAATGTCTCCTTGGTCATGGCAACCACAAACACTATTTAGCTCCTCAGCCTTATGTTTTTTCAAGAAAAACTTGTCGTTGATCCTTTGCTACCCCTTTGTCCATGGGCCAACCCTCTTGAGAATATACAATGCAATCTTCAGTTTTTGAACTGTAAGAGTCATAGACTGGAGGGCCTACTGAGAATTCCCAACAGGGACCTTTCTACAATAGGTAATCATAGACACTGCTTGGTACTTCAGCTTCGGGCTCTTCTTGAAAAATTTGTTGCTGGAAGCCTACTTCTCACTTGCTAGTGAAAAACTCCCTTTGAACCTCTGCGGTCGTCTCATCCTCCTATGAATAATATGAATCGTAAATCAGAGGAGGTTCCTGATCTTGTTCTCCAGTAGCCACACCAGGTGAAGGATGTGCATCATGGAGTGGAGCTTCTTTACTGACTTCCTAGTGGGCATCTTCTTCTTGTGTGGCTTCCCATAACTGGGAGCGTTGTGGCTCTACATCCTTTGACTCTCCGTCAGAGTCATATTCATCATAGGAAAGAGAAACATCAAATGCAACCGAATCAGACCTATAAGATTTTATTTGCAGCTCAATGATGTTTCCTTCTCTTTCTTACTCATTGGGTGATGCTTCCTAGTGCGAGTAGATGTTTTCTTGGAATGGAGCTCCACAAACATATTCAACAGGGTCATCAGCCTCGGAAGTCTTTACAACATTAAAATGTGCAACAATCTTCAAACAAAGCATTCGGTGGATATAGTTCTTTGTAATAGTGATTGAATGCTATATGAAAATGTTTCAAGGAAAATATGATGTCGTGAGATATTTTCTTGTACCAGAATCTAGTATCCTCATCTAAAGAATACATGAACTATTTCATTTGTACATCTTCAAGAAAAATACCCTGTTGTTCCATGCATTCATGAAATTCTTTGAGGTGTTGGTCAAACCTTCTATCTGTGCTCCCACTGAATCTAGGCAAATAGGTAATCCATTCATGGAATGAAGGGACATGATTAGGATAACCAGTAATAGAAGAAAAATCGAGTGGGGAAAATTTATTGGCCAAGAACGCTGGAATGGCCATCTTGAAAACCTCCCTAGATGAGTAATTGCAGGTTCAAAGGTAAGGAAATCTTTTTGCTGCTTTAGCATCAGATTGAGCATGAGGCATATTGAAAGCCAAGATGATCAAATAGAGAAAAGAACAGTGGAGTCACGAGGATGTTTACCATAAAATTGAGACAATGGAGTCGCGAAGGTGAGAGATATTCAACCCACACTTCCCTTGCTCACCTAACAAAGGAAATGTAAAAAAATTATCGTACCCAGGGAAAAATATTCTAATTCGGTCCCCGAAAACAGCGCCAGAAATATGTTGTCGCTTTTAATGGCACCCGGAACCCGAGTGCTCCATGAGACATAGAAATCTTCCTAGAGACAACCTCTGGGTTGATTGTATACTAGTGCCTAGGACATCTTAAATAGAGGAGTGCATGGAAGATTATGAGTGGGGTTTATGTTGCACTCCAATTGTTACGTAAGTAAAAAGATAATAAAGGGGGCTTGGTTCAATAATATTTCATGCAGGTAAACTCAAGTCGATACATGGATCCAAACGCTCAGGGGGTAAATTGGGCCAACCTCAAAGAGCAATGTCTGGTACTAGTGGCCAACATACAACAATAGGAAACTTTATATTGAAGTTGTAGTACAGTGAAGAGGAGGAAAGGAAGGAGGGAATTTGATGCAGAGGGCTATAAACATGATAGAATCCTAAGAAGCAATGTTCCGGCCAAGGGTGGAATTCGATGCATAGGGTTGTAAACAACACAGAATCCTAAGCAACGATGTTCCAACAGAAATATGGAAGAAAGAAGAGGTGGGAATATAGAAACAACGAAGTGCTTATTGAGGTTTCATACCAGGTATAACATGGGTACCTCTATCACCAAACAATGTGAGTAAATTTGTGCTCATACAGGTATTGCGGGTTAATCTAATAACACAAGTAAATCTGTAATTAATACAGGTACTATAGGCTATTGAATAACACAAGTAAATCTACAATATACATAGGTATTGTTCTCTATTTAGTAGCCCGAATAAATCCATGAACTGGGGAGAAACCAATAGTCTCATTACACTATTTCAGAGAAGGAAAAACATATATGAAATGATATTACAAAAGGGAAAACATATTGCACATTGATCTACTTGGAATCACCATGGAGTTTCATTAATACATGAAGGGTCCAAATACCATTCCCTTACATTCAACATGTATCACTCTGATCCCTTATGTACAGGCCATTTAGAACTAAGGATGGCATCTCAGAATTCAGATCGTCATAGGAGCAAGATTCCGAAACATGAGATTTTGGAACATGTACTAAGAGTTTCTCCCCCCTATTTATAAGAAGAGGTGGATTTGGAATTATAGTTACAAAAATATCTTCGCCAGAGTATTTAGATATCTATTTAGACTATTTGTCTTTGTGTGCAAGGCTCTGCAACCCAAAATGATGACAATCGAGATTTGATCCCTTTCTTGAAAACTGACAGAAATTACATAATAATCGGAAATAAAGAAAACTGAATGATGATGGGAGGAAGTATCCCTCTGTTGTTCCTATTAAGTCCCATGATTAGGCCACATCTCTGTGTTGGAGTGCCTTTCCTTCTGCTTGGCCGATTCCCATCACTTTCATTTTAATTGTTTGACTTCCTCACTCTCTGGGACTGATAGCGATCGATCATGGTTTACTTGTCACTAAGTAAAAGTAGAGTTTGTCGAGGAAATAATTTACATTTATGATTGAGTGGAGATCCATGCTGCGCTATTAATCTTCCTGAGTTCCCCCATACTAATTGGCCCTGCGTCATGCTTTCGTTTAACACTTCAGCTTCCGACCCATCCGCCTTCAAATCCCTGTACCATACTATCGGGACAAGGATATGCCCAGTAATATTGACTTAACGCTAAATCAGGGATTCTCGTTATTGGCCCTTTTCCTTTAAAAAAATTACAAAATAGGTGAGCATCGATCTCCCTTGGCCCCTTACGATTTAGCCGCTTTTTGTAATTTTCTTCACTTGACCAGGGTCTACGACTAAGCTTTTAGTCCTTGGGTGCTAGGACCATTAGTGGGAGAGAGTGTGAGGATGAGCAGTAAGTGGTAAGAGGGGGGGGGTACGAAATGATATGAGAGGGAAACATGTCAGTGAGGCCCAGTGAGCAAACCACTTTTTAGAACCCCCCCCCCCCCCCACTGATAAAGGGAAACATGGCAGGGGGCCGAAAAGGCCTAGGAGCCGTTGGTCAGGGCAGAGTTAATCTGGGCTTTCCAGAGATGGGTGGTGTTTAAATCACATACGGCCTTAGAAAAGGGACAAACGTGACAACCCTTTAAGTCCATTTTATAAAATATCACATCTAGGAGAGTCTTTGGCAAAGGAGGAGCTTTAACATGTGCCATCGTCAATCTACGGGATTGGTGATGTCATCAGTTCCACGTGGCACTTTCTTAGTGGTGACACATGTCACCTGATTTTGGCCACTTTTGACCCCTTAAAATGTTGAATCTGCATGCTATGTGTCCTTTTGTACCATCATTTCATGCTGACGCCAACTGCCATGTGTCTTTATCAGGACCAATCCTGTGCTGTCACGCGTCCTGTTGGAGGAGAGAGAAAAGGCCTGCCTGCCCTTCATTTTTCGTTGATTTCCTTTGTAAATTGGCATCAGCCCTTCCTGGTGCTTTCATACTGAAAACCCAATTTCATAGATTTTCATGATATCAGATATCCGCGATGTTCTAACACTACTTTTGTATGCACCCTTTTGCATCAGCAATCGCTGACATGCGATATCGACGCTCTGCATCTTGAACCGCTGATATGGTATGCACCATCATTCTCCGACTGCCGATATGAGATATTTTCTCTGCCTTTGACCTTTTGACTTTTGCAGTCATTGATCGCACATTTGATCAGCTCTCTCCTTCTTTTGTTGGAAACTCTGACCTCCGATTGCAATGAGCCTCCCCTGGTCCTTTCTCTTTGTTTTCTAGCTTTCAAAGGGTAGTTTAAATGTGCTCTAACTTCAGATCCAACAGTCCATTTTTGGACTTCCATATACCATTGGAAAAAAATTTATGAGTGCTATGCAATGGAGAGGGTCCAATTAAGCTGTGAGAGTTTCTGTGGCTTAGGAAATGGCTTCAAACTTCACTGCTCTTTCTCATCCTTTTCACAGCTGAAAACACATTTAGCAGTGAGTGACAACAAGGTCATTATTAAAACAAATACCACAACCAACACACACCCAATCCCCTAATTTCATATTAGAGTGGTGGGTTGTAATTATACTCAACCTTCAACATTTATGATGAAACTGGGGTTATCAAATTTTCTCTTTCTTACATCAGCTAAAACCATAATTTTTATAACACCATTATATTTTTCTTGTCAATATATTTCCAGTGACATGAATTTCATCTCATTTTGAGTTCTGGACATAAAGTTATGCCCATTTGAAGATCAGCCTTAGCACAAGCCACATGGTTGACATGTGGCTTCCCTGACCATGTGTCTCTCCCACAGTAGTCCACATCTTCATCCCACCTATCATATCAAACCCTTTCCATGTTGATGTTTTCAATGAAATGGGCCTTATCCAAAAATTTGGGGGTTTCAAATATGTTAATAAGATGATACATTGGTATGATGATATGGCCATTCCTATAAACCTCCAATATGCCACTTTGTCAATATGGCGGTATCCTGTGATATGCCACAACATCGATATGGTGATATCCTTTGATATGCCACAACTTCGATATTGAAATATCCTCCAATATGTTGCAAGGTCATTATGGTGATATCCTATGATATGCTACAATGCTAATATGGTGATATCCTTTGATATGTTGATATGAAATACTAGGGGATTAGAAAATTTAGTTTAACTATGAACCTTTGAAATTTCATGATAGATCGATAATTAAATGGCCATATTATCATGCCACATCATATATTCAATTCCCAACCACTGTATGACATGTGGAAAATGTTGACCTGTCCCATGCCATGTGGAACTGCTAACTTGTGCCACATCTTACTCATATTTTCTTATTCGGCATGCCAAAAGTTCCAAATCTGGGTGACATGTGTCCTTGCTAACATGGTTATTCCTCTCTGTGAATAGAGACAAACCCTCTAGCCCAATGAGTGGGTCTAACAACTGAAGTTACAATCAACTAGACATGTCCCTAGCTAATTAATTGAAAAGAAGAATGAAGGAGATGGCCTACCTCGTTTTGATGCTATTATGATTTCCTTTCTTTAGGGTCTCGAACCGCTTGTGTCACGGAATTTTTCCTACTTCTTTCAGTGTTTATGTACCTGCAAAAGTGATCAAGAAACAACAAAGCATGCCAAAACCAATAGAAAATCCAATAAAAACCTACTTAACTGATCAAGGAATGTCAAGCTAAATAATAAATGAACATATATATTTTCGGAAGATGAACCAGTAGTTGTATATTATTAGGAAATAAAGGAAAGCTTACAACCAAAGACTTGATGTTGAAAGGCTCTCCTTGAGTGGTAATCCAAGTCCAAGCCAATAACTCTCCAAGCACTCCTTCTCCAAGTCTAATGAATAGCCTCTAACTACAAGCTTAGCATAAGGGTGAAAATAAACATAGACCAACCATTTCGGAATGGGAGAGGATGAATTTATAGGCTGGGAAGGGGCATTAGGACTTACCCAAAGATAAGATTAGGCCATCATCTCAAGGAGGTAGCTCATAGGGATAAGACAAAGAGGCCAAGTTGGGAGAATTTGACCTCATCTATGCGAAACAACCTCCAACGCGCCGCTCTAGAAGCTTCTAGATCACGAAGCTTCTCATCTCCTTTGGGAAAATTACCTTTTAGGGATCATTGCAAGTATGCAAGGGAACAGAGCAATGCCATCAATGGTCAAGTACAGTGCAACATGCGACCATCGTTGTTTTAAGCCTCATAAGAGAGATGACCCTCATTTTAGTATTTTAAGAGTTATTTCTTCAGGGAAAGCTCAAGGCATTTTCCAATCAAAGTCTTAGAAGGGATCTAAGTTGTATACATGGATGAGTATATTGTATAATGGTCATGTTTCGGGCACTTCGGAGTATGTCACAAGGAAGTGTAGGAGGCATGAAAAAATACTGTGTAACTGATGCCCCCTAAAGCATGACGTCATAACAAGGAGTGATGGCCGAGCTGCTTTAGGAGCTCTTGCAAGGATGAGGACACGTACTGTAAGGAGTCCTGTAAATCAAGGACACATATACATATACATATCTGAGATCAAGACATGAATCCGTGGCATGAACGTAGCCATCCAATGATGAAGACTATATGAAAATATCTATTGTATGGGAACAGCCATCCAGATAACAAAGATCATCATAAATATGAAGTCCCAAGGTATGGTCACAGCCATCCATATAGCAGAAACATGTGTACAATCATGAATGACATATAACTCCATGCCACCTAAGTCATAATAGATAAGACTCAAGTTCTTGCACTCCATCTCGACCCGATCAACGTACGAATCCTAACATGCAAATAAATGTGTTGAAGTCAAACATGCTAGAAAACCACCCAATTACCATCCAATGATGTGGACCGTTAACAAGTATGAGATAAACCACCAATAATGACAATGGATCTCAAGGTATAATAGTATAATCCGTGAATGTGATAATGAAGGTGAAGTTGAAAACTCATGGAATCACCCGATCGAAAACCAATGATGAAGACCTGTTGTCGGATGCGAAGAACTGGCAATTAGGGCATGCCAACTCTAAGGTACTGAAAGAGAGTTTCTAAGTCATCTTCCTGGATAATGAGTTGAATTCGACAAGAAGTGACCCATCGAAGGAGGGCTATGATGAATCCCCCATCATCTACATGAAACAAGGAATAAAGTGGAATAATTTTCAAGACTGTAACAATGACTCAAACAGTGTATAGGTAAATAACTGCAGATTGGACTTCTTTTGAACATTGGCGACATGACTTCGAAGTGTGGCAGCATCTGACTCGACATATGACTAAAGGTCATGATGACAAAATGGAATAGTCAAATGAGAGGAAAAATGAATTACCCAAACCTAGGAGGACAAGTGACTGAGTGAGGATATCCCAAACTCAACACGAGATCGAAAGAGTGTCACGGTTAAGAGCGACATGCTGCCTATAAAAAGGATGTTTCATATTCATTTTTCCCCTGCTATCTCTAGAGAGTACCCCAATTATTTTTATCACAATCTTGAAGGGGATAGCATATGCCTGTCATGTAAGTTCATTCTTCGAATGAATCCATCCTAGTAAGTTTTACGAGCCCTAGGAAGGAGAAGTTCGGTCTCATCATGGTGACGAGTCTTTATAAGTAAAATTTTAATGAGTCCGGCATAATAATAACTCGGTATCTTTTCCACATTTAGAGAGTTTTAAAAAGAGACGAAAAAGAAAACTCCATCATGTCCCTTTTCGTAATGTGTCTTTCGAATCCGAAAAGGTAGAAAACAATATCTGAGAGAACCTCTTGACCATGTCGATCAAGGTGTACTTTTTCATAATTATTCAATCTCAACTTGAAAAAGGGGTAAACGTATACTGAGGTGACGTCGATTGATTTACTTTAACGAGTCCAAAACGACAAGTACTTGGTAATCTTTTCAGTTTTCGAGAGTCAGAAAAGAGCTCAAAGATGACTCTAGGGGGGTTCCTTTTTCGTTTATTTAATGATTCTAAACAAGATATAAAAGAAAACTCACAAGAATTAGTCAATAATGATCATTTTTCACTTGAAGGTACCTGTAATTGCACAAAGAAATGCACCCAACACTGATATCGAGAAAAAACTATTAAAATATTATGAAAATATTGACAAAAATGACTTGTAAAACTTATAAATAACCAAAAGTAATTTTACTTTTTACCATTTTACCATAGTAAGCTATGAAAGTGCATTTGTGCCCTAATTTTCTCGATTTTCAAGTGGTTGTTACGAGAGATCCAAAGGACCATTTTGTGAACTATCTGCAACGGGTAAGAGGTCCATCCCTTCTCTTGCATTTTATCACTTTTTTATGCATTTTAAACGGTAATTTTTATGCCATAAGGGATGATTTTTAATTTTTATGGTGTCAGCGATCATCGCAGGTATGGTCATTAGACCCACGATGATTGTGCTCAAGCCCAAAGGCTCGAGCCAAGGCGGATTTTTTTGAAATAAAACCCTTTTTTCAAGAAAAAATTTATGATTTTAATCCATGAAAAAAGCATTAATTGGTCTTAAATGATGTTTTCCAGGAGATCATGGATTTGGAATGGAAGGAAAGAGGCCATGAGGCTGAAGACCACCAATCAGCTTAGAATCATGAATGCATAAATGCTCTGAGGAATTACAGGTTGCTAAAGTTCTTCAGGACCACAGGATTAAGGGATCAGATGGAATTTTTCCCTATTTGATCAGTCTCAAGGATGTAGATCGAGAGATCTTCATCATAAAAGGCCAAGAACTAGAACTTGAGGAGATGGATCTACTTCATCATGAGATTTTCCCGACGAGGGGAAGCAATCCAACTCTTTGGATCTCACCAAGGAGGTTAAAGTATAAGGACTCAAGTCCAAAGGCATTGTCCAGGTGCCGAAATGACCAATGGAAGGAAGGTGAAGATAATGACAATCACCAACAACCTCATCTTGAGAATGATCTTGTTCACTATGTCACATGTATCTAACACATAAGCCTTGCAAGAGGCTTCAAAATCCCAGTTCCAGTATGCTATTGCATGTTTGACGCCCACCATATTTAACTGGTGTGGAGGCCTCTTGGAAAATATGAAATGACAACTGACCAAGGGGAAGCATGGACATCTGAAGCAATTCGGGTTTGGTTCAATACTGGTTACCTTATTTTTAGAGCGAGTGCCCTTATTCTGGTATCAATGGGTAGAGGTACCAAATCCTAGCCCCCGAGATCCGAGACTCGTGAGATGGAGTCAACTCATGCCTCAAGGAGGAACGGGTCAGCATATACATTACCCACCACAATTTTTCTCTTGGATATAACAACAACTACTTGTGGTAGATGACTATGCTTATGTTGGCATGGATTTCAGGTGGGATCCAGATCTACCTCTTCCAGCAGGGGAACAATGGACTGATGCGGGTAAAAACTTGTTTTTGGATTTTTTCAAGTTTTTATGATTTTTTGTAAAACTGTAAATTGAGACTCAATTTATGATAAATGTGTAGATGTGGGACAAGAGAGGCCATCTGGGATGCCAACAATAGAATGGAAAGTTGTTCATCAGATAATAAGCGCAGACTATGAAGAAGGGGCAGACCCCTTAGCTGAGATGGAGTGCAACCTGGAGGCGATAACTCGAGGAGTCCCAGAGTATGCCACTATTGATGAGGTTCCATTGCGTTGGCAGAGACACACAGTGGGAGTATCTGTGAGACTGTGTTGGTTGTTATGCCGAGTGATCAAAGTGGTCTTGTGCTATCATGAGCACCATGCAAGTTGATAGCCTTTCTAGCTCTTTTACACATTTTGTAGGCTTTGAAAGCCAAGTGTCCCAGAACACTTTATTCTTTGTTATCTTGATGTAAACACTATAACAAACGTGATATATATATGCATGTTTTATTTTCTACTTATGTGTCCCTAATATGATCAGTTTTATGAATGACGCAAATGCCTATTAAGAACAAAATTTAATGCACCTGTTAATGTATTTAAATTACATGGAATGTGTTGATATGTGATGAAATCAAAATTCGTTTCTAGTAATCTAACACGTAGATACATACGAAATATTTGTGGTTTTATCACTGAGTAATGATTGTTTAATTATAACACAACGAGCTGTGAATCCAACTTGACAATTAAATTCCTAATGACAAGAGCAACTGCTTTTGACAAGAGTTCAATAACTTCACTGTGTTTAGTAATATTGTTGGTTGTTCAACCAAGGCATATACCTTGTAATTTAATCAGCTTTCCATTAGGGTCATAGAGTACCCATGCTACGGAAGACAGGTACCGTGTGCTACAACAAGCACCATCAACAAAACCAACATAATGGCTTGACGACATCTGCAAACCGAGTAGAACACAAGGTAAGCAAAAAAACAC
The DNA here is from genome assembly GCA_031772625.1 of Pinus tabuliformis. Classification (NCBI taxonomy): domain Eukaryota; kingdom Viridiplantae; phylum Streptophyta; class Pinopsida; order Pinales; family Pinaceae; genus Pinus; species Pinus tabuliformis. Next base: position 922,892,770 of record CM062816.1, read on the forward strand.
ATGTTTGCAAAGCAAACAAACACACAAAAACTCAAAAACGCACACTAATGACTTAACACATGAATGTCCAAAACTAAATTTACATGGATGACCTCGTGTAAGAAGTTCAGATGGAGTCCATTTTTGAACTCGGATAATTGATCAACATAGAATAAAACCGGAGTTTCATCGTTGACATGACATGTAAGCATCGACTCGGCCAAACAATAGAGTAAAATCATAAAAGGCTATGCCCCCATGCCCCCCGAGCGAGTGAGGGTTGTGAGTCATAAGATGAAAAATCCATTTCGATAATGGGCAAACGGTAGAGGAAAACTTAATCTCATGACTACGAAAAGGTGCCCCCAATTGAAAGATTTTGACAATTTCAAGGTGAACTGCAATGTCAATGGGTAGGGTTGCAGTAATGTTTCCCATATTACCCTCCGACAAGATGTCACCAACCAAGACAGGTGTTTGAGGTGGAGCCATGGGACAATGAGAAACAAACACTTCAAGACAAGAGGACATCTCACCGAGGTTGGGAAGAAATGAAGAACGATGATGGAGACCGTTCCATGGAGTTTTGTGTAGAGACATGACCTCAATGATACTCTCGTTGGTGGCGAATGTCTCGTTCAAAGGATCCAGAGAATCCCAAGAACCAAGCCAAGGAGATGGCACATAAGTTTCCAGGATCATACAAAACAATATGACTTTCTGAAGAGGCCATCAAAGCTAAGACAATTTCCTGATAATTTTTCTCCAATGGACTCAAAGGCATAGAATCACCAAATGAATCAATTTGATCCGAGGTAGGATAATCCAAGGATCCATAGAAACCGAGATCATATTGATTGAATTGACATGTGGAGGTGGGAGAGTAAAAGTACCGATTAAAGCAGACTCTTTGAAGAGACCTTTCCCCACACTCTCTGAAGGAATCTCAGTATTTCCTGCACAAGGGATGTTGTCGTTCGATGAACTAGAAGAAAAGAAAGATAGTTGGTCGATGGTGACAATTTTTCCTTCGTGAGGAAAACGAAGCACCCAGAACAAAGAAGAAACCACACAAAACATAGCATGGGTCCAGCTTCGCCCGAGAAGAAGGTTGTAGTTGAGATTCACATCTACAACTTCTACTTCTAATTCAACGGTCTTTCCTTCCAATGTAATCGACAAGTTCGTGAGAATACCGTATGGATGTGAGCCTCTGCCATCAAAGGCCTCCAAAGTGTTCAGGGACTGGTTAAGAGAAGGAGAGCCAATGGCCTTCCAACACAAAATAGACATGATGCAGGTAGAAGCACCTTCATCAATAACAGTCTGATGGATCATCTTTCCTTTGTGTTTCGGGAATAAGTACCCTAGGGCTTTGGGTTAGAACCCCAATAGAGTAGGAGAAAACTACAATAAGAAACACTCATACAACTCAGGCAAAATTCTTATATAATCAAACTACGTAAGAGCGACCATACCCGGATTTCCTTCGTTCGAGTAGGTCCCGCAGGGTTCAGACCTTCTATAACTCCCGATGTTCTTCAAATCTAAAAATCATTCAATTCGAACATACATAGAAATATAGAAGTAAACCATATTCACGAAATTTGACTTTATATCATATAAACAAATGATTGAACATACATCAAAACAACATTCATATATGAATTACAACATAATTTGATGCATAAACAAAGTCAATTTCGGAAACAAGAGAACATTTATTTTATTGCAGTAAGCTATAAATAACATGGAGAGAATTCACCTGAGTCTTCCTCTTCTGGCTCCAAGAGGAACCATCCTCCTGATTCGTCCTATCCCAACCTTCAACAATCTTCTTCCATAACCAACACCATGATATCTCAAGCAAGAGGGAGAATATATACAATCAAGGAAACAAGGGTTTCTTGAAGCTTGGGGAAGTGCATGAGGCACAGGGATTCATCAGACTCAGTCAAGGATAATCGCAGTATAATAACTCTATCTCTTCTCCTACTTTAGGCCTTCCCATTGAAGTCTATTTATACTTCTCCCAATTAGTTTTTCAGTTGGGAAATAGTTGGCCCATAGGCAATAAGAGGTAATCAACAGGTAAAACCCATAAACTCTACCCATAATTAAGGAAATTTAATTTTTAAGTGTTTTAATACATATACGTTGGTTGGGTATTGACTAACCCGTGTGTATACACTTTTATCTCAGGGAAAAGTAGCATACAGGGAATAATTTTTTTTTTTTAATATATTTGGACCAAGTCTGGAAGGAGGGGTTTCCCTAGGCCATAAACCAAGCATCACAAATACCAAGGGTGGTAAATGGTGCTATAACAGATGCCCCCTAATATATGAGGTCAGAAGGGGTACATGATGGCTAAAATGTATTAAGTGTATGGAAAGAATCTTGTCGAAACTGAGAAGGACTTCACCAGAATTCAGCCTACCAAGCCATCAAAAGAGATCAAAAATAAAATGTTGTCTGAGGTAGGCATACCCATGCTCAGAGAAAGTAAATCATGTTTGCATATCAAGTACAAGCAGATCCAATATGTATACAAGTATAAAGAACTAAAAGTACATAATGGATCATTTGATCATGATCGAAAAAGTACATGTCTAAATATCACATATAAGAAGACGATCAATGATGCTGAAGGATGAAGCTGATCACTAATGTCAAAAACTGATCCCAATAGTACCAAATGAACATGATGGAATAAAATGATACTACATCGCAACTTGGATGCCAGCATATAAGATGTCACTGTGAAGAACTACAACATATATGTGGATGGTATCAACTAGAAGCAATAGGAGCAACTGACAAGTGAACCAAAACATCCTGATGCAACCCAAGGTGTTCACCGACCATCATGGTACATTTCTACACAATGGGAATAAATGATATGAGGTCGACCACGTGAGAAATTGTTTGATTACTAGTCATTGATGTATACTGTTAACAAATGTGAGACTACTCACCGATAATGAAAATGAGAGTCAAGGTACCCATTACAATCTAACAAGTGCGAATAAATAAGCTGAAGTCGAATACTTGGAAGAATCTATCAATCAGAGGACAATGATGGTTTCCCACTCTCGATAGTGAAGGAATTTACCACTGATGACTGCAAACCCCAAGGTACTGCCAAATGGACTCTAGACGTCCCAGAGCAAATGAGCTGTAGTCGATAGGAAAATATCTGCTAGAAGGAAGGCATTAAGGCATCCTTCATCAATATAGAGCGAGTGTAACCCATAGGCCAATAATGTGGAAAGGACAGGACGAAAAAGATGTAGTAACCCAACTAAAGCACATTTCCAGCATACACAAGATGTAGCTAGCACACAATAGAAACCCTCTGAACCAACCAATAATGAAATTTGACATAGAGGCGAGGAATCCACCAATAGGGTCAAATGGAAACCAAGGCACTGCACGAATACCAATGTGTTATAATGAAAGTTGATGTCAAACACAAGGGAAACCACTCAATTAAAGACCCATGACAATGATCGATGTTGAGCACAAGGTGACTTATCAATAATGAAAATAGGGCCAGGGTGCAGCTCTAGGCCTGCGCTCAGAGTAATATGCCATCATCAATAAGGACAAGAATCGCCAGCAAGAAGTCAATGGAGACCTTCTCAAACTGGCACGAGAAAAGGACCAATATAACTCATGTGATGACAAACATGACATTGACAACCAGGGATGGCAAACTAAAAAATAAGTCAGGAGACACTGCAGAGAGGCCGACTCAGGCTTACTTCCCTTGAACAAAAGCACGAATCAATGATGACTATATGGTAGCATATGATAACTATGTATAAGTTCGTCATGTAGGAGGCATGCGCAAACTCTCCATATGATTGGAAGAGGTAACCAATCTGAGGAGTACTAACTCAATAACAAGGTTAAGGCATACCTAAGTCAAACTAAATCCTGCCCAAAATGGAGGAGAGACTTTCCTTCGAGTACTTTGTTTAAGGGTGACATGACTGACTCTAGCTACCAACAAAATATGGAAATGTTGTTCTGTTCCCACTCTTTTTGGAATATATAATTTTTTTGTCTTTTTCTTTAAGTTGAAAAAAGAATAAAATAATTCTATAGTACAGTGGAAAGAATGAGTGTCAGAGAAACAAATGAACTAGTTCCTGGGAGGGGAACATTCCTATGCTCAATGCAAGGAGGTGAAAATGGTCAAGGACACTCAAATGGATGTTCTTTCCACAGGTAAAAGGATGCATCAAGTCACAGAAGCTAAGTGATTGCATGTTTGATTTTTCAGAAGGCATGGTCAAATAAGTGGCTTAAACACAAGTCCAAGTGAAGCGGGCTCAAGGACAAAAGGTGCAAATAGTCAAAATGCAATGCAGCAGTACAACTCAACACAAAGGAGTCTCTAGGGTATAAGGCCAAAAATCAGTGCAGAAGAAAAGAGTATGTGTCTTGAACGCATAAGTCATGGCGGGACTAAAGAGGACTCCCAAGCCTACTCAATATAGTAGCATGGGCAACCAATGTCAACGAGGTTCTAACTAAGATGCCCATGTAAAGGATGGCTCTACCATCGTATCATGATTTTAAAATCGGTGAGTGAAAATGGTTTGTTAACCAAGATACAATGGGGTCAACCCTATTGCTAATGTATCACTGAATGGAGTCTAGAATACAAGATGTAGTAGAAAAATGGTTTTCCCTAACCTAAATGCTAGTGAGTGAATGATACCTGCCATGACGGGTCAATGGTCATGGGACCAAAATTTCATCTTGAAGAAGGTCTCCAAAATATCCTAAAACAACAACCCATTCTCGAAAATCCAAGCCCACAGGTCCAAAAATCCATTTTTAAAAAAATATTTTGCAATTATATAATGAATTTTGGACTCACAGTTTTTTCATTTCTAGTTGGAGCAAAGAGTCGTGGAGCAAAAATGAGCAAGCTTTCCTCTGAACAATTGGACTATTCAAATCACACCAAAGTTATCAGGTAACCCTCAAATCATGCTTGTAATATTTTGTGATAGTTTTTATAAGTTTTCTTAAAGTTTTGACCGTGGGAATTTATGCCAAAAAATCCAACTCTGGGTACACACGGGTTGGATGTGATCAACCCTCGTATATGACGACCCTACACACAATTGTGTGTAAAGGGAACCTGCGTGTACGCGAGTTAAAGTTTAAACATAAAACTAACGGTTGAAACTCAAATTTTTTGTAGGATGACCATCACATGGAGAGAAAGAGAGCATACCACAACTGATAATGAGGTAATGAATGACCAAAATGCACTAGATGCTCTGAGAGACTATGGCTTATTGGAATTCTTCAAAATGCCAAACATGAAAGCCAACACATGCCTGCTCAAACTACTGATCCACTACTGGAGTGCAGAGGATGATGCCTTCATGATAGACCAGATACCTCTACGGATTGAGGTTGAAGACATCTACTTTATTACAGGTCTCTCCCAAAGAGGGGAGGTCGTGCATTCGACTGCCAAGACAAGAAGTAGTCTTTCAGTAGAATACTATGCACATATATATTGTCCTGGACACCCAGAGAAGATTGAAAGTCAGATTCCAATCAAACACATGGAAAGTTTATCTCGAAGGATTCTGCTATTTACCATTGCAAGGGTAAATGGATCAACTTCACTGCATCAGGAATCACAAGTGTCCATGAGCCTGGCAATGGAATGCCTTACCATGATTTTTGACTGGTGCGCGCCTCTTCTGACCAACATGAAGAGCCAATTGACCTCTATTCAAAAGGGTCAGACAAAGAACTTTGGATATGGGACTATCTTATGCTCATTCTTCTTCGAGAAGGTACCTGGGCTATGGCCCAAAGTATCTGTCTCCATCAGTAGCCCTAGAGATCCACGAATGGGCAGATGGGTGGACTTAATGAAACGCCTTGGAGGCGGGGACGCACCTAGGACGACTTTTTATGATGAGTTTTTCGCCTGGTAGTACCAATAGATCGTCGTAGTCGATGACTACCCGTATGCTAGTATGGATTTTCGAGGAGATCCAAAATTATTTTTGCCACCAAACACAGCATGGGGAGACATAGGTAACAAATTTTTAAGTTTTTATAAATTTTTAAGATTTTTTGGATTTTTTAATATGAAATGAACTTAGAAATATTTTTGATGAGATAAAATACTGACAAAATGACCATGTTCCAAATGTGGGTCCAGTGAGACCAAATGGATTCTGAGGCACAAGCATCGCGGAAGAGGAGCCGAAGAGGCAGCTGCTGAGATAGAGAGAGTCCTATATGCAGTTCAGAGAAACTTGGTGAGACTGACTCACCAGGTACCTACGATAGCCATAGAGGATCTACCTGAGGAGATGTAGCATTGTGTGGTAGGTGTACCATGGGACTGGGTCCGCATACTTCGGCGTGTAGCCAATGCAATAGTTAACTTTTTAGCCACTCATCCTAAGCCGGGTCGATAGATAGACTGATGTATGACTGGACATGATTATGGGCATGAACCCAAATTTTGAGGGGATCTTGTCCCAATTTTGTATATTATTTTTTGAAAACTTTATCTATATATAGGCGATTTTATGATATATATATATATAGATTCAAATTTTTTGATATTGTTTAATTTGATGAATGATTAATGTGCCAATCTAATGCTTGATTAGCAATAGAGTCTACTAATGAATTCTCATATTGTGGAATGTGAACATATGTAATATAAATAAATGATCATTGCAACATTCTGACTCTAAAAAATTGGCGATATAAATAAGGATCACGAACCCGATAAATGTTATTTAACTGCGACACCACCAGCTGTGAGTCTAGATAAACTATCAACGAATCAATCCCATAAGAAATTTCTTCAGATAGTAAATTAATAATGGCAGTATATTCAACAATGTTATTCGAAGTAGAGCCAATACATACTCTCCTCGACACCATCAACTGGCCAGATGGATAATAAATCACCCAAGCCTCGGAAGCAAGATTCCAAGTGTGCCGACTAGCACCATCGGCAAATCCAAAATATATTGAATCATCCATCAAAACCTGCCAAAGAAGATCAAAAAAATGTCAATATTAAAAAATTCCAAACAAATATGTACAAAGATACAATATATACAAACAAGTAATTGCTCGGCCGAAACCTAAGCAAAATACTTCTTAAGGTAGAGCCCATTTCAGGGCTCTGCCAGCTTGTTCCCTTCAAAATAAATTAATTCACAGGCCCCTTTTCCCAAAACTTGCTTGATCACAAAGGGACCATACCACATAGACTTGAATTTGCCTGCCCCCAGAGCATCTTTGTCTTGGTCATAGACTAAGATAAGGTCGCCTTTAGAAAAAACCTGAGGATGGACAGCTTTATCATACTGAGTTTTAACCCTCTTCTTATGGGCTTCATTTATTATGGTTGCATCTCGACGCTACTCATCGAGATGTTCCAAATGAACGAGGTGTTCTTCGAGACTAGATGTCTCCGGAAGAAGTTCTACAGCTAGCTTAAGGGATGAAATTTCACATTCGATAGGAAAAATAGATTCCAGCCCGTAAACTAATTGAAAAGGAGTAAAACTGGTGGTAGTCTTCACCGAGGTTTGGTATGCCCAGAGTGCCGGGTACAACATGATGTGCCAATTGGATTGATTTTTGTTAATTTTCCTTTGCAGGATAGTCTTAAGGTGCTTATTCATGGCTTCGACTTGCCCATTTGCCTGAGCATAATATGGAGATGAATGCTCCTGCCAGAAGTCCAACTTGAGAGCCAATTCGGTCATCAGTTGATTCTGGAAGTGACTGCCATGGTCAGTGACAATCTCTATTGGGATACCAAATCATGAAATAACCTGGTTGAAGAGAAACAAGGATGTTATTTCGCTATCATTTTTGTAAGTAGGCATGGCCTCAGCCCACTTCGTAAAGTATTCTATGACCACAACGATGTACTTGTGATTTGCTGCCAAAGGCAGCTTACAAGTAGTGAAATCAATGCCCCACTTTGTAAATGGACTGACAGTGATAACAGGAAAAAGTGGAGCTGGATGCGCGTGCATTTTTTGAATATAGATTTGACAAGGGTGGCAATGTTTGACCGCTTCATTATAGTCATTGAAAATTGAAGGCCAAAAGTAGCCTACATGGAAAATTTTCTGGGTTGTCGCAAGCCCTGATAGATGACTGCCACAAGATCCATTGTGGCAATCATTAAGTACATACTCCGCTTCTTCCAAAGTTAAGCAACGCCTAAGGATTGAGTCAACCCCTCTGCGATATAATGTATCACCAATGATAACATAGTTTTTGGCAAGGTGACATAACTTTTGACACTCATCTTTGGAGAAAGCAGGTGGGAACTTCGAAGTCTGGAGATATATAATGATATCTCTGTACTAGGGATCTTGTGAAGAAATGAGGAATAAATGTTCGTCGAGGAAATTTTCATCATAAACAATGGCTTCCTCACAAGGCAGCTCTAAAATTAATTTCGTAAAAACCAATGACTTCTTAGATTTGGCTGACAAGAACTCGAGATCGAATTCTTGCAAAATAAAGATCCATCAATTATATTTTCCCCCAATCACTTGCCTACTGAGGACAAACTAAAAAGGATTTACAGCCGCTAAGACAAACGTTTTGTGCAACAGAATATAATGACGAAGTCACTGGACAACATGGACGGCTACCAAGGCTAATTTCTCAATAGGAGAATAGCATAGCTCACTGAGAGCATCATCTTCCTGAACCAGAACCATACCAATGGTTGATTATACTGCAGCGAGATAAAAAAGGAAATCTATGCCATAATCTGGTGGACTCAATAATGGAGTAGAGATTAATGCCTTTTTCAAAGCATCAAAAGATTGTTGTGCAAAGTTGTCCCATAAAAATGGAACTCCTTTATTAAGCAAACGCATAAATCCTTTGGTAATCTCGGCGTAATTTGCTATAAATCTCCTCAAGAAATTTGCCTTTCCTTGGAGACTTTGAAGTTGATGAATGGAAGACGGGGGAGGCAACTGAATTATTGCCTCAACCTTGAAAGGATCAACTCGAATCCCTTCAGTTGATACGATGAATCCTAACAACCGACCAGATGTGACCGCAAAAACACACTTATTTGGATTCAATCGGATTTTATAAAAATGACATCTCTCAAAAACTAACTGAAGGTGGCTAGGATGATCAATTCTCTTTCGAGAACGAGCAACTAAGTCATCCAAGTATGCTTCGATAACATGTTTGATGTCATGGAAAGCATAAGAAATGGCCCGCTGAAAAGTAGCTCCAGCATTTTTAAGACCAAAAGGCATCTTCTTGTATGTAAACGTGCCCTAGGGACAAATACAGGTTGTCTTGTGCTAGTCCTTTGTACGGATAGTAATTTGATTGTAACCAGAGAATCCATTCATGAATGAAAAATTTTCATTACCCACTCATTCATCAACAATTTGATCAATAAAAGACGTGGGGTAATTGTCTTTTGGACAAGATTTATTCAAATCCCTAAAGTCGATACACACTTGGATCATTCCTTGCTTCTTATCTACTGGGACTAGATTGGAAACCCACTCAATTAGAGGAACTAGGTATATGAAACCTGCCTTAAGCAGATTTTCAACTTCAGCTTTAATAGTTGCTGCTTTCCGAGGATTGACTGGTCGAAGTTTCTGATGAATAGGTTTGGCATTTTCGTACGTCTTGATCTCATGCTGGACTATAGATGGATCAATTCCAGGAATTTCCTCATAAGACCAAGTGAACACATCTCGAAACTCTTTAAAGAGGTCGATGTAGATTTGAATTTCTTTAGGGGAACAATCAGCTCCGATGAAGACATTTTCTATAATGTTAGGATTCCTAGAGATGTTTATAGGTACAGTTTGTGAGATAACTAACATGTTACCTTCGGCAGATAATTGTGTTGGAGCCAAAGGGTTTGAAATTGTACAAACATCACTAGTAAGCAGATTGGAGAACCTAGATTCAACTTCATGCAATGGAGGAAGAAAATATGAACGATGATGTAAATCTTCCCATGTTCGATCCACAGCTATCATTTCCTCCAAAATTGCTTCTTCAAATGGTAAGACTGTATCCAAGCAATCCAAAGATGAAGTAGAATCAAGGGTCCAAGTTGGAGCCACATCGTCATCTAACTCCTCTTGTGAAAAAGGAGTGGGATGGTTGTCTATAGAGTTAACGATAGATTGATAGCTAAGTTCTGTTGCAGACATGGGAAATTCCATTCCACCAACCTGCCCTCCATCTAATGTGGTGGTAGATGAAGGTAAGGTCCAAGGGTCCAAAAAATAATGAGTTCAAAAGAACTCTTTCTGTGAAGGTCCCCTAGAGGATGAAATTGCATTGATTCTAGCTGTAGGAGTAGGAAGGTCAAATATACCCATTAACGAAGAGTACATAGCAACTCCTAAATTCTCAATAGGTTGATGGGGATTATCCACCAATAGAACGAAAGAATCTGAAGTTACGTGGGAGTCACCCGAAAAATAATCTAATTGATCAATTTTAACAAACCTCCCCTCAGGAGGAAAACAGAGGATGTGGAATAAAGATGAAACTATGGCATCCATCTCATAAATCCAATTCCTACCTAAGAGGAGGTTATAATCCAGGATGGCATCAATGATTTCTACCTCAATGTTTATGACCTTTCCCCCGACACATATAGGAAAGGTCGGGATAATCCTGTGTGGCCTATGAGAATGTCCATCAAATGCTATCAAGAGAGTCGGTGAAGGAACAGCTGAAGGTGATCCAATGGCCTTCCAACATGACATAGACATTACGCATGTGGAATCTCCCTCATCTATAACTGTCTGAAAAATATTGGTTTTTTGGTAAGTGGACTTTATCTCGAAAGCCATATGGTGAGGAAGTTTCTTTTTGACATTCAACATATCAAAAGTGAGCACTAAAGAATTCTTTGGATCTACTGCACTAATTGTAGAAAGAAAAGAAATTCTCTTAATAGGACACAACTGGAGTACCTCCAAAGTGAACATAGCACAAGGACTTTGAGCCATATCTTCTACAATCAAGTAGTTCTGGGCTGCCCTAGCATTAGGGTTAATAATCGAGCACTTTTCAGAACCTTTCAGTATTCGAGGTATAGACTCAACAGAGGGTCACTCAATATGAAGTGGGTCTATGGTTTCGGGAGCATATTTAACCATAGATGTTTCCGTTTCACCATAATCGTGTGCTCACGTAGCAACATCGACATGATAGTTCATCACATAAACATTTGAGGAATTTTTCCCTTCCTGGTTGCCCCTTGCGTAGGTACCAGCGTTCGAATTCACGCTAGCAAGTAATTGTTGCCCTTGGGGAAAAGGGTTAGTCAGAACAGCTTGGGAGCTAGAGGACCCTTGCTACACTAATAAGCACTGAGAATCTTGTATCTTAGGGCAGAGGTGAGTCAAATGATTTCCATTGCATAACTTGCATAGAAACTTAACCTTTATCTTGGACTCTTTTCTTCCCTCACCGACACCATTACCAGGTTTGTTTGCATTGCCTTTCCCTTCCTAGTTCTTCTTCTTACCTAATCCCTTCCTCTTCCCATCGAATTATTGATTTCCTTTCTGGTTAGAGGCCTGGATGGCATTTATAGAGGTAGGTTGGGAAGGTGTAGGTGTAGACGGTGCTGCCTGGTTAGAAGAAGTAGTTTGTAGAGACAACTGCTGCAATTGATTCAAAAGGTTCACCGTATTAGCGTCAATTGATCCAACTATACCATCAGTGTGAGGGCCTCACTTCGGTTTGGCTAAAGTGACCTTAGATCTAGGAGCATCAGGTAGGATTTTCTGAAGAGTCCCGGACTGAGAATATATCAGTTCTAATTGTTGGGTTCGAAAAATAGCCTGCTCTTCTGAATAAACACTGGAAAGAAAAACATCCTTTGAGATCTCAGGTTGTAATGATTTGAGAAACCATCCAAGAAGGAACTCTGGTGGAATTTTAGCTTTGATAAGCCTTTCTCTCCTTCTCCATTCCTGGATGTGATCCAAAATGTGAGTTGTGGTGTCTTGCTAAAAGTTAGCCAGAAGTTCAGTTCTAGATTCATAGTGGACAGGCAATTGAAGATGGTTCAAGAAGATATTAGCCAAATCAGAGAAAGAAGTATAGGTGCCCCTTGACAACTCTATATTCCATTTGGCCACATTTCCAATTAGGGTGCGCTGAAATAACCTCAACCTGATCGAGTCATCTATCAAGGAGATGGATGAGCACCATAAGTGAAACGTGGTCACATGGTTTCCCGGGTCTTCACCACTCTTCCCTTCAAACATTAGAATATCCAAGGGAAGTTTAGTTGGGACCGGAGGCCAATCTGGATTGTACCTAATTAGATCATTTGTCTATTTAGTTAAGTCTAGAAAGTTAAGCATGGCTAGAAAAGGAAGTCGTGGGGGACCTTGGGAATTCCATCCCGAGCAGGCGGGGTTCCCAAAGGTCTGAAAAGAATGACCTGGATTTTGAAAGGCACCAGGTTTCCCATAGTAACTCGTAGAGCCTACTGAACCAAAAGGCGGTCCTTATGGTCCAGAAAAATTCAGAGTTTGACCAACTCCTGCCGAAAATCCTCCGTAACCAGTGAAGTTACCCCCTAATAAAGTATTGAAAGGAGCTGACAACCCCTGATAAGGATTCCATGCATTAACAAAGGGTGGAAAACTCTGAAACGAATTAACTGAAGAATATGGCACATTCCCTTGCTAGACGAAAAATTGATTCCCAACTCCTATCCCACTAACCGCAGGGTTTGTTGAACTCTGGAAGGGGTTACTACCTTGACTTGTAAAAGGAAAATGCATTGACTCCGTTGTCAGATTTGAATGTGGTATATGACCACTTCCAAATGGGAAACCCTAAAAAGAATTCGATCCACTCATCATGGATGTAGAGGTGGTCGATGGTATGTTCAAAGGAACTGAAGGAATCCCTTGAGATGGCATTCCAAAAGGGAAAAATCCAAAACTGGATGTAGTAGCTTGAGAACTTCCACTCGTAGACAAAATGGAAGTAGACCCAAATATAGTCATGCTGGGAGTAATAGAAGCGATGGAAATAGTTCCTCCCCTTTGTACAGATATGGGAGTCTGCATGCTCGCAACACTCATCGTAGATGCCATGCTTCCAGTAGTGGTCGGACAGCCACTTTGAATTATTTAAAATATCTACTTAAAGACTCAAAAAATTATAAAGCTACGCTAACTAGGAGCAAAGAACACTCACTAAAATGTCCCTAAAGATATCAGCAATCAAACAACTCTCAAGTATTTCCACTCCGGGTGATTAGGACCGAACACGAAAATACAAGAAAGTTAATAACAAGGGCCTTCCAAAAATAGACTGGGGTAATTACGCCCCAGGCTTACTAGCGATTCCTTCATTTCCTTTGAAAGGCCACCAAACGAAGGAAAGCAAATAAAGTAGATCAAAAACTGAGCTTGACACTGAGACTAAAAACAATCACCTATTCTGGAGGACCAGAACAATCAAGAACCCTTGAACGAAGTCTTGTGTGCCAAAACACCAATTACAAACTTGATCAAAAAGCAAACCTAGGGAAAATATTTTCAATGAGGGAGAGACTTCGAAATAGTAAGCTTGCAGAATAATGAAATTCTTCAGATAGAAATTGACCACATAGAGACTAAACAGATAAGGTAACAATTCATTCTGGGTAGAGAGATTTGAAGAAACAATACAAAAATTGGCATACGCGCCTGTGTTCAAGCACATAGGCATGTGCATGCGCTTATGATATAGGAAACTCACGTATACGCGGGTTCACTTCATAGAAACAAGCATGTGTACGCTACTGTAAACAGAGTAAAAGGCGTATACAAAGCTTTGCAAGAAAAATAAAAAACAAAGCCAGATCAAAAAGATCAGACTTAAGGTCTGAGACTCTAGTAGACTAAATGAGACTGTAACAGCAAGCAAACCAAAGACTGAGCCCTGATTGACACTGAACAATCCAAACTAGAAATAACAAGATTGTTATCCCCAGTGGAGCCACCAATTCTGTTTCGGGAATAAGTACCCTAGGGCTTTGGGTTAGAACCCCAACAGAGCAGGAGCAAACTACAACAATAAACACTCATACAACTCAGGCAAAATTCTTATATAATCAAACTACGTAAGAGCGACCGTACCTGGATTTCCTTCGTTCGAGTAGGTTCCGCAAGACTCAGATCCTCTGCAACTCCCGATGTTCTTCAAACCTGAAAATCATTCAATTCGAACATACATAGTAGTATAGAAGTAAAGCATATTCATGAAATTTGATTTTATATCATATAAAAAAATAATTGAACGTACATCAAAACAACATTCATATATGAATTACAACATAATTTGATGCATAAACAAAGTCAATTTCGGAAACAATAGAACATTTATTTTATTGCAGTAAGCTATAAATAACATGGAGAGAATTCACCTGAGTCTTCTTCTTCTGGCTCCAAGTAGAACCGTCCTCCGGATTCGTCCTATCCCAACCTTCAACAATATTCTTCCATAACCAACACCATGATATCTCAAGCAAGAGGGAGAATATCTATAATCAAGGAACCAAGCCTAGGGTTTCCTGAAGCTTGGGGAAGTGCATGAGGCAGAGGGGTTCATCAGACTCAGTTAGGGATAATCTCAGTATAATAACTCTATCTCTTCTCCTCCTTTAGGCCTTCCCATAGAAGTCTATTTATACTTCTCCCAATTAATTTTTTAGTTGGGAAATAGTTGGGCCACGGGAAATAGGAGGTAATCAATAGGTAAAACCCATGAACTTCACCCAGAATTAAGGAAATTTAATTTTTTAAGTGTTTTAACGCATATACGCGGGTTGGGTATTGACTAACCCACGTGTACACGCTTTTACCTCAGGGAAAACTAGCATACAGGGAATAAAACATTTTTTTTAATATATCTGGACCAAGTCTGGAAGGAGGGGTTTCCCTAGGCCATAAACCAATCATCACAAATACCAAGGGTGGTAAATGGTGCTATAACACTTTGATAAGAACCTGTATCAGAAAAGAAATCTGATGAGGAAGATGAGGAACATGGTTTTCAAGATCAAAGGTAATCAGACTTGAATCAAAAGGATCAATAGCACCTATAGTAGTAGACAATAGTGACTTCTACTACATTGGACAAGTTTGGAGAACCTCTAAGGCAGACAACGCCTAAGGTGCTTTAGCTAAATCCTCAACAATATTATAGTGTTGTGCAACTCTAGCATTCGTATTATAAGATGATTTCCGATGAACACCCTTGTGGGTGGTCAAATTATAGACTCACTATTAGGGTGCTCAATATGGAGCAGATCAGAATTGGATGGAGTAGAAGTAGAAGGAATATCGGTGACTTCTTTCTCTACCATCTGCTTATGTAAGTCTTGATAGTCCTTAGTTCCAATAGCGATCGAGATAGGTGATGAACCTTGCATCATGAAAACTTGGAAACCAGAGGAGGCAGGGGACTGCGGTTGGTCTACCAACTATGTCTGCAGAGATGGAAAAGGTTCTTTTAAGACAATCACAGTCCCTTTCAACAAGCGATTTACCTCAGAGCGTCAGGGACAATCCTTGGTGTAATGATCTTTCTCACAGATGAGGCAAGGTTATTTCGGCTTTCTCTTAGAATCATCATCAGCAGATGACTTAGGTGGACCCTGTTTTGGGACATCGGCTTTGTCTTTACCTTTGCCAATTTTCTTACCTTTAGAGGTCTTATATGTTGTGGTAGACTAAACAACATGTACCTTAGAGGTTTTACTAGGACTAGATGAATTTTTCGAATGATTATTGGTACCAGTGTTTGAAATAGGTTTCTGCTTCGAAGAATCTTTCATGGAAGTATGAGACATGAAACCAATCACACCATCAATAGGCAGTGCATCAGGAGACTTTTATGCTGTTAGATCCAAAAATGGTTTCGAAGCATCAGGCAACATCTCATACAACGTGCCAGATTGCGAATAGACTAAGTCTAGATACTGGGCATGGGTGATAGCTTGCTCTTCAGTAACACATCCACCCATAGCTATATCCTTAGCAATCTTGTTAACAAATGATTTTGTGAACCATTCAATCAAAAACTCATCAACAATCTCAAACTTCATGAGGTGATGTCGACGTCTCCATTCATGGATATGATTGGAAATGTGGGTCACAATATCTTGCTTAAGGGATGTGAGAAAATGAGTGCCAGTTTCATACCAAATTGACAATTGGAAGTGGATGAGGAAGTCCATAGCCAGAGAGTTGAAGTTAGCATAGGTACCTCGAGGCAACTCGACATACCATTTTGTGGCAGCACCTGTGAGGGTTCTCTGAAAAAGGCGAAGATAGATAGAATCATCGACATACAAATTGGAGGAGCACCATAGGTGATATGTCATCACATGGGCTTGCAGGTCCTCCTTAGACTTCCCCTCGAATTTGGGGCAATCACTTGGATTTTCATTGGAACTGGAGGCCAGTAAGGCGAATGAAGAATATGATCATTTGTGAGCCTCAAGACATCAGGCAGCTCCAACATAGCCAAGAAAGGAAATTACATGTTTAACGATATATAGGGTCTTTGAGGAGACACAAATTTTGGTTCCATCCTTGCTGGTAAGGATTGTGCCCCCACAATGGAGGATTTTGTCCATACGAGACCTGATTTTGTCCCCACTGAAGGTTACCTTGACCATAAGGTGGATTTGGTCCAAGGTAGGTTTGATATTGACTTACCATAGGCTGCTAATAAGCATTGTACGTGGAATATGGGTGATAAGGTTGTTGAACTTGTTAACCCTGTACAAAAGGAGATTGACCCTGCTACTGCAGGGATTGACCTTGGGATTGCAAAGGTTGACCTTGTTGATACGCATATAAAGCTTGTTGCTACGAAGGTTGACCTTGTTGCTGCAAAGGTTGACTTTGCTGTTGTAAAGGTTGACCTTGATGCTGCAAAGGTTGGCCTTGCGAGTACAAAGGTTGAGTAGACTATTGAACAAACTGAGTTTGCGACTACAAAGGCTGTTGAGATTGCGACAAAGGTTTTCCCTATTGCTGTAACATTTTCCCTTGTTGCTGCAATTTTTTTCCTTGCTGCTGCGAAGGTTACCCTTGCTACAGAAAGGGCTACTGGACAGTTCCTTGGGATATACTCGATGGGTATTGATAGTTCGCAAATTGAATATGACCATATCCACCAGGAATGGTGGATTGATCAGGCTGGACATAAGCTCCTGCTTGAGGAATGTAGGATGGATTAACTAAGGCTTGCGAACCATATGGGACATAAGCCTGTTGGAGAGGAATATGAGCCATACAACACTGTTGATATTGGATGTTACCTAACCCAAATGCACCAACAAGGTTAGGAATACTACCATAATAAGGTGGATTCACTCCAACCATGTGAGTTTGTAATCCAATCACATTGGTTTCACCTGACACAAGAGGAGTAATCATATCCTATCCCCCAAATAGTGGCACATTCTGTCCACTTGATGGGGCTATAATAGATTTGACCTGAAAATATATGATAAAGCAAATATACCCAAGAAACAGCTAGATCTGAATATAGAAATGCATCTTTTTATTAATCAAACCCTTGAGGTAGGGTAACACCATACAATCACTCCTTAAGGAAGGAGAACACTCCACAAGCCATATGCTTGTCCATACAATATTCCTTGACATTGTCAATGGGGAGTCTCTAGCCTCTATATATGGTTCAAACATAAAATATCATGGGTCATTGCCATAGTTCTCTCAATACCATATATCTAATACCATGGACCTACCATATAACTATGGCCCATCCCATTATTACATTATTCCCTTGGGTACCTCGCTTTGTACCCCATACTATCACCTCTAGGTATACTACATTCCACCCCCCTTAAACATGTTTCCCCAAAATATAAGAAGAACACAAATAATAAGATCTACTCAAAAGAGTAGTCCATTGGTACCATGCACGTGCATCTAGCCATCCAAGAGAAAGGTGAACCCTCGATCTAGCTAGTGCCTCGCTCTCTTGAGATGGAAGTTGACCCTAACGGCTCTTCTGTGTTGATGTGTTGTGGGTGGATTGTTACCCCTCTCTATCTGTCATGTGGGGGCTGTTGTCCTTGTGGATAATTTTTTGCCATTGTGTTGGTTGTTTTCTTGCGGGGTGATGTGGGTGGTGATATGATGAAGTTTTAACCAATGGTGTATCTTTCTTTAATTCACTCCCTAATAGAGCCTGATTGGTCGCTGGTACATGTTGTGGCGTCTGCACTTGTTGCTTATCTTCTAGTATTACTTCAACCATGGACTCCTCATCTGATGTATGAGTACCTGTAACATTTTCTGCTTTAGCCTCCTTAGACTCTACCTGTTTATTGATGGAAATATCCTGTAATGTAATTTTCTTATTTTTATACCATAGCTTCACGAATTTCTTCTCCACATTAATATTGATAGTACCAATAGATTCCATCCAAGGGTATCCCAAAACAACATCCACATTAGCTATATCCAAAGCATAAAAATCAGAATGTAATACATACTTGTCCATAGAAATCTTCAAATCTTTATAAACTTTCACCTCCTCATTATTAATGTGTGTGTGCTCCATTTTTTTGGCTGGGACTTGCAATCTTTTAGCAAAATGAACATTAATAAAATTTTGCTTACAACTAGGATTTATAGACACAATGATCTTCTCCTTCTGAATATATCCATGAACCTGTAATAAGGAGATACCAGTAGAAAATAACCCCATATGTTTCTCATTATCTTGTTTTCCAGGATGAGACCATTTGTCTAAAAGGAATTTTTCAAATTCTTCATCTGAAAGTTTGTACAACATCTTGTTGTCAAGTGATCTCCACCATATGGCAGCCTCATCTTGCAAACCAAGCAATACGAAACCTTTCCAATTTTTCCTATATATGAAATTTTCACGGGTTATGAATTATTAAATAGTAGAGCTATCATCTTTTCCTGTAAAAAAAACAACTTGCTAGAAGCCATGAGAAGAGTTTGAGCAAAAATCACTTACCTGGAAAAAAAATTAAAATGGCCACAGTTCGGTCAATATTGCTCAAAATCCTTATTATGACATGTTTTCAGAAATGGAACAACCATTCTGCATCTTCTCATGTGATAGAAATCTCGATCTAGGCACGAAAATTTTATATCTGCGCTGCAACTGTCGCATAATCACAAAAATTTCTAAAACAAGAGCTAATTTTAAATCAACGATATCTCCCTCATCCAGACTCTGATTCATTTTTTTTTGAAATTGGGTAAGTTTTCAAGAGGATCTCAGATATACAATTAGTTTCTCAAAATTCCCCACAAAAATGACAAAAATTAACTGGATATCCTTCGTCCACGAATTTTCGTCAAAAACTTTCTGCAACACAACTGGTTTTTAAATCAATGATATCTCCCTCATCCGGACTCTGATTCGGTCGATTTTTTTTTTTAATTTTGGGTAAGTTTTCAAGAGGATCTCAGATCTGATATTATTTTCTAAAAATTTCCCACAAAAAATGAAAAAAATAACTAGAGATCCGCCGTCCATGAATTTTCATCAAAACATTTCGGCAACACAGCTGGTTTTTAAATCAGCGATATCTCCCTCATTTGAACTCCAATTCGGCCAATTGTGTTTTTGAATTTGGGTATTTTTTCACAAAGAAGCCAGATATACAATTTTATTTTTCAAATTTTGCACCAGAAGTTTCAAATCTGATCTGTAACCTCGTCGCCCCAAAAAATTCCTACAAAAAAAGAATTAAAAAAATCTTCGCTTGCCCACAAAAGTGCTCTGATACCACTTGTAATAGATCTGACATGAAAATATATGATAAAGAAAATATAACCAAGAAATATCAATATTTGAATATAGAAACTATGTTTTTTATTAATCAAACCCTTGAGGTAGGGTAACACCATACAATCACTCCTTAAGTAATGAGAACACTCCACAAGCCATATGTTTGTCCATACAATATTCTTTGACATTCTCAATGGGGAGTCTCTAGCCTCTATTTATGATTCATACATACAATACCATGGGTCATTACCATGGTTCTCTCAATACCATATATCTAATACCATGGGCTTACCATATAACTATGGCCCATCCCATTATTACATTATTCCCTTCGGTACCTCCCTTGGTACCCCATATTATCCCCCATAGGTATACTACAGGAGGGGTAGAAGAACTAACCGAAACCTAGCCTGAAAAAATAGGTTTTACCGGAAGGGTCATTTGAAACGACAAGACAGGTTGTGACAGAATCATAGGTTGAAGAGGAACTGAGGTGACAACAATTTGTACAGAAGTTTGAGAGGTTGCGTTTGGAATGAATGGACTAGATGTGGGCATAGTATTTTAAGACCAAATGGGATTTTGATACAATGACGAAGCACTAGGAGTACTTGAAACTAACTAAGCTAAGGTTGTATAACCAAGTGGAAACATGGGTTCACTAGTTTCAGGAAAGTTGAGAGACGAGACTCTTCATGTATAAGGAAAGCCTTTTGGAGGAAATTCATATCCTTGCTCATCATCGACATGAAGAGAATGGGTAGCAGAAACTTTTGAATGACCCAGAGAAGAGGTTGGGATTTCACCTTTTGACTCCATAGATGGAAACAACTGGTGACAAGGAACCAGAGATGTACGAGGATATAACTCCAAAGGAATACCAGGCCAATCATAAGGACTATAAGGATGCTAAGGAGATATCACAAAAGAATCAAATAACAGCTTTGATGAATAGACAACAAGCCTCTGCGGATTCTCAGGGGTTTGAATAGGATTATCAGGAATATCAGGATCAGATTCTTGAGGTGGCCAAGAATTTGATGGAGGTGGATGAGAAGATAGAGGTTGGATACTGGGAATAATCCCAAGTTCAAAACCTTGATCTTCAAGTGACTAAGGAATCTCCGAATGAAATCCTTGGGAGGACCCTTCAATACTAGACAATGAAGAGATGAACTCAATGGTTTAGGCACGATGACTTCCTCTCAAAAGAAAAAAAAGAAAGGAGATTCGTTGATGGCTTTTAACAATCTTGAAATTAACAGGGAATTACTCAATATTGGTCTAAGAAGCAACTGCTTGGGTTCAACATGTTTATCGTAGGCATTTACTTTTATAAACAAAAACTTTTCCTTTTCATCTCTTAAG
Source organism: Pinus tabuliformis (assembly GCA_031772625.1). NCBI lineage: Eukaryota > Viridiplantae > Streptophyta > Pinopsida > Pinales > Pinaceae > Pinus > Pinus tabuliformis. The sequence goes on from CM062816.1 coordinate 922,913,986, forward strand.
AGTCGAGAAAATGATGAAAAGGTGACTCTAGTCACTTTCGATGGTTTAGCGAGCTTGAAAGGACAAGTTTCTCGATGATCTTTTCAAATTTAAAGAGTTAGAAAAGATTGAAATGACCACTCAGGAGACTCTAGGTAAAATGAGTACCAAGTAACTGTGAATTGCAATATACACCTCAACAAATAAATTTACCAAGGACTTGATGCAAGTGCAGGCAATCTCCCCGAATGTTGTGTTCGGTGTATCACGTTTACATGGTGGTAGACTTGGCTTTCTATGGATAAAGGTTTGCAACCTATGAGAGCCTCCCTTTATATATGCAATGGTACAGGGAGCACAGGTTCGTGCTAGCATTGTCTAATGCCGAAGCAAACGACAACTGCTAAGTTTTATAGACGTCGGAACATGTCTCTAGCCTATACCACTAAGTATGAATGTTAATATTTCAAATGTTCCTTAGATTAATTGATAGATTTTAAAGTTGATCTTGGAATTGTGTTTCGATTTCAAGGCCTTAACGATGTTACATGTTCTTAAAACGTAACTAGATGATGAAATGAAATCCTTCAATTTGATGAAAGCTATCTTTGTAGGGAAGAAGATCAGTCAATTCATGCATCAAATCAATGCAAAAGTGAATCCATGACAATCTTCAAACACTAAATGAAAAAACATGAAATCTAATATTTCATATCATAAGCAAATGCAATGCCAAAACAAACCTTAAAGAAAAACTACCTTAAGATATAATGATGATTTTTTATTTTCTTTTCACTTTAGTGCAATCAATGTAATCTAGTGCAAAAAGTAAAAGAGAATGAAAGCAAGCCAACAAACATGAAAATCTCTTTCACATTGATGATTTGAATGCAACAAAAAATGCTTCGAAAACTACGAAAAGATAAACACTTTCACTTTCACTTTTTGAAACACAAAACTCAAAGCAAACACTTCCTTTTGATTCAAATGAGACAATCAATTTGTAATCTATTGTTTGTCAAACAGATCTTAAGTGACTTTCACAGTATCTACTCAATTCGAAACTAATGAAAACAACTTAAGACACAAGAACCAAAAGACATCTACAAAGGATGTCCAAAGACACAAAAAACTCTTTAACACAGATAATTGATCTCTAATGAGAAGACCAACGAGCAGATGAAGGATGACGTAGAAGACCTAGAACTCTAAAAGGCTAATCAAACTTCAAATACAATCAAACCAAGTTAAAAGGGGATTGCAATCAAACAATAAAAGATTCTGTTATAAAATTATATATTACGGAGAAATGGAACACATAAAATATTGCAGAAATATAAACACAGAAAATGCATAAAACAAGAGAGACACAGATATACGTGCTTCACCCAGTTTGGGCTACGTCCACCCCGAACAGCAAGTCCTTCCTTTCTATTATCCAGCAAAATGAAGGGACACAACCTACAGCAGATCCGTTGTAATATCCTCTGTTTTCTCTCACAGTCTCACCTCTCTGTTTCTCGCTCATAGAATACACATCTATTACACAGCCTCAAATACAATGCCCTCATAAAAGGAGAGGGGTTTCCTTCTAGGGAAAAAAAAACCCTAAACTAAACATAAGTTCTACCGTCAGATCATCCGCCTAATGAATGACCTAGATTGACTAGAAATTACTATACTTTTACAAGGCAATTTTACATCTGTTTTTAGCTTCGAGGGCGCTGCCCCTGAGCCCCCGCTGGGGGACCGCTGGCCCCCGGACCCCCCAACCTGGGGGGATCGGCCCCCCCGCACCCCCCCACATGGAGGGGTGTACAATCTTCCTAGGGTATACATCCGGCTGAAGCAAAGACCTCTGAACAATCATGCTCCACACACAACAATCTCCCACTTGGAGAATGATTGTAGCAACTCCACCGCTGCTTCATTTACTGGACAATGACTCCTCTTTGGACCTGGCTATTTCTCATCTTCATCGTCATCCTTGAAGACCAATTGAAACTAATCATATTCTCAGTTTCTCCCTGGTTACAACTTTTGTTAGCATATCTGCAGGATTTTGGCTAGTATCTTTTCCATCTTCAACTCTCCATCTTCCAACACTGATCGTATGAAATGGTACTTGAGCTGTATGTGTTTAGTCCTAGAATGAAATGCTAAGTTCTTTGCAAGATGAATGGCACTTTGGCTATCACTGTATAACGTGCCCATATCATGCTCCTTACCCAATTCACCCATAAACCTTTGTAACCAAATCATTTCTTTACTAGCCTCTGTAGCAGCAACATACTCTACTTCTGTTGTTGAAAGTGCAACAAATCTTTGGATTTTTGAAACCCAACTGACAGCTGTTCCACCAACAGTAAATACATATCCTGTAGTGCTCCTCCTGTTATCTCTGTCACCTGCCATATCTGCATCAACATATCCCTATAGAGAAATGTTTGCACCACCAAAGCATAATGCTTGATTTGTGGTACCTTTCAAATATCTGAGAATCCATTTCACTGCCATCTAATGTTCCTTTCCTAGATTGTTCATGTGCCTACTTACAACTCCCACTGCATGTGCAATATCAGGTCTTGTGCAAACCATTGCATACATTAAGCTTCCAACTGCTGATGCATATGGAACTTTAGACATATAATCCATGTCTTCTTGGGTCTTTGGGCACATTTCCTTACTAAGTTTGAAATGGCTAGCAAAAGGTGTACTAACTGGTTTTGTATTGTGCATATTAAATCTTTTCAACACCTTTTGTATGTACTTATTCTGAGACATTGTTAATTTGCGATTTTTCTTATCTCCAGTGATTCTCATACCAAGGATTTGTTTTGCAGCTCCCAAATCCTTCATTACAAATGAATTTGCCAATTTTCTTTTGAGCAAATTTATATCCTGCATGTTAGACCCTGCAACAAGCATGTCATCTACATACAATAACAATATAATATAGCTGCCATCATTTTGCTTTTTCAGATAAACACAATGATCAGAGTGGCATCTAGTATAACCTTGTTCAGACATAGACTTGTCAAATTTTAGATACCACTGCCTTGGAGCCTGTTTTAAGCCATACAAGCTCTTCTTCAACCTGCACACTAGTTTCTCCTTCCCTTTCACCTCATATCCTTGTGGCTGCTGCATATATATCTATTCCTCCAAATCCACATGGAGAAAGGTTGTCTTTACATGTAACTACTTAAGATGCAAATCTTCAGCTGCTACTAGACTTAAAATAGTTCTGATTGAAGTCATTTTAGCAACAGGAGAAAATATTTCATCAAAATCAATAACTTTCTTCTGTGCAAACCCCTTCACCACAAGTCTAGCTTTGTACCTCTGTTTTCCTCCATCTTCTTCCTTCAGCCTGTAAACCCATTTATTCTTCAATGTAGTTTTTCCTGCAGGCAACTTGACTAAGTCCCAAGTCTGGTTATGCATTAAGGAGTCCATCTCTTCTTCCATGGCTACCTCCCACTTCTTCCTGCTTTCAACCTGCAATGCTTCTTCATAACATTCGGGTTCACCAGAATCAGTCAACAATAAATAATATAATGAAGGAGAGTATCGTTCAGGGGGTCTACTTATCCTGGTAGATCTTCTAACACCACTTTCAGGTGTTTGGGGTGCCTGTTGCTGTTGTGGTGGTTGTTGTTGTTGATTATTATTATTTTTAGGCACCTTTACTTTTTCCATGATTTCATCAAGAACTGCATATTCCTTGTTTTCTTTTTCCTGTTTCTTTTCCTGCAACTGATTTTTATACAAGACCTTTTCAATGAATATTACATCTCTACTCCTAATGATTTTGTGATTTTCGTAATCATATAAGCGATAACAAAAATCATTAACACCATATCCAATAAAAGTACATTTCTTCGACTTTTCCTCAAGCTTTGTTCTATTTTCTTTATCAATATGGACAAAGGCCTCACAACCAAAAGGCTTTAAAAAATAGTAGTTTACCTTTTTTCCTGTCCATGCTTCCTCTGGAACACCACCATCCAAGGAACTTGAAGGCCCTCTGTTTATTAGATAAACAATAGTATCTATAGCGTCTGTACAAAACTGTAAAGGAAATCCTGCATGTAATCTCGTGCACCTTGCATGCTCCATGATTGTTCTGTTCATCCTTTCTGACACACCATTTCCTTGTGGTGTTCTTGGAACTGTCTTCTCTCTGTGAATTCAATGCTCTGAATAGTACCTATCAAACTCTTTGCTACGATATTCACCTCCATTGTCTGATCTAAGACACTTCAATTTATTTCCTGTCTCAATCTCAACCAAAGCTTTCCATTTCTTGAAAGTATCAAATACATCAAATTTATTCTTAATACAGTAAATCCAAGTTTTTCTAGTTGCATCATCAATAAAAGTAACATAATAACGAGAGCCACCGAGAGATGATACCTGAGCAGGTCCCCATACATCTGTATGCACAAGCTCTAATTTTTCACTCTTCTTTTCTTTCCCAACTCTGAGAAATCTGACTCTCTTCTGTTTTCCATAAATGCAATTCTCACAGAAGTCCAAATCAACATTCTTCAAACCCGGCAAAAAATTCCTTGAGTGAAGAATCTTCATCCCCTTTTCACTCATGTGTCCGAGCCTATGATGCCATAATGCTGCATCTGCTCCTTTGGAAGTTAAAGCATTAATAGAGTTAGATATACCATTGCATAAATACAATGTACCAACCCTTTCGCCTTTTGCTATTACCAGGTGTTATATACCTAGGGGGGATAATATGGGGTACCAAGGGAGGTACCCAAGGTAATAATTTAATAATGGAATGGGCCATAGTAATAAATAAGGTGGTTAACCCATATCATATAAGGGCCCACAAGTAGTTAGTAATAATGTAATAGGTCCATGGTATTAGTTTGATGGTATGAGGGAACCATGGTAATGACCCATGGTATTGTATGTATGAGGCCTATATAGTGGCTAGAGACTCCACATCAAGATAGTCAAGGATTAATTTATGAACAGGCATATGGCTTGTGGAGTGTTCTCCTTCCTTAAGGAGTGAATGTATGGTGTTTCCCTACCTTAAGGGTTTGATATCAATAAAGAATCATTTCATATTATTTCTGGGTTTATTTGCATTATCTCACATTTTCATATCAGATCTATAATATTCCAGGTTAGATCTATAACAAGTGGTATCAGAGCTATAACAAGTGGTATTAGAGCACTTTCTTGGGCAAACAGTGGAGAATTCTTCTTTTTTTTTTGCAGGTTTTTGGGGGAGGCGAAGTTTGCAGATCAGATCTATATGTTTTGGTGAAAGATCTGCTAAATCTAATTGAAGATATGGATTCTGTGTGAAAAAACACTCAATTTCAAAAAAAAAATCAGTTGAATTGGAGTCCGGATGAAGGAGATATCGCTGATCTAAAAATCAGTGGGGTTGCAGACAATTTTTCAGGGCAACGAGTTTGCGGCGCAGATCTAGATGTCCTGGTGAAAGATCTAAAAAATATAATTGTAGATCTAGATTCTTGGTGAAAAAATACTCGATTTCAACAAAACAAATCAGCTGAATCGAAGTCCGGATGAAGGAGATATCACTGATCTAAAAATCAGGGTGTTGCAGACAATTTTTCGGGGCAGCGAATTTGCGGCACAGATCTGGATTTCCTAGTGAAAGATATGCAAAATCTAATTGTAGATATGGATTCTATATGAAAAAATACCCGATTTCAAAAAAAAAATCGGTCGAATCGGAGTCCGGATGAGGGAGATATCGCTAATTTAAAATCAGCTCTTTTTTGCAGAAATTGTGGTGACGGCGGGAGAGTAGCAGCGCAGATATGGAATTCTAGTGTCTGGATCAGGATTTCTATCACTTGGATAGATGCAGAATGGTTGTTCTACTTCTGAAAATAGGTCATAATAGGGATTCTGAGCAATATTTACTAAACTGTGACAATTTCAAATTTTCACCAAGTAAGTGAATTTTTTCCAAACCTTCATGGCTTCTAGCAAGGAATTTTTTACAGGGAATGATAAGGGTCCTACTATTGAAGAATACATAAATGAATACAAGAGGTTATTTAGACACAATTGGAAATGGTGGGTAGTGCAGAAATTTAGAGATGAGGCGGCCACATGGTGGGGATTACTTAACAAAACGAAGTGTTACAACCTGCCTGATGAAGCATTTGAAAAATTCCTTTTAGACAGATGGTCTCATGCTAGAAAACAAGATAATGAGAAACATGTGTTATTTTCTACTAGTATCTCCTTATTGCAGGTTCATGGATTGATTCAGAAGGAGAAAATCATTGTGTCTATAAATCCGAGTTGCAAACAAAATCTCATAAATGTCAACTTGGCAAAAAAATTTCAAATTCTAGCAAAACACATTGAAAATACACAAGTGGATAATGAGAATGTTCTAGTGTGTAAGGATTTGAAGATTTCTATGGATAAGTATGTGTTGCATGGTGACTTTTATACTTCAGAGATGGATAATACGGATGTTGTTTTGGGATATCCTTGGATGGAATCTACGGGTACTATCAATATTAATGTGCAGAAGAAATTCCTGAAGCTCTAGTATAAAAAGAAGAAAATTACATTATAGGATATTTCCATCAATAAACAGGTAGAGTACATGGAGGCTGAAGCAAAAGATGTTCCAGGGACTGACATATCAGATGATGAGCCTTTGAGGATCGATAATCAAATACAAACAAAGGCTGAAGCAGAAAAGGTTACAGGTACATCAGATGAGGGCTCAGTGGTTGAAGTCATATTGGAAAAGAAGACACCACAACAGGCACCACAGTAGGGTGAATTAAAGAAAAAGACATCGTGGGTTAAAACTTCAACATATCATCACCCACATCACCCCGCATGAAAACAACCAACAAGATGGCAACCAATTAGCCACAAGGACAACAACCACCGTATGACGGATAGCGAGGAGCGAAGATCCACCTACTACACATCAACACAGAAGAGTTGCCATGGTCAACTTCCATCTCAAGCGAGTGAGGCACCAGCAAGATCGAGGGTTCACCTTTCTCTTGGATGGCTAGATGCACGTGCATGGTACTAGTGGACTACTCTTTTAAGTAGATCTTATTATTTGTGTTCTTCCCATGTTTCGGGGACGAAACATGCTAAGGGGGGTAGAATGTTATATACCTAGGGGGGATAATATGGGGTACCAAGGGAGGTACCCAAGGTAATAATGTAATAATGGGATGGGCCATAGTAATAAATAAGGTGGTTAACCCATATCATATAAGGGCCCACAAGTAGTTAGTAATAATGTAATAGGTCCATGGTATTAGTTTGATGGTATGGGGGAACCATGGTAATGACCCATGGTATTGTATGTATGAGGCCTATATAGAGGCTAGAGACTCTACATCAAGATAGTCAAGGATTATTGTATGAACAGGCATATGGCTTGTGGAGTGTTCTCCTTCCTTAAGGAGTGAATGTATGGTGTTGCCCTACCTTAAGGGTTTGATATCAATAAAGAATCATTTCATATTATTTCTGGGTTTATTTGCATTATCTCACATTTTCATATCAGATCTATAATATTCCAGGTTAGATCTATAACGCCAGGGCTCCTTTGGTGACCTTCCAAGCTTTATCTGTGAAAGTTGTCACACAACCTTCAGCGCCTAACTGCCATGTTGAAATCAGATTTTTCTTTAGATCTGGAACATGCCTTACCTCTTTTAGTAGCCATTGGTTTCCATTCTGTTGTTTTACAAGAACCTTACCCATTCCAACAATTTTACAGGGTTTATCATCACCCAAACGAACTTGTCTAAAATCTCCTTGAACATAGTCATGAAAGTATTTCTTATCAGGCGTGGCATGGAATGAGGCCCCTGAATCTACCACCCAGGAATCAGTGATATTTTCGAAAGAAAGAATCAAAGCATCTTGTAACACCTCACCTGTCACATTTGCTTCATGGTTGTTTTCTTGCTGTGCATCTCCTTCTTTTCCCTTCCGAGATCTACAGTCTTTCTTTAGGTGTCCTTTCTTTTTGCATTTCTAGCACACTATCCCCGATCTAGACTTGGATCTACCTTTCCTTGATTTACTGTGATATCCTGAGCTCTTTGCTCTTTCCATTTTTCTTCCCCTAGACTCTGCACTCAAAGCATTATCTGATGTCTCACCGGAGCTTTTCCGTCGCATTTCCTCGCTAAGGATAGCACCGACAACATCATCAAACTTTAAAGTACTAGATCCAGAGACAGAGTTACTAATGGCCATTACTAAACCATTCCAACTTTCTGGTAATGAGCACAAGAATAATAGAGTTCTAACTTCATCTTCAAAGTTTACCCCTACAGAACTTAACTGACTTGTAACTGTATTAAAATCATTTAAATGATCTGCAACAAATCCACCTTCCGACATCTTCATATTAAATAACCATTTCATAAGAAATATATTATTTGAGGCCAAGGGTTTTTCATATAGTTTCGACAACGCCTGAATCAAACCCTCTGTCGTTGTTTCCTTCAAAATGTTGAAGGCAACTGATGCAGCGAGGAACAACCGTATTGTTCTGAGTGCCTTTCTATCGAGAAGGTTCCATTCTTCATCTGTCATAGCCATCAGCTTCTTTGTTTTTCCGCTTAATGGTAGGTACAGATCTTTCTAATACAGATAATCTTCCATCTACATCTTCCATAGCGAGAAGTTTTGGCCATTAAATTTCTCGACCCTAAACTTACCATCTTTCGCCATTGCTCCCACTCGAACAAGGAACCCTTCTTTCCTACGAGTTTATCAGCCAAATAGACCTTCGGCTCTGATACCAGTTGTTATAAAATTATATATTACGGAGCAATGGAACACATAAAATATTGCAGAAATATAAACACAGAAAACGCATAAAACAAGAGAGACACAGATATACGTGGTTCACCCAGTTTGGGCTACGTCCACCCCGAACAGCCAGTCCTTCCTTTCTATTATCCAGCAAAATGAAGAGACACAACCTACAGCAGATCCGCTGTAATATCCTCTATTTTCTCTCACAATCTCACCTCTCTGTTTCTCGCTCACAGAATACACATCTATTACACAACCTCAAATACAATGCCCTCATACAAGGAGAGGGGTTGCCTTCTAGGGCAAAAAAACCCTAAACTAAACATAAGTTCTGTTATCTCAAAATTAGGCCCTGGAAGGCTGCAGACTAGGAAGACTTCAAGTAACTGTTTCAAACCAATCTTTTAGCTAAGGCTTAGCCTCCTTAGCCTAAGAGGGCTCTCTCAAAGGATTAAAGTTTTTTTATTATGATTAAGATGGCTAACTCTTTGTGAAACAAATAGGAATGAAGCTAGTGGAATCAAAATTAGCAAGCATCCATTGGGATTATGGAGTCATATATCATTTAGCATTAACAGTAGAATTGGCTTTGCAATAAAATCAAGGCATTCAGATTTCAATATAGGTAGAGTACACCAAACACAAAAAGGACAGTTTACGAGTATATGAAGGAAATTAGAACACTGCAAGTGATTTCTAAGTAATCAAATACTCATAATACTGTAGACAACATGAAAAGACAACAAAGGAACTCATACATTGAACTCTCTATGATTCTTGAGCAGCAGAAGCCAGTACTGTATTACCAAAAGAAATAGAGTCTTTACATAAGCTTAATAACAGAGCTTTTTTACATAAATTTCCAACCCTTATTACATTTCACTTTCTTCTATATATAGAGTTCTTCTACCTGACTGAGATTCCTCCTCAAACATGAGGGGAACTCGAAATCTACTTCTAATGACACCTGTTCAACTTTTAACTGCCTATTAAATGTAACAAACTGCAACTAGACTTTCTAGAGATCTAAATCAAGTAGGAGTCTAACTCCATATTATGCTAATAATAGCCTTGATTACAATCATTCTCGTTCTTTGACATCTGGTCCCTTTTTAATTTGGCTGTGGTGGATGTTCAAAGCTCCATGCTGGTCTTCAATGTCACATCTTCTCCATTGCCCTGAAACATAGGAAACTACCCCTGTTTATCGGTCTTTGGTTTGCCTCAAAACTTTCGAATCCAAAGAACCATGCCCTTCACCATTGATTATCCAAAATATATCAGATTGCCACGTCCTTGATGTGCTGTCAACCTTTTTCATGTGTGAAGGAAAAAGTTCTTCCAAGCTGTCTGACATATCTTGGACTGTAGTAAATGTGCTCACTTTATGACAAAAAGTTTAGAGTTTGGATTCGAATACATGTTTCCTCCACCTGTCTTGACCTTGTTGAAAGTTGATAGCTTCAGATGATCCCTTGTAGATATTCCCTTTTCAAAATTCCCGCTTGTATTTCAAAACTGGTTGACTGAGATTAGATTGTGTAGCTTCAGCAGTTTCGTAGCGCGCTACGAAACTGCTGAGCGTTAGTCATCATCTTCAGCAGTTTCGTAGCGCGCTACGAAACTGCTGTGTTGTTCCAAAAATCACAGTTTCAACCCAAAATTTTGCTATTTTGAGCCCTTTGCTGTTTAAACATTCTTTCAACTGCTCCAAGGCCTTTCAAAACTGAATGGAAATGTATAATTCTTCAAGAAAGATTATACCAAGCAAAACCATCAAAATTTGAAACATAGCCTTACTTGAAGTGGGATTTTTTTAAGGAGATTCCTTCAGCTGGCTTAACTGTATCTTTAAGTCTTCAATTTGTTTCTTCATGACCTTGATCCCAGATCTGAGGTTTGTATTGACCTTTCTGATAAATTGAGCTTCCTTTATTGCAGGAACAGTCCAGCTATGGAATTGAACACTAAAATCAACCACCTCAGGAATTTGAAATGTTTGGTCCTCCCACCGAGCTTGCATTTGGTTAAAATAAGCCTCCTTAACTGCAAATTTCCTGGCAGCTTTCTTCAATCTAGCAATTTCAAAGTTGGTCGATTCCAATCTTCTTTTCAAGTCTTCCACACTATCTTCTTCTTGAATGGCAACTGCTTTGCCTTTTTCCTTTCTTTCATGAGGCCGTGTCACCTCCCCTGTTTCATCTGCTCTTGGCAGTACCTCTTGTACTTGTTTAAACTTCCTCGTTATGGGTCTCCTGGGCTTAAAAACAAATTGATCAACCTGCTCATCAAACTTGAGTTTTTTCGAGGCTTTGACTCTCTTAGCCTTGTCTTTTCCTGACTCTATCAAATCTGCCTGAACTAGTGGAGACTCTTCAATGTCAATGGCTTGCAATAAGTCATTTAAGTCTCCCTTTGAAACAGGGCTTTCTTCAATACTCACTGACTTACCTTTTTCTTTAGCCACCTGGCTCCTAGTCCTTCTTCTTTGAACTCCTTCACCTGTGCTTGATTCATGTGTAGTTTCTTTTACCTGAGTTTTCTCTTTAAGGGACTGCTGGGGTGTATCTTAGATAGTCAGTGGCTTGGTGGATTCTCTAACTTGTTTTCTTGCCTTTAACTTTGAAAACCTCTTGGATCTTGTTTCTGCCTGATGACCAGCTGTTGTTGGAAGATCTTTTGCAGCTTGAGGGCTGAGACCGGTCTTGTTCTTGAAACCAGACATGAATATGAATGTGTCCCAGTCCCTACCTACCCTCTGGAGTTCATGCAGAACAATCAACTTAATCAAGCCATGGTGGAATAATGAAGTCTCACAGGCTTCTTTTCTTAGCTGCACCTTGTCACACATTTTGCTTAAGCTGTGGAATAAATAAAAAGGTAGATCAATAGATGTCTTTCCTGTGAAATGCAACAGAAGTTTAAAATGATATGAATACACCTTGTTATATCTCCCTTCACAGGTAAGGTACTTCTGTATACAAGTAAGAAAATTGGCATATGACTCTTTGACATAACTTCTAGGAACAGACTTGCTTAAATCTGAGTTAATGAACTCCTGCTTTAGAAATTCTTTGCATGGGGTCATATCAAATTTGAAATTCTTGAACCAACTTTCTTGCCCTCTTGGAATCTCCGTAACTGTGGATATCATGTCTGGTGAGACCTGCAATTCCAGCATACCAACCTTTGAGTTTAGTCCTGTGAAATTCAGGGCAAATTCCTTAGTAACTTGTGCATGACCTCCCTGGAGCTTCTTGCAAAAATTCCAACATCCAGCTTGTTTAAACGCATGCTCGACTTCTCTGTTCTTCAAGGTTATGTCTAAACCTTCAGGTTCGTTTCTCAAACATTTGCCTGATCTGTGGTCTTTCCTTTCTGCCGATCCCTCCATGAAGGTTTGAAACGTTGTCGCTGCTCAAATTTCAATCTCTGCCTTGTTTGAATGGTTGCCTCGCTTGATAACAATGTATTCAAATTGAAAACTTGCAGACTTGTTCCTCATGCAACGAATACAATCATCATTAAGACTGTGGATACCTGGCTTTTCTTGGAACTTGCAATCCGTGTGTACCAATGTACCTAGTGACTGTAATAATGGAGATAAGCGGTTGGACATGATATGTGGAGTGCATAAACTGACAATGAATGACGCAACTATAACTTAACTTGATAGATTTGACAGATGGGAAAGATTCACTGCGGAATGCATGAATCTCCAATTTCTCAGCGCGGTCAGTGTAAATTTTGAATTGTGCGCTACGAAATCACCTAAGACGTGTCATGCTACGAAATCACCTAAAACACATCGCGCTGCGAAATCACCTAAAGGACTTTACGCTGCGAAACTGCTAAAAGGATTTATGCACTGCGAAAACACTTAAAAATGGTTACATGCGCCACGAAATCACCTAAAAGGCTTTGTGGCACATAGTAATTTTTAAACCAAACTGACACATGGTTATGAGACCAGTGATGAATGAGAATGACCAGTGATGAATGAGAATGCATATTTGACTCAAGACCCCCTAAGACTTAGACTCTAAGGAAAAACAAAATCAAACTTAGACTAGCACCGACCTTTATCATCAAACTAGTATGAGAAATTTTGGCCTTAGAATTCTTAAGTGATAACAAGTTCTACCGTCAGATCATCCACCTAATGAATGACCCAGATTGACTAGAAATTACTATACTTTTACAAGGCAATTTTACATCTGTTTTTAGCTTTGGGGGCGCTGCCCCCGAGCCCCCGCCAGGGGACCGCTGGCCCCCGGACCCCCGCAGGGGGGACAATCCCCCGTGTGGAGGGGTGTACAAACTTCCTTGGGTATACATCCGGCTAAAACAAAGACCTCTGAACAATCATGCTCCACACACAACAGATTCAACTAAGATCACACTGGTAAACCATTGGGAGAAGGCAAAAGGAACCAAAAACGAGAAGACAAACCCTAAATTTCTTTAACTTTTGCAATCATCGCACTTGTTAAGAGAAAATAAGCGATCATCGCTACTGTAATCAACAAACCCACAATATCATCGTGATCATAAGGGCTAAAAACATCATGGGCAATAAAAACAAAGAAAAAACAAAAAATATTCAAGAACAACTCAAATCAACAACCTTCAAGCATCTACCAGAAAGTGAGACTAACTACAGACAAGCAATGAAGTCTAATAATGAATGGTGATCAAACTCGTTAAAAGAGAAGGTGACGAATGAGAAGGAAAGGATCATAGGCTCCCGAGTGGAGTCACCATTTTGTTGACAAGGTTAATCCTCTCTATAGACAGATATGATCCCTCTAGCCCAATGAGTGGGTCTAGCAACTGAAGTGACAATCAACTAGACATCTTCCTATGTTATAATTGAAAAGAAGAACGAAGGAGATGGCCTACCTCATTCTGATGCTATTCCGATTTCCTTTGTTGAGGGCCTTGAACCGCTTGTGTCACGGACTTGTTCCTGCTTCTCTCAATGTTTACGTACCTACACAAGTGATCAAGAAATAATAAAGCATGCCAAAGACAATAGCAAATCCAATAACAACCTACTTAACTGATGAAGGAATGTCAAGCTAAATAATACATGAACATATATATTTTGGGAAGATGAACCAACAATTGTATATTATTAGGAAAAAAAAAGGAATCTTACAACCAAATCCTTGATGTTGAAAGGCTCTCCTTGAGTGGTAATCTAAGTCCAAGCCAAGAACTCTCCAAGCACTCCTTCTCCAAGTCTAATGAATAGCCTCTAGGTACAAGCTTAGCATAAGGGTGCACATAGACCAACCATTTCGGAATGGGAGAGGATGAATTTATAGGTTGGGAAAGGGAGTTAGGACTTCTCCAAAGATAGGATTAGGCCCTCATCTCAAGGAGGTATCTCATAGGGATAAGACAAAGAGGCCAAGTTGGGAGAATTCGACCTCATCTATGTGAAACAACCTCCATCTCATCGCTCTAGAAGCTTCTAGATCACGAAGCTTCTCATCTCCTTTGGGAAAATTACCTTTTTGGGATTATCGCGGGTATGGAAGGGAACAAAGTGATGCCATCGCTAGTCAAGTACAATGCAACATGCGACCATCGTTGTTTTCAAACTCATAAGAGAGATGACCCTCATTTTAGTATTTTAAGAGCTATTTCTTTAGGGAAAGATCAAGGCATTTTCCAATCAAAGTCTTAGGAGGGATCTAAGTTATATACATGGATGAGTATGCTATATAATGGTCATGTTTTGTGCAATTCGGGGTATGTCACAAGGAAGTACAAGAGGCATGAAAAAATATTGTGTAATAGTCCTACACTACCAATACCACGTCATTAGTCCTAAAGTCATGCTGACATCATTCGCCAAGGATTTCCAGTACTCCAATATTAAATGGAATTAGTTAATGTTCCCAAGAATAGAGTTATTGTTGTCAAGAGTTCATCTGTTGATCCATGAAATACTAGGGCTTTTCCAAAGTGTGCGTTTCCTAACTCTCTAGTGTCCCAATATTTGATAAGAACAATTTCCACTAGATATTGGTCATATCCATATGACCAGGGGCTAAGGTAGAGGCCTTCTAATCATCAAAAATTTATATAGAACTCTACATGACGGGATCCATCCCCAAATTTCTTCATGACGTAAAATACATGGTTTAAACCATGAATTTCATTTTTTTGCAGGCCAAGTTTAGAAATGGGATACTTATCCCATTCTTGAGAATTGGAAGAGACTTGAAAAGGCACTAAATTTTCCCAAGATTCCATCATGAAGACACCTCTCATTTAGACCCTCACTTTATTTCCAAGGCTATTTCCATTCATTCTAGGCCTAGATTATCTACAAGATCTTTTTAATCTGTACTAGAAACTTAGAGCCTCTAAGGTATATCTAATATAGATTTGACATCTCACCGATTAAAAATAATTGGGAAGTCCCTGTAGCAAACCGATCACCATGGTTATCCAAGGGGCTAATAGGTTGACTCCCATTTTCTACAAAGCCAAAATTCTTATTTGGTCAAGTTCTACACCTACCAAGAACATAGGAAATAACCATGACTATAACTCTATCATTCCTATTCTTGAATTCTTAACCATACTTGATAAGAGCTCATAAATATCTACAAGTAGGTTTGTGCACATTAAATAGTCATCATAACTATTACAATCATATTTACCCTCTCATCTAGACATATTGGAAAGTTTACCATTTTATAACAGAAATGATCATCACACACACCTTATGATGCATTCAACAAGCACACTCACAGACACATAGTTATCAACATAATTCACATTTCACTCATTTTAGTTTACATTACATATTTAAGTCGATAAGAGCACTTATTTGATTTTATCACAAGCAACTTGCAACTGATGAAGGATAAGCCATGTTCCACCCAACTATTAGCTTGACTACATTACAATATTTCTTGTAGTTAACCACCCTTGAGCTAAACCAAGAAGTCATGATGGAATTTATGCTCATAAATATAGGGTGGATTCATGAGTCACATTCTCATTCATCAAATTAACTCATCAATTCCCTTAAGATAACACCAAGTTGACAATTCTTCCCAACTGTTATTGGTGATTCCTCAGTTAGTCTACATAGAAAACACCCCAAGAACAACATCCAGGCTAATAGTGGCACAAGGATGAATGCCACTCTCCTTCATCCACTTAGATGAACAAAATAATACATATTTTTATCTCTCTCATTCCCATGAGGGCCTCCTCTCGTCTCTCTTCTCCTCTCCTAGAGAAAGAATATACATTTTCTTATCTTGTGCACACACTTCACTTCTTCTCTCTCTTTCCTTGTCTTTAATAATTAGTGTCTTTGATGGGTTTTTCTATTAGGCTTTCTCGTACCAATAAATGGTACAATTCCCATACCCTTGGGAGATTTTAGTACTACTCCCCACTCCTCTCATAACTACTAGCATTTATTTTTTCCCTTCCCATTAGATATTTTCTTAGGAAAGGTTAACAATATTGATCCTTATGAAAATTTAGCTCAACCAATAATCCATTAGAAACTATTAACTATTTAATTCACCTTTGTTATATTTCCTCCTCCTCATGGATTCACATGGTCTGTATCATTTCAAGGCTTCACCACTTGATTAGCTCGTATTTTACAATTATTTATATTCCTTTTCCCATTTACATTTTCATGTGCACACAAGGATCAATAACATAATTAATTACAATTAAAATTTCAATGGGGTTAAGTGTTGGGGATTTTATAGTGGAGAATTAGTGTAGAATAATTTCTTGAAGAGGATATGGATTTTTATAGTGGAGAATTAGATAATCCATATCCTATTCAAGAAATTTTATAAGAAGGGATTTTTCCACATAATTTGCAATTTCCATAAAATCTATGAATATGGTTGGACATTCCTTGTTGGAATATCATTGAGTTTATAAATTAATGTCGATTTTACTAACTTGATAATTATTTGTGAGCTTGTTGGCTTCTTATTAATTCTTTTGTGTTCATTTTTCCTTCATCATGAAACAATTACTAATATAAACATGAATATCACAAGAGACAATGGACACAAGATATAGGCTCAACGTCAGGGAAAAACCCCACAACTTGGGGAAAACCCAAACAATCCACTTCTTATAGAATTAGATCAACATGAGACCTCCAAGACCTAAAGACCAAGACAAAATACTTCCACCAAGCACCAAATCGGCCCT
Source organism: Pinus tabuliformis (assembly GCA_031772625.1). Classification (NCBI taxonomy): domain Eukaryota; kingdom Viridiplantae; phylum Streptophyta; class Pinopsida; order Pinales; family Pinaceae; genus Pinus; species Pinus tabuliformis. The sequence continues at coordinate 922,931,014 of CM062816.1, forward strand.
CCAACCAATATTCTTCAAGCAAGATAAAGTTGCCCAAGTCAACAAGTGTTGACTATACCAAAATAGGCTCAAACATGATCTCGATCCTCTAGATAAGGTATGCAATCTCGACCTACTAGAACTTGGACATATGGTAACCCTAGTTACCTTCAGGGACTCACATGTATGATTAAAATAGATAAATTTTGTGGTTGTATTCCTTTGCTTGGACTCTTTCTTTCTTACAACAATAAAACCTAGCCTTATTGCTTCTTTCTTTCTTATTATCTTACCTTCTATTTCAGATTGATAATGATTGTGTCTCTCCAAAAGTGAGCAAAATATCTTTCCTTATATAGGCTTCATGAGACCGAATTTCTTCCAATGAGGCCGACTTGGTCTTGGGAGTCTCGAGTACTTTATAGACTTCAAAATAAATAAATCTATTGATATATAATTCCCAAAAAGGGTCTTTTACATTTGACAACTACTTTACAAGTCATAGGAGCATTCAATGGATGATTGACCTAATGAAAAATGACCTTGAGCATGAAACCCATGCTTTTACAAAAAATATTATTTTCTTCTTTTACATAAGCTACAAATTGATACATAAATAATTATGAAGATCGAACCTAGTTACTTTTCCAACACTCCCTCTTAACTAGGGAGGTATTCACAATTTTTCAATTGGTACAAGGAAAATACTCACTTTGAAAAGTTATTATAAGAAGATTATAAACATCATGTATAATGCTAGGTATCTAGATACCATCTAGGCTAACTTCCAAGGTATCAACTCATCTAGGCTACTTGCCAAGGTACCATCCCAAGAGGGATCCAGGTGTCATCCAGGCTACTTGCCAAGACATTAAGTGTCATCTAGGCTACCTACCAAGACACCAACCCTAACAGGGTTCTAGGTATCATCTAGGCTACTTGCCAAGATACCAACTCAACAAGGATCTAGGTGTCATCTAGGTTACCTTCCAAGACACCAATTCAATAAGGATCCAGGTTAAATCTAGGTTACTTTCCAAGACACCAACTCAAAGAAGGATCCAGACGTCATCTAGGCTACCTGCCAATACATCAACTCAATAAGGATCCACATGTCATCTAGGCTTCCTGCTAAGACATGAATATATATCTAGGTACCATCTAGGCTACTTGCCAAGGTACCAACCCTAATAGGGATCCAGGTATCATCTAGGCTACCTTCCAAGATACCAACCCTAAGTACCATCATACGGCCTTCGTTTAGCCTAAGGTAAAACAAATCATCATCTTGATCAGGTCAACACCTCAATCTTATGTTATATAGAGTATTAGAGATTCGTCATTATCAAGGTCAAATTCCATGGAAATAATATCTTCATGGAACTTTTATCTCTAAGGAGTACTAGTCACATATGCTTACCCAATTCTTTGGTCCCCATTCTCTCCTCATAACCTTCACTAGACGTACAATTGTTAGTCCTAGCCTAGTGCATGTCACATGAAGTAGATAATCATGTCCATCATCACTCCCTCTCAACCAGGGAGGATATGCATGTTCCTTCACACAAAAAGGGAATATATACAATCTCCTTCTCAACTGAGGATTTGTGTCCAACATCAGCTACTTTGTTCTTCCAGTGGAGATCATAGTAGTATTAGCTACATAGGTTCTTCCTTTAGCATCATCATGCCATCAAAGAACTTCGACCTTCCTAAACATCATGGAGCCATCCTCTAACATTTGTGACAGGTTTTAGGTCATCAGTCTTGCACATTAATTTTGTTTTGTCATTAATGGAGGGATTATATTGATTCTCTTCAAAATTAAAGATGATAATAGCTTCTTTATAAAAGTGATTTCCGAGTTATTGTAGGAACTGTAATCCCAAGATGAAAAACATCTCGACTTCATTATCGTCAACTATCGTATGTTGAGCTTGTCTTAAAATCTTTCATGTATTTCTGCAATATTATTCCAAGTAGAAAAAAAAATGTTAACTAGATAACCAATAACAAAATTATTAGACTTACCTCATCATGATGACATTTTCATCAAAGCATCAACTTTCTTGATTTCTTTGAGATCAACATCCTTTCGCATGATCCATTTCCACACGAATCTTTCTTCATACATCACAATTCCCAAGGATCGAGCTTGATTACCAAGTTGTAATTTTTAACTCCCTTCTTTTCTTCCGAAGATTATACTTGATGTTGATCAATATTGTTATATTCATGCAATCAAGCACATTCATAACCAATGATTTTCATTTGTTAGTATCAATTCCATCAGGGTCGTTACAATTCCATCCTTCCATTATGTTCATTATTTTCAAGAAGTCATTAACAAGCATAAGAACTTGCTTTGCATTTCCCTTCTTCTTGCGTTGCTTCTTTTATTATGTACCTGTAGTGTTCATTGACAAGTACAACCAAGCACAATATACAAATATATGAACATGACGTCAAATCTATTAATCTAGCGGTTTTATGGAATCTTAGAGGGTGAATTCCTCGAGTTCATAAATACAAACCCTAAATTCCTTGATCTTATCCTTGATAAGGTTTTTAATTTCAGTGGAAACATTAGTGTTGGGGATTGATTGCACATCGTAGGGTTTATATGATTCAACCCTCGCTAGGGTTTACCATATACCCTATACTATTTGAAAACCCTAGATATGTTAATTTCAATTTCTATGGTTTCTATAGAGGGAATAACCACAAATAGGGTTTCTCCTAAATCAAATTCTTGCTAGGGATTAGGTTGCAAAATAAATCTATTTTCATACTAAAATATTAATTGCAAAATTAAAGAGATACTAAATCTTCATATGCTAAATATTTCTACACCGACCCCTTTTATGATGCATTGCAATTTTTCAAGAGATCATTTATGACAAAAGGGAAATAGTATACGTACCTCACATATAATTTACCTTAGCCACTCCATTAGATATTCTTCAGTTTGTCAAGTACCAAGAGTGCTTCAATTCCTCTATCACGGAAATCCTTTTGAGATGCTAACTTTGATTGGTCTTCATAGATAGCTAGATCTTTAGGATTTTGATGAAATTTAGAAAGTATCACAATTTTGTTGAGAACTTGTAATGGAGTCAATCTTCAGTATCAAGTTTTGTTGCCAATGCTTGCAATGCTCGGATTTTGGACACAGATTCTTGTTAATTTTTTAATTCCTTTTTCTGTGATGTTTTTCATAATGATTTTGTTCTATCATATATTCAACCATACATAGGTCATATTCCATCCAAATTTACTAGCATGTATCATATTGTTTTCATATAGATGAGTCATATTTGTGAGGCCACACATTACTGTTGTAATTTTTCCATGAGTATCACTGTCAATTAATTCATGGATCATTGTTGTATATATAGGTTTTTCTCATATTAAGGTCACGGTCTTATATCTTTCTTCACAAAGGTGTCATTTCAGAGTCTCATTTTTTTTAATGCCTCAAAGAATAACAATTATCATGGAGGAACCTTTAATGTTGGAGAAGCTTCATATGAATTTATTTGTATAGATTTCACGGTAGAGAGTGATTATGGAACTTTCATCTCTCTCTCTCTCTCTCTCTCTCTCTCTATTAATCACAGAAAACTTGCATCAAGAAGAAATGCTATATAATAGATTGTCAACCTCTCTCTCTATATATATTAATCACATAAAACTTGCATCAAGAAGACATGCTATATAATAGATTGTCAACCCACTTGACCTTAACTGTCAAGAAATTTGGATCCATAGATTCCTTTATAAATAATATTGATGTCTTCATATTATAGCTCTAGGGCTGGATAATCGTCTCAAGACCTTCTTCTTCTTGCTTCTATTAAAAGGATTTCAAATATGATTGCAGTAGAGGTCTTCCAACACTGAGTTATCTTCCTCCTAAGCTTAGCTCTAATACCATGTTGGAAAGTCACTAAGTTTGTAGATTAATGTTGATTTTCCTAACTTGATGATTATTTGTAAATGTGTTGGCTTCTTATTGATTCTTTTGTGTTCATTTTTCCTTCATCAAACAATTACTAATATAAACATGAAAATCACAAGAGACAATGGTCACAAGATATAGGCTCCACGCCAGGGAAAAACCCCATAACTTGGGGAAAACCTGAAAAATCCACTTCTTATAGAATCAAATTAGCATGAGAACTCCAAGACCTAAAGACCAAGACAAAATACTTCCACCAAGCACCAAATTAGCCCTCTAACCAATTTTCTTCAAGCAAGATAAAGTCACCCAGATCAACAAGTGTCGACTCTACCAAAATAAGCTCAAATAAGATCTCAAACCTTTAGATAAGATCTCCAATCTCTGTCTGCTAGAACTCATATCTGCGATAACCCTAGTTACCTTCAGCAACTCACATGTATGATTAAAATAGATAAATTGTGTGGTTTTCTTCCTTCACTTGAACCCTTCCGTTCTTGCAACAGTAGAACCTATCCTTCTTGATTCTTTCATTCTTGTTATGTTTCCTTCTATTTAAGATCGATGATGATTGTGTCTCTCCAAAAGTGAGAAAATTCCCTTTCCTTATATAGGCTTCATAAGGCGAAATTTCTTCCAATGAGGCTGACTTGGTCTTGGGAGTCTCGAGGACTTCCTAGACTTCAAAATAAATACATTTCTTGATACATAATGCCCTAAAAGGGTCTTTTACATTTGAAACTAACTTTACAATCCCTAGGATCATTCAATGGATGCTTGACCTAATGACAAATGACCTTGAGCATGAAACCCATGCTTTTACAAAAAATAATATTGTACTCTTTTACATAAAATACAAATTGATACATAAATAATTTTGAAGATTGAACATAGTTACTTTTCCAACATTCCTTGTAAAATGCATTAAGACACTAAAGTATGAGGGTTAGGATAATGAGCATGGAAATCTGTAAGGGTTGTAGTATAGTTTATATTGATTGGTAGTAAAACATACCAAATAAATGCCTCAAAAATCATCTTGCCAATGGTGTTGGTTTGGTGGCAATATGAGCATTCTATTGAAATAGATGTGCTCATTAGTCCACATGGATGTCATGGGAAAATTCTAAAATAACTAATTTTAAATTATCAATCTCTTCACTTTTTGAACATTAATTTTGATGATTTTTTTTGAACTAGGGTATTTTCTAAGAGAAATACATCTTTTTAGTTGTTTCTTCAAAATTTTCTCATAAAGCTACACTAACAATTGTCAATGTGCCAACCCTCTTTTCCCCCTGAAGAAAAATAAAAATAAATAAATATATATATATATATATAATAAGAATAAATTATTCTTTATTTTACTTGATTATATCAGAATACCCTTAAGGTAGGTACACACCTTATAATCATCCTTTTATGGATAAATCCACTCATATTCACTTGCCTCTCAAGGGTAGGTGACCTATTAATGAGTTGAGCTTCAAATCCAATAAATTACACTCTCTCATAAGGAGGAATTCATCCTTATTTATAGCTATCAATATAGCCCTAACCATAACAACTTCCTATATACCTAGTGGACCATCTTAATGAGGCCAAATTACATTTATTCAATGTTATCTACCATAGTGGGCCTAGTCAACCTTACATTAAATGGTCTCCACTATTTCACACTAATATTACCTTCAGATCCCCATGGCACCCCTAAGGAGAATCCCAACATTTTATTGGTTGGATAAGCTACCCCTAGGTAAGATACCAACACTTTACAAGATGGATAAGACACCCCTAGTGAATATCCCAAAATATAAGTTCAATAAGATCTATGTTCCTAAACCAGAAATATCGCAACTTATAATAGAGGCTCATGCCTCCAAAGTGGTAGCATATCTTGATGTTGGGAAAATAGTGTCCAACTTATAGAGTTATTTATATTGGGCCAAAATGAAAGAAGATAAAGGTGGATTTATCAAAGGATTCATACTTTAGTGCAACATGAAACCCAATATTAGGAAGCAAGGTTTATACCATCCATTACATGAGCATATCCATATATTTTATCCAAGAAACTAGACAACGAAATGATAATATATTTGTGGTAGTAGATAGGTTTAATCAGATGTGAGTTCTAATGCCTTTTAAAAAGACCACCAAGCGATAATATGTAATAGTCACTCTCTTTGAAATCGGATATGCTTTGAAATACCAAGGAGCATCACCTCAGACAAAGATGCCATATTTCTTAATTCCTTTTAGAATACCAAGTTGAAAACATGTATATATTTCCATAAACAAATAAATGTGTAGATAGAATTAGTGAATAAGACATTGGTTCATATTTGGAGGGGTTATAATATAAACATCTAAGAACCCGTTGAAGCCCCGAAAATCGGGTCGACAACAAGGGGGATACCCACCCGATCCGGACCTTGGTTGGCAGCTCCTTATCCGTTTGGTGTAGTGGGTCTGACTAGGGATAATGGGACCAGTTTCCCAATCTAAGGGTGTGTGTGTGTGCAGAGTTGGATGATGCTGATCTAAGGGTTCTAATCTAAACTACTTTAATCTAATTCTATGCTATTGTAATCGAATGAAAACAGCACATCTAATCTATGCTAACCCGGGATGTATTTCTTCTATTATGCGATCTAAAGAGATTTCAAATAATAACTGGTAATAAAGATCATTCAGCTATCATAAGAATGGAAATCAATTAAGATGAACCACTTTGCATAAAAAGTTAGGCAAAACAGTTGTGAATAGCATATCGCATAATAAGTTATTCATATATCAAACATAAATAAATGACTCCACCGTACAAAAGTGCCAAATGGTAACTCAAACATTCATGCAATAACATATAAACAACTAAAAACTTTATATCACTTTAAGAATATAAGCAGAAATGGCCAAGAGATAAAAGTACCATTTATGACTGGTTCTACTCATAAGCTTCAAGCAACAATGATTTATCTCTACTTGTTCTAATATCTACCAAGAGTACAGAAGTGAAACATCAGTAGCAGAAATCAAATGCAAACATTAATAAACCTTGATCCATTCATTCATCAAAACCTCCTCTGAGGGTGCAAAAGTGCACGTTCTGAGGACAAGTTTTTGACAAATTTCTGGACCCTTCTCTAAATGCCTGAGAAGGGTTTAAATACTGCTAACTAAATAACTTAATTACATAAATTTAGGATACGGTTTAAATGACCGCCCTTTATCTAAGCAAACTTATTTCTAAAAATTGAATCTAATTTCTAACTATTTCTGCATTTGCTCCTTAGTGTTGCGAGCATGTAACATTTGCCTGGGAAGAGTCGGCTGGTTGTCTTTTGCTTTTGCTTGGGCTACGAAAATAGAAATGGCAAGCGCTGGCACCACTTTTAGTAAACTAGAAGATATTTTTGGGAATCATCTTCTGGCTGGGCGAATTTATTGCGTATATACTTGGTAACAACCCAAATTCCTCTTAAATTGCCTCTGCTTTTGCTATCTCGGTTTCCGAACTCGTGGATGACTAAGCAAGTTAGGGACTTTACTTTCTGAACAATTTTCTTTAGGCGCTAATCGCGCATCAAAAACTGCCTCCATTCTTTGATCCGGGCCTTTCTAGTGCGTTTTCCGCCTTTAGCGCTTTTTCCTTTACCAGGCATAAGCTTTAGAATTTTGTAAACATGCTGCTTTTGTGAGCTTTTGACCTTGAGTGTCGAATCGCCTATTGATATCAGCATCTGTTTAGTAATACTCTGAAATCTGCGTTTCTGTTGCATGCGGTATCCGTTTATGAGGGCATCTCTTCTCTGTTCTTCGAGCATTGATGCTTTCCCTTTTTACTTAGATGTTTCCTGCACATTGCTTCATGTTGTTTCCTATTTTTTATTCCTGCAGTTCACGCAAAGGAAAAGAGTAGTGATAATAAATTTTGACACGAAAGCTTTAAGCTCTACGAATGTATAAAATCATGACACCCACAGTGAACTGACTCTTCGAAAAACACAAAACTATCCTTCATGAATACTTTGGCGTACATTCATTAATTTCCTTTAAGGCGCGCACCCAATTTTTGGTTTAGGGACAACTTTTCTTGAATGCTGAGCCAAGGAAAATTTGAGATGGGTGATTTCTGTGACTCGCATCGCATCATCGCGGATTGCATTATCAAGATGCGTTATCGCAGAGTTTCCTAATCAGTTTAGCGCAGAATCGCAGGATCGCAGCATCGCAAAATCGCAAATCGCATTTATCGCAGATTGCATTTATCGCAGATCGCATTTATCGTTGCAATTTGTTAAGTTATTGTGTGTTGTTTATGCGATGTTGCGATATGCGATGTCGCATATCGGCCATCGGAGATTTCTTAAGATTTTCATTTATGGGCGCTTCTTAATGTATGCGATGCGATGAATTTCGCGTCGCTTCTTCGCAGTTTTTTATTGTGCTCATAAAGAAATGTTTCACTCTTCTCCATGCGATGTATTTTTGAGGAGTATAATACAAAAAATTTATAAAATTTTTTGAATTTTTTACTAAGGGTCCCCACTTCTTTAGTGTTATTGCTAATACTAAAGAAGGAGGGGGGTTGTTAGTGGTCACAACAATGGCGATTCACTTGGAAGAACCAGTTATCTCTGCTTTTCTATTGAATTTTTTAAACTTCCAAAACAGAAAAATTTTCATAAATCTAAACTTTGTTATGGACAGATAGAGTACATTATGCCTTATTCTATCAATGATATTTTGTTTCAACCTCTTTCTATTCTAATTGTTTGCTTCCTCAGGCTTGTCCTTGTATTTATATCAGCCATTACTTGGTCTTGTAAAGAAAAAATAAAGTCTTCTCTGTGTGCTAGCCTTAAAATATGCTCGTTTGCCATAGGTAGAGCCTCTGCTGCCAGCAGGCGTCCATAGCCTCGACAGGGTTACCTATTACCCAACAATGATCCTTTATCCTGTTTAAGGTTATCTACAACCTTCAAAGAAAAATCCATATTGACACTTTTTCCTTTTTTATTCTTAAAGAACAATGTCTTGGTTTGGTAGCCAAATTATGACACAGTCATTTACTTGATTTACACTTTTGTTGAACAAGCTGGCTCGTGATGAGACCCCTTGTCTTTTGATTTCAACGATCTTGAGTCATTGCCCTATTTTGATGGACAGTGTTTGGCAAAGTCAGCAAAGTTATAATATCTGTGATCATGATAAGCCGTCTCGTGATGAGACCTCTTATTCTTTGAGATATAGTGTTTCTTGGATTGTCCCTCTGAATGCTGCGATTTTCTTTAACAGGGAGAAAATCATTGTTTTCCTTAAGAAAGCCCTGGACGACAATAATAGAGTTTGAAAATAGCAGTTTTACAGAAAATCTTTATTTTGTTATTGATACATTTCATTGTGCTAATATAAAACAATTCCTTCGCTAAAGGTTGCTTTCATCAAATTTTTTGAAGTTGAAACTAGTATCATATCTAGGCTAAAGTTTTTAACTGTATCTGTCAATAATAAAGATCAGATTTTCAAAAAATTTCTATTTATACAAGCGAAAAGCTCAAAATCTGAAAGAGAATTGGTGTCTTTTCGCGAATACCGATAGTAACCATTAACAACTGGTTTTATTATGAAAAAGAAAAGAAAAAACAAAACTATTCTACAAAATAGAAGAATAATCTTCTATGGAAAATATACTTTAAGGATTTGACCATTAACAGGCAAAGAATCCCTTCTACCTGCTAGATCCTATAAGACAAACGTTGATGGACCTATGACTTCAACAATCTGAAAAGGACCAAGCCACATCTTTTGAAATTTTGTATGTTTGCCCTTTTCTTCATGAGCCTTATCCCATTTTAAAACTAAATCTCCCATCTGAAAATTTTTTCTGGTCATTATGTTTGAATCAAAAGAGGATTTTATTAGCACTTGATGATGAGCATGGGTTTTCTTAGCTTGTTCTCATTGCTCTTCTAATTTGATTATTTCCATTTGTCTTAGTTGTATGGAGGAAGTAGGCACTTCATCAATGTATTGTATTAAAGACAAAGAGGGAATGACTAAGTGAGTTGGAAGAACCACTTCTTTCCCATAAACTAAATTAAAGGGGGAAGTGCCGATCGAAGTTTTTTTTGTTATTCTATCTACCCATAAAGCATTTACCAAAGCTTTATGCCAATTCTTTTGGTTCTGGTCAACTGTTCTTTTAATAATCCTAATTAGGTTTTTATTTGTTGACTCAGCTAACCCATTACCTTGCGGATAGTAATTGGCCGAATATTTTAGTTTGAACCCTCTTTTAAGTGCGAACTCAGTCATTGCATTTCCAGAAAAGTATGATGCATTATCAAACATTAAAGCCGTTGGCAATCCAAACCTAGTGATTATAAATTTATCTATGAATTCGATAATATTTTCAGAATTAGTTGTCTTGAGAGGAACTGCCTCTACCCATTTAGTAAAATAATCTATTGCCATGAGGATGTATCTATGCTGCTTAGAAGAGTGAGGAACGATCTCACCTATTATGTCCAAGCCCCACTGGCTAAATGGTTGCTCGATGTTTACCGGTTGTAGTGGCAGGGACGACTTCTTTTGTCTTCCAGCAGTAGTTTGGCAGACTTGACATTTCCTCACGTAACTGTGTGAATCTTTGAATAGCGTAGCCCAGTAATATCCTGCACGTAAAATTTTATGTGCAGCAACATCTCCAGCATAGTGTCCACCTGCTGGTCCATCGTGGAGTTCCTGCAAAACTTTTTCAGCTTCAGTTTTTTCAAGACATCTAAGAAGAACATAATCATAATTATTTCTAAAAAGAATATCATTTATGAGTTGATATTGTTTAGCTTTCAATCTCAAAGCTCTTCTCTTAGTGTGATCTAGGTGTGATGGGGCATACCCGTTCTTAAGATAATAAATGATATCAGCATACAATGATTCTGCATCGTTTAGGCTTACCTCATACATTTGTATCTCTTCGGATGAAATTTCAGAGATTTGGGATGCTCCAGCCAACATTTTGCAGAAACCTTGACCTCTTACAATGTTTGCTGGTTTAATCTCAAGGTCGTATTCCTGTAAAGCAGTGATCCAATTTGCTCTTTTCTCGCCCATATCCTTCTGTACTAGAAGATTTCTTACCGCTGGAAACGGTACTATGATCTTAGTGTGGGTTTTGAGTAAGAAAGGTATGAATTATTTGATCGCTTTGAAAACAGCATAGGCCTGCTTTTCTACATCTGAATAATTGAGTTCAGCACCTTGTAAATTTGAGCTAAAAAACGCAATTGGAGCTTCTGCTTTTTCTTGATTGGCTTGAGTTAGAATCGCAGCATATGATTTCTCTGAGGCAAATGTGTACAAAACAAAAGATTTTGAAAAATTCAGGGTTGCTAAAGATGGAGCATTAATAATAGCTTGTTTGATCAGGTTGAATGCTTCATGTTCATCTTGACCCCATTTGAAATTTGAATTCTTTTTAATCATGGTTTGCAAAGGAGACACAATTCGTGAAAAATCTGGGACAAATCTCTTTACAAAATTGATTTCACCAAGGAAAGATTGCATGGCTTTTTTATTATGAGGTAGAGATATTTCAGAGATTTCTTTGATTCTGTCAGGATCAATGTGAATACTGGATTTTGACACTATGAATCCTAGAAGTTTTCCTTCACTTAATGCGAGAAAAGATTTCTTTGGGTTAAGTGAAATCCCATACCTTAAACATCGTTGAAAAATTTGTTTTAAATCTTTGAGATGGTCGCTTCGCTTCTTGGAGTACACTGTTATATCATCCAAATAAATCACTACAGATTTATTGACTAAACCCTTAAATGCGATGTCCATGGCTCTTTGAAATGTAGCGCTGGCATTAATCAGACCAAATGGCATCTTCCGATATGCATATGTGCCCCATTTAGTTCTGAATGTGGTTTTCAACTGATCATTGGGATACACCAGCACTTGATTATATCCTGAAAATCCATCCAAGAAAGACATCAGTTCTGAGCCTGCTACTGCCTGTAATATATGTTCCATAGGTGGAAGAGGAAAATTGTCTTTTTGACAGGCTTTGTTAAGATTCCGAAAATCGATACAGATTCTAATATCTTTGTTTTTCTTTCTAACGGGTACCATATTGGAGACCCATTTGGAATGTCTGACGGGGAAAATTATTCTGGCTTTTAATAACTTATTTAGCTCAGTTTTTATCTGATTTTCTAAATTGGGGTGGATCTTTCTCAGTTTCTGTTGGACAAGTTTTTCGTTGTCAATCATAGGAATAGTATGCTGAATGATAGAAGTGTCGTACGTCTTCAGCTCATCGTAATTCCAGGCAAAAACATTTTTATATTGTCTCAAAAGACGAATATATGCTAGTTTTTCTTCAGGGACTAGGCCGATGCCTAGATTAACGTTTTGTGGTTTATCATCGGTTCCTAGGTTTACTAATTCGTAGTTCAGAGTTGGACTGTAGAGATTTGAATTGGTAGACCTTTTAAACCGGTTTTTCAAATCGTATAATTCTTCTAACTTAACCATCGATTTAGGTTTAGCATTATCAGTGCTATTTTGTTGTATTTGTCGATCGTGATGGTCTTCGTCAATTAACTGATTGGAGTAGGATCCTTCAGAAGTGAGGAAATTTACAATATCAAGATCGTCATTGAATACTCTCCAATTTGTAATGTTGTTAGGGATGGACGGTCTCAAGATTAATTCTATTGAGAGACTATCTGGACTAAAGTCTTCGGAGGGAATAAGCCTAGAGGCTACGTTAGCCAAAAGGTCTGCACTTGCGTTTTGGAGTCTCGGGATTGAAGAAATATTAAATGCTATGAAATGCTCAGTCAGATCTTGTACTAAAGATTGATAGTGTTTCAAATGACCTGATAGGCAATGTATAGTGTTACGTACCTGTTTGACGATAATCTCAGAGTCTCCGAAGACTTGAAGATACTTGACGTTTAACTCGATTGCTTTGTATAGGCCTTGCACCAAGGCCTCATATTCTACTGTATTGTTTGTGCAATTGAATTCGAGTCTGCACGTAAGCATGGTCTTGTTTCCTTCTGGACTAATCAGAACACATCCTGCTCCTGCTCCTTCATTAGATTTAGAGCCATCGAAATATAATTTCTAAAACAAAGATGTATTTACATGTTCATCTACAAAATTAACACACCTTGAACTATCAGTTTGGGAAAAAATTTCGACTTGGGACAAAACTGAATTTTCTAAGTAAGGTGATGTGTGAGCATTGAAATTACCGAAAAAAGAATCTACCGAGTAATTGCCTATGATACTACTGTTATACGATACTGCTTCATTTTCTCCCTCTAATTCTGTTACTATGTACTTCTGGTGTAACTCTCGTTCAACCTTTATTTGATTCGGTTTACCGTTGTAGGGTAACCACATGTGCGACCAGTCGGTTGCAAAGTATCCATGGATTTTTTCGGACCAATCCCTGCTAAGAATTAAGCCATAGAATTCTGGGATATCAACCACTAGAATGTCAATAACCTGACATACCTTCGGGTTAGATGACAATCTTATGGTTACTTGATTAATTTCACCAATCACTTCGACTTGAGATCGATCAAGCTGAACTATGCGCACTGCGGATTTTTGTGGTTGAACATTTAACTTAGCACATATTGATCTGGGTAAAATATTCGATGAAGCATCGGAATCTACCAAACAATTGTGCACATTTTTGTTGAAAATCTCGTAAGTGAGAAGAAACGGGGGAGTGTGAGATCTTGATCTTCCTCCAATCAAGGCGATATCATTTGGATCAATCTTATTGATCGCGTTAGTTGGAGGTCTTCCCATGTTGTGGGAAGCTTGAGAGAGTACAGAGGTAGACAAAGGTACAATAGGCACAGCATGTAATTCTTTCATCATTATCTTCTGTTGATGCTTCAATTTGCTCAATTCATAAAGGGTAATATTAGCCCTAGTCTTTTTCATGTCATCAATAATATTGTTCTCCATTTCATCTGACACTATCAGTGTTTTTGATGGAGTTGTTTGATCTACTCGGACTGGGCTAGATTGAGTCGCTTTAGTAGTTGTTTTCTTTGTTGCGACTTTATCTTTTGTTGTAGGGCTTGCGCTCTTCTGCTTAGGGGTAGTTTGCGGAGGATCAAGCTGATTTTTGCTTCGTGTGCTAATCGGAAATACTTCTTGATCTTCTTCTTGTGGGAGGATGAAATCCCACATTCCTTGTAATTCCACAACTTCTTCGTCATCGGTCTGCCCTTCAGTGGCACTTTCTTCTTCTTCCTCTTCCTCAGTTTCAGCATTGGAGATGGCATTGGGTGGTTTTGCATCCATTGAAAGACCTCTTTTAAAAGCTCTGTAGGGCTTTTTTAAAGAAGTTTCTGCTACTTGTTTTTTTATGTCAACCATCTCATTAGACATGGTCTTTAATACTTTCTGCAATCCTTCCAAATCGAAAGGGTCTTTTGTTTGTTTCTTCTTGGAGTCTTCCTTGAAGGTCACTTTTTTAGACTTGCATTCCTCTATCGTGGATCTCTTTTCCAATGCTATTACGCGTTTCTCTACTGCTATCGCCTCTGTCATGTTTTCAACTAAGGTTGTTTTATTTGCTCTATCCACGAAGATTGCTATGTTTGATGGTAAAGCAGTAATATAACATTCACATCGTACTTCTTCGCTGGGTTGAGAAGCAGTGGGAATTTTGTTGAGAATTTTATTGAACCGTAAATCGAAATCTTTGATAGGTTCTTTAGCTTGGGCCTTAAGATTGGATAGGTCATTGATTATTGTTGTTGTTGATCTGTCATCACCAAACTTGATAAGGAATTGATTCTGGAAGATATCCCAACTTGTGATAGACCCGGAGGGCAATGAAAAATACCATGACCCAGCTGTCCCTTGCAGTGTATAGGGAAAAAGCCGAACAACAGCATCTTCGTTAGTAACTCCGTTGAGATTTATAGAAAGCATGAAATTGTTTATGTGTTCTTCTGCTAGCATGCCTGCTTCTGGATTGAATTTGGGCAGCCATTTCTCAGGATGGGCCGGTATTTGACTCAAAGGCGCAGGCATTAAAACTGCCCTAGGGTTGTTCCATGGAGACTGGGCCATCGTTGAGCTGCTAGTAGAGAAAAATGCAGAAGATAATCTCTGTGGCTGGGAAGATGAGGATACTATGATCGTAGATGATTGAAGAGGGGTTGTGGGAGTCCCGGTAGACGAATGGATGATGGTTTGGAATAGAGGTGTGGGTGGTTGACTTTGCGGTGAGGTAGTTGAAATGGGCGATGTAGACGAAAGAGTCTCACTGTCAGACTCTTGTGGTGATTTCCTCGCTCTTTTCCTGGTGGGAAGAGGCAACTCAGTTGGCTGGATGCCAAATTTTTCACTCTTTAACCTGGTTAGGGGATGAGCAGGATTGTACTGCGAAGTCACACTGCTTTGAGATTTATCAGACCTCTGAGGAGAAATGGAAAATCCATGAAGTTTGTGAATCAGAGATTCAACTCCAGGAGGTTTAATGGTAGACTGGTCTGAAATATCAGGGTGTGTAGCAGCGATTGATACTCGAGCGACTTTTGACTCTGGATTCTAATATACTGGAGAAGTCTTGGGAGATGATGAGGGCGATTTACTCTCAGAATGGTATTTAGATTTTGATTTAAGTGCCATTCATAGTTCAGGCCCTCCTTCAAGCGCCAAATATGTTGAAGCCCTGAAAATCGGGTCGACAACAAGGGGGATACCCACCCGGTCCGGGCCTTGGTTGGTAGCTCCTTATCCGTTTGGTGTAGTGGGTCCGACTGGGGATAATGGGACCAGTTTCCCAATCTAAGGGTGTGTGTGTGTGCAGAGTTGGATGATGCTGATCTAAGGGTTCTAATCTAAACTACTTTAATCTAATTCTATGCTATTGTAATCTAATGAAAACATCACATCTAATCTATGCTAACCAGGGATGTATTTCTTCTATTATGCGATCTAAAGAGATTTCAAATAATAACTGGTAATAAAGATCATTCAGCTATCATAAGAATGGAAATCAATTAAGATGAACCACTTTGCATAAAAAGTTAGGCAAAACAGTTGTGAACAGCATATCACATAATAAGTTATTCATATATCAAACATAAATAAATGACTCCACCGTACAAAAGTTCCAAATGGTAACTCAAACATTCATGCAATAACATATAAACAACTAAAAACTGTATATCACTTTAAGAATATAAGCAGAAATGGCCAAGAGATAAAAGTACCATTTATGACTGGTTCTACTCATAAGCTTCAAGCAACAATGATTTATCTCTACTTGTTCTAATATCTACCAAGAGTACAGAAGTGCAACATCAGTAGCAGATATCAAATGCAAACATTAATAAACCTTGATCCATTCATTCATCAAAACCTCCTCTGAGGGTGCAAAAGTGCACATTCTGAGGACAAGTTTTTGACAAATTTCTGGACCCTTCTCTAAATGCCTGAGAAGGGTTTAAATACTGCTAACTAAATAACTTAATTACATAAATTTAGGATACGGTTTAAATGACCACCCTTTATCTAAGCAAACTTATTTCTAAAAATTGAATCTAATTTCTAACTATTTCTGCATTTGCTCCTTAGAGTTGCGAGCATGTAACATTTGCCTCGGAAGAGTCGGCTAGTTGTCTTTTGCTTTTGCTTGGGCTACGAAAATAGAAATGGCAAGCGCTAGCACCACTTTTAGTAAACTAGAAGATATTTTTGGGAATCATCTTCTGGCTGGGTGAATTTACTGCGTATATACTTGGTAACAACCCAAATTCCTCTTAAATTGCCTCTGCTTTTGCTATCTCGATTTCCGGACTCGTGGATAACTAAGCAAGTTAGGGACTTTGCTTTCTGAACAATTTTCTTTAGGCGCTAATCGCACATCAAAAACTGCCTCCGTTCTTTGATCCGAGCCTTTTTGGTGCGTTTTCCGCCTTTAGCGCTTTTTCCTTTACCAGGCATAAGCTTCAGAATTTTGTAAACATGCTACTTTTGTGAGCTTTTGACCTTGAGTGTCGAATCGCCTATTGATATCAGCATCTGTTCAGTAATACTCTGAAATCTGCGTTTCTGTTGCATGCGGTATCCGTTTATGAGGGCATCTCTTCTCTGTTCTCCGAGCATTGACGCTTTCCCTTTTTCCTTAGATGTTTCCTGCACATTGCTTCATGTTGTTTCCTGTTTTTTATTCCTGCAGTTCACGCAAAGGAAAAGAGTAGTGATAATAAATTTTGACACGAAAGCTTTAAGCTCTACGAATGTATAAAATCATGACACCCACAGTGAACTGACTCTTCGAAAAACACAAAACTATCCTTCATGAATACTTTGGCGTACATTCATTAATTTCCTTTAAGGCGCGTGCCCAATTTTTGGTTTAGGGACAACTTTTCTTGAATGCTGAGCCGAGGAAAATTTGAGATGGGTGATTTCTGTGACTCGCATCGCATCATCGCGGATCACATTATCAAGATGTGTTATCGCAGAGTTTCCTGATCAGTTTAGCGCAGAATCGCGCAGATCGCAGGATCGCAGCATCACAAAATCGCAGATCGCATTTATCGCAGATCGCATTTATCGCAAGATCGCATTTATCGTTGCAATTTGTTAAGTTATTGTGTGCTGTTTATGCGATGTTGCGATATGCGATGTCGCATATCGGCCATCGGAGATTTCTTAAGATTTTCATTTATGGGCGCTTCTTAATGTATGCGATGCGATGAATTTCGCGTCGCTTCTTCACAGTTTTTTATTGTGCTCATAAAGAAATGTTTCACTCTTCTCCGTGCGATGTGTTTTTTGAGGAGTATAATACAAAAAAAATTATAATTTTTTTTGAATTTTTTACTAAGGGTCCCCACTTCTTTAGTGTTATTGCTAATACTAAAGAAGGAGGGGGGTTGTTAGTGGTCACAATAGAACCTAGGATGAAAATTTGATTTTCCAAAGGGGATTGAAAATTAACTTATATTCAACACTCTAACAATAATTTAGCCCACATTTTTATCAATAAGTTCCCTTTTCAAACTTGTTTTGGATATTTTCCACCTTCAATTTTAGATTTTTTATATAAATACTAAGGAGGATCAAAGGAAGACACCATGAAAAAGGCATTAAAGGTTGAAAGATTTATTACAAAATAAAGAAAAATTAATTTTCAAGAATTCAAGACATTGAGGAAGTTAGGAGAAGAGTACAAGGCCTAGCATGACCCACAAAAAATTGAGAAGATATTCAAGGTAGGATATTAGTTTTGGTTACATCAAAATGAAGAGAGGCTATAGGGTCCTCATGAGAAGTTCAGTTCTCTCTAGTATAGTCCTTTTGAAGTTTTGGAAATAAGTGATAATTCCTACAGACTTAGTCTTCATTCATATATGCACATTTACTAAGTGGTGAATGTGGAAAATCTAAAACTCTATGAGTCTTGAGCTTTCCATATTAGATGAATAAAATTACAAGAAACTCTTAAGTACCATGGAGGAAAGAGCACTAAAGGTTCTGGTAGATTAACAAAGGATATAATTTTAGAAAATAAGTGCAAAACAAGTAAATGATGGTAGCATGAACTTTACCAAGTTGGGTTGAAAGAACAAGTTCTAAGAAAGGCCAATTAGTACTATATAGGGAAGACAGAGAAAAAAATTCCCCACCTCCTTTAGTAAAATATTTTGGAGATCAAAATCCTCTCAAAATGGTGATGTATGGTCCACAATGTAACATGATATACTTTTTCATCTATAAGTTACCATTTTGTTCTAAGTGGATATTAGTGGCTACCTATAGCTTCCATTGACTCAATAGTTCTCTATCTTCTTAGAAAAATTTCTATGGTTTTTTGGGTCCCAAATTTTCAAGGGCATTTTGAGGCCCTAAATGATGTTTTTTCGTAATTGGGGGTGGGGGGAAGGGGTAAGAGGGGTAAGGGTTGCCATGGAATACCCTAGCCCTAGTCAAAAGTTGTAGGCATTAGATATTTTTTCCAATAAGCTACTATGTGCCCCAAATGAATATTGCATGCAAAAGTTGTGTTCCCGGCAAGTTGATGTACTGACTAACCGCCTTAGGCCTCCAAACCTTTTGGTACTTCTTCCTCTAGGGTTAGGGTATCAGACCTCTAGGGTCCATTATTTATGCTTAAAAACCATTCTTTAGGCCTCTTGTAATAGCTTTTGCGAATTCATTTAGCCGCAATATCTCTCTTTTTAGAGATAACTAATACCATCCTAACCAATTTATTTTATACAATATTCTTCTATTTCATTTATTAATAGAAGTTAGGTTTTCACCATATTATTGTGCTTTTTATTATATTTCTATGTGTGTATTTCATTTCCTTTCCTTCCTTTCATTTCATTTCTTGTACAGCCTAGATCACTTTTGAGTGAAGAAATTGGAGCTATGGACCTGTAGGATCCATTCCAGGGGTGACCCTATTTTGGTGATTTAGGGAATTAAAACTTATAGAGCCCATTTAATGAATTCAAATAATTGTTGTTGGAGTCAGAACTTTGCAAATGAATTCCCTATACCTTTAGCATTATTTTACATGTTGATAGTTTTCTATTGACACATAGAACACCTTAATCAGAGTTCATATGTAAAATTTATACGCTCCACAAGTTATCCTATGCTTTTGACCACCATGTTA
This sequence comes from Pinus tabuliformis, assembly GCA_031772625.1. NCBI lineage: Eukaryota > Viridiplantae > Streptophyta > Pinopsida > Pinales > Pinaceae > Pinus > Pinus tabuliformis. Next base: position 922,950,648 of record CM062816.1, read on the forward strand.
TTGAGTGGATACCACATACGAATGCATTACTTGTGCAAGTGGAGCTAGACACATGGGGATTTTTAGGACTATTCTAGGGCGTCCAAAGCCTAACCTTAATCTAGATTTTAGTCATGAAAAAACCCCAGCCTTAACCCTAAACAACTATCATAACATGTTAAATATTGGGTCACTAAGAAAAGAATAGGCTCTAGTCTTGTCATATATGGTACCATAGTTGAGTGGAGCAAAGGAATGAGATGTTGTGAACAAAACATGTGAAATATAAAAACCTATAACATCCATACAAGCTAGATTGTCTATGACAACTTCATAGTGAAATTTATCTTACATTATCTATATATATATATATATATATATATATATATATATATATATATATATATATATATAAGATACAATCCTCACCTTGTGTCTAGATTTTTTCATATTGAATTTCCCAAAATGAATCTTATATTCATTATATAAATGTTGTGATGTTTACTTTATTACATTCTAAATTACTTTGATAATAGATAATATTATATTTGCATCGAAAGATGCTCTCCAACTTAGTATGGAAGAGGTGTTGTAATGTAAACATAAACATTTTGACTCGATCAAATAAAAAAATTAAAATTAATAAAATTAATAATTTACCATTGGCAGTTTTTGGGCTCCATGTTTTGACAATCTATAATTTTACCCATGATATTTGTTATGATGAAGCCTATTTAAAAATTTGAAGAAATCTATTATAGAATGCAAGTTTACCAACTTAAAACAATCTAAACTCTAAACTTAATCTATGTCGATATTTCATAAATCCAAATTTAAAATAAATTTAAACCAATGTATGAATAAATAAAACATTACATTTATAACAACGAAGTATTTTGATAAAACATTCGCAATAATTTGTAAATCAATATCTATCGTGTAAGATATTGTACATCATTTATTTTAATCGGTTGATTAATTATATAGTTCATGAAAACAAATAAACCATTGGTTGTATATATTTGCATCAATTTGAGCAACGACTTGAACCATAAGTACCTCGCCCTTGAAGGGCCCACAAAATTTCATCTCTCGATCTTAGTGACATAATGACAAGAGAAGACTTTATATAATGTTTCAACGCGTTTTGGTAAAGCTCTTTAAAAACTAAATGCATCTCCATCCTATCAAATATCAATGTATGAATAATTGCTCCAAATCCCACAATATTTGATTTTGTATAGTTGGATGTTTCCTTTTTCAATGTATACCCATAAAGTATGAAGAATTTATGAAGAATTTCTCCAAATAATTAAGCATCCCACACATTTTGAGTGAAGAATATTTGACTTTGTATAGTTGAATGTTTATTTGTTCAATGTATAGCACGAATTACATAACAGTGGGGTGAGATAAGACAAATTAAACGTTGGGTATCTCTTCCCTAGAAGAGACTGGACTCTCCCTATAAGTTGGTGATGGACGGGTTGCGTCTTACGTGAAAAAAGGCCAAGCAAATACATAGAAAGGAGGAAGGAATCTTGGAAAATAACGTGAATGTTAATTTTTAAATGTGAATGTTAATTTTTAAATGTTCAACACACTTTACAAAAAGGATGCATGAGGTGGGGTAATTAGGCGGAATTTAAAATTTTATTTAATTAAATTTAATAATGTCTCCCTAATGCGTGTAGGGGAAAATGATGGGTGGGTGAATCAAAATCTTGAAAGGTTGGCATTACTTGAGGGGATAAAGATGATCCTTTTCTTCATGTTGAAATGTTATACTATGATTCTGGTATTATCGTATCTTTCATGTTATTTTTATGTCTTAATAATATGTTTATTTTGTTTTTTTAATTAATTATTTCATTACATTTAAGGTAAGGTAAGGTAGGTAAGGTAAGGTAAGGTAAGGTAAGGTAGGTAGATGATAAAGATATTGTAATATAATAATTAGTTTTTTTACTAAATCAAATTACATAAAAATAAATAAATATTAAATTAAATAAAAAGATTAATATAATGTAATGTAAATTTTTTAAATTAGAAAAAATAAAATAAAAATAATTTTATAAAAATAAAATAATAATAAAAATAAATATGACTCATGGTATTTATGTGGAATATAGCTTATTTAAAGTGAGTAATTAAATTAGTTTAGATCTATTTTAATTCTAGATTGACCAAGCACCGAGAGCAATCAAAATTCTTTTTAGTCTAAAAGAAGTTTGCATCTCTAGAGATTTGATCCCTCTCGGAGCTTGATAAATCCATAATTAAGATGGATCTAGATTGACTTTAATGTTACTTTAAATGTAAATATTATTATCTTTTTAAATTTACATCAAACAAGTGTTTGTTAATTTTATGATTCTTTTGATTAGTTTTAAGAGTGGCTTTTGAAAGAACCACTTTTATTATGTTTTATCATTTTGTTTATATTCTTTTCATTATAACTATCTTTACATTTTAATTTTAAGATGTTTTCTTTTAGTGATGCATATGTTTAAATGGGACTTTTAGAAGGTTATTTATTTTTTATCAATTTATTTTACATGGTTTTGGATCATCCATTTCACTTTACATGAACATTTAAGTATTTATGTTTAATGTTGATTTGTGGAGAACCTGTTTTCTTCATATGTTCATCATTATCATCAAATGTTGTCTCTCCTTTTCTTCGTTATTTTTTCCTTTTAAATAAATCCCTCAAAATGGAGAAAAAAGGTACTAATGAAGTTCATCATTATCATCAAATGTTGTCTCTCCTTTTCTTTGTTATTTTTTCCTTTTAAATAGATCCCTCAAAATGGAGTAAAGAAGGTACTAATGAAAAAGAAAAATGATCATAAATGAAAGAGAGCACAACAAATATGTCATAGAATGGACTTTAAACAAATTAAACCTCGATTTCACTAATATATGTGTTGATAGTCTAAGTGTGGATTTTGACCATGGAGTAATGTGCTCTTTTTTTTTTATCTTACGTATGTTTGATATTGTGAGACATATTCACTACAAGAATTAAAAAGGAGCAAAATGTATGTAAATAAAATGGTTGTTTTTAGTCACTTACATTCAAGTAAAAAACAATAAAAAGAATTAGAAATTATGATTTGTAATTATTTAACGCATCTTGAAAGACATTAATAATTAGTTTTGACAATCATGGAATTTTGAGATTTTCCTGATTTTATTTTTAATCATTTACCAATTTTTTAACAAAAAACCATTGAATATTTCTTTTCCAAATGCATGCCCTTCTTAGGTGTGGAGTAACCTCATATGACATATTTATTTTGCTAAATTTAGGTGATATTTGCACATGACTAATTGCATAAAATGACCAATTTCACTATGAGACAACAAATAAGGGGAAATCCTTGGTTGTTTATGTAACACTCTCATTTTATCTTATAGCAAAGCCCTTATTGATCCCATGCAAGTATTGAGTGTTTAATACCCTTGTTACGTTATTTTAATAATTATATAGGATAAGTTAGATATTTAGAAGCTAACTGTATTGGGAGTTCCAATGCTACTCTATTTGTGGGTTGAACTTCATCATCCAAAGTGCTAGACATTGTGAGGTCTTTCTTAACAAACTTTGAAATGATTTCTACTTACACATTGAAAATTCTAGCCAACAAGTTGTAGTGGCTTCTACTCATATTATTGTATTTTAAGGAGTTTTCACATTATATTTGCAAGGAAAGAAGAAAAGTGTTTTTGGCCTGTGGCTATTATAGCATTTTGTTTGTTAACATTGTTGGAATATGCAAAGAGTCCTAATACAATATTTCTCTTCGTTTTTGGAATTATGAGGGTTTTTCAAAATCTATTATGAACACAGGAAGAGTTGGGATATTCTAACACTTATTTGGTGATTTTGGTTGTCATAACTACTTGAATATACCAAGAGGGATAGCATAATACTCTTGATTATTTGAATTTTCCACCTAGATGCATTTTGGAAGATTAATTTTAATGCATTTAGCTAAAGTCCAAATGTAATTATAGCATACAAAGATGGGATACCTAGCGTGAAAGAATATATGAACAAACTATGAATGCTCTAAATTTAAAAATACCCTTGAGACGTAAAATATGTTAACATAATTTATAAGAAGAATTTAATACCACAAATGTAAGTGGTCATGCTACAACACTCAATATGGGCACAAGGATGAAGTGTGCACACACTACTAGGAGGGGGAAGAAGAGAATGGACTTGTCTCTCAGTTTTATGGATAAATAATAAAAAAACCCTAAAGTAATAAGAGAGAGGATTAAAATAGGAGTAAAATCCTCTAGATTAGGTAAGATCTTAAGATCTTGTTAATGTTAACATAGATATGTAGGTGATTAAGTTACTTCTCTTAGGATTTAGATCAATTTTTTGACTTGAAATGGATTTGAATTAAACTCTCTTATGAACTTTGTAAGAGTCCTTGGAAATGTTTTGAAAATAAGAAGAAACTTTAATACTAAATTCCAAAGGGCACAAGAAGATGAAACAAATCACTTCATGGTTGTATTTTCAATCTAGAATTATAATAAAGAATGCTTTCTTATAGCGAAAGGGATATTGAAAAAATATGATGTTGGAGAAGAACAAGGGTAATATAAATTATGAGGGTTTTGAGTGAAGAAACCTACTCAAGGATACAAAGATAAAGGGGCTTTTGAAGCTATCCATGAACTGTGAAGACTACCTCTAAAACAAAGAAATTTTCAAAATACCATGAGTGAGTAAGAATGCATGAAATCGATGTTGACAATTTATAGCTCACCCTTTGTAAATGTTTCTTAAGCATAAACAAAACCAATATTTGATAGTTTTCCCATTTAGGTTTTGTTGAGAAAGCATCAACTTCCCCCATAAATATTTGTCTTTGTCACCTAATAAGGGAGAAAAGGATTAGGGCTCGTCCTTTCTTTTAATATTTTGAACCTTAATAGGTTTGTCTTTGGGTTGAAAAAACGACTTAGAGGAATTTTGAATTCAATAACTCCCTAATGTCATTCAAAGATCCCATCCAGCCTTAAAATTTTCTTTTGATCCTCTATCCCAATTTTTTTTTAACAAATTTGTCTCCATGGAGAATTTAAAAACTTGTAAATTCTTGTTTTATTACAAGCCTAGAAAAACTGTCCTAGTGTGATACATCATGTAAAAACTTGTTTTGGCGTGATACATCACGTCACTAAAAACTTGATTCCATGTCATACTAAAATACTTAACAAATTTCGAAATATTTGGTGTTTCACAACTTGGGAATTTTTCATCTTTGTGATGTATCATAGGCTTCAAACTTTTAAGTCAACACGATGATTTGCAATGTTGTAAAGTTTTTAAAGTCATGATACATTACATTGGAATTAATTTTCATTGTGACATATCACACCTCAAAAAAAAATAGTTCATGTGATTCATGTCATCTCAAAACATTTTCTCCTATGATGCATCATAACTTATAAAACTCTACAACCTTGTAATGTCTTTCTTTATTGCACCAAAGATGAACTTCCAAAAATATTATAAGATAATTTTGTCACATGAAGAGAAACTTTACCATGGCATGATACATTACAAACTCATAAAATTTCAAAAAAAAGTTCCAATAATCATGTATCATACCAAACCCAACTTTCAATGCATGTGATAAAAGGGTCATTTTAACCCATTAAAAGGAGAAAATTATGGAAATAGTATCAAATTATTTTTAATCAAACTTTGTCCCATTTCATGTTCCATTTTGGTTTCTCCTCAAGCATGTCAACATCAATCAAACTCCCAAAGCACTTGGAGATTCTCAAGGATTCCATATTCCATGGAATTTATACCATCCTTGCTCAAGCTACCATTTCTCATTATTTATGTAAACATTATAACCCATTTTGTACAATAATGGATTACTTTCTTGGTAATACATTTCCTATTCATTTTTCCTTTTTTTTTTAAGACAAAGGTCGGGTGCTATGCATTAATCTGAAAAAAGGAGGAGGCTAGAGCCTTACATAAGATGCTTCAGGAGCATTTTGAGGCCAAGGAATTACAAAAAGGAATTTTTCCTTGGTCCTTACTTTAGCTGGACTGTTCCTATTGCTACTTATACTACTATAGATTTTAACATACTGTTGTCCCCAAAATTTACATTTACAAAACATGGCTAGTCAATCTCGATGTGGCTAATCTTTCTAGCAGTTGATCCCTCTGGATCCTGTTCATCTTCGATTGGCTTGGCACTGGAGGAGGATGCAGCGTCTTTCTTGTCCATCATTTGCTTGAGAATTTCAATCCGCTCTTCATCGTGGCAGCATCTGTTGTGTAGAGTACTGAATTGTTCATCAAGGGAGTGGACCCTGTGCAGAAAGAGGTTCATCTCTGCTCTATACTTATCGTGAAGGATTTTGACTTGCTCTTCCAGCCGATTCTCCAAGCTACGGACTTGGTCCTCCATCCGATTCTCCATGCTGCGGACTAGGTCCTCCAAGGCTCTCTGTTGAGCTCGGACTTCATTAAACTCCATGTTCAGGTCCCGGCAGTGGAAACAATCCTCGGGGCGTTCCATTGACTCCTTTGTTTGAATAGTGGCGCTATTCCTTTGCTTTTGTCCTTGATGTTGTCGGCTCGCTTTGCTGTTAAAGGGGGTAGTTCTACTCAGGCTTTCGGGAGTATTGCGAGCACTTAAGAGAATGCTATTAGAATGCCTGAAGCTGTCGCTTATACCGCTTGGGGATCGATTAAGCTTGGCAGCGCTCCCACTTTTTGATAGAGTGAGAACGAATCCTCTAACACACTCTACAGCATTCCTTCTTTCTGGCTTACAGAGATAGGCTGCAAAATAGGCTTCTCTCCCAAGTTTACCGCAGAGAATTTCGACTGTGGGTTGTAGCTTTTGCGCTAAAGGGGTATTTAGAGAGTTTCTGCGAATACGAAGGCGGGAGAGGGATCTGCTCTTCCCGATGCTCCACTGACTGTTTCTGATCATATCTTGACTGAATTCGATTTTTTTGTGGCAAGGACGATTTTCTGGTCTATGGATCGTGATTCCCCTGCCTTGAAGTGAGCTTCTGAGCCGACTGCTGATACAATTTCTTTCAATCTGGTCTATTCTGACCTCTGATCTAGTGATTTGGTTGCTGTGGCAGATTCTATTGGGTAGGGTGCCCCGAGTGCTGATTAGATGTGTGTCCTTCATGGCAGCGATTGGATAGTTAAGTGATCATTGCAGCTGAGTTGGCCTTTGGGTCTATCACAGGCCTTGTTGGCATGGTGGTCAGCCTTTTTGTTGAGTCCCCTTAGGATGTGAAAGTAATGGGCTTCCTCCAGTGTGCTGTGCAGGACTTGGTTTCTGCTGTTGATTTGTTGCAGCAGTATATTTGGCGAAGTCCGCTTTTGCTCCATGAGCCGGATAATAATAGCAGAGTCACCAAAAACGTTCACTTTCTTGATGCCCAGTTTGATCACTTGATTGAGTCCTTGAAATAAGGCCAGACCTTCGGCCCGATTGTTGGAAAGATTACCCAATCCCCATTCAAAATGCAAGATAGGCTCACCATTTGCCTTGCATATGAGGCCTCCTGCGCCTGCAAGACCAGGATTAGACTTTGAGGCACCATCGAAGAAGAGGCAGTATTTGTTGCAGTTGTTCAACCAAAAAGCAAATTCTTCTTCCTTAGGCCTCAGCTTCCAAGCTGTAGTTGACTCCTTTAGGCTCAAATTATCCTTTTCTTGATCTTGGGCGTTGATGATGCTACCATAATTAATCAAATTTCTTTCTTCTGCACTGTAGCTGCTGAGATTGACTTTACTGTGGGTACGAATTGTCACAGCCTCTACAGCTAAGCTGATGGTTTTATGACACATAAATCTGGAGTTGTGTCCTTTGTCTTGGAATACTTTCTTGTTTCTAGCTAACCATATGCTCCACAGAAGAGTTAATGGTAAAGTATTCCATATTCTCTGTGATAGTTTACTATTCTTGCTCTTCCATGGGCAAAGTTTCTTCCAATTTTGGACTGTCTCTGCTATGGATGACTTAAGATTCCATTCTACTCCCCCTAAAGATGCGATATCTTTCCAACAATTTGCAGCTACTTGGCATTCCATAAACAAATGCTGTATTGTTTCTTCCGCTTGAAGACAATTTGGGCACCTGGAAGGGCCTAGGATACCCCTTTTTTTGAGGTTCTCAGCTGTTAAAATCTTACCTTTCAGGAGGAGCCAGCAGAAGAATTTTACTTTAGGGGGGGCTTCCGCTTTCCAAACCAATCTCCAATGACTCCATGTGTCCTGTGGGAAGGCACTAGCACATAAATGGTGGTACCCTGCTTTGGTTGTGTACACGGTTCCTGTGGGGTCCCAACGAAAACTATCTTTGCCTCCTTTATGAGTCGGAGCCTTACTGTGCAGGTGGTCTTTTAGAGCGTTGAAGCTTGTTTCCAGATCCCTTGGGTAGTCCGGCAAGGTCCAGCCAATCCAAGCTTGGGAGGAGCTTCCCCACTTAGTGATTTGGGCTAAGCTCCATATTCCTCTGTTGTTTAACCAATTTATGGCTGGAATTGCTTCTGCATTGGATCCTATAGGGCTGTGGCCTAGGATTCTGTCTTTAGAAATGTTGATGCTACTTCCCTCTCCTGGAACTTTGGAGATGTGCTGAGCCATGAGCGGGATAATTTTCTTACATAATTTCCAGATGTTGGAGCTGTCTCTGTTAGGTATATTAGTTTCCAGAAGCTTGTGCCTAGAGCTGCTGAGATACTTGGCTTCTAAGATTGATTTCCACCAAGCTGTATTCCCAGTGAATATTCTCCAAACAATTTTAGCCCCGAGAGCTAAATTCAAAAGATTTGGGGACCTTATTCCAAGGCCTCCTTTTTCTTGGGGCTGGATGACATTTTTCCAACCAACCAAGTTGAACTTTCTCTTCTCTGAATTCCCTCCTTGCCAAAGGAAAAAACGAAGGGCCTTTTCTAATTTATGATGGAAATTCATTGGAGCTTGTAGCAATGAAAAGCGGTAGATAGGGAGAGAGATCAAACCTGATTTGAGAAGAACAAGACGTCCTGCTGGGTTCAGCCACATGGCTCCCCATTGTTGGATTTTCCTTTTGATTTTGTCGAGGATTTCGTTCCAAGTTTCAGTCTTCAGGGGACCCTTACTCACCGGCATCCCTAGATAGGTGAAATGACTCCAATCGAGCTTGTAAGAGACCTCTAAAATATTAGCAATACTTTGAATGGTGTGAGCTGTTGCATTCCATCCATAGATGCAGCTTTTGACTTGGTTGATTCTTCCTCCAGAGCAGTCCATGAATTGGTCCATGATCTTTTTGAAGCGCCTTGCAATGGTGTTCGAAGCTCCACCCATCAGGAGGGTATCGTCAGCAAATTGAGAATGATTAATATTCTTTGTGCCCTGCTCAAATTGGATACCTGTAATTAGGCCTATTCTTCGGTTGTAGTCCAAGGCTTTGCTGAGGGATTCAGCCATGAGGATGAAAAGGTAGGGAGAAAGGGGGCAGCCTTGCCTGAGGCCTCGGGAGGATTGAAAGGCTGCACAAGGTCTTCCATTCACCAGAGGTGAAATCCAAGGATTAGAGATACAAGCTTGGACCATATTGATGAAGGAGGTATTGAATCCCATTTTGTTCAAAACAGCAAGAAGGAAGGAGTGTCTGACTCTATCGAAGGCGTTGGCAAGATCAAGTTTAAGGATGAATCCTTTTTCCTTTCGACTAAGACTAGAGTGGATGGCTTCTTGTACCAAAAGAATGGAGTCGGAAATGTGCCTGTTGGCTAAAAAACCTCCCTGGTTTTCCGAAATTAAGGAAGAAAGAAGAGGCTTGAGTCTTGAGGATAATATTTTTGTGATTATTTTATAAGCAGAGTTGCAAAGGGATATGGGCCGGAATCTAGAGAAGGTGGTCGGCCTATTCTCTTTTGGGATGAGAGCTAAATACGTTGAGTTGGTATAGCCCCCTAGTTTGCCTTTCCTAAGGACCCAACGAATCATCTTGAGAAGGTCCTTTTTAATCATTGGCCAATATTCTCTGAAGAAGCTGATTGGGAACCCGTCAGGACCTGGGGCTTTGTCCGGATGGAGACTCCAGACAGCCTTTTTGACTTCATCCTCCTCGACTTCTTGGGTGAGGCTGTTATTCATTTCTTGAGTAACTTCTCTGGTCATATGTTGGAGGAAGTTTGAGTGATCCTCCTCATTTTTGTCCTCTGTTAGGAGAGATTTGAAATGGGAGGTTGCAGCAGCTTTTATGGAGTCTTGGGTTTCATGATTGATCCCTTCACTATCTCTGATTGCGTTAACTGTGTTTCTTGCCTTCCTGATTGTGGCTTGTTTATGGAAATAAGAGGTGTTTTTGTCACCATCACGCAGCCAGGTCTGCCTAGATTTTAGCCTCCATTTGATCTCCTCATCTCTAGCTGTTTGGCGCAGCTCTGCATACAATCTGATCTCTTCTTGTCTTGCTTGCTGAGTGAGTCCTTCCGCTTCAATACTTTGCTGTATTTTTTCGAGGTTTTGTTTGATATCCTTTTTTAAAACCTCGGGTTCCTTGTAGTTGATCTTTGCCCAAGTCTTGAGAGCCTGCCTAGTTTGCTTCAATTTTGTTTCCCAAATGAAAGTTGGGGAGCCCTCCACGTGCTGAGACCAAGCTTGCTTAACTATATCGCGGGCTGCTGGAATTTGGTTCCAAAGGGTGGAGTATTTGAAAGGGAGGGGGCCGAGGTGACTTTGGCTTTGCAAGGTAAGAGTAATGGGGTAGTGGTCCGAGGCGGAAGTATTGAGGATGTCTGACTGCCCGTTGGAGAATGAGGACAGAAAGGCGATGTTAACAAGGAAGCGGTCAAGTCTTTCCATAATGTTACCTGCTCCCAACCGCCTATTGCTCCAAGTATATTTGCGATTCTTGGGCTTTAAATCGACCAAGTCCTTTTCTTGCATGATGTGTTCCAGCCGGTTTCGGAAATGATCAACGCCGAAGTTCCCTCCTCTTTTTTCATTTGAGTGCATGACCAGATTTAGGTCCCCTGCTTGGATGAGGTTGTTACTATTGTCTTCTTCTAAATCTTCCTCTAAGGTAGTCCAACAAACTTCTTTTTCCCTGTAGTGGTTAGGAGAGTAGATGTTGTAGATTTTTACTTCAGTGCCATTGTCCTTGCTTTCCAATTTAACACTTATCCAATGCTGTTGTGTTTTGACGAGGCTATAGCTCCATTTGCTTGTATTCCACATTGTTAAAATACCTCCTGAAGCTCCTCTTGCTTCACTGGTGCAGCCACCATACTGTTTTTGTTGGCCAATGAATCTGCTGATTTCGGACTGTTCTAATTTTGTCTCTTGGATGAGTAAGATATCAGGCTTTTCACTTTGAATTAACTCCTTGAGGGCAGCTTTTTTGGAGGGGTGCCCTAATCCCCTGCTGTTCCAAGACAGCACTTTCATCATGATTTACCAGTGGTGTGCAGAGGTGCTCGCCTCTCTTTGCCTTTGATATTGTTTTCCTTGTCCGAGATTCCTAGAATGTAGGTTTCAATCGGTGTCTGTGATCCCATTGCTATATCCTTCTGCGCACTTTCTTCTCTTTGCTGTTTTGCCGACTTCCTTCCTGGCCCATGTTTTTTTGGAATCTCACTAGATGCTCCTAGATCCTTTGATAAGCTTCTTGTGATTCTTGTTGAAGTAGTGTCCGGGGAGGGCGGAGAGGGATGAGGGGATATGCTGATCTGATAAAGGGTCCTGAGGAGGTTCTTCTTCAGAAAGGGATGCGAAAGGGTTTGAAGAAGGAGGGATGGAGGGATCAGAAGAACAAGGAGGAGAGGTGGGGAAAGGAGGAGGGGCTTGCTGTGAGGATGAGGGTGGGCGCTGATTAGATGAGGGATGATGGGATGGTCCCGGTTGTTCAGATTCAGATTGTTTGAAGGATGAGGCAGATTTTTTTCTTTTCACTATTTCCCATTGGTCCTCCTGCTCTGATGATTCAACATTTATAAGTTTTGGGCATCTTTTAGCAAAGTGTCCATATTCATGACATACCTTGCATTTGAAGGGTATCTGTTCGTAGTCCAGCTGTTGGATATGGCACCAGTCGTCCACCTTCAATTTGATTGCTTCCGGTAGGCCGCGTCCCAGATCTACTTCGACACAAATTCGCGCACAGGCTTGCATGTTGTCCTTGGGCTCACTGCGGTCTATATATTTTCCTACCGCGTTTCCTATTGCCTTGACCGAGTCATCTCCCCAGCAATGAAGAGGGAGGTGAGGAAGCCTGACCCAGACAGGAACAGCGCTTGGAATATCTAGTTCTAGGTCAAAGTCCAGGGTCCATTTGTTGAGATAGAGGCCCTGGGAGTCCATGAAGTAAGGCCCATTTCTAAATATCAAGTCCTTATCCTCTTTGGTTTCAAAGTGGAGGGTGAAATAACCTCTTCCACAGAACCTTATTGAGATTTTCCCCTGAGTCTTGTCTGCCCAGTTTCTCTCCACCCACCGCTGAACAGTTTTGGGTGAGGGCCATAAACCTGTGAACTGGCCGATTAATCCTTTCTCTGCAAGAGATATTTCTGCCATGTGAGGGATGGTCGGGGGCAGAAGAACTTCTTGAAGCACATCGAGTTTTTTAACGAACTTGGTAGCCGTCGGCCTTGGCCTTTGCTGAGGCAGAGATTTGATCAGGTTCGAGAAGGCTTGCTGCAAAGCTGGATCCCCCCCTGGTGGATCCGGGGATCCATGGGGATCTAGAGCCGGCGGGATCGCTGGTGCGAGGGTTCTGATCGATGGAGGCTCAGGCGCTCAGGCGCGCGCGCGTTAATACGTCTAAAAATATTTCTGGAGAAGATTTCCTATTCATTTTTCCTTACCATCTAACCTTCCAACCTAATAAAAAAATAAACTAGGAATTGCACCTACCTCTTTTCTATGTTAAGAAATCGATAAGGGCAATGGTTAGGGTCATTTCTCTTTACTTGATATTTTCTTGTGAAGTTATGTTGACTTATTATTACTTTTATTATGTTATTCTCATCAAACAATTACCAAAACCATAAAATTTGAAGATCACAAATAGACAATGAACACAAGATGTAGGCTCCAAGCTAGGGAAAAACCCCTCCAAGGGGAAAATCCAGAAAATTCGTCTCTTCTTATAGAATCAGATCAAGTGAGAAATCCAAGACCAAAAAAACAAGACCAAGACCTCCAACAAGTCCCAAGTCATCTCACCTCCCAAGCTCTTCCAACAAGTCAAAGTCAGCTCAATTAAAACCTTCCAAACCAACTCCAACTTCATAATTTTGGTCCCCAGCTTTAGAATTTCGGACCTACAGTGAATCTGTAACTTCGGACGCTACAACAACTTTAGAATTTCACACGTGTGAGAGATATAGGGCAGATCCTCTGATTTTCTTCCTTATTTAGACTTCGCTTTCTTCTCTTTCTTTCTAGCTCCTTCTTCTCTTGAACTTCACTCTTCTTTTCTTGGAGATCAAATTTTCTTGTGTGGATGATGTCTATAATGATGTTCAAGCTGAGATTCCTTCTCTAATATGAGAAGTACTCAATTATATCTTCATGCTACAACTCTATTATCTTCATTTATGTGAGCTTCATTGATGCTAACTTCCATAATTTTAGTATAAATATACTTTTTGTCATGTTACAAATATTCTTTCACATAGTAAGGAACCTTCATAATCACTATCAAGGATCCTTGTGATCATTTTTAGTTAGTATACTACTTCTATAATGATGTGGATGCCAAAAATTAACTGCATGAATGATGGATTTTTTTATGCTCCAAGATATTCTATATTTACTTGATGACTGCTACTGATAAAATGCAATGGATGGTGTAGATTCTAATCCTTTCAATGCTTTATGCTTCTTTCCATGATGCCATGCTTAAAAAACCAAAATTCTCCTGCAAATGTAATTGTACATGCTACTATAACTGCCATGTTCTAATGAAAATGAAAACATACAGTAAGCAGTCATATTGATAGGGGATTCCTTCAATAACATATATCCTCGGTGTCTTCATTCTTTGATTTCTTTCCAAGTTCTTCATTTTCTTCACTTGTATGTGCTCCACTTATTTCCTTCATCTTATTGTTACCTTTGTTTTGTGGGTCTTTGGGACAATATCTCTTAAAATTTCCATATTCATTGCATCCAAAGAATTGTACTTTGGACATATCTTGAATTCTTCATGGACGATTTTTGTTCTTTTGAAGAGGTTCAAACTTTCCAAAATTCCCTTTCTTCTTTTTTACTTTGGTAGAAAACGCTTGAGACTTTTCATTTGGTTCAGTGGCATCTTTTTCCTTCAATCTTGTTTCTTCTATCATACACAAAAATCATATCTCATCAAAGTTCGGGGTGTCCTTTCTTGAATAAATGCTTTCCGTAAAAATACTCCATTTGGGAGGTAATGAATTGAGTATAAAAGTTATTAGTTCAAAATTAGAAACAAATTCTTCAATCCCTTGTAGTCGATCCCTCAATTGTGAGACCTTTAAGAGATAATACATCAAGTCTTCATCCTTTTATAACTTTTTCTTATAAAGTTTATTCCCTAGAGATATCTTCTAGCCTATAGAGCTTACCAAATACAATTTCACCAACTTGCCATATATTTCTTTAGATGTGCCCAAATCTGCAACAAAAGGAATAAGATGATCCTTAATGGATTCAATGAGAATTCTTTGAGCCCTTCCTTCTTGGCCCATACTTTATCTAGAACATGGTCTATGAGTCCATTCTCTACAAGTATCAAGTCTATTTTTTTTTCATGCTTGAAAGTTTGTTAACCCATCAAGCTTATTTCCTTCCTTGCTAAATGAAGTCATTTTATTTGCATATTGAGCCATAGAGAATAATGTAGTATTTACTTGATATAAGAGTGTCTAGGTTGATAAAGAGATCTTAAATTACGTTGATGTTCCCAAGAATTCCAAGAGACTTCAAAGTTTCCCTAGAATGATGACTTATTCAATATAGTTCAAAGAGTGTGGATGATATTCCTAGGATTATTGATACCTCCTTGTATGATGCCTTCTATAAAGATGTCTTCCAAAGAACCTTCAAAATTATATTTTTCCAAGAGAGAGAGATCAATGTTCTTCTTCAAGATAAACAAAAGCCTTCAATGGAGGAGTAGTAACCTTCAATATGATCCTTTTGAGTCCCCTTTCTTGTATCCTTCCTTATGTCCTTCTTTATGTGTTTCCTTGTATCCTTTCTTATGTCTTCCCTACAAATGATGTGTTTCAAGGAACCTTTGATGAATCTCTTCTTCTTATGCCAACAAGAGTGATCCTCAAGTTGCCTTCTCCTTCACCTTAGCTTTGGTACCATGTTGAAAAATCAATAGGGGAAACACTTAGGGTGATTTCTCTTTACTTGATAATTGCTTGTGAAGTTATGGTAGCTTATTATTACTTTTAGTATATTTTTTTCATCAAAAATTTACCAAAACAAACTATGAATATCACAAATAGACAATGAACTCAAGATGTAGGCTCTAAGCTAGGGAAAAACCCCTCCAAGGGGAAAAACCTAAAAAATATTCTCTTCTTATAGAATTAGATCGAATGAAAAATCCAAGACCCAAACAACAAGACCAAGACCTCAAATAAGACCCAAGTCAAACCTCTTCCAAATATCTTCCAATAAGTCAATGTCAACTCAATTCAAAACCTTCCAAACCAACTCTAGCTTCAGAATTTCAGTCCCTAGCTTCAAAATTTCAAACCTGCAATGAATCTGTAACTATAACCCCTGTAGAATCTTTAGAATTTCACATGTGTGAGAGATCTAGGGAAACTTCTTGGGCAGAAACTTTGATTTTCTTACTTCATTAGACTTTGCGTTCTTCTCTTGCTTTATATCTCCTTCTTCTTTTGAATTCCACTCTTCTTTTCTTGGAGATCGGACTTTCTTGTGTGGTTCTTCAAATGATGTCAAAATGTCTCTATTTATACACAAATAGGAGGTCAAATTACCCCTTCCAAGATTGACTTGAAGACGCAAGGCTAACTTCATCTTATGGGTACAAAAATTACATTTTTGACTCAAATGGATTAATTTTTTCGCTTTCTTTTCAAATTATAAATGGGACATGACTCTAGAATAATAATTTGTCTCATGAGCAATATTCTTTTGACTCAATAAACCCCAGAAGTATGAAGAGCATGCTTGACCTAGATTACCAAATAATTTGAGCATGCAACCCATGCTTGTAAAATTATATATATATATATATATATATATATATATATATATATATATATATATATATATATATATATATATATATATATATATATAGATATAGATATTTATTTATATTTATATTTATATATTCATATATTTCTTCTTTTGATCATTACATGAAATTTACAATAACACAAGTACAATAGGAATTTTGAAGACTAAACCTAGTTACATTTTCTAACATTCTGGTTGTTAGAAATCCATGTACAATCATTGGATTCCAACAAAATTCAAGGTATGCCCCATAGAAAGTGTTATTCCTCTTTTCAACCGATTGAATGATTATTCTTTTGTGGTTACTAGCAAGAGTAGAAAAAAAACTCCCCCCACCTCTAGATATACTCCACATTCTAGTTCTATATGCACCTAAAATATATTCAATTTCTCTTCCAACTTGGTTACCATAAGGTGGACCTTAAAATTTTTTGGCATAAATAGGGGGAATAAAAAAATATTCCAAAGTTATATGACATAATGCCTTGAATCCAAATACGTTAATTACGATGGAAGTGAGAAAATTAGCTCAAATGAAATTAGCCTTGTTTTGGAATGCTTCAACCACACATTTTTAATAACTTTCAATCTAGAAATGAATGAAACTTTCGAAGAAACTACTGATATTTTAACTTGTTCAAGTGAGTGAATGAATTAAACTTATGAAGTGGCTATTGATATTTTGTCTTGTTCAAGTGAGATAATGACTAAAACTTATGAAGAAACTACTAATATTTCAACTCATCTAAGAAAGTATTGGTGCATGTTGGCCCTTGAGTGACTCACCTCACCTCCGTGGACTCTGGGTAGACCGAGAAGTTAAGATCTAATACACATTGACCCAAGTGGAATTATTTCCTTTTTTAGTGCATTCACCATTGAATGAAGTCAATTTAAAATAACACTAATTCAAACTATGTTTCTCTTTTCCATTTTACTAGTGATATGACCCAAGTCACTCATCCATCACCTTATCCATTTGACCTCACATTTCAATATATGAAGATATTGAAATGGATATAACACTGATAGAGTATTTGATGATTACCATCAAAAGTTATATTATAAGGCCATTTTTCCACCCTCCAACCCATAATTTCTCCTTCTCTCACATTAATTAACATATTTTTGGACACAATGTGTTTAATAGGAAGATTATAGGATGATTGTCATGCTTCGTGGCCTAATGTGGCTAATGTGCAGGAAAAGGAGAATTTTTAAATACATTTATGATGCAAAGGCACATTGGAGGCATATAGAGGAAGTGTAGGAGGCTTGTGCCCTACAGTTACTCTCCTTTGACTCGAAGTGATCCCTAGAATCACTCATCTACAACTTGAGGTCTACTAGAAGCCAATGAACTCAAGTGAATGATAGGATCTAAGGGATATAGATCCACTTTTCTCAAACTTTTGGAGGTAATAGTTCTCCTTCCAAGGAGGTTTCCCCACACTCACATTTGTATAAATCAATAATCCCAAGAGCTCATTAGGATTCAAATTTAGAAGCAAGAAGGGATACTAAGAGCCAAGTGCTCAAGACTGTCATTTCTATTTGTATTTGCATGATGTATATGAACTCTATTTTATGTTAATGAAAGGTATATTGTTTCTTCACACCTGAGTTTGTTGCAGAGGGTTGAGTCCCCTTGGGTTAGGGCCCAACCCAGAGGCTGTAGTCCCTCTTTGTGTATCATGTTTATGCATTATTTTAGTAGCATCATTTCCTTCCTTGTTTGAGTAGAAGTTTATTTGATAGAAAATTGTGGTTTCATGACTTATTACCACCTCTCTTGTGGGAAGTGTGGTTGAGGAGTCTACAACAACAAGCAAAAAAATATGGTTTCTTTCCTTTGCAATTTGCTAGGCTTTAGCTCATTATCTCTTGCATACTTTGTTTCTACAATCTAGGAGTTAAAATCATCTTTCTCAAGTTTTCATGTATGTAGGTTATATGCATGTTGTAAGGTAGATTAGTTATTAATGAAATAAAATCCCTCTTTGTTTGATTTCATAAAGTTTGACTCATCCTTTCTTGCTTAGCTTATTTTGCTGCAATTATTTGATCATCATTTTGAGTGCAAGAAAAGGGATTATTGTTGTTCTGCAAGTACTACCAGTAGATTTTAGGATTGGCACACTCATCCTACAACCCATTTTCATCATTAGATATTTCCTTTCCACCCCACACTATCCTAAAAAATCCTTCCACCGAGACCATATTTGTAGGTTATTTTAGGGATACCATGTGAATTTGTTTTTGTGCAAGATGGGCCTCTAAGAGGTATTAGTCTTGGAAATAGCCTGACCCAACCCTGATATACCCTTACCTACCCTTTCATATCTTAAAAACACCTTTTTCACCCTCAGTGTGCTCGCCGAATCAATCATGTAGCAAAACATGGCAATCTTATAACACCTTGTAGCAATATTGTAGCATCATGTAGCATCATGTGGCAATCATGTAGAAATCCATAAACTTGACTATATTTGCTCCAAAAGCTTGGTTTTTGTCCCTTAGGCTTTAAATAATTACCCATAGGCTCTTAATCCATGATTGAGGAAGACTAATGACCACTTTGAACTTGACTTCTTCTCACTGCAAGCACAATTCTACAATTAGGATTAGATGACAAATTTCTAACTTAAATGATAATGATGATTTTCTCATGAAATGCATATCAGTTATGTTACTCTAAATAAGTCCCTTTGAACACATTAATTAGGAGGGTGATTTTCCCATGTAAATTGGATTAGACCTATTTATTTAATTCATGCTCTTAGGATTTCAATTACAAAAGTGTTGTTCTTGCATAGGATTAGTTTCTTTTCAAAGAAAAATTTCACATTATATTTAAAAAATATAAAACTTTCTTAGTAAGATGCTCCTTGATCTATCTTATGGTTTACATTAGAATGAATATGCTATGATTTTACTTTTTTGTCTTTGTTTGATCTCTCTTGCAGGTATTCATTCACAATAGAATAGTGAGGATCGAGCTTGGAAGTGAGGAGATCGAGATCAACATCAAAAAGTGACTGCATAGGAGTGAGGTAGGTCATCTTTCCTCTCTCACGTCAATATGATTTAAACTAGGAGATTTTTTCATGTATTTGTTTCGGTTGTTACTAGATCCACTCATTGGACTAGAGGGATTGTTTCTATCTGTAGAAGGGATTGCCTAGATAAAAAATTGGCGACTCCACTAGGGAGTCTATAGCCCTTTCAACCCTCCTTTTACATTTGGCCTTTTTGATTAGTTTGGCCACCTTTCAATGATCCTTAGTTTTGATTTCCTTTGAGCCTGTACTCTGAGTAGTTGGTCATTTAGGGTATCAAATCTAGGGTTTTGCTCAAGATCTACTTGTTTTTCCTAAAATTCCATCGCTCACACATTTTTATCAGTTACGATCGTCCGCTGATTTTTCCAAATACAATGGCGCTGGAAACCCTATTTTCCACCAGCTGCCTGCACTAGTCCATTTTCCCATCTAGATTTTGCTGTGGAAAGTAATGTTTCTAGCACAAATTTTGCTATGTAAAGTAGCGCTGATGACCCCGTCAGCACAAATTTTGCTATGTAAAGTAGTGATGATCCTTAAAATTGAGAATTTTTGGGGTTTCTAGTAAAAATCCTTGCATGTCCTGATCTCCGAGGTCATCCTTCTGCTGTGTGTGTATTGGATTTTCTTTGATTTGTGTTAGTTCCTTTGTGGTGTGCAAAAGTCCCTCCCATTGTTTGAAGTGGTGAAATTTAATTTTGGTTGAGTCTTTGATTCTTTGATTCAATTAAAATTGTTGTTTACTATTTATATGTTTGGAAGGAATATTGATTTGTTTTTTCTTGAGCATTATTAGTTCTTTTGAGACCATAAAGAAATTGATTTTGCATTCATTTAGTTTTCCTCTCATAATTTACCTTTCGTAAAGTGCATTAGATCACATTACATTGAAAAGTTGGTTTTTGAAATTTATCATTGGACATAGGTTATATTGTTTATTGAAAGCTAAAAGTGCATCGAGTGCATTCTCATTCATTGAAAGAAAAATTGAAATCATTTCACTTTTGGTGGTTGTATTTGGGAAAGTGAAAATGAAATTCATTTGTTTTTGATACTTGCATTGAAATAGTGAAGGTGAAATCTCTAGTTAGGAGAATTTGTTTGCTGTGTATTTGATTGTTGTATCAGTGTGTGAACCTCTTCCCTATGTTAGATAACTTTCATTGAATTGAAAAGAATCATTTTTTCATGCTAGTTGCATTAGAGGTGTTCAAATGACATCAAACTTTGAGCCTTAAAATTGAAACTTAATACAAGATCAACGTTAAAATTTACCTCAATTAACCTAAGGAGAATTTGGAACATTAACAAAACATTTAGAGGTCTAGGCTAAAGATGTGTTCCAAAATCATTAAACGTAGGATCTATTGTTATTTTCCAGCATTGTATCCCAAGGGTGAAATCTCATTCCATGTACGGAAGTGTATAGGATCGTTCTCCAATACTTTCGGGTATATCTGAGGCGCTCAATGCATGGTAAGTTTATGGGAACACTTTCATTGAATGGTTATGCATTAGAAAACACTACTATATACTGCACTCCCACGTACCATCAGGTATATTTTGGGAGCCCCTTATAGGTTGTTATCCATCCATAGGTAACCGAGTGTGACACCTTGTATACTGTGATACACCAAACACAACATTTAGGGAGAGTGGTTGCCATACATTAAGTCCTTGGTTTGCCAAGTTGTATATTGTAGGTCACGGTTGCTTGGTAAACCTTTATGCCTAGTTACCCCTTTTTTATTTATTTTTGGTAAGTTCTAAAATCAGTTAATTGACCGCAAAAAATATCCTTCCTATGGAAATACTCCTTAGTAGATCTTAGGTTGAGATTAGTGGCAACAGTTCACCAACTAGGGAAACCCCTCTGAAGGGAATCCTGGTCCTTTTCCTTCTTTTGGAAATGTTGGTGCTCCCTATATGGCAATGTTGTCCCTTCCTAGGTTTACCATTGGTTTTCTAGTTTGGTTATTTTCGATCCCTATGGTTCTGAATGTCCAAACTTCTCCTCAACTAGGCTCTCCTCCACCTTAATAGTATCAACCTTTGGTTGAGCCTAAAATTGACTTTTTGGCTTCTTCGCCTGTTCAGTCTTCTTCCTCTTTATCTGGTGAAATATTATAAGCTAGTAACCAAGTGGACAAGAAGAAGAAGGAATATTAAGAAGAAGAAAAATAAGCGAAGGGCCAACCAAGTGACCATTGCTACAGATGCAACTGATGTTGAAAAATATTCTGATCAACCCATAAAGTGAAATTCCCTTACAAGCTTTGTAAGGGTCACCACCTTCTTCGAGAATGTCTCGGTATTCCCAAGATATTGGAAGTTTGGTCCACAGGTTCACATCGACCTTTTTCATCGACCTTTGTCATCGACCTTTGGAGATCATGCTTGTGATAAAACTTTGGCTAGTGACAGTAAAACAAATGGGAAAAAGGGAAAAGTCAAATTTCCTTGTAGGTTATGTAAAGGGCATCATCCTATTCTCCTATGTCCTTATATGGATGAAACCTATAACATGTTGGATAACCTTATCGCTTCTCAACCTTGTCTTCTGACTGGTTATCAGAAGCTTTCCCTTGATCCTCCACTAGTTTATTAAGTGATTAATCAAAATTCATCTTTGGTCAATCCCACTCTCTCTGAAATTTAATCCCATGAGTCTATTTCTGACCAACCATTGGTCAAAAAAATGGTTGACCTAATTCCTCTTACAGTTGATTGTATCAATCATGTAGAGAGTGAAATTTGTACCACTCAATTTCTTCTAGTTTCTTCAGATTCCAAATAAATAGGGGCAATCCTCTTGTTCCCATGGTACAGGGGGGCGATCCTCCTGTTCCCATCGTACAGGGGGATGATCCTCCTATTTCCACAGTACAGGGGGGGATCCTCTTGTTCCCCTAACACAAGAGGGCAGTCCTCCCATTCTGATGGCACCCTCTCCAATTACTTTAGTCACTTTCTTTCATTGGAGTCGATTAGCAATATATTGTCTTCCTTCCTATGTGCCCTTTCAGATCACGGTACAGGATTATAATATACCCGTACCTATCCCAATCATAGATGAAGGTGCATATGTTAGTGTTTTTTCCTCAACTACTTGGCAAGCTTTAGGTTCTCCGCAACTTGTGCCCATTAGCCAAAATATGTTAGCTTTTAACAGAGGAACCAGTCAACCCTTAGGGATCCTTCCAAAGTTTCCTATTACTTTGGGAGGAAAAATTGTCTCTCTCAACATGATGGTTTTACAAGGCCCTTTGGATTTTAATTTACTCCCTAACCATGACTATGTTTATGTCATGGGAGCTCTTGTCTCTTCTCTCTTTTGTGTAATATGTTTCCCGCATGAGGGAAGAATTATGGCCATTGATGAGCTTTAGTTCGTTGGTCCTAATTTGATTCCCGATAAACCATCTTCCCTAAATGGTCCCTATATGCGAGTGATATCAACCCCACCACAGGTTAATTATGTGGTCACCTATTCCATGCCCGTGTCTATTGATGATCTAGTCAGTGATATAGTGTTTCATGTACAAGGGGTATTGGAACTTGATCTTTCCATTAGATCAATTGACATGTATCCCTTCCAGAGAATTATTCTCCCATCTGATGAGAACCTCTTGGAAGATATGACATCTTATAGACTGTAATCAAGGTACCATCAGGATAGTTCTTTTACTATGTCAACCTCGTTAAAAAATTAAATAGGTCCCTGGAGCACAATTCCTTTACTTGCGTCAAGCTTGTTAAAAAATGAAATAAGGTGTCATGAGTAGAGTTCCTTTACTTATGCCAAGCTTGTTAAAAAATGAAACAAGGTGTCATGAGCATGGTTCTTTTCCTATGTCAAGATCATTAAAAAATGAAACAAATCCCCTTCCAATTTGAGTCCTTGATTAGATCTTGTAAATTCCTAGTCAAGTCTTTCACTTGATCTTGTAAGTGTACCTCAATTCCATCCACCTGTTAGTAACTAGTAGTCTACTTAGGTGAATTAAATGAAGCTTAGGGAGAATGTACCTCAAATTGAGTCATTATTTTCGGGGCATGCAAAATTATCTCAAGCATAGTCTATCTTTGTTTCAAGCTTGTGTAAAAATTAAACCAAACTCAAGCATAGTTTATCTTTGTTTCAAACTTGTGTAAAAATGAAACCAAATCCAAGCATAGTTTGTTTCCGTTTCAAGCTTGTGTAAAAATGAAACCAAATCCAAGCATAGTTTTTTTCCCATGTTTCAAGCTTGTGAAAAAATGAAATCATCTTTAAGAATACTCAAGTATAGTTTTCCATGTTTCAAGCTTGTGTAAAAATGAAATCGTTCCCACTTTACCTCTCGTGATTGCCATTTTTATCAGCCTGTTTTTGCTAGATGAGCCTTGGTTTATTCATTCCATCGCCACCATCCCGTTATCCGACCATATGCTTTCACTTGGTTGTTTTACCCTTGCCTGAGGAACATCTACAATGAGTGGCCTTATTAGCCAATGTCTTGACCTTTACATGTTTTGAGCACTTCCATCATGACCAGAACCAGTTGCTATCCTTTTATACCACTCGTTCCTCCAGGAGGAGTCCTCTTTCAGCTCTTTTCAAACTCCAAAAATATGAAAATATTGCCGAGAACGTGTCTTTTAAAACTTGTAAAAGTATATGAAAATACGTCTACTCAGTATTAGTTTAACCCTTTTCTGGACTGAGATAGACTAGCTACAAAAAAGGAATACCTTAGTCGAACATGGCTAAGAGGTTCTCTTGAATATTGTTTTCTACCTTTTCGGATTCAAGAGACTATCTACGAAAATGGACCTTTGGAGTTTTCTTTTCCGCCTCTTTTTAAAACTCTCTAAACATGAAAAAGATGTTGATTTACCCCTCTATCAGACTAGTAAAACTTAAATGACACAGGACTTATCACCATGATGAGACCGAGCTACTCCTTCCTAGGGCTTGTTAAACTTACTAGGATGGATTCATCTGAAGGATGAACTTATATGATAAGCATATGGTATCCTCTTCAAGGTTGTGACTAAAAGTAAAGAGGTACTTGTTAGAAATAGTGGGTGGGGGGGGATAGAAGTAAATGTGTCTTGTATTTTGTATGAAAGCCAACATGTCACTCTTGAACATGACACTCATCGGAATTTTGTGTCAGGTTTGGGATATCCTCACTTAGTCACTTGCTTTCCTAGTTTTGGGAAATCCATTTACCTCTCATTTGATCATTACATATCATCATAATGAGCAGTGATCCTATTTGAGTCAAGCATTGTCAAACTTCAGAGTCATGTCATTGATATGTTCAAGAGAAGTTTTTTTTGCAAATTCAAACCTCTTAAACCCCATTTGACCTTTTCTACTACAATCCTGAATCACTCTCAATAAATTTACAAAGTTATTTGTTTCTTGTCGATCATGTGGGAAACATTATGGTCCTCCTTCGACAAATCACTTTCTCTTGACTTCAGCTGATTATCCAGGAAGATGATCTAGAAACTCCCTTTCAGTACCTTGGAGCTTGCATGCCTCAATGGAAAGTTCTTCACATTTGACGATAGGTTCACATCATTGGCCTTCGATCAGATGATTCTATGAGTGTTCGACTTCAACTTCCTTATTCACACTCGTGGATTGTGTTGTTGTACCTTGATAACCATTGTCACTATTGGTGGTTTCTCTCGTACCTATTAACAGTTAACATCATTGAATAGTAATTAGGTGGTTCCTACCATGTTCGACATCAACACATTTATTTTCATGGTTAGATCATACTTTGGTTGGATTGGGATAGAGATAAAGACCTTGGATTTCATCTAATAAATCTAGGCTACATGGAGTTATTTAGTATTCATGATTCTATACATATGATCCTTTCCGTTCGGATGGTTGTGTCCATGCCATGGATCCATATACATGATCCTTTCTAGTCGGATGGTTGCGTCCATGCCGTGGATCCATACAAATGATCATTTTTAGTTGTATGGTTGTGTCCATGTCGTGGATCCATACACATGATCCTTTCTAGTCAGATGGTTGCGCCCATGTCATGGATTCGTTTATTGTTAAATACATACTTAGATATGTCATATATGACGTATTATGATTGATTTACATGGCTTCTGATGATAGTTATCCAAAGTCCTTGCCTTGACTTGTAAAGCACTTCATCAATCACTTCCTATTTTGATTTCATGTTTTAGGGGGCATTTGTTATATAGTAATTTGTCACACTCCTTGTCTCATACCTTAAGCTGTCGAACTTTTCCCAAAATGTTATAAAGCAACAAAATTTATCAATGAATTCACCATGAAAAACATTGATCAGAGCATCCCCGAAGAAAAGAAGAAGAAATGCCTTGAAGTAATTCTGGAAGAGCTTGTCAAAAACCCTATTTGCAAGCCCAGCACTACTTTTAGTAGGAAAACTTGTGTTGGTATCTTTTAGTCTAACTAGTGACTAGCGCTCATAGTGCAACTTTGGATAGGAAAATTCGCATTGATCCTCTTCAGGCAGTTTCTCCAAAAATGGAGCAGAAGATTATCTTACTAGAAGTCTCGAGAACAACGAGTTGGTTATTATTGAATAAGGATATGGTCAAGTTCTCCCATTTCGAGTCCTTGATCCTACCTTTAGGGATCTTCCCCTTAATATGTGGACCTTCTTCCCCCTTTTTTGGATCTCTAACTCACTCTCCTTCCCTATAAATTCATTCCCTTACATCCCCAAATGGTTGGTCAGACAAGATTGGTCATGCTGCTACTAAATTGTGCCTAATTGCTGCCAATTTGTGAAGGAGAAAGGAGAGCTTGAGAAGTCTCAGCTTCGACTTGGAAACCCATCCCCAAGGAGGCTTCCAACATCAAGGCAGTGGTTTTATGCTTCCCTCTTGTGTTTATTTGTTATAGACATTTTTGTGCCTTACAGCATTGAGCATGAAATGTCCATAATCTAAGGGATCCAAAGTCCCTAAACATGTTGTTCCTACCCCTAGAAGAACAAGGCTAACAAACCACAGCAATTCACAAAAGTTCTCCACCTGAAACTGCTCAAAAACAAGTCAATTCAGGATCATGTCAGCTGCTCCACTGACCATCTGCGCTGAATGTCAATGGCTCCACTGGCTACCTGCACTGAATGTCAACTCCAACACTGGCTACCTGCGCTGAGCGAGATTGGACAAGTGGCAGACTCATTCCTCAAGGTGTCAGAACCCAGGAAGCTTCCAAAATGACACTTGCCTCAGGGAATTCGACTGGTGATGAGTAAGAGGTTCCAAATCTCCAAGTGGAAGCAAGAACCTCCAAGTGGACTCAAGAACTGACAGAGGGAGAGGACACTAGTCAGATCCCAAGCTGACTCATCCTCTCTCCAAACATCTATATATGGATCTCTCCTCCATGAGATCTAGAGGCTGGAATTTCATTATTGCAAAGAATTGCTGTTGGTTTGAGACTGGAATCATTGGGTGCTTAATGCTTTGAAGGGGCTGAAGATAGGAATTCCATTTGCTGGGAAGGAGATGCTGGATTGGAGCCCTCTGGGTTGTATCTCTTCCTGAACCTTGTTATTCATCAATAAAGCTATCTTGGTTTCTCCTATATGCTGATGTATTTTGATGTATGAATGTATTAGCATGTTTAGTTTATTTCTAATCCTAAACTAGTTATGAATGTGAATATCTGTCTTTGTGTAGTGTTCTTCTCTTGTCTCAAGTAGCTGTTCTCTTGTCGCAAGTAGCTGTTCTCTTGTGATCTTGCAGGAAGTTGTAGCTGGATAAGCAAGAAGGCAAGTAGCTGTGAACACCCAAAGAGAAGGGAGATTGGATCGAGGGACAAACGGAAGACACCGATAAGTCTATTGATCTCTCTTCTTTTACATTTCATAAAGGAAGAAACCAGTATAGCTGTACTCGTTTGTTGCTAAGGCACTGTCGCACCTTAGGTGGATAGGATCGTCCTGCATAGGCATTTTTCCCCACAACAAATTGGAGACTCCACTGGGGAAATCTGTTTAAGTCATTTGTGTTTCTATCATTGTTTGCATCATAGACTTGACAGCAACAATCGAACTGCATCTTTCCCGGATGCAAAGTAGAAAGTTGCTGCTTTGATCCAATTGCTGGACTTGTCTATGATCTTAACAATGGATTCACAAATGATTTGATGATCCTTGTGATAGATCTTAGTAGCTTTCAAAGCATCCCTTTGATTATACCTTGCTTGTGTTTCTGATTTGGCCTGAAACTGTTGATTTTTGAGCAATTTGTGACCCAGAACCCAGGAGAAACGAGAGTTTCTCCTTCAGCGCAACTGCTGTGAAGGCAGTCTGCATTTCAACGCAGGTCCCGTGAAGGCTACCTGCGCTGAATGTCAAGTCCTCAGTGTTGAGGTTGCGCTGAACCAGTTTGGCCTTGTGCAGCTGGGGTTCTCTGCTCTCTGTTGCCCTGTTTTGATCTCTGTTTTTTGTAGCCTTTAACCAGCATAGGTACCAGTCTGAAAACTCCTTTTCTCTACTTACATTCCGCCTCATTTTGTACAAAAAGACTGTGAGTGTTTTTATGTGTTTGTGGCGTCATTTACAGTTTTCCTTTGCATGAGTAAAATAGTCATCCTGTAGCCTTTGATTCAGATATGATTGATTGTGATCTTAGAAGAGAGTTCATTGGTTGTTTGCAGATTGATTATATATTTACTTTTGCTTATTGGTTTGAATTTGTCTCTTTTAAGTGTCGAAACAAGTCTTTATTTCGAAAATCGTTAAGTAGTGTAATCTCTTCTATCTTCTCTGATTTCGAAAAAGTGAACTTGTTTGTATTGATCATTTAAAAGCAAATTCAAAGTTGTACAAAAAGCTTTCTTTGTAGGCATCAATACTAAGAAAGCGGAAAACAAACACCTGCATTGTGCATTTTGCATTTGATAGTTTGCATGTTGGATTTAGGAAAAGTGCATTAGAGTGTGCTGATTGCTCTTTGAGAAAAGATGGTGTCTTTCTTTTCCCTTAGTAGCTAGGATTTTCAAAGTTGAAAAGATATAAAGCTTGCTTATCATCTTTAGACTGCATTTAGGAATTGGTATCATACATCTCATGGTGAACCTTGAAAGGCAAACTTTAAAAAGATCAACCTAAAATAAACTGAATGAACTTAACAACGCTTTGCAACATAACGCACAACATATAGGCCTAGGCTAGAGACGTGTTCCGGCGTCGTTAAGCCTAGTGACTGTCGATCTCTTGGAAGGTGGGTGATTCCTCCTGAGGGACGATAGCGCTAGTACGGATTGTGCTCCCACGCACCGTCGCGTATATATTGGGAGACCCCTATAGGCATATATCCTTTATCCTTAGGAAGCCGTGTCGGCCACCCTACTGATCGCAATGCAGTGAACACAGCATTCACGAAGATCGACCGCCCGTACCTTAAAAAGTATTCTGCGGTTTTGCGAAAAGTTTGGCACACCCTCTGCCTAGAACTCCAGAGTAGTTCCTTTTGGCCTTTTTCAGACTCTATAACAGAAAAAGTCCATCCGAGCATTTGTCACTTCGAGCTCGTTAAAACATCGAAGGAGACTAGAGTCATCTTTAGCTTTTTCTCGACTCTTTAAAACTGAAAAAGCAAGTTGTGTCTAAAGCGTCGTTAAAATTTATTTTAAACGGAACAATCACCCTTTATTCCTGCGTTGATCTTTAGGTTGAAAAATGGAGCACACCAACCAAGGAATTCCCCTTGGTGGAAATCCTAGTCCCTTATCCTCTTGGGGAGATGTTGGTGCACCCCACATAGCCACATTGTCGCTTCCAGGACTGACAATTGGCCTGCCAGTTTGGCTCTTTTTAACCAATGTCGTTCAGAACACCACACTCCTGAACAGTCGAGTCAACAGTTAGATCAGACCAGAGTCACCCACCAGCCTTCTACTTCATCTTCCTCTCCTCCTTCCTCTTCGCTTGACGGAACTGGTAAAACAAAAAACCAAGTTCCTAAGGAGAAGAAGGAAAAGAAGAAGAAAGAGAAGAAGAAGAAGGAGCCAAAAGCGACTGGAGGCAAACGAGAGTCGTCTAACAAAAATCCACACACAGCACTGACAAGGCCTAAATCGCCATGTGTCATATGCAAGGGAGACCATTTCCACAGAGATTGTCCCTGTATCCCTCGAATACTAAGGGACTGGTCTCCCCGTTTGCACAATTCAGTAGCATCAACCTCTGATAGCCATGTTGACTGCTCACCGTCAACTAGTGAAAGTGAAGTCACAGGACAGAGAGGGAAAGCTAGATTTCCCTGCAAACTGTGTGAAGGCGATCACGCCATACACTGTTGTCCCTTCTTAGACGAGGCTAAAATAGTTCTGGAAGATCACCCGATTTTACGAGCGCAACTTCCTCCTGGATATCAAAAACTCCTGCCAAGTCCTTCACTAGTTGAGAACCCGGCTGGCCCGCCTAGGTGGTCAGCCAAAGCACCTATCATTGAAGATGAACCATCTGGATCCATGCTTGACGAAAGTCAAAAGGTTGATACGGCAGTTGACCCGGTTTTGCCTTCAGAGTCTCTATCTTCGAATGATACCATCACAGAGGAGAATAAAGACGACACCGTCCAAATTCTCTTCATCAACACTAACTCTGATGAACAAGGGGGCAATGCTCCCATTCCTTTATCGCAGGAAGGAAGTTCATCAGAGCGATATCCGGCAATTTACTCGGTCCCACCACCAAGCAACCTGGTTGTGTCCTTTGACTGGAACCAACTAGGCAGACCCCGGTTGCCAGCAAGTATACCATTCAGAATTATCGTTCCAATATACAGAATGGTAATGGTTGGCACTATCATTGATGAGGGGGCATCTGTGAGTATCCTTTCCTCTATTGCTTGGAAAGCGCTTGGTTCACCAGCGCTTTTACCTGAAATGAGAAATCTATCGGGTTTTGATAAAGGAACCAGTCGACCTTTAGGGATCCTCCCCAATGTGCCTATAACATTGAAAGGGAAGACCGTTCAAATGAACGTGATGGTCGTTCAAGGACCCTTGGATTATAACCTACTCCTTGGACGAGACTATATATATTGCATAGGAGCTATAGTCTCCTCACTCTTTAGAGTAATGTGTTTTCCGCATGAAGGAAGAGTGGTCAAGCTCGTAGACCAACTTTCGTTTCCCGGATCACGCATCACAAATAGTCATGTACCATCCCTAAATGGTCTATTCATGCAAGAAGTGTCTCAACCCACGGTCTGTCCTCCTGATGAGCGCGAGTAATCCGGGAGGATATGACTGGAACCCAGGGGGGCATGCATCCTGGTCTACTTCGGCAGGGAAACTTTGGGTATAGAGTAGGTTTCCGCGGGAGAATATGACTGGTCTGTACCCCATCCAAAGAGGAAGAGGGGTTATTCTGGAATAAGATTCTTTTGTCAAAGTTATGTAAGTTGACGAGAATTTTCACTCACCTTTGTCTATTTCGGTAGACGTTGCCGAGGAAATGTTTTGTTTAAGAGCTAACGAGACAATCTTTGGGTAACCTGAAAGAGGTAGGCCTCTCTCTTTAAAACAGTTGTTTTTAAGGAAGAGAAGTAGAGGTAACCTTGAAATCATACTTTATACCTGGGGGCATGCAAACATTTTGGAGTGCAAGCAAAGAGCGATTATTTATCTGTTTTTTGGGTTAGCCATTTCCTAACTTGCATAAAGAAAGGATACGGAGCAAAGCTTAGTAAGATGAAGCTCCATAAAAAATAGAATCTTGATGAGACACTCTTATCTTATGACTGGGTATTCGAGCAGTTTTAGCATAAAGTTCATGCTCGTTAAAAAATAAACGCAAGATTCGAACAGTTTTAGCATAAAGTTCATGCTCGTTAAAAAATAAACGCAAGATCCGAGCAGTTTTAGCAAAGTTCATGCTCGTTAAAAAATAAACATAAGATCGAGCAAATGTTTCCACCGGCGTTTAAGCTCGTTAAAAAATGGACTATTTTTCATTTGGCGTTTATACTTTTTCGGACTTAAGGGATTAGATGACGAAAAAGGAATTTTGGAGTTGAATTTATGTACCTTTTCAGACTCTCTAAAAATGAAAAGGACCGAGTTATCCTTGTCGTTAGACTCGTTAAAATCATTAAATAGCGACAAACTTGTCTTTAGACGAGAACGAGTTTCACTATCGCTAGGCTCATTAAAACATAGCGATGGGCTTGCCCGAAGGGCAGGTTATAGAACAAGCATATGTTATCCTCCTCAAGCTTGACAAAAATAAAGAGGTACTGGTCAGCAATGACTGGGGAAAAATTGGGAGAAACTAAAGAAAACTTTGATGGTAGCAAATCGCTCTTGAACATGACACTTTTCCTTCGTACCACAATCGGGTTGGGTTGTTTCTTTCACCGGTCACATCACCATGGTCTCGCCATACCATCCATATTTGGGGTAATGCTACCGATCCATCGCATCAGTGTCACCATATGTTCAAGAGAAGTCGTTCAGAAAGAGTCAACCGTGTCCCATCCACTGCCATACATTATCCTTCATCCATTCATGACCGCCACCCTGAATCATATGTCACAGATCGTTTTCACCTCCATTAAAATCATTAGCTCCGTTCTGTGTCACTGATGTGGGATTCATTAAGGCCCTCCTGTGACGGATCGCTTCTTGTCGACGTCAGCTCATTATCCAAGAAGTTGATCTAGGAACAACCCCTTCAGTACTTTGAAGCTTGCATGCCACAATGGCAAGTTTCTCACTTCCGGCGACAGGTATACATCAATGACCTTCGACCGAAAGATTTTGCGTGGTGTTCGACGCCAAGTCCTTTATTCACACCACGTAAATTGTACTGCAGTACCTTGAGGGTCATCATCATTATCGGTGATTCCTCTCGCGCTTGTTAACGGTTTACATCATCGACTGGTAATCAAGCGATGTCTTTCCATGTTCGACTTCAGAACATTTCTCACATGGATCGACTTGTACTTAGAGTGAAGATCGAACGAGTTTGAAGACCCCGGATCTAGTTTCATCCATCCGGGCTACGATATATATTCAGGAAAGATAAAGACATTGACATGTACATCATTGCAGCAGATAATCATCCTACTCAAAGGATGATAATTTCATCAAAATTATCAGTCTATCGTCAGACGATTGTCTGTTCTATGTACAGAAAAATGAATTTATAAAGTTGAGCATGGGAATGCCCGCCTCAGCTAGATCATGAAAGCAGTATGAAAAATAATGTATTGTATTGTATTGTATTACAGGTCTCCTCCCAGCATTGGATGAACTTCGGATCCCCTTGATAAAGCATTTCGCCCGATAAACAGCCTCATACTTTAGGGGGCAACTGTTATAGACATTTTTGTGCCTTACAGCATTGAGCATGAAATGTCCATAATCTAAGGGATCCAAAGTCCCTAAACATGTTGTTCCTACCCCTAGAAGAACAAGGCTAACAAACCACAGCAATTCACAAAAGTTCTCCACCTGAAACTGCTCAAAAACAAGTCAATTCAGGATCATGTCAGCTGCTCCACTGACCATCTGCGCTGAATGTCAATGGCTCCACTAGCTACCTGCGCTGAATGTCAACTCCAACACTGGCTACCTGCGCTGAGCGAGATTGGACAAGTGGCAGACTCATTCCTCAAGGTGTCAGAACCCAGGAAGCTTCCAAAATGACACTTGCCTCAGGGAATTCGACTGGTGATGAGTAAGAGGTTCCAAATCTCCAAGTGGAAGCAAGAACCTCCAAGTGGACTCAAGAACTGACAGAGGGAGAGGACACTAGTCAGATCCCAAGCTGACTCATCCTCTCTCCAAACATCTATATATGGATCTCTCCTCCATGAGATCTAGAGGCTGGAATTTCATTATTGCAAAGAATTGTTGTTGGTTTGAGACTGGAATCATTGGGTGCTTAATGCTTTGAAGGGGCTGAAGATAGGAATTCCATTTGCTGGGAAGGAGATGCTGGATTGGAGCCCTCTGGGTTGTATCTCTTCCTGAACCTTGTTATTCATCAATAAAGCTATCTTGGTTTCTCCTATATGCTGATGTATTTTGATGTATGAATGTATTAGCATGTTTAGTTTATTTCTAATCCTAAACTAGTTATGAATGTGAATATCTGTCTTTGTGTAGTGTTCTTCTCTTGTCTCAAGTAGCTGTTCTCTTGTCGCAAGTAGCTGTTCTCTTGTGATCTTGCAGGAAGTTGTAGCTGGATAAGCAAGAAGGCAAGTAGCTGTGAACACCCAAAGAGAAGGGAGATTGGATCAAGGGACAAACGGAAGACACCGGTAAGTCTATTGATCTCTCTTCTTTTACATTTCATAAAGGAAGAAACCAGTATAGCTGCACTCGTTTGTTGCTAAGGCACTGTCGCACCTTTGGTGGATAGGATCGTCCTGCATAGGCATTTTTCCCCACAACATTATTATTAATACAAGGCATGTTTACTTTCCATAAGCGTGTAAATGACCACTTTCTTAGTATGATGCTCCTTGATCTGTCGTATGGTTTACATTAGAATGCATATGCTATGTTTTTACTTTGTTGTCTTTGTTTGATCTCTCTTGCAGGTATTCGTTCACAACAGAATAGCGAGGATCGAACTTGGAAGTGAGGAGATCAACATCGAAAAGTGACCGCATAGGAATGAGGTAGGCCATATTTCCTCTCTCATGTCATTATGATTTAAACTATGAGATTTTTGCATGTATTTGTTTCAGTTGTTACTAGATCCACTCATTAGAGTAGAGGGATCGTTTCTATCCATAGAAGGGATTTCCTAGATAACATTATCATAGCCTTTACATTCCTGCAACTTGGGTTAGACTTTAGATTTGATGAATGACACTTTCCATTTTTGCAAGTGGAGCAATTGTTTTTCATTCCTACAGTTAGAATATAAATTTATTTTTTATGCAATTCCTTTCCTTGAGCTAGCTAAAAGAGTGGTATTTTCATGCCTTGATTTGCTCCATTGTTTGAAGATGACATGAGTATAACTTGACCTACTGTGCATACAACATTGTCACCTCTTAAATTTTTACAAACACCGGGTTGATAATTAAAGTTGGTAGCCTTGGGAGTCTTAACAATCTTGTTGTGATATTGGGGCTCATCACTTTTTGGCATCATTTTCGGGGAGGTGTCCAAGTAGGTTTTATTTCTACTTAGAGGTTACCTTTCTTTATTTTTCCGTCATTTTCTTTGTACTAGCATTCTTGATTTGAAACAGATAAAAAAAAGAAGAGAATACAAAAAAACAAAACTATTTATTTCATGCCTTGTAGGAGTAGTGATAATCAAGGTAAATTTCTACCATAAACCCCCACTCTGTCAAAAATTCAACCATACTTCTTCTTTTGGGACTATGAGTTTCCCTCTCTAACCATAGGAGAGTTAAAATATCCTCTAGGTGAGTAACCTAATTTTTTTGAAGAACCCATAGGGTAGGAAGAGCCAATATCACCTAGCCAAAACATGGTTGAAAATAGGAAAAATGGGTTCTTTCCTATCCAAGAGACTAATTGGGAGGCCAAGATGAAGATTATAAGTCCTACTTCCCTTCTACATTTCCATGGCTTAGCCTCTTAGGACCCTGACACATTTATGTTTGAGTTTGTTGAAGTTTGTAGAACCTATGACTATGCCTCTGATGAACAAAAGTTGAAGTTGCTTCCCTCCACTCTCAAGGATGTAGCCTTGTGTTGGTTTATGATTCTACCTGTAGGAAGTATCACCACATGGGCACAAATTCAACAAGCTTTTAATAAGAAATATAGGGACTATTGTAGGTCTAGGGAGACAAAAGAAGAAATCTTTAGAATGACCCTAGTGTCAAATGAGTCATTGGAAGACTATGAGGAAAGGTTCCAAATCAATTATTAGAGGGATAAATATACCATTGATCCTGAATCAATCAAACTTGTGTAATGGAGGCCCTCAATATGATATATGGAGGATATATTTACCAGCTGACCTATGATGACATCAAGAAAATATGCAAGAATCATTCTAGGGATGCTAGGAATAAAGTGTTTATTTTTTTATCATCAGATGTGCTCTAGCCTTGAAAATTTGTAGAGAGGCTAAGACACATGCTTTCTCCAATACCCACAAATTGCTTAGGAAAATTCCACCTAGAGATGATTTAATTAAAATAATTAACTTTTTAAAATGGTTTCCTAAGTCTAAACTTAGGAAATCTGGTTAATTAAAGGGTATTAATCAAATCAAGTGAGAATCTTCTAGAAGAAGACATGGATCAATTTATAGTTAATATTAGCCATTGATTATGTTTTAATATTGGTCATTGGTGCTCGAATAAAAGATTATAAGAAGAATTTGATGCGTAGATGGAGAACATGCTAGAGCAGATACTCAGTTGCTCAAGCAGATCGATTTTCTCACTAGCTGAAGTTCGGCAAGAGAAAATCGAATCAAAGAGTGAGTTGCAACTGGGAGAGAGAGGGCATCAACATAGTTAGAGAGTGCAGGAAAAATCTAGAGGAGGCAGTGCAGAGGAGAGACATAGAGCTAAGATGCAGAAGGGTTGATGGAGGGCCTACGTTGTCACTATGTAGAGGGTGATGCAGAAGGACCATCG
Source organism: Pinus tabuliformis (assembly GCA_031772625.1). Taxonomy (NCBI): domain Eukaryota; kingdom Viridiplantae; phylum Streptophyta; class Pinopsida; order Pinales; family Pinaceae; genus Pinus; species Pinus tabuliformis. The sequence continues at coordinate 922,986,599 of CM062816.1, forward strand.
AAAGAGGCATGAGGTCCTCTTCAGAGTCAGAAAATGCTGTGGATTGTGAGAAAATATCCAGTAAAATTCTCTCACTGATTCTTCCTCTATTTTGTCTTGTACATAAATTATTGTTGAAGATTAATAAAAGAAACCCTCATCTACTGCATTAGTTTTCCCACATTTGGTTTTTTTGGGGACAATTGTACAAAAATAATTGTGTCACTATGGTTATGTATGTGCTAGTATTTTCCTCGTATTTACGTTCCGCTAAAATTTTATTTGTGAAGGCTGCAATGTATGTATTTTTATGTTTGTTGTAGAAAATTGCAAATAGTTTGTTTAAGTAATTTAACAAATAGAAGAAATATTATCAATTACTGCAGTAGGATTCTGGATCACTTAATTTTCACATGGTATCGAAGCACATATCATGAGTAGAAGAGCTCTATTGTAGAAAGGAAGAAGGGTTTCGAATTTACTGTAGAGACAACAATTCAAAACCCCAGAAGGCAGCACAGTCCTTGGGCCAAAGAGGTTGAAGTTTTTAGTGACACTGATTTCTCTGGGTGAGTCTCACAGAGAAATTCAATTCCCCAAATTGAAGCTTTATAGAGGAAGAAGGGAGCAACGTAGTTTCCTTGCAGAGCAGATCTTCAGTTGGGACGCAAATATTTTGCAACAGTTGCTGGCAGAATAGTGCTAGAGGAAGGAAATAGCACAAAAAAATATGGATAATCAAGAAGCCTTAGAATTATCTTCCAGATTGGAAGAAGAGTTTGTGTGTCTTTCAGGATGAGCTTCGGATGTTGTCTGGTATATTGATAACGTAGCTTCATCTCACATGACTGGGTAAGGGAATATTTCTCGAGCTATCAAGAGGAACAAATGGACTTCCAGATCACTATGGGAAATAAAACAAAGTGTACTCCAGTAGGGAGAGGCACCATAGATTTTCAGACGGAAGCAGGAACCATTACTAGAACCACTAATGTAATGCATGTGACAGGATTGGGCATGAACCTAATTTCAATGTCCCAATTGCAGGATAAGGGATACGATGTATACTTTGTGGGAAAAAAAGTATATGTCAATCATTCCACTTGGAAGAAGGTGAGATAGATTGGAGTTTGAAGCAACATGCTATATAGATTGTAGATCGATTCTCCAATGACACTGTGTTGTGGCCACCAACAACCCCCCTCTTTGTTTGGTATTACCAATAACACCAAGCAAATGGGGACCCTTAATAAAAAATCCAAAAAACATTTTATGAAAATTTTTGTATTCAACTCCTTAAAGTTGTATCGCATCGCGAGAAGAGAATGAAATGTTTTCCTATGAGCATAATAAACTACGAAGAAGCGATGCGAAATTCATTGCATCGCATACATTATGAAGCGCCCTTAAATAAAAAATCTTAAGAAATTTCCGACGGCCGATATGCGACGTCGCATATCGCAACATCGCGTAAGCAGCACACAATGATTGAATGACTAACCGTGATCTGCGATCTGCGATAAATGTGATCATGAATTTCTACGATGACACATCTTGACGACGCGATCTACGATGCTGCGATACGAGTCGCAGAAATCACCCATCGCAAATTTTCCTCGGCGCAGTATTCAAGGAAAGCTGTCCGTAAACCAAAATTGGGCGCGCGCCTTAAAAGAAATTAATGAATGTACGCCAAAGTATTCAAGAAGGACAGTTTTGTGTTTTTCAAAGAGTCAGTTAGTTATGGGTGTCATGATTATGCATTCATAAGAGCTTAAAGCTTTCATGTCAATCTTTATTATCATTACTCTTTTCCTTTGCGTAAACTGTAAGACAGGAAATAACATGAATGCAATGTGCAGGAAACATCTAAGGAAAAGGGGAAAGCGTCAATGCTCGGAGAACAGAGAAGAGATCCCTTCATAAACGGATGCCACATGCAACAGGACCACAGATTCCAGAGTATCACTCAACAGATGCTGATGTCAATAGGCCATCCAATGCCCAGAGTCAAAAGCGCACAAAAGCAACATGTTTAAAAAAGATCCTGAAGCTTATGCCCAGTAAAGCAAAAAGAAAAAAGGTGCTAAAGAAGGAAAACGCACCAGAAAAGCCCGGAACAAAGAACGGAGGCAGTTTTTGATGCAGAAAATTGTTTAGAGAGCAAAGTCCCTAACTTGTTCAGTCATTTGCAAGGCCGGAAACCGAATAGCAAAAGCAGAATCAGTTTGAGAGAAATTTGGGTTATTACCAAGTGTACACGCAGTGAATACACCCAGCGAGAGGAAGATTCTCGAAAATATCTTCTAGTTTACCAGAAAGTGGTGCCAGCGCTTGTTATTTCTATTTTCATAGCTCAAACGAAAGCAGAAGGCGACCAGCCGACTCTTCCCAGGTGAATGTTGCATGCTTGCAGCACTAAGGAGCAAATACAGAAATGGTCAGGAATTAGATTCAATTTTTAGAAATAGTTTTGCTTTAGCACAAGGGCAGTCATTTAAAACCGTATCCTAAATTTATGTAATTAAGTTAATTAGTTAGCAGTATTTAAACCCTTCTCAGGCATTAGGAGAAGGGTCCAGAAATTTGTCAAAAAACTTGTCCTCAGAACATGCACTTTTGCACCCTCGGAGGGGGTTTTGATGAATGGATGGATCAAGGTTTATTAATGTTTGCATTTGATATTTTCTACTGATGTTGCACTTCTGTACTCTTAGTAGATGTTAGAGCAAGGAGAGATAAATCATTGTTTCTTGAAGCTTATGAGTGGAACCAGTCATAAATGGTACTTTTATCTCTTGATTGTTTCTGTTTATATTCTTAAAGTGATATACAGTTTTTAGTTGTTTATATGTTACTGCATGAATGTATGAGTTACCATTTGGCACTTTTGTAGGGTGGGGTCATTTATTTATGTCTGATATATGAATAACTTATTATGCGATATGCTGTTCACAACTGTTTTGCCTAACTTTTTATGCAAAGTGGTTTATCTTAATTGATTTCTATTCTTATGATAGCTGAATGGTCTTTATTACCAGTTATTCTTTGAAATCTCTTTAGATCGCATAATAGGAGAAATACACCCCGGGTTAGCGTAGATTAGATGTGTTGTTTCTCATTAGATTACAATAGCATAGAGTTAGTTTAGAAGTTTGAATTAAATTAGCTTTAAGTACTCTTAGATCAGCATCATCCAACTCTACACACACACACACCCTTAAATTGGGAAATTGGTCCCATTATCCCCAGTCGGACCCGCTATACCAAACGGATAAGGAGCTGCCAACCAAGGTCCGGACCGGGTGGGTATCCCCTTATTGTCGACCTGATTTTCGGGGCTTCAACATATTTGGCGCTAGAAGGAGGGCCCGAACTATGAATGGCACCTAAATCAAAATCTAAATACCATTCTGAGAGTAAATCGCCCTCATCAACTCCCCCGACTTCCCCAGTACATTTAAATCCAGAGTCAGAAGTCGCTCGAGTATTAACCCCTGCTACATACCTTAATATTTCTGACCAAACTACCATTGAAACCCCTGAAGTTCAAACGCAAACTCCAGGGATTTTCTATTTCTACACAGAGGTCTGATAAATCTCAAAGCAGCGTGACTTCGCAGTACAATCTTGCTCATCCCCTGACCAGATTAAAGAGTGAAAAATTTGGCATCCAGCCAACTGAATTCCCTCTCCCCACCAGGAAAAGAGCAAGGAAAACACCACAAGAGTCTGACAGTGAGACTCTTTCATCTACATCGTCCATTTCAACTCCCTCACCGCGAAGTCAGCCACCCACATCTTCATTCCAAACCACTCATCCATCTTCCACAACCCCTCTTCTTCAATCATCTAAGATCATAATATCTTCATCTTCCCAGCCTCAGGGATCATCCTCTGCACTTTCATTTACCAGCAGCTCAACGATGGCCCAGTCTCCATGGAACAATCCTGGGGCAGTTTTAATGCCTCCACCCCTGAGCCAAATACCGGCCCATCCTGAGAAATGGCTACCCAAATTCAATCCAGAAGCAGGCATGCTAGCTGAAGAGCACATTAATAATTTCATGCTTTCTGTCAATCTCAACGGAGTTACCAACGAGGATGCTGTTGTCCGGCTTTTTCCCTATACAATGCAAGGAACAACCAGGTCATGGTACTTTTCATTACCTTCCGGGTCTATCACAAGTTGGGACAATTTTCAAAGTCAATTCCTTACCAAGTTTGGTGATGACAGATCAACGACAACGTTAATCAATGACCTATCCAATCTTAAAGCCGAGGCTAGAGAACCCATCAAAGATTTCAATTTACGGTTCAATAAAATCCTCAACAAAATTCCCACTGCTTCCCAACCCAGCGAAGAATTACGATGTGAATGGTATATTACGGCCTTACCATCAAACTTAGCAATCTTCGTGGATAGGGCAAATAAAACAACCTTAGTTGAAAACCTTACAGAGGCAATAGCAGTAGAGAAACACGTAGTAGCCCTGGAAAAGAGATTTGCGATAGAGGAACGCAAATCTAAAAAAGTCACCTTCAAGGAAGACTCCGAGAAGAAACAAATGAAAGACCCTTTCGATTTGGAAGGATTGCAAAAAGTATTAAAGACCATGTCCAATGAGATGATTGACATAAAAAAACAAGTAGCAGAAACTTCTTCAAAAAAGCCCTACAGAGCTTTTAAAAGAGGCCCTTCAATGGATGTGAAACCACCCAATGCTATCTCAAATGTCGAATCCGAAGAAGAGGAAGAAGAAGAGAGTACCACTGAAGGGCAGACCGATGACGAAGAAGTTGTGGAACTACAAGGAATGTGGGATTTCATCCTCCCACAAGAAGAAGATCAAGAAGCATTTCCGGTTAGCACACGAATCAAAAATCAACTTGATCCTCCCCAAACTGCCCCTAAGCAGAAGGGCGCAAGCCCTGCAGCAAAAGATAAAGTCGCAACAAAGAAAACGACCGCTAAAGCGACTCAATCTAGCCCAGTCCAACCAGATCAAACACCTCCATCAAGAACACTGATAGTGTCGGATGAAATGGAATACAATATTATTGATGACATGAAAAAGACTAGGGCTAATATCACTCTTTATGAATTGAGCAAATTGAAACATCAACAGAAGATAATGATGAAAGAGTTACATACCGTGCCTACTACATCTTTGCCTACAGCTTTAGCTTCCCACAACATGGGAAGACCTCCAACCAACACGATCAATAATATTGATCCAAATGACATCGCCTTGATTGGAGGAAGATCAAGGTCTCACACTCCCCCTTTTCTTCTCACTTATGAAATTTTCAATAAAAATGTGCACAATTGTTTGGTAGATTCTGGTGCTTCAACAAATATTTTACCCAGATCAATATGTGCCAAGTTGAATGTTCAACCACAAAAATCCGCAGTGCGCATAGTTCAGCTTGATCGATCTCAAGTCGAAGTGATTGGTGAACTTAATCAAGTGACCATAAGATTGTCGTCTAACCTGAAGGTATGTCAGGTTATTGACATTCTAGTAGCTGATATCCCAGAATTCTATGGCTTGATTCTTAGCAGGGATTGGTCCGAAAAACTCCATGGATACTTCTCAACCGACTGGTCGCACATGTGGTTACCCTACAATGGTAAACCGAATCAAATAAAGGTTGAACGAGAGTTACACCAGAAGTACATAGTAACAGAATTGGAGGGAGAAAATGAAGCAATAGCATATAACAGCAGTATCATAGGCAATTACTCAGTAGATTCTTTCCTCGGCAATTTCAATGTTCATACATCACCTTACTTAGAAAATTCAGTTTTGTCCCAAGTCGAAAATTTTTCCCAAACTGATAATTCAAAGTGTGTTAATTTTGTAGACAAACCTGTAAATACATCTTTGTTTTTGAAATTATATTTTGATGGCTCTAAATCTAACGAAGGAGCAGGAGCAGGATGCGTTCTGATTAGTCCAGAAGGAAATAAGACCATGCTTACGTGCAGACTTGAATTCGATTGCACAAACAATACAGCGGAATATGAGGCCTTGGTGCAAGGCCTATACAAAGCAATTGGGTTGAACGTCAAGTATCTTCAAGTTTTCGGAGACTCTGAGATTGTCGTCAAACAGGTACGTAACACCATAAATTGCCTATCAGGTCATTTGAAACACTATCAATCTTTAGTACAAGATCTGACTGAGCATTTCATAGCATTCAATATTTCGTCAATCCCAAGACTCCAAAACGTGAGCGCAGACCTTTTAGCTAACATAGCCTCTAGACTTATTCCCTCCAAAGATTTTAGTCCAGATAGATTCTCAATAGAATTAATCTTTAGACCGTCCATCCCTGACAACATTACAAATTGGAGAGTATTCAATGACGATCCTGATATTGTAAATTTCCTTACTTCTGAAGGATCCTACTCCAATCAAATAATTGACGAAGACCATCACGATCGACAAATACAACAAGATAGCACTGATAATGCTATACCTAAATCGGTGGTTAAGTTGGAAGACTTATACGATTTGAAAAGTCAGTTTAAAAGGTCTACCAATTCTAAGCTCTACAGTTCAACTCTAAACTACGAATTAGTAAACCTAGGAACCGATGATAAACCACAAAACGTTAATCTAGGCCACGGCCTAGCCCCTGAAGAAAAACTAGTGTATATTCGTCTTTTGAGACAATACAAAAATGTTTTTGCTTGGAATTACGATGAGCTGAAGACATACGACACTTCTATCATTCAACATACTATCCCTATGATTGACAACAAAAAACCTGTCCAACAGAAACTCAGAAAAATCCACCCCAATTTAGAAAATCAGATAAAAACTGAGCTAAATAAGTTATTAAAAGCCAGAATAATTTTCCCCGTCAGACATTGCAAATGGGTATCCAATATGGTAACCGTTAGAAAGAAAAACGGAGATATTAGAATCTGCATCGATTTTCGGAATCTCAACAAAGCCTGTCAAAAAGACAATTTTTCCCTCCCACAAATGGAGCAGATATTACAGGCAGTAGCAGGCTCAAAACTAATGTCTTTTTTGGATGGATTTTCAGGATACAATCAAGTGCTGGTACATCCCGATGATCAGTTAAAAACCACATTCCGAACTAAATGGGGCACATACGCATATCGGAAGATGCCATTTGGTTTGATCAATGCCGGCGCTACATTTCAGAGAGCCATGGACATCGCATTCAAGGGTTTAGTCAATAAATCTGTAGTAATTTATTTGGATGATATAACAGTGTACTCCAAGAAGCGAGGCGACCATCTCAAAGACTTGAAACAAATCTTTCAACGATGTTTAAGGTATGGAATTTCACTTAACCCAAAGAAATCTTTTTTCGCATTAAGTGAAGGAAAACTTCTAGGATTCATAGTGTCAAAATCTGGTATTCACATTGAGCCTGACAGAATCAAAGAAATTTCTGAAATATCCCTACCTCATAATAAAAAAGCCATGCAATCTTTCCTTGGTCAAATCAATTTTGTGAAGATATTTGTCCCAGATTTTTCACGAATTGTTTCTCCTTTGCAAACCATGATTAAAAAGAATTCAAATTTTAAATGGGGTCAAGATGAACATGAGGCATTCAACCTGATCAAACAAGCTATCATTAATGCTCCATCTTTAGCAACCCCGAATTTTTCAGAATCTTTTATCTTATACACATTTACCTCAGAGAAATCATATGCCGCGATTCTAACTCAAGCAAATCAAGAGAAAGCGGAAGCTCCAATCGCATTTTTTAGCTCGAATTTACAAGGTGCTAAACTCAACTATTCAGACGTGAAGAAACAGGCATATGCTGTTTTCAAAGCGGTCAAATATTTCAGACCTTTCTTACTTAAAACCCATACTAAGTTCATAGTACCATTTCCAGCGGTAAGAAATCTTCTAATACAGAAGGATGTGGGTGAAAAAAGAGCAAATTGGATCACTGCTTTACAAGAATACGACCTTGAGATCAAACCAGCAAGCATTGTGAGAGGTCAAGGCTTCTGCAAAATGTTGGTTGGAGCATCGCAAATTCCTGAAAATTCATTTGAAGAGGTACAAATGTATGAGGTAAGCCTAAACGATGCAGAATAATTATATGCTAACACCATTTATTATCTTAAGAACGGGTATGCTCCATCACACCTGGATCACACCAGGAAAAGAGCTCTGAGATTGAAAGCTAAACAATATCAGCTCATAAATGATGTTCTGTTTAAAAGGAACTACGATTCTGTTCTTCTTAGGTGTCTTGAGAAAACAGAAGCTGAAAAGGTTTTGCAGGAACTCCACGATGGACCAGCAGGCGGACACTATGTTGGAGATGCTACTGCACATAAAATCTTACGTGCAGGATATTATTGGCCCACACTGTTCAAAGACTCACACAGTTACGTGAGGAAATGCCAAGTCTGCCAAACTACTGCAGGGAGACAAAAGAAACCGTCCATGCCACTACAGCCGGTAAACATCGAGCAACCATTTAGTCAGTGGGGCTTGGACATAATAGGTGAGATCGTTCCTCACTCTTCTAAGCAGCATAGATACATCCTCACAGAAACAGATTATTTTACTAAATGGGTAGAAGCAGTTCCTCTCAAGACAGCTAATTCTGAAAGCATCATTGAATTCATAAATCAATTTATAATCACTAGGTTTGGATTGCCAACGGCTTTAATATTTGATAATGCCTCATACTTTTCTGGGAATGCAATGACTGAGTTTGCACTTAAAAGAGGGTTCAAACTGAAATATTCGGCCAACTACTATCCGCAAGGTAATGGATTGGCTGAGTCAACAAATAAAAACCTAATCAGGATTATTAAAAGAACAGTTGACTAGAACCAAAAGAATTGGCACAAAGCTTTGGTAAATGCTTTATGGGCAGATAGAATAACGAAGAAAGCTTCAATCGGCACTTCTCCCTTTAATTTAGTTTATGGGAAAGAAGTGGTTCTTCCAACTCACTTAGTCATCCCCTCTTTGTCTTTAGTACAATACATCGATGAAGTATCTACTTCCTCCATACAACTAAGACAAATGGAAATAATTAAATTAGAAGAACAACGAGAACAAGCTAAGAAAACCCACGCTCATCACCAAGCGCTAATAAAATCCTCTTTTGACTCGAGCATAATGACCAGAAAAATTTTTCAGATGGGAGATTTATTTTTGAAATGGGATAAGGCTCATGAAGAAAAGGGCAAACATACAAAATTTCAAAAGATGTGGCTTGGTCCTTTTCAGATTGTAGAAGTCATAGGCCCATCAACGTTTGTGTTGCAGGATTTAGCAGGTAGAAGGGATTCTTTGCCTGTTAATGGACAAATCCTTAAAATATATTTTCCATAGAAGATTATTCTTCTATTTTGTAGGATAGTTTTAGTTTTTCTTTTCTTTCTTATAAATAAAACCAGTTGTAGATGGTTACTACAGGAGTTCACGAAAAAGACACCAATTCTCTATCAGATTTTGATTTTTTTTTTTTCGCTTGTACAAATAGTAAAAATTTTCGAAAAATCTGATCTTTATTATTGACAGATAGAGTTAACTTTAGCCTAGATATGATACTAGTTTCAACTTCAAAAAATTTGATGAAAGCAACCTTTGGAAAAAAATTGTTTTATATCAGCACAATGAAAGGTATCAATAATAAAATAAAGATTCTCTGTAAAACTGCTGTTTTCAAACTCTATTATTGTCGTCCAGAGCTTTCTTAAGGAAAAACAATGACTTCCTCCCTGCTAAAGGAAATCGCAGCATTCAGAGGAACAATCCGAGAAAACACTATATCTCAAAGAATAAGAGGTCTCATCACGAGCCGGCTTATCATGATCACAAATATTATAACTTGCTGACTTTGCCAATACTGTCCACCAAAATAGGGCAACGACTCAAGATTGTTGCAATCAAAAGACAAGGGGTCTCATCACGAGCCAGCTTGTTCAGCAAAAGTGTAAATCAAGTGAATGACTATGTCATAATTTGGCCACCAAACCAAGACATTGTTCTTTAGAGAATAAAAAAGGAAAAAGTGTCAAAATGGGTTTTTCTCTGAAAAGTTGTAAAAGAGCCTTAAGCAGGATAAAGGATCATTGCTGGATAACAGGTAACCCTGTCGAGGCTATGGACGCCTGCTGGCAGTAGAGGCTCTACCTACGACAAATGAGCATATTTTTAAAGCCAGCACACAGAGAAGACCTTATTTTATCCTTAAAAGACCAAGTAATGGCTGATGTAAATGCAAGGACAAAGCCTGAGGAAGCAAACAATTGGAATAGAAAAAGGTTGAAACAAAATATCATTGATAGGATAAGGCATAATGTACTCTATCTGTCCATAACAAAATTTAGACTTATGAAAATTTTTCTGCTTTGGAAGTTAAAATTCAATAGAAAAGCAGAGATAACTGGTTCTTCCCAGTGAATCGCCATTGTTGTGGCCACCAACAACCCCCCTCTTTGTTTGGTATTAGCAATAACACCAAGCAAATGGGGACCCTTAATAAAAAATCCAAAAAACATTTTATGAAAATTTTTGTATTCAACTCCTTAAAGCTGTATCGCATCGCGAGAAGAGAATGAAACATTTTCCTATGAGCATAATAAACTGCGAAGAAGCGACGCGAAATTCATCGCATCGCATACATTATGAAGCGCCCTTAAATGAAAAATCTTAAGAAATCTCCGACGGCCGATATGCGACGTCGCATATCGCAACATCGCGTAAGCAACACACAATGATTGAATGACAAACCGCGATCTGCGATAAATGCGATCATGAATTTCTGCGATGACACATCTTGACGACGCGATCTGCGATGCTGCGATACGAGTCGCAGAAATCACCCATCGCAAATTTTCCTCGGCGCAGTATTCAAGGAAAGTTGTCCGTAAACCAAAATTGGGCACGCGCCTTAAAAGAAATTAATGAATGTACGCCAAAGTATTCAAGAAGGACAGTTTTGTGTTTTTCGAAGAGTCAGTTAGTTATGGGTGTCATGATTATGCATTCATAAGAGCTTAAAGCTTTCATGTCAATCTTTATTATCATTACTCTTTTCCTTTGCGTAAACTGTAAGACAGGAAATAACATGAATGCAATGTGCAGGAAACATCTAAGGAAAAGGGGAAAGCGTCAATGCTCGGAGAACAGAGAAGAGATCCCTTCATAAACGGATGCCGCATGCAACAGGACCACAGATTCCAGAGTATCACTCAACAGATGCTGATGTCAATAGGCCATCCAATGCCCAGAGTCAAAAGCACACAAAAGCAGCATGTTTACAAAAGATCCTGAAGCTTATGCCCGGTAAAGCAAAAAGAAAAAATAGGCACTAAAGAAGGAAAACGCACCAGAAAAGCCCGGAACAAAGAACGGAGGCAGTTTTCAATGCAGAAAATTGTTCAGAGAGCAAAGTCCCTAACTTGTTCAGTCATTCGCAAGGCCGGAAACCGAAATAGCAAAAGCAGAATCAGTTTGAAAGAAATTTGGGTTATTACCAAGTGTACACGCAGTGAATACACCAGCCAGAGGAAGATTCTCGAAAATATCTTCTAGTTTACCAGAAAGTGGTGCCAACGCTTGTTATTTCTATTTTCATAGCTCAAACGAAAGTAGAAGGCGACCAGCCGACTCTTCCCAGGCGAATGTTGCATGCTTGCAACACTAAGGAGCAAATACAGAAATGGTCAGGAATTAGATTCAATTTTTAGAAATAGTTTTGCTTTAGCACAAGGGCGGTCATTTAAAACCGTATCCTAAATTTATGTAATTAAGTTAATTAGTTAGCAGTATTTAAACCCTTCTCAGGCATTAGGAGAAGGGTCCAGAAATTTGTCAAAAAACTTGTCCTCAGAACATGCACTTTTGCACCCTCGGAGGGGGTTTTGATGAATGGATGGATCAAGGCTTATTAATGTTTGCATTTGATATCTGCTACTGATGTTGCACTTATGTACTCTTAGTAGATGTTAGAGCAAGGAGAGATAAATCATTGTTGCTTGAAGCTTATGAGTGGAACCAGTCATAAATGGCACTTTTATCTCTTGACCGTTTCTGTTTATATTCTTAAAGTGATATACAGTTTTTAGTTATTTATATGTTACTGCATGAATGTATGAGTTACCATTTGGCACTTTTGTACGGTGGAGTCATTTATTTATGTCTGATATATGAATAACTTATTATGCGATATGTTGTTCACAACTGTTTTGCCTAACTTTTTATGCAAAGTGGTTTATCTTAATTGATTTCTATTCTTATGATAGCTGAATGATCTTTATTACCAGTTATTGTTTGAAATCTCTTTAGATCGCATAATAGGAGAAATACACCCCGGGTTAGCGTAGATTAGATGTGTTGTTTCTCATTAGATTACAATAGCATAGAGTTAGTTTAGAAGTTTGAATTAAATTAGCTTTAAGTACTCTTAGATCAGCATCATCCAACTCTACACACACACACACCCTTAAATTGGGAAACTGGTCCCATTATCCCCAGTCGGACCCGCTATACCAAACGGATAGGGAGCTGCCAACCAAGGTCCGGACCGGGTGGGTATCCCCCTTGTTGTCGACCCGATTTTCGAGGCTTCAACACACTGATAGGAAGTAATACAAATAGTAGAAAGGAGCTTAATTAACTATGGCACATGAGGATGGGACACTTGCACCATGGAGCACTCAGGATGCTGAGAGAGATTGTAACATGAGTTCCAGCTCTCATCATCGAGTATGATGATCTATGTTGAGGATGTGTACTTGGAAAGTATGCAAAAGCAATGTTTCCCAGAATTTATAGCCAAGCCAATGGCATGTTGGTATTGGTACATTTAGATATTTGTGGTCCTATGTCTACCAGAGCTCTTAGCGGTGGAAAATATTTCGTCACCTTCATTGATGACCATTCTAGAAAAAACTAGATCTACTTCTTAAAGATGAAGGATGAGGTCTTTGATCAGTTTCGAGAGTTCAAGGCTCTTGTAGAAAACATGACAGGGAAAAATATCAAGGTACTACATTTATATAATGGTGGAGGATACATAGATAAAAACTTCAAAGATTTATGAGCCAAGGAAGGTATCAAAAGAGAGTGGACTGCTCCCTACAACCTGCAGTATAATGGAGTAGCGGAGCGGAAGAACATGACCATAATAAGGGTGGCAAAGGCCATGTTGTATGATAAGGATTTTCCTAGATTCCTATGGGTAGAACCATGCATCACCACAGTGTACATTCTAAACAGGACACCTCACAGGGCTTTGGGGAAGAAAACTCCAGAGGGAGTCTTCTCTAGGAAGAAACCCGAGGTAAGTCATCTGAGGATATTTGGGAGTGTGGCCTATTGTCACATTCCATATGAGAAGTGTAGTAAGTTGGATCAGACTGCAGAAAAGGGGTATCTCGTAGGATATAACGAGACCTCACAGGCATACAGAATATACGTTCCTAGAAGCAGGAAGATTTTAGTGAGGCGAGATGTAAATTTCATGGAAGACATAGCTTTCAGAAAACATTGGGAGATGCCTGTAGGAGATCAATCATCAAATGTTCCTTTAGTACAGTAGCAGCAGGGACCGTAGGTAGAACAAGCAGGGGGACAGTCATAGGATTTGCGTATAGTGACTAGTACCAGCATCTCTTCAGGAGAAGGAGATCCAGGAAATTCCCAACAGATAGAGCTGCAAGTATAGGTAGAGGAGTAGATTGAACCTCCCACCACTAGTAGTAGGACTATTGTGGAAGTTCCTCAAACCTTGAAGGACGCAAAAGAGTTTTTCGGAGCTCCTAGAACTGACAAGAGGTAACGCAGGAAACCTTATAGATACCAGGCCTTGGTGGCTCAGGTTGAAGAACCCTCCATTTTTGAGGAAGTTGCACAACATCAGATGTGGGTCGATTCCATGGTAGAAGAGTATAGCTCTATCATGACAAATGATGTGCAAGAGGTGGTGCTTAGAACAGAGGATAGATCATTTGTGGGTTTGAGGTGGATCTACAAGATCAAATACACTCCAAATGGCAATGTACAGAAATATAAGTCTAGATTCATGACAAAGGGGTATGCACAAAAAGAAGGAATAGACTATGAGGAGATCTTCACCACAATTTCTAGATATAACTCTCTCAGATCTATCTTATCCCTAGCATTGCAGATGGGATGGGAAATTCACCAAATGGACATCAAGGCAACATTCTTAAATGGGGTGATAGAATAAGAGGTGTACATCGAGAAGCCTTAAGGCTTCGAGACTCATGAGAAGAGAACTCATGTATGCAAATTGAAGAAAGCCTTGTATGGGCTCAAGCAGGCACCCAAGGTGTGGTACGATTTGATTGACAGTTACTTGCAGTAGTTGGGATTCGTCAAGAGTGATGCAGATCCCAACCTCTACCATCTGATGGTGGAGAATGAGCCTCGCATTCTAGTTTTATATGTACATGATCTGTTTTTGACGGGATCAATGAGGCTCATAGAGGATTGCAAAAGGAACCTTGCAGCAAAATTTGACATGAAGGATATGGGGCTGATGCACTATTTTTTTGGGTTGGAAGTATGGCAAAAGAATAAGGAAATATTCCTTGGGTAAGGAAGATGTGCTATAGAAATTATGAGGAGATTCAGAACACAGGAATTCAGACCCATGGCAACACCCATGATTACCAACTAGAAAAAGATAAATGCCTTAGGGGATAGGGAAGTCGACCCCACCTAGTACAAATAATTAATTGGGTCACTCATGTATCTGGTCAACACCAAGCCAGACATGTGTTTCACTATCAATACCCTTAGCCAGTTCATGGTGGAACCAAAAAGGGTACAATGGGTAGCAACTAGGCACATTCTCATATATGTGTGTGGAATAGTTAGACTCGGGTTGAAATATACTCGAGGAGATGACATCAGGTTGATAGGATTCACAGATGCATATTACACAGGTAGTTTAGTGGACAGGAAAAGTACCTCGAGGTACTGCTTCAGCGTTGGATCAGGGATGATCCCTTGGTGTAGCTATAACAACCCTCATGAAAATTCCATGTAAAAATATATAAATACCATGGATGATGGGACATGTATTCCAAGCTAAATGGTGGGTAGGACATCCTAGTGTCTGTTCCTTTGGTTGTTTATGGCTAAGGAAAGTGGGAAAGGCAATGGCTAAGGCATTAAAAGGAAAAAAGGTATTTTTGCACATTTATTTATGAAAATAATGGAAATTGGGAGAAAAGGAAGGTGAAATATCACAGGTTGCATGTGAGGAGTAAATTGAAGGAAAGTAATGGAAAATGAAGAAAATAGAGGCCTCATTAATAAAAAGGCTTCTGCGGATCAGTTGGCAAGCTGGTCCCTGAACCAGATTGAGGATGCACAAAGCTTGTTGGCTTGATGGGCCCTGATCCAGGTTCAACGTTAATTAGCCAAGCAAATCCCTACACTACTGGGCCTTTCGGCATCAATTTGTGGAGCGCAGATCAAAATCTCACTTGAAGCAGTATGGGGGGATGTAAGAACCAAGTTTCCGCACCCTGAGATAGTTGTTGTGTCGTTTTATACCCTAACCCTTCTTTCATGCAGACCGATAAGCCTTTTAGGGCTTATCAATGCACTTCTATTATGTGGCTTTGAAACCTTCATCGAGGCCAGCGATCGTCCTTCGCAGACCCTAAATAGGAAATTCAGACACTTACCCAGCTCTGTAATTACTCTTACTCTGTGTCTACCCAGATTAGCTTAAGTATTAGTTAACTTCAACATGCATTATGATTATCTTCGAGTAAACAAATATTCTTACTTGCGTTCATATGACAAAGTAAAACACATAGATTCATGCATCAATACAACATTAAATCATAAACCCAGTATTCAACATGACATAATCGCATACATTCATAACAGAAGTAAAATAGCTCATACATAGATATCTCCAAAATAATTCTCTTTATTGATGGTTCAGATCTCCAGTACAGACTCTAACTTCCTTGTGCACACAGTTGCAGGGTTCCGCGCACTTAGCTGTGGACTTCTACCCTAGGCCTCTACGCACTCAGCTAAAGAGCCTCTTCCTACGTTAAGACTCTCTGCTCTTAGCCCTCACAGGCCCATTACATCAATCAATTGCCCGAAAACTTACTTAGAACTGAACTGCCTTAGACTCTTCTAAGACTCTCCTTTTATACATTCCCATGGCCCATAGACCAAGGATGGATATCATTAAGCCGACACAAGCTACCTAAACTAAGGGTGGAAACCCTTTTTGACTATTTACATCTTTGCACTCTGCAATGTGGAGAATTTACATTCTTTATACAAAACTTGGACCTTTAGGCCCAAAACTTGGGCTTTTAACCCCAAAATTGACCCTAGGGGACACGTTCCCAACAAGCCCCCAACACAAATCAGGTGACTCGCCTCGAGTCACTCAGCCTGTGTGGAGATCTTGTCATGAATACCTCCTAGCTCCACCTACACTACTGCAATCTCGACGGTACATTGCATCGCTGCCTACTTAGCTTGCTCGACCAGCTACTCCGTCGCTGGTTTTGAGCTATCTGTCTGTATTTTCTGCTGTGTCGCCTATACATTGTCCAATTTTCCTTCAATGGAGACCATGAGCACATAGGCTTCCTCTAGCCAAGGCCCCAATATGGCCTTCAGTACTACCTCCTTACGCTGAGCTGCATCCACCTATTCCTTTAGTGCATCATCGCTTTGACCTTGTCGTACCTCTGTTGCAGCTCCTGTGCCAAAGTTTCTAGTCGTTGCAGGTTGGGATCTTCCTTCATACTAGTAACTAATTCAAGAGCTTGTTTGAAGAGTGCAGTGCAATCCTTTACTACGGTATCGACTGCTGCAATGGCATCTTTGACAGTGGTCTCACACTTCTCTCTAACTTCTGGCAGAGTCGAGGGTTGGGCCCTCAACTCAAGTTCTGTGATCTTAAGGTTCAGTTCTAATTGAAACTTAGCCAACTCTATTCGTGCCTCATGCACACCTGCAGAAAGCTTCCTGATTCTTGTGTCAGCTGGTGCGTCTTCTAGGATGTTCAGCTCTAAAATAGTCTGGCATGCCTCAACCACCACAACTGTTGTGTGCTCATTATTTTTTTTGACCTTCTTAAGAAGATCAATCACGGATGATTTTTCGACGAACATCTGTGCATTTTTCACCTTCTACTCGTTGATAACATTCAAGGCGTGTTGTTCCCATGCCCGACCTTCTGCGATCACACTATCATGCAGGGTGTGATGGGCTTCACTTGGAAGCATGGCCAAGTTTAACCCAACTTTCTTGAGAGCGCTGACAGTGGCCCTGTCAGCCTCTGTTTCTACAGTCAACGCTTCATCCGGTAGCTTGACAGCATAGGGATCCACTGAACGGACCATCTCTTTTGCATCTGAGGTTCCAGGTGCCTAACTGCTCGACACAATGTTGCCCCACCCTACACTAGTCTGCACCTAAGTAGCCTAGATGTGTAGCTCACACAAACCCATTTGAATGGCGACCAAGGCCTGTTTCTACTGCTGCTCGAACTGCTATAACAGTTTCGTGGTCACATCCCTTACTGTATCACCAATATCATTCAAATCACCCTCTGTCAAGGTGATTAGGTCAAGGGATGATTTTTTGGCCTTGGACTTCTTCCGTAGCCCTACCTTCTCCTGCTCCCTTGTGCGCTTAACCCAGAATGGAGTAGTCTCCGAGTCTGCTCCTCCCTGTTCTAAGCATTGCTCCTCCTCCTCTATCTGCGGAGAAGGCGACTTCTGACTCCTATCAGAGTCACGGTCTTCCTCTTCCTCCTCCCCTTCTGCCTGCTTTTTGGTCGCACGCTCTGCTTTGGCTTTTTCCTTGGCTTCCTTCCTTCGTCTTTCGGCCAACTGCTCCATCTTTAACCTGGCCTCTTCCTTCTTTTGCTTTGCAACAAACTTACTAGACCCAGCTAATAAGTCTAAGGCCTTGTGCCACTCTGCTAGCCAAATCTTCAGAACCACAGTGGTTACGTCATCCATCGCCAGGTATGGAAGGTCATACCATTTTTGTGCGGGGTCCTTCCACGCTCTGATGGAAACATAGTGGAAGTTCGCCTTGAACTCCACATATTTAGAAAACTTCTCAAAGACAGTCGGTGAGAGCCACAACTTGCAGTTGTTGATGGCACGAATGCTTGATTCCATGAAAGTTCAGATATCTTGTTGTCCTTGACTCTTTGGGGGTCCTTCGTGGCCCAGAGCGAAGAAAACTTTGCTGCTTCTGGGAGTTCCGCTGCAATTTGATGAAACATACTATCCTCTGGTAAGTCCCACACAACCAATACAATTGACAATAGTAGCCATGCATAGTGGAAGGTCTTGTTTTGGTCTTGCACTTCTCTACAGTTCGTAAGATGCTCGTTGCAGAGGTAGTGCGCCCAGTTAAATTGTACGCCCTCTGCACACTGGGCCGCTAAAGATACAACCGGTGCCGTGACTTCATCGACGCGACACTTCCTTGTTATCTTCCCCTCTAAGATCTAGGTGGCTACTTTAACCGCAGGGTCAGTTATGCTGGAAATAGAGTAGTCGCGCAGCTTCTTGGCAAGCTTGAACTTGTCTTTCATTCATTTGGTGAGGTCGCGCTCACCCGTCTTTCCATCAAATGCCATGGCCGGATTCAAGCCTGAGTGCGGGAGCAAAGTGATCCTGTGGATCAACATGTTAGTGATCGGTATCGAATATCCTAACCACAGGGACCCATCGTGCACCAAGCATAACAAATTCTTAATCACTATCAAAGTTATGGATGTGCGATTGTAATGCAGCACCCATAGTAGGTTCAACAGTCCTGCCTTGTCTACCCCTTTTATCCACTGTCTCGACTCTAGCGTGGTCACCTCAGAGTCTTTATAGAAGATGCGGTACATGAATGTATCAGTCGCCAAGTGAGGAAAGAACTCTATATCTGCCAAATCCCAATCCTCCAGCATTAAATGGGGGATGCATGCCAAGCGCGGTCCTTCAAATGTGATTTTTTCTGGCAACAACGGGGTGAAAAGTGTGATTTTGTTCTCATCGATATCCTTTGGTACCTTTGCCTTGCCTCGGCGTGGAGGGACATATGCTGGCAGCTTGGAGATAGGGTCTGCCCCCTCAATGTCAATGTCTTATGCCCCCATGTCAACGTCTTCCATGCCCACACCAATGTCTTCTATGTCCTCATTAGGTTCTAGGTCTACTACCTTGCCCTTCTCCTATGTAGTAGGCTTTTCTTTCTTCTGGTGTTTCCTTGGCGACTCATGCACCACTATGTTGACTTTTGCTTATCCTTCCTTGTCTTGGGACCCTCTTTGGGTGGCGTAGGCCTCGACCTGGGAAACCTCGGCGATTTGGGTACTTCCGTAGGGACCTCTACACTCGCTACCTCTGGGGCAGCTCCCTCAGCTGCCATTGCTTCTCCACCACTTGCAGTCTCCATGGGTGCCAACATAATCCTAGTTAAAAGCTCCTAAGTTTCCTTCACTAATTTCTCAAACACTGAATTCGCTACCAAAGCCTAGAAATAATCAAGTTTCATGCGTGCCTGATAGCTCAACACCTCAATTCTCAAAATTCCAAGTGTTTTTCGTTGGGCAACCATTTGTAATTTATAGGCAATTTCGAATTTGAATCCGACCATTCCCCACAAAATTTGTTCATAAATGCTAGAGTGGCAGCAGATTTTCAAAGATCTTACTCTTAAATTCTGACTTAATTGCCGCCCCCCCCCCTCCATTTAGCCATTTTCCCACTGTCAAGTCATGAACAGTGACCATAACGGTCACTTTTCAGCTGCCCTGCATAGTCTCTCCTTCAATAGCACAGTTCCCCTCACGCTTCTACTAACATTGTGACAATCCTCCATTCTCCGCGGTACCCCAATCACGCATCTCTATAACCCGGGCAGTGTAGTTTATAGTCTTGTGCATCCTTTTAGTTGCCTAGAGTGCTAAGACTGTGCTTCCACCATATAGTCAGCTAGTCAGATCCCTGGTGTATGGCTTCAATCGGCTACCATTCACCTTGCATAGGAATGGCTCTCCATTCAACTTCACCAACTGAACTGCTCCACCATCGGTAATTTCCTTAATGATATAGGGCCCCAACCAATGCATACGAAATTTTCCAGGAAATTTATCAAACTTGTTGTCATATAATAACACTAAATCCTTTACCTTGAAGGTGAATAGTTTGATGTGTCAATCGTGCCATACCTTTTCATGCTCCTTTTGAACTTGCTAGTGGAATCCAACCAAAAACCTATCCTCTTCTAGTTCTGTTAGTTGTGCAAGTCATTCTTCGAGGGCTCCGCATTCACCATTCCCATGAATGTTTCTATATGCATTCTAGGTACAATATATTCCATTGGCATCATAGCTTCAATGCCATAAACCAGCCTAAAATGCATTTGTCCAGTCAGCTTCTTACAAGTTGTTCTATAAGCCCATAGCACCACGGGTATGCACACATCTCAATCATTTCTTTGTGCATTGCAAACCTTCGTCAGCACGTTCTCCAGTATTTTATTAAATGCTTCTATCATTCCATTAGCCTGAGGGTGATATGGCATACTCTTCTGATGGTAAACCTAAAATTCCTCTGTCAATGCGCCAATCGTCTCATTAAGAAAGTGCATACCGTGATCGCTCATCAAAATTTTTGAACAACCAAATCTCGTCAGCACGTACTCAAATATAAATTTTGTTGTTTTTGTGCTTGTACAGTCCTTCACAAGCTGCGCCTCCGCCCATCTGGTTAAATACTCAGTTGTGATGATGATGTACTGCGCACCCGTCTTCTTTCTTGGAGGCTGAATTGGTCCTACAAATTCAATCACCCACTTCTCGAAGGGTTGTAACGATATCTGTGGATTCAGAGGCAGCTCATCCCTCCGCGATGGTCTGCTAGTCCTTTGGCATGCATCACATGCCCTACAATATGCTTTTGAATCCTTATGCAGTGTCAGCCACCACAACCCAGCGCGTAGAATCTTCTGCGTTGTTGCTTTTCCCACATAATGTCCTCCTATGACTCCTCCATGAGCCTTAGTGAGGATGTTGTTTCGTTCAAATTTTGGCACATAACGTCGTAGTATTTCATCTGATCCCATTTTATACAAGTGCCCTACAATGATAGAAAAGTTTGTCACGTGCACCACCAATTCCTTCTTTTGTTGGCTAGTATATCCTTTTGGAGCCATTCCCGTCATTAGGAAGTGTATAATATCTTCAAAGTGACTATCCACGATGCGCACCACAAAGAGCTACGCGTCAGGTAGTCCTTCCTCCAAATTAGTAGGCTCCTCTCCTGTTTCAATGCGTGATAGATGATTCGTCCTGGCATTCAATCGTCTTGGTTTCACAGTAACCTCAAATTCATATTCTTGAAACAACAACAACCATCTCCATATCCGCCCCCCCCAACACAGGCTTGTTCACCAAGGACTTCAATTCAAAATGGTTTGTATACATCTTGAAGTGTTCGCCTAACAAGTAGTGCCTGAACTTCTAGAGCACATATACCATAGCTAGACCTTTGCACTCTATCATTGAATAATTCTTCTCAGCTTTAGATAGCTTCCAACTTGCAAATGCTATAGGATGATCCAATTCTCCCTCATCGGCCTGTGTCAACACTACTCCAAGCGCAATACATGACACATCCACATGCACATGAAATTCCTTCTTCCAATCTGGGAAGACGAGGATCGGCACGATGACCATTTTTCCTTTTAGTACATCCAAACTCTTCTGACATTCTTCATTCCAATAGAATGTATCGACACGGTGATTTGGGCATATCTTTTGTTGAACTTTCTATAGTACCTTGTATGCCCCAACATCGCGCACAGCCGTTTCACACTTCTCAGTACCTCCAAATTGATTATAACTGCGATCTTCGCAGGGTCTACCATCAATCCTTGTCTGCATACCACATGACCCAGCAAGATCCCAAAAGGGACACAAAACAAACATTTCTTCCGATTAAGTGTGATCTGGTACCTCCGACATGTATCCAACATCAATCGCAGACTTCCTATGTGGCGCCTTACTAGTCCAAACACTATCCAATCGTCAAAGTATACCTTCATAAATTTGTGAATGAAATCTTTGAACACTGCGATGATTGTGCAAGAAGATCATTGGCAAGTTCTCCAGCCCAAAAGGCATCACCATATACTGGAAGCATCCCCATTCAGTTGTGAAGGTCGTCTTGCTTCTATCCTCCAGTGCTATCTTGATCTAATGGTACCCTGAGAACCCATCAATAAATGAATATGCCTCCTGTCCTCAACATGATCCAAAACTTCATCGGTGAGCAAAGTTGGGAAAGGATCATGCACACAAGCGTCATTCAACTTCCTGAGATATACGCATATCCATATCTCATCCTTCTGTTTCTTTTCCTGTACTACCATGGGGCTTACCGAATCAGACTCTTCTATGGGTTCAATGATGCCTGCTGTAAGCATTTTTTCCAACTCCAAGAGGACCCTTTCTTTATACTTCGGGTTGAGGTGGTAAGGCCTTGTGTAACTAGCTTCAGGTCTGGTTTTAGAGTGATATTCATGACACCCAAGTCCCCTATTATCCCTTTCAGATCTGAAAACTTCGTAGGGAATAGATCCTGATATTCACAGAGAAATTCGGTGGCCTTATCTACTGTTGTGTCATCCCTGTAGTTCCCAATCTTTGCAAACTTTAGCTCTGCCTCAATGCCAATGTTCACCGGTCTAGTTTTGAGTAGCTCGATGATGTCTGGATTCTATAGTTATGGTCCTTCAAGTTCGTGGTGACCTTCAATCTCTGTAATATTAATCTTCCTCGAGTCTTCATCTTCTTCTTCCATTGTCACATTGTAGCACTCCAATGCGTGGCTCAGCTAGGTAGTCCAATCAGGTTGAATCAAATTTAGAGGATCCTGTGGTATCCTAAAGATTGCTGCCTTGACCTCCTGGAACACTTCATCAATACATTCAAACCCATCCTCAAAGTTGAACGTCATCAAAAACCCTTGGCACAAAACATCCCATTCTTCAGTGCCATGGTGGAGCTCTGTCTCCAAGTACCAATTCATTTGTATAACATCCAAGGTATGACAAAACAGATGTACCCACTCCGGCTGAGGCTCCGCTCCATACACTTCAGTCCATTTGGCCAAATGGTCGTGTGGGTCATTCCTCCCATCATATTTTTCTGTTAGCTACACTTATGGGTCACCAAACTACACTCTGATCATTTTTCAGTATACACACCAATCATCAAAACTGTCCTTGTGCATGCCCCACCATCTCGCAAGCGTAGCGCGGAGTGCCCACTCCAAGGCCTGGAAGCGATGCTTCTCTAGCACTTCTCTTCCGAATGCATCCAAAAAGTGATTGACATAAGTTAAATCATCATAGTAGGGCAGATTTTTTACATCTGATGATACACAATGCAACGACTTGGTCATCATATTACAGCGCACCGTAGATACTTCATGCAGTTGATTCTGCCAATGCTCCAATTCTTTTTCTGAATCTGATGTGAAGGAACTTTCGCGGTCCCATGCAATGTGCCCATCTACTGTCAAATTCACCCAATCCTAATCTCAAGCCGTTATCTTGTAAATCTGGTCTAGATCATCATCACTTTCATAATCGTGGACCAGTTCAGTATAGCGCGGCCCTTCTGCAGGGTCTAGGGGCAACACTACGCAGAGTGATTTCTTCTCAAATATCATCTTCCACTTCTTCAAATTGATTACCCCATTCATGTCAGTGGTCCAATCGATCCCAAGGAGCACGGGGTAGGGATTCCTGTCATCCACAATCTCTATTACTTCAAAATAAGCTAGTGCGCTCGCACCCTTAATATCAATGTTACTCCCTAAAATCTTCCCATGGGGATGATTTTCTGTTGATTTTCCATCCTTAACTGAATCAGAGACCATTGTAGCGTAGGTCTCCCCATCCTTTCCCATGTTTATTTAGGCAAAACATTCACGTCCGACCCCAGATCTAGAATAACTTGATCCATCTCATATTCTCCTATCTGTGCAGTGAGCCTCATCTCACGCCCCGTTCTTGACTTATGTTTTCCAATATTTCTGACCACGCATGGTCCGTTAGTAGCATTTTCCTTCCCAACGCACCTATTTATTAGCTCTTGCAGTCCTTTCATGGCCTTTCTATTGCACAATATCTTCATACAGGTTTCTAAGAAAGTAGTAATCATGGACGGGTCCATTTCTTTAGTTGAATTCTCTTGACTTCCTGAGGTAGAGGCCTCAGCGAAGCTTTTCTTCGCTTCCATAAATGTTTCTCTTGCGTGTTCTAGATCAAACCCAGTCTCTTTTTCTGGCGCTCTCCGGACCCACTCACCTTCTTCAGGCTGCTTCCCCTTATCTTCACCAGTCGTCGCTCCACTCCAAAACACAATATTTACTTTAGGATCTTCCTCGGGATGCTCAACCCTCATCATCTGCAGGGTCTGAGTTGGTTGTTGAGGTTGTGCCCCCTTTTCGCGTATCTTAGCTAATAATATAGGGAAATCCTCCGTTGCATGATTGAATTGAGTACAATAGCAGCATGACAGATGCATTGGATTTGGGCAGTCTCATGTGTAGTGCCTTGGTCCCCCACAATTGTAACAAATGACTTGCCCTCGACGTCGACCAAGTCCCCCTCCACCTCGGCTTCATCCATGCACCTGATACTCACCTCACGCTCCCCCAGCACCTTGGTCTGGAAGCTGGGTTTTTGCCTACACCTTATATGTAGGCTTTCTATCCATCATTAATTCGTAACTATAGAAATTGCGCTCATCATGACCCACTGATTGCGGTGTCTGTACGAATTTCTATAGCAAATGGAAATTGTTTATCGCATGTTTTCCAGATACCTGATGGATAGCACACCATAGCACAGGCCCTGTACTTGGCCCTGCTAGAGCTTTCGGCCTCAGAGGCATTGGTCCTCCTGCTGCAACATAATTTTCGAAAACTGGACAATGATCTTTGTCATGCCCCTAGCTTTTTGACTTCAGGCACCAAACTTCTTCACACACCTCGGGTTGAGTTGTTCTATAGTTCTTTAGACTCTACATTTCTAGGCAAAGGTTCTAAAACTGCACATGAATCTGTTGAACCCCTAGATTAGCATCTTACATTTGTGTCTCGCGCAATCTCATCACAATTTTCAGGGCTTCTGCCTGGGTCCAAATCTTTTGTTGTGATAGCGCAAACCTTAGATGAGGCAGGAGTGAAGCCACAAACCATTCGTGGTGCTGCCCATCAGTCAGATTCATGTTAGCCTCACGGATTGGACACTTCAATCTTTGATCCAGATCCCAGGGTGTCTCACCAGGCTTCATCATGATCTCCTTGAATACCACAATTGATTGTGCTTCAGACTTCTACTGAATTCCTTATTCAGCGCAGTCTGGATATCCGCCAACACGGACATCGAGTTATCAATGGATTACTTAATGTACCATGTTAGTGTGTGATCCTGAAAAGCAATAACCAACGTTGCTTTCTTAATTTGATAATCTGTGATACCCTGAACTTCCCATACAGCCTTTGCAATGAACCAAAACTGGTCCGGATCTTCATTTCCCACACACTTGAACATAGGTAGCTTTACTGAGTTCACTATATTGAATGGTGGTGGAGGTGGCATTGGTGTAGGTGAAGGTGTATATGTCAGAGGTGAAGATGGAGGCGGTGTGGGAGCATGGGGTATTCTCAAGAACCCTTGCTTTATCAACTGAACAACTCTCTATGGAGATGCTTATGCTACTTCCTTGTCGTCACTCAGAGGAGGTTCAATTAGCGGGCTATATTCAGGGCCTATTTTCCCCATGTTCCTGAATTTCCTTCCACTTCACGTAGCCCCAAACATCAAGGTAGCTACATAACCTGCTTTTCACACAAGAGCATATTAATCTAGGTATTTAATGATTTTAAATACTTACCTCATGGCCCCTTGAAGAAGCGGCGCTCTACTTCGCTGTAACTGATCGAGGTATCAACCGCGAACTCTGTCATGAACCCTCCTATGATATGATTGAGCCAATGATTGACAACTCGTGCGATCTTATCTTCAGAGGCTTCTAATATCTGCACTAACTCTGGGGTCCAAACTATTGGACTGTCAAACCTCAACCATCCTTGGTCATCTTCCAATTTCACGATCCACTCATAAAACTCAACCGGGAAGGAACAGAAGAAGATCTTGTGTATCTTTGTGTATAGGTATCTATCCAACCATTGTTATTTTGTCAATTGTGGATTCATGTTTTCTTGCACCGTGAATTTGTGGATATTTCTATCCAACCAGTCTTCGATCTCCTTCTTAGTTGGATTCCAGTGAGGTGACATCACACATCTTGTTATGCAGATTCCTGTCTCGGAAATGGAACCATTTGTTTGCTTGATGGGCCTTGACCTAGGTTCAGCGTTAATTAACCAAGCAAATACCTACACTACTGACCCTTTCGACATCAATCCGTTGAGCGCGGACTGAAGTCTCACCCGAAGCTGTATGGGGGGATGCAGGAACCAAGTTTCCACACCCTAAGATAGTTGAGATATCATTTTATACCCTAACCCTTCTTTCGTGCAGACCAATAAGCCTTTTAGGGCTTATCAATGCACTTTTCTTATGTGGCTTTGAAACCTTCACGAAGGCTTGAGATCGTCCCTCGCGGACCCTAAATAGGAAATTAAGACGCTTACACGCCTTTGTAATTACTCTTAATCTGTGTCTACCCAGATTGGCTTAAGTATTAGTTAACTTCAACATACATTATGATTATGTTCGTGTAAACTGATATTCATACTTGCGTTCATATGAAAAAGTAAAAAACATAGATTCGTGCATCAATACAACATTAAATCATAAACCCATATTCAACATGACATAATCGCTTACATTCATAACAGAAGTAAGATAGCTCATACACAGATATCTCTAGAAGAATTCTCTTTATTGATGGTTCATATCTCTAGTACATACTCTAACTTCCCTACGCACACAGTTGCAGGGGTTCGTGCACTCAACTGCGGACTTCTACCTTAGGCCTCTACGCACTAAGCTGCAGAGCCTCTTCCTATGCTAAGACTCTTCACTCTTAGCCGTCATATACCTATTACATCAATCAATTGCCCAAAAAATTACTTAGAACTGAACTGACTTAGACTCTTATAAGACTCCCTTTTTATACATTCCCATGGCCTGCGGACCAAGGGTGGATCTCATCAAGCCAACACAAGATACCTAAACTAAGGGCAGAAACCCTTTTTTACTGTTTACATCTTCATGCTCCGTGACCACAAAATGTGGAGACTTTACATTCTTTATACAAAACTTGGGCTTTTAGCCCCAAAAATTGGGCTTTTAACCCCAAAATTGACCCTAGGGGACCTGTTCCCAATAGGCCCTATTTCTTGGCTTGATGGGCCCTGACCCAGGTTTAGCATTAATTAGCCAAGTAAATCCCTAGACTATTGACCCTTTTGGCATCAATCCACTGAGCATGGACTGAAGTCTCACCCGAAGCAATATGGTGGGATGCAAGAACCAAGTTTCCACACCTTGAGATAGTTGTGATATCATTTTATACCCTAACCCTTCTTTCGTGCAGACCGATAAGACTTTTAGGGCTTATCAATGCACTTCTCTTATGTGGTTTTGAAACCTTCACGAAGGCCTACGATTGTCCCTCTTGGACCCTAAATAGGAAATTCAGACGCTTACGTCCCTCTGTAATTACTCTTACTCTATGTCTACCCAGATTGGCTTAAGTATTAGTTAACTTCAACATGCATTATGATTATCTTCGTGTAAATATATATTCTTACTTGCGTTCATATGAAAAGGTAAAACACATAGATTCGCACATAAATACAACGTTAAATCATAAACCCAGTATTCAACATGACATAATCACATACATTCATAACAAAAGTAAAATAGCTCATACACATATATCTCCATAATAATTCTCTTTATTGATGGTTCAGATCTCCAGTACAAACTCTAACTTCCCTGCGCACACAGCTGCAGGGGTCCATGCACTCAACTGCAGACTTCTACCCTAGGCCTCTACGCACTTAGCTATAGAGCCTCTTCCTATGCTAAGACTCTTCACTCTTAGCCCTCACAGACCCATTACATCAATCAATTTCCCAAAAACTTACTTAGAACTAAACTGACTTAGACTCTTCTAAGACTCCCTTTTTATACATTCCCATGGCTTATGGACCAAGGGTGGATCTCATCAAGCCAACACAAGCTACCTAAACTAAGGGCGGGAACCCATTTTTACTATTTACATCTTTGCGTTTCGCAACCACAAAATGCGAAGACTTTACATTTTTTATACAAAACTTGGGCCTTTAGCCCCAAAACTTGGGCTTTTAACCCCAAAATTGACCCTAGGGGACCTGTTACCAACAAATCCACTAGCCTATTAACCCCTGAACCAGACTATGGGTTGCAGTAAATCTAGATTGTGTGCCTCAGTGGGCCTAGGAATCCTTGCCGGTGAATGGCGGTATATACGATAAAACCAAGAGGTGGATTTTCTCTCCGTTGGGCCTAGTGATTCCGGGATGGAATGCATGGTAAATCCTGGAGAGTATGTCTTGGTGTAGGGCCTAGTGAGCCCTGGATCAGACTATAGATGCACAGTAAAGCCTAAGAGACTAGGAGGCACTCAAATTCCTCACAGTGTAGGTGGAGAACTCTCGTGGCATCCACATTGATTGATATTTTTGATGTGTTCTATGAGTCCCACATTTATGCTTGGAATATGACAAGGGGGTGATTGGTTGAAGAGAGACTTGGCTTAGCCTATTTATGGTCGGGTGCAACATGGTAGTCCCATCTCCGGTTAGTTCATTGCATTCATTAATGAGAAATCCATTCCCTCGATTTTCATGTGTAAAGGTACTGATGTATTTATGGATTTGATGGATGATATGTTTATTGTATTTATGTTCCTATTATGATAGTTATATGCACATTTTATGACAACAACTATGTATGGCTCTTAGCATGTTTTTACTTGTCTATGAATGGATAATGTGTCTATGACTTAATGGAGGATAATGCAGCAAATCGCATGAGGGAACAATGGTTCATAGCAATTCTCAAATAAGTATGAGATCCCTACACTTAATTTTATTATTTACACCTATAGGTTACATGTTGATGATATGTTTGACGAAATTCCTGTCATGTCTAATAGCGGTCCAGTTATGATCTTGTTCATGTTATTTCTTTTGCATCCTTGTTTACTTATATTCTTAGCAATTTTAAGTGATCATTCCATTCTGGGCAGTGTCCCGGGCTTTGGGCCAAAAAAGGTGGCTCAAATCCCGAAATGCTAGCAAAACATAGCATTAGTTTGCGACTAACTCACCTGGGTAGTGTTTGGGACACATTATAAAGCACCTTTCCAGTGTCTGGGGAGCGTTAGTCCTGAGACTAACTCGCTTGGGCAGTTTCTAGGAGCATCACCCTGCCCTATGTTTCTCAAACATCAGTAGGACCCAGGGATAGGCAGTCTGAGTGGCTAAATTGTCTCCTGAAGGTTATTTGGATGATGTTGGATGATTGTATGTGATGTTCCATCAATTCCATTTCCTTAAAGTCACCAAGCAGGTTAAATATTATCATAGTGGCCTCTCGTCGCATGTTTAACCCAGCTGGCCGGTTTCTTGGGTAGATGTGGGAGGAGGGTGTTACAGTAGAAGTAAGAAAAATTCAGTAGCATTGAGCTCAATAGAAGAATAATATATGATGGCTAGCACAATTACGTGTGAAGCCATATGGATTAGGAAATTTCTAGTGAGTTTTTTTAGGAAGAAAATGGGAGCGACCAATGTTTACTATTATAATCAGAGTTGCATAAAACTCTCTGAGAATCCAGTATTTCATGATATGTCAAAGCACATTGATATCATATGTCATTTCATTAGGGATTGTGTTGAACGTGGGGTAGTCCAGCTGTAGTATTTCCCCACAGGAGATCAAGTAGCAGACATACTCACGAAAGCTCTAGGGAGAGCTAAGTTCATCCAGTTCAGGGAACAAATTGGTATGGTGGATAACCCATTTTAGTAGTAGATGAATTCTCAGTTGCAGCAGTAGCATATGGAGAGAGGGTTGTATTGTAGATGCAATAGTTGACAACAGTTCAGCAAGGTCAGCGGCATCACAGATGCAGCTCATATCAGAGTTGCGCAATAGTTGGTGGAAAATAGAGCCAAACATGAGCAGCACAACAAGAGGTGTTACAGAATCAGAGTGATGCTCCATTGGGTTGTAGCACTAGAGCACATTCCTCGCTAAGAAAGAGTGTTTATTTTTGTAGGATCATATGTGCTCTAGCCTTGAAACTTTGCAGAGAGGCTAAGACACATGCTTTCTCCAATACCTAGAAATAGTTTGGGAAAATTCCACCTAGAGATGATTTAATTAAAACAATTAAAAATTTTAAATGGTTTCCTAAGCCTAAACTTAGGAAATATGGTTAATTAAAGGGTATTAATCAAATAATATGAGAAACTTCTAGAAGAAGACATGGATCAATTTCCAGTTAATCTTAGCCATCGACTATGTTTTAATCTTGGTCATTGGTGCTCCAAAAGAAGATTATAAGAATAATTTGGTGGGTATATGGAGAACACACCAGAGGATATACTAAGTTGCTCAAACAAATTGATTATCTCACTGGCTGAAGTTTGGCAAGATAAAATTGAATCAGAGAGTAAGTTACAGGTGGGAGAGAGAGGGAATCAGCACATTCAGAGAGTGCAGGAAAAATCTGAAGGAGATAGAATAGAGGAGAGATGCAGAAGGGCTAACATAGGGCCTACATTGTCACTGCATAGAGGGTGACATAGAAAGGCCAGCGAAAGAGGTTGGAGGTCCTCTTCGGAGTCAGAAAACGTTGTGGATTGTGAGAAAATCTCCAGTAAAATTATCTCAGTGATCCTTACTCTATTTTTTCTTGTATGGAAATGATTGCTGAGGATTAATGAAAGAAACCATCATTTGTTGCACCGGTTTTCCCACATTGGGTTTTTTCAGGGACAATTGTCCAAAAATAATTGTCATTGTGGTTATATATGTGCTACTATTTTCCTTGTATTTACTTTCCACAAAATTATGTATTTTGATGTTTTCCATAAAAAACTACAAATAATTTGTTTAAGTAATTTAACAAATAGAAGAAATATTATCAGTTACTGTAGTAGGATTCAGGGTCACTGAATTTTCATAGAAAGCTAAGTCCAATCAAGGTCTGGTCAACTCTTCTTCATCTACTGTTGGCTTGAGGGGGCCTGACCCAAGTTCATCGTTAATTAATGAAACAAATCCCTACACTACTGGCCCTTTTGGTATCAGCCCATGCAGTGCGAACCGAAGTCTCACCTGAAGCAATATGGGGGGATGCTGGAACCAAGTTTCCACACCCTTCACGCAAGTGATCTCGCTCTAGGGCTTGTAAGACAAACCCTTCTATTTCGTCTTTCAATACCTTCGTGAAAGTATACGATTGACCTTCCCGCAACCCTAACTTGGGGCTCAGGTATTTCCACATTGTTGTTGTAGCAGGCTGCGCAGATTCCTCAATCACCCTAAGTGATTTGCTTATTTTTCCGAATACTTAAAGTTATCACTTCATAATCAGATACTCGTAATTGTGTTTAGTTATTCAATCTAACTTTATTCATTCGTGCATCATAGAAGTATAATAAAGGAAATTCATACACAAAATATCCAAACTCATCAATAGAACAAATACACAAAAATTGTAGAATAACTCCTTTTATTAATAGCTTCCAAGTGTTAAGACTCTATTCACCCTACGCACACAGCTACAGGGGTCCGTGCACTCAGCTGTGGACTTCTACCCTAGGCCTCTGCGCACTCAGCTACAGAGCCTCTACCTACGCTACAACCAAAGACTTAGACTTCTTTCTCTAAGGCTATGACTCTCTTACATGTTGTGTCTCTCAAACTACTTAGAGCTTAGCTCTTTTTATACAATCCCATGGTCCACAGACCATGGGTAGATCTCTTACGGCCGAATTTACTTTACAAAACTAAGGGAGGACTACCCTTTGTGACACATAACACCTTCACACTCCGCAACCACAAAATGCAGAGTCTTTATAATAATATTACAAAAATTTGACTTAGACATGGGCTTTTAGCCCCAAAATTGTCCTTGGGAGATCCGGCTCCCAACAGGCCCCTTGTACCACTTCTGCACAGGGTCCTTCCGAGCCCTGATTGATATCCAATGGAAATCAGCTCTGAATTCGGCATAGCTCTGCATGTTAGCATATACTGTGGGCGACAATCGTGGCTTGTGATTGATATCCATCTTGATATTCATTTCCATCAAGATCCAAAAGATCTTGTTGTCCCAAACGCGCTCCGCATCCTTGGTTACCCACAATGAAGCGTACTTCATTTCTTCATGAAGGTTCGGCGCGGACGAGGGGAATTGGCTCTCTTCTGGTAGCTCCCACACTACAAGCACGATCAATAGCAAAAGCCATGCGTATTGGAACGTCTTCCTTGCTCTTGCGGTTCGCGACAGTTTTCCAGGAACTCTCTACGAAGGTAGTTCGACCAGTTAAACTGGACTCCTTCCACACACTGTTGTACGAGCGCGACGATAGGCGCCGACACCTCATCAGCGTGACACTTCCACATCACCTTCCCTGCAAGAATCTGCATTTCCACCTTCTCAGTGGGGTCACAGGTGCTATAGATAGCGTACCCATGCAACTTCTTCACCAATTTGAACTACTCTTTCATTGATTCTACGAGCAGCAGCTCGCCACCCTTTCCACCAAAGATCATAGATGGATTTTTTCTTGTATAAGGAATGCGCATTATGCGGTGAATCAACATATCAGTGATGGGTATCAGCTCCTCCAGCCATAGACACCCATCATGCACCAAGCACAATAGCTACTTGATGAATAAAGCTATCACAAGGGTGCAGTTATAGTGCGGCACCTAGAGCAGGTTGAGTAATCCTGCCTTACCTACTCCTCTGAGCCACTTCCGTGGCTCCAGTGCATTCATCCCTATATTTGTGTCTATGATGCGACACATCAATTCTTTAGTCGCCAGGTGCGAGAACTTCTCATGGTTCGCCAAGTCCCAGTCTTCGAGCTTCAAAATCGGCACCCATGCCAAATGCGGACTGTCAAAAGTGATATCATCTGGTAGCAATGGGGTTTGCAAGGGAGTCTTACTTTCATCAATGTCCCTTGGGACCTTTGACTTAGGTTTGTGTGGAGGGACATACTCTGGCAACCGTGTAATAGGGTCCGCACCCTGGGCTTCAACCTCCTCTATTTGCACTCCCACATCCTCATCATCCATGGGGATGTCTTCGATATCCTCCTCTTCTGCCTCTAATTTTATAGCCTTGCCTTTCTCCCAGGCCATCGGCTTTGGGGGGTTTTGTCTTGGCGACGTGCACACCAGGATGGTAGGTTGCTTGCCCTTCTTGTCTTTCATGGTCTCCTTGGTTGGGGTTGGCTTTGGTCTCAGCATTCTCGGGGATTTAGAGACCTCCACCAATACTTCAGCCACTTCTGGGGCAGCTACTTTGGTCCCCATATCAATTTCCTGCACATTTTCCTTAGCGGCCACTCCTTCGGTGTTCATAGCTTCTGCACGGGTTGACATGATGCTTTTCACTAGTGCTTGTGTCTCTTTTGACAATTGTTCAAACACTGGACTCGCTATCAGGTCTTGAAAGAATTCACAGTTCATGTGCACCTGAGAGCACAACAACTCAATTCTCAAAATGCCAAGTGTTTTTTGCTAGGCAGCCACTTGTAATTTATAGGGAAATTTGAATTCAAATCCGACCGTTCCCCCCGAAATCAATTCATTAATGCTGGATTGGTGGCAGATTTTCAAGGATATAAGCCATAAATTTCATCTTAAATGTCGGCCGCCCGCTCCATTTGGCCTCACTTTTGCTATCTTTTCATGAATAGTGACTTTAACGGTCACTTTCTGGCCGACCTGCATTATTTCTCCCTGGGTAGCGTAGCTCCCTCCGCGCTATCGCGGACCCAGTGACACGTCCTTGCTTTGCACCATCTTCCAGTTGTGCAGCTCCCCAACTCAGGCAGTGTAGTTTATAGTCCCGTGCCTCCTTTTAGCTGCCTGGAGTGCTAAGACTATGCTATTTTTATTTAGTCACAGGACCGAACTGCTGGTGTATGGCTTCAAGCAACTGTGATTCACCTTTCCTGGGAAGGGTTCTCCATTTAACTTGACCAGCTGTACTACTCCTCCGTCGGTAATCTCCTTAATAACATAAGGCCCTAACCAGTGCATCTTGAATTTTCTTGGAAATTTATCAAATTTACCATCATACAACAAAACCAGATCATTTACCTTAAATTTGCGTAGCTTGATGTGTCGATCATGCCATGCCTTTTCACGTTGCTTTTGGACATGTTGGTGAAATCTAGCAAAAAATCTTTCTTCTTTGAGCTCATCCAGTTGCGTGAACCTCTCTTCCAGGGCTCCGCGATCCATCATACCTGTTAGCGCTGCTATGCGCGAACTAGGCACGATGTATTCCATAGGCATTACGACTTCCACACCATAGACAAGCCTAAAAGGGGTTTGTCCTATCAACTTCTTACATGTCTCTCGATAAGCCCACAATATTGTAGGGATGCATAGGTCCCAATCACTTCACTGAGCATTTCAAACCTTGGTCAACACATTTTGAAGCACTTTGTTGAATGCCTCCACTGTCCCATTAGCCTATGGGTGATAAGGTGTGATCTTCTAGTGATATACCTGAAATTCCTCCATGAGTGTGCTGATCATCTCATTCAGGAAGTGCATACCACGATCACTCATGAAGATCCTGGGACATCCAAATCACTTCACTACATGCTCAAATTGGAAATTCATGGCCGTCACACCTGTGCAATCCTTCACTGGCTGCGCTACCACCCAATGAGTCAAATACTCCATTGTAGTGATAATGTACCTTGCTCCTGTCTTCCCTTGTGGCTGAATGGGTCCTACAAAATCTATTGCCTACTTCTCTAAGGGTTACAACGTCATTTGTGGATTCAAAGGCATTACCTCCCTCTGTGATGGCCTGCCCGTTCTTTGACATACATCACACAACTTGCAATATGCTTTTGAATCCTGATGAAGGGTTGGCCCCCACAACCCTATGCGTAGAATCTTCTACACGGTTGCTCTCCCTGCATAATGGCCTTCCGCGGCACCCCCATGAGCGTCCATGAGGATGCTGCTTTGTTCGAACTCATGTACATACCGTCGCAATATCTCATTAGTCCCCATCTTGTATAGATGCCCAACAATCACAGAGAAATCTGTCACGCGCACCACTAATTCCTTCTTTTGTTGGATAGAGTATCCTTTCTGTGTAGTTCCTGTTGTTAGGAAGTGTATTATATCCTCAAAATGACCATCCATGACACGCACTACAAATAGCTATGTGTCAGGAAATCCTTCTTCCAAGTTAGTAGGTTCCTCCCTTGTTTCGATGTGCGATAGATGGCCTAGTCCCGTGTTCAATCATCTAGGCTTCAAAACAACTTCAAAATCGTACTCTTGGAACAATAAGAGAAATCTGCAAATTCGCCCCCCTAACACAGGCTTATTGACCAGGTACTTCAGCACGAAGTGATCCGTATACATCTTAAGATGGCCTCCTAGCAAGTAGTGCCAGTACTTCTGGAGTGCATACACCATAGGTAACCCCTCACATTCAGTGGTAGAATAGTTCTTCTCTGCTTTGGATAATCTGCGGCTTGTGAATGCAATAGGATGGTCCAAGCCTTCTTCGCCAGCCTATGTTAGTACTGCCCCCAGTGCTATACATGACACATCGACATGTACATGAAACTCTTTCTTCTAGTCTGGGAAGACTAGAATCAGTGCAGTAACCATCTTTTCTTTGAATATATCCAAGCTTTTCTTACTGTCATCATTCCAACAGAATGTGACACCCTTCTTCAATAATTTTTCCATAGGCATGGTGATCTAGGCATAGCTTTTGATAAACTTTCTGTAATATCCCGTGTGTCCGAGAGTAGCGCGCAACTATTTCAAACTCCTTAGTGCTTCCAAGTTCAGTATCACCGCGATCTTCATGGGTTCTACCATCAGTCTTTGTTTACAAACCACATGCCCCAATAGGTTTCCAAAAGGAAAGCAAAGTAGACACTTCTTGAGATTGAGCGTGATCTGGAATCTTCAATAGGTATCCAGCATCAAGCGCAAGCTTGCTACATGGCGCTTAACTAGCCCAAATACAATCCAGTCATCAAAATATAACTCCATGAACTTATGAATAAATTCCTTGCATGCTGCAGCAACCACGCACGAAAAGATTACAGGCACATTCTTCAATCCAAACGGAACTACAGTGTATTGAAAACAACCCCACTCAGTCGTGAAGATTGTCTTCCTCCTATCCTCCAGCACGATTTTGATTTGGTCGTACCTAGAGAACCCACCAGTGAAGGAATATGCTTCTTCGCCACCTACATTGTCCAACACTTCATCCGTGAACAAAATCAGGAAAGGATCATGCACACAAGCGTCATTCAGTTTTCTGAGATCCATGCATATCCTTATCTCATCCTTCTGCTTCTTCTCTTACACCACCATTGGGCTTACCCAATCAGATTCTTCCACTGGCTCAATGATTCTTGCCGCGATAATTTTGTCTAGAACTAAGCGGACCTTCTCCTTGTATTTTGGATTGAAACGGTAAGGCCTTTGCTTAACTGGCTTCGTGTCGGGCTTTAACATGATCTTCATCATTCCTAGGTCCCCGTTTATTCCTTTCAGATCCGTAAACTTGGTAGGGAATAAGTCCTGGTTTTCGCGGAGCAATTTAGCAACCTTATCTACTATCGTGTCGTCCTAGTAGTCTCCAATATTCGTGAATTTGGGTTCTGCCTCCGTACCAATGTTCACTTGTTTCGTTTTCACTGGCACGGTTATATCAGGGTTCTCAATCTGCAGTCCTTGAACCTCACGGTGGCCTTCTGTTTCTGGAATGTTAATCTTCCATGGATCCTCGTCCTCTACTTTAGTAGTTACATTATAACATTCGAGCATGCAACTCAGCTGAGTAGCCCATTCAGGCTGAATCAGGTCTAAAGGATCCTGCGGTATCCTAAAGATAGCTGCTTTCACCTCTTGTAGCGCTTCATCAATATTGTCAAACCCGTCCTCAAAACTGAATGTCATCATGAATCCTTCGCGCAAGATATCCCATTCACCTGTCCCATGGCAGAGCTCTATTTCTATATACCAATTCATTGGGATAACATCTAGGGTATGATAGAATAGGTGCACCCACTTAGGGTGGGGCTTTTCTCCATAAGCATGTGTAAATTTGGCCAGATGCGTGTGCAGATCATTCTGCCCATCGCACTTGTCTATCAGTCGCATCTTAAGCTTCCCAAATCGTGTTCTCATCATCCTCCAACATTCGCGCCAATCAACAAAAATTCCCTTGTGTGTACCCCACCATGTTGCGGGCGTAGAGCGCAATGCCCAATCCAACGCCTAGAAGCGCTGCTTTTCTGGTACCTCCCTTTCAAATGCATCCAAAAAGGTACCTACCTCATTCAGACCACCATAAATGGGAAAATTTATTACCTCTGATGCCACATAGTGCAACGACCAGGTCATCATGTTGCAATTCAGCCTAGCTACTTCATGTAACTGATTCTGCCAACATTCTATTTCTTCATCGGAGTCTGAAGTGCAGGAACTCTTGTGATTCCATGTAATCTTTCCATCTGCAGTGGGATTCACCCAATCTTGTTCTCGCACTGTTATCTTATAGATACAGTCCAGTCGTCATCACTTCCATAATCATGGACAGGTTCAATATAGCGCAATCCTTCAGTAGGATTGGGGCTACTATTACACGCAATGATTTCTTTTCAAAGATCATCTTTTGCTTCTTCAGATAGATTACCCCATTCATATGAGTAGCCTAGTCAAGTCCCAGGAGTGCATGGTAGGGATTGTTGTCATCCACTATCTCTATTACTTCAAAATTGGCCAGCGCGCTCGCTCCCTCAATATCCACGGTCACCCCCTACAGCCGCCACATGGGGATGGTTTTCTGTTGATTCACCATCCTTAGTTGAATTGGAGACCATTGCAGCGCAGGTCTCCCCATTCGCTCCCAAGTTTGCTCTGGTAGGACATTTGCATCTGACCCCAGGTCCAAAATGACTTGATCCATTTCATACTCTCCTATCTGTGTAGTCAGTCTCATCTCCCATCCTATCCTTGTTTTATGCTTGCCAATCTTTCATACTACGCGTGGCTCACTTGGCGCAGTCCCAGCACATCTATTGATGAGTTCTTGTAACCCTTTTACAACCTTACTGTCGCGTAGTAACTTCATAAAGGTTTCCATGAAAGTTGTGAGCATAGAGGGGTCCATCTTCGGCTCAGGCTTATCCTTGCTTCCTGAGGTGGAGGCCTCAGCGAAGCTCTTCTTAGCTTCCATGAAGGCTTTACAATTGCACTCCAAATCGAACTCAGCCTCTTTTGTCGGGGCTTTGTGAACCCATTTACTGTCTTCTGGTTGTTTCGCCTTGTCATCTCCTGTCGCGGTTCCACTCCTGAGCACTATATTTATGTTTGGATCTTCCTCGCGTGCCTCAGACCTCATCATCTGCAAGTTCTAAGTCGGCAAAGGTGGTAGCGCCCCTTTGTCATGTATCCTAGCTATTAGCATAGGACAATCTTCTGTTTCATGATAAAACATCGTGTAATACTTGCACGATGGATGCGTTGGATTAGTGCAATCACAGGCATAGTGTCATGGTCCTCCACAATTGTAGTAAATCAACTATCCTCGATCTCTACCAGGTCCTCCTCCACCTCGGCCTTTTCCGCACCCCTGAAATCCTCTTCGCTCCATCCTTGCATTCTAGTCAAGGGGCCACGTTTCGGCCTAAAACCTATAGGAAGGAGTTCTATCCATCATCAATTCATATCTCCTGCAAGTACTCTGCTCATGATGTCCTACTGACCTACAAAAGCTATAGAACAGTTGTTGTGGTGCTTGTACATACTTCTGTAGCAAGTGATAGTTATTCGTGGCATGTTTTCCGGCTATCTGACAGATAGTGCACCATAATGCAGGCCCCACGGTAGGTCCTGCTTGAGTTTCTGGCCTTAAAGGCATCGCTTCTCCTCCTACAATGTAATTTGCAAAGACCAGGCAATGGTCCTTTTCATGACCCTGACTCTTTCATTTCAAGCACCATACCTCCTCGCGTACCTCTGGTCGAACCGTCCTGTCCTACTTCAAACTTTGCTCTCGAGGCACAGATTATTCAGTTGCGCATGGATCTGCTGAATTCCTATATTAGGATCTTGCATCGGAGTCTCATGTAGTCTCATGGAAATCTCCAAGGCCTCTACCTAAGTTGTTATCTTCTGCTGCGACAGCACACTCCTTAAGTGTGGTAGTAGCAAAGCCACAAACCACTTGCAATGATGTCCATCTGTAAAATTCATGTTGGCTTCATGGATTGTACATTTCAGCCTCTAATCTAGTTCCCAAGGCATGTCACCTGGTTGCATCACGATCTCTTTGAATCCCACAGTTGACTGCGCCTCATATTTAGGCCTACTAAATTCCCTGTTTAGTGCTACTTGGATGTCTACTACTCCAGCATTCGGGTTATCGTTAGAGTACTTAATATACCAGGTTAGCGCGCGATCTTGTGGATCACTAACAAATGTCATCTTATTTATTTGATCATCTGTAACACCTTGAGCTTCCCATACAGCCCTCACAATGAAACAGAATTGGTCCAAGTCCTCATTTTCCAAGCCCTTGAACAAAGACAACTTCACCGTATTTTCCATATTGAACTGCGGTGGAGGTGGAGGTGGTACCGATGAAGTTGGAGGTGATGGTGGTGAAGTCAGAGGTGGTGTGGGTGGAGGTGGTATTCACGGGAATCCTTGTCTTATTAACTAAATAACACTTCGCGGATAGACCTTCGCTATCCCTTCTTCATCACTTCATCGAGGGGAAATCAAGGGCTATACTCCAGACCCTTTTTTCCTTCATTCCTTTAAGTTTTTCCGCTTTGTGTAGTCCTAAACATGAAGGGAGCTACATAACCCATTTTTCACAAAACAAAATTTTAATCCAAGTATTCAAATATTTTACGTACTTACCTCACAGTCCTTTGAAGAAGCATCACTCCACCTCACTGTAGCTGACTGAAGTGTCGACCACGAATTCAGTCACAAATCCTCCTATGACGCAATCGAGCCAATGATCGACAGCACGGGAAATCATATCCTCTGATGCTTCCAATCTTCGCACTAACTCTAGGTTCCACACAACAGGATTGTCAAGTTTCCGCCTTCCTTGGTTATTTGCTAGCTTTGCGATCCACTCATATAGCTCAATAGGGAAAGAGCAGAAAAAGATATCATGGATCTCTGTATACAGATATCAGTCCAACCACTATTATTTTGTTAGTTGCGGGTTTTTGTTCTCCTATGCCGCAAATTCGTGGATCTTTCTATCTAACCAGTCTCCAATTTCCTTCTTAGTTGGATTCTAGTGATATGACATCACACATCTCTTAGTTGGAGACCATGGGATTGTATAAATAGACCGAGGCTCTAAGTAGTTAAGAGATCAATAATGAATAAGAAAAATGAACATATGATGTCTGCGAAATAGACCTGTGGAAAAAAGCCTAGTTTTTGGGTCGTAGAGTAGGAGAAGGCTCTATAGCTAAGTGCGTGGACCCCTGCAGCTAAGTGCTCAGGGCGAGTCGAGTCTATAACAGTTGGAAGTATTAATAAAGAGAAGTTTCCTATCATTTCTATTTATTTATTTCATGTTTTATGCATCTATTATCTTGGGTATGAAATTCACTTTTAATAGTTATATGATGTGCGAATGTGTATAATTGTATTGATTAAGTGAATGCAAGATAGAATATTTTTTTACACGAAGTTAACTAAGATCTATTAAGAAGATAAGTAAGATACGTGGTGTAGTTTGGGGAAATAGTGCAGTTCTATGCCCTAGCAGCACGAAAGCATCTCAGCCCTTGGTTAGGGCTGCACGGAAGACAATTATAATAGATCGTGAAGGTATTGAAGGTTGGAACAGTGTGTGAAATGACCTGTGCAAAGACAGATCTAATTGGACTAAAACGACATCTCAGACATCTCAAGGGTGTGGAAACTTGGTTCTAGCATCCCCCCATACTGCTTCGGGTGAGACTTCAATCCGTGCTCCACAGGTTGATGCCGAAAGGGCCAGCAGTGTAGGGATTTGTTTGGCTAAATAACTCTGAACCTAGGTAAGGCCCCCATAAGCCAACAAATGATTTCGTTGCCGGGACAGGAATCTACTGTTACACTAAAATTTGTCACCATGATTATTTGCAGTCAGTATGGCTCCATCAATAACCATACTGTCCTCCTTGGCAAGTCTTATACCTCTGCTCCTCATGTCAAACTCCAAAAAAGAGAGAAAGCCTTTAAAAATCAATATAACTCTGGTTCCGCACTTTCTCTTACTCTTACCTGTGTGTACGCACCTCAAGTACATAATACCTGCGTACTTGTACGCTCTGTCTGTAAAGGGGTGGGTGCGTACCCCTGTAAAAGTCAAAAGGCGCAAGTTTTACTTCAAAAAACTTACTTGCGGTCGATTCTAGAGCATTCTAGAAGATGGTTTGACGTGGATTGAGCGCCTCCAGATGGTTCATGCATCCCAATGAAAGAGGAACTTATCCCATGAAGAGGGGAACTATCCCTTTGAAAGAGGGGCTTATCCCATTGATGGTGGACCTATTTAACTTCCTCCAAAGCATTATAAATGCAGGCATTGGGCCAGAGGCAAAGGAGGTTGAAAGCTGAACATTCCTAAGGGTAGATGCTGCTGAAATTAGGACTCCCTTATAGAGCTTGAGAGGAGCGATTCCAATCCTTTCTTAGCTTCATTTGGAAGTGGGTGAGCTGATCAAAGTAGAGGAGAACTCTTGCTGGACCCTGGGAGGGACCTGCACAACACCAAGGCACTGGTTGTAAGGTTTCTTTTGTTTCCAATTAATACAATTAAGTTCATTTTTCTCAACAAGTTGTTATATATAATTTGTTTCATAAACTCCTTGGTCTTTATGATGAATATGTTTTATTATATGAGTTATTCAGGTGCTATGTAATCGTTTTCTTGTTAGTGTATGCAGGCTTCAAGGAGAAGGAGCTCATATGGATCGAAGAGGCTTGGCTGCTACAAACAGCGTTGGACTAAAGGTAAGCCTTAAACACCTGGTTGCTTTTATTTTAAATGCATATTTAGGGAAAGATAGTGCTTGATTGTTTTGTTTGCCACTAGAAAAACCTTGTTTTCTAGGGAGGTCGGTTTTGTCCGCAAAATTGACTCTTTCCGCATGACATCTACATAGAGATGTTTGATGTCGTATCATTGGAATCCAACTAAGAAGGAAATTGAAGGTTGGTTGGACAGAAGAATTCACGAGTTCGCAGCGCAGGAGAACATGAACCCATGACTGCCAAAAGAAGAGTGGTTAGACTGCTACCTGTACATGGAGATCCACGAAATCTTCTTCACGTCCTTCCCTACTGAGCTATACTAGTGGATCGCAAAGCTAGTAGATAGCTAAGGAAGGTGGAAAATTGATGGTCCTATTGTGTGGACCCCAGAGTTACTATGAAGATTGGAAGCATTGGAGGATAAGATCATGCACGCCATTGATCATTGGATTGATTGTATTATAGGAGGACTCATTACTGAGTTCGTGGTTGACACCTCAGTTAGCTACAGTGAGGCAGAGCGACGCTTTCTCAAAGGACTATGAGGTAAGTACGTAAAGTCTTTGAATACTTGGATTAAAATGCTATTGTGCGAAAAGAGGGTTATGTAGTTACCTTGATGTTCGGGGCTGTGCGAAGTGGAAAAGCTTACAGGAACGAAGGCAATAAGGGACCAAAAACTAGCCCCTTGATTTCATCTCTGTGAGGGGATGAAAAAGAGCTCGTGAAGGTCTAACCACGAAGTGCGATCCATTTGATAAGGTAAAGAATTCTGTGAACACCACCTCCACCCACACTGCCCCCAGCTTCACCACCATGACCTCCATCTTCACCCGTACCACCTCCACCATCACCATGATTTAATATGGCAAGCATAGTGAAGTTGCCTATGTTCAAAGGTTTGGGAAATGAGGATCCGGACCAATTCTGGTTCATGGTAAGGGTTGTATGGGAAGTGCAAGGAGTTACAGATGACAATATAAAGAAAGAGACATTCCTTAGCGCCATGCAGGACGATGCACTGACTTGGTATATTAAGCACTCAAATGATAATCCAAATGCGGGAATCACAGATATCCAAGCAGTGCTAAATAGATAATTTAGCAGGCCGAAGTCTGAAGCACAGTCGATCATTGGATTCAAAGAGATCATGATGCTACTAGGTGAGACTCCTTGGGAGCTAGATCAAAGGATGAAATGTACGATTCATGAAGCTAATATGAATCTGACGGATGGATAGCATCGCGAGTGGTTTGTAGCTTCGCTAATGCCACATTTAAGGAGTGCATTATCGCAATAGAAGATAATCACTCAGGCAGAGGCCTTAGAGATTTCTATGAGGCTACATGAGACCCTGATGTAGGATCCTAACTTAGGAGTTCAACAGATCCACGCACAACTGAAGAATTTATGCCTTGAGATGCAGAGTCTGAAATAGGATAGGACAGCTCAACCAGAAGTGCGTGAAGAGGTATGGTGCGTAAAATGCAAGGGTTAGGGTCATGACAAGGACCATTGCTCGGTTTTCACAAATTACCTCATAGGAGGAGGACCGATGCCCTTAAGGCCAGAAGCACAATCAAGACCTAGCACGGTGCCTGCTTTGTGGTGCGCAATTTGTCAAATAGCTATAAAACATGCCACGGATAATTGTCAC
Source organism: Pinus tabuliformis (assembly GCA_031772625.1). Classification (NCBI taxonomy): domain Eukaryota; kingdom Viridiplantae; phylum Streptophyta; class Pinopsida; order Pinales; family Pinaceae; genus Pinus; species Pinus tabuliformis. The sequence goes on from CM062816.1 coordinate 923,030,642, forward strand.
TTGTTACATAAGTATATGCAAAATTCACAACACTTGTTCAGCAACTTGTGTATGTTAGTGGTACATGATGAGCGCACTTGCAGAAGCTATGAGTTGTTGATGGATAGAACTCCCACATATAGAGTTTAGGCCAAAACGCGGTCCCTTGACCAAAATTTAGGAATGGCGCGAATAGGATTTCAGGGGTGCAGACGAGGCCGAGGCAGAGGAGGACCTCGAAGAGGTCGTGAATAGTTGATATGCTACAATTAAAAAGGGCCAAGACATTATGCCCGCAATTGCCCGAATCCAACACTCCCATCATGTTTATAGTGTAGCTTGTTTGATCATGAGATAGAAGATTGTCCTACGTTGATAGCTATGATACGCGACAAAGGAGCTCTACCACCTCCCTCGACTAAGAACCTGCAGATGATGAGGTCTGAGCCGTGCGAGGAAGATCCGAATGTAAACATTGTGCTCTGAAGTGGAATCACGATGGGAGATGACAAAGGAAAATAGCCAGAAGATAGTACTTGGGTTCACAAAGCTCCGGCGAAAGAAGCAGAGTTTGATTTGGACTGCACTCGGGAAACCTTCATGGAAGCTAAGAAGAGCTTCCCTGATGCCTCCACTTCAGAAAGTAAAGATAAACTAGAGCCAGAGATGGACCCATCTATCCTCACAACATTCCTGGAAACATGTATGAAGCTACTGCACGATAGTAAGGTGGTGAAAGGATTATAGGAACTCATTAACAGATGCGTTGGGACGACGCCAGGAGAACCGCACGTAGTCAGGAAGATTGGAAAACATAAAACAAGGATGGGAAGAGAAATGATACTAACCACGCAGATCGAAGAATGATGCAGGAGCATCTAGGCCTAGCCAGCAATGTGATGGTGTGGTCACATGTTGTGGCTAACAAGAGTTTGGAAGAAGAATTGGTTACTTAATTTCTATAAATTTCAAAGTATGTAAGTAGTTATATTGTTGCCAAATACTAAGGAAAAGAGAGAATAGGTGGCAAGTTGATCCTCCCTACGTGGAGATCAAGCCAAGTGGTTTAATTTGTTCAGATTAGGATAGGATCTGAATTCTAAATGTATATTCTATCCCTTCAATTGTGGAGGAGAAGGTTAGCTTAGATATATTGTATTTCCTTTCTTTTCAGAAAAGGACAGAGCGAGAGGATTCGAGAGGATTCACAATGGAATTGTAAGCCTACGGGCAGATTAGAGGAACTAGAGGCTCTAATTAGAAGAATCAGGCCAAAGAGGGATGGAGAGCCTCAAATATGTAATTATGTGTTTATATATTTATTTACAGAGAGGAGAGTGAGACAGAGGAACTGTGTATTGTGCATTTTCGAGTTCTGTTATATTTATTTGCTTAGATGGCTAAAACTCCATCTGTAGGCATGTTGATCGACAATCGATCATTGTAGGATCAATGGTGATCCATTAAGTAAATGAATGATTTTTATGTATATAACACATATTTCATTAAATTTGGAAATAAACAGTGGATCTAGAATTTCAAAGTACCCATAAAACTCGATTCTAACAATATTCTTGTAATATAATTTTTCCAATTTTAATGAAATATGTGTTATATGGAGTGTGCGTGTTTAACTGAGTATGGCAGGGGAACGTGTTTTAACATAGAATCCATCAAACAGTGAACAGAACGAAGTCAAAGAGGAATAGACTAATCAATGCACAATGGCCATTGGATCTGGAAGATCAACGGACCAGATCAAAAGTGGAGAACAGAGTGATTAACATTGCATTGGCAGACTTTGATGAAGAAAGGCGGATTTATACACAAAAGTGGTATTTCGGGCGAGGTAGAAGTGGTAAGTGGTAATTAGGGGTGAGCACTCGATTCCACTAACCGAGAGACACGTAGCACTTGAGAGGAGAGAGGAAACCACTTTTTGGGCAGGTAATCCCTGTGCTATTTGTCCACCCTAAATCTCTGACAGCCGACGGATCAAGTGAGTTAGATCAACGGTGGAGGATTGTCATGCAAGTTGTGTTGATTGGTTGAATCAACAACCGTCAAATCGGGAACCAGATCGATGGTTGCGACTTAATCGCCAATCAAAAATTGGAGATGTCAAGTGATGGCGGGTGACACATCAGCAATAGCGATACTGCAATACGTCGATAGTCGATAAAGCGGGGATCAGAGGTATTGGAGATCGGTGAAGCACAGCAGAAGGTTGGAGGTGGAGCGGACCCGACGATTTTATAGAAGCATGTGTATAGTATTTGAAGCCCGGACTTAAGCTTTCAGCTGCGAGTGAAGGGAGGCATGTTAGTGCGAAAGGATATTGCGATAGCGATAAAGGTATGCCTTGAGAACTATGCAAAGGTTGAAGGAAAGTGAGGAAAAGGTAAGATTTCCTATGTTGTGGAGTAGTTCTATTATAAAAAATTTATAATAGAAAAAGCACTGATAATATGGAATTGTGGGTTAAGTCTGGGTATAGCCAAAGTAATAAAATTTTTATGAGGGTTAAGAGTCCCGATAAGGTATTTTGATTGTGGCAGCCATATGGTTGCATCATTTGGTATCAGAGCAAGGTTGTCTTGCTTACGAAGTTATGATTACAAAGGTATGACAGTAGCAACAGTTGAATGAATGACAACGTTTGGCACAGGACTACAGCAGTAAGACTGTAGGAAGAACTTTGGGAAGTTCTTAGAGATTGTAGCAGAACCTCATTCCAGCTGAGGCTTGGAATAGATAGGGATAGAGGAGTCCTTCAGAATAGTGAGTGTAGCAACCAGAGAGAGAGAAAGATTGCTTAGTGCAAGTTCTAAGGAAAGAGGACTTGGAGACAACGCAGAGGAGAAGCTTGGTGAGAAGATCAACTTAGAAGGAAGTTGATTGGTTGCAGGTGTAGATCTCACACAGAAGAGAAGATGGCTACAGAAAGTCATATGGAAGGTTTAGAAGAAGGATACAAGATGAAGGAGAAGGGTGTTCAAACAATCCATAGGAAACGGATGCGTCAAGCAGATCTTGAAAAGGAAATAGTTGAGATAAGAGAAGAACTCGATTCGTTAGTAATTCTGCTAGAGGAGAACCAAAGACTAGGTTGGGTCTTGAAGAAGAAGCCAGTGAAGTGGCCTAAGTTGCGAAGAAGGCTACAACAAAGACAGGTAAAGTGGTTGAATTAAAACCTCAGAGAAGCAGAAGCAGAAATGGAAGTTTCCATTTGTAGACCAGAACAAGGAGAAATTTTGGGTGAAGAAGATAATGAGAGGTCATCTGAAGATATCATGAACTATTGGAATAGTTCATAACAATTAGAAGATATGTTGACAAGGGAAGCAGATGAGGCAATGAAGCCTTGTGATTTTAATTCTCATAGTTTGTCTATGTTTGCAGGATATGCAGAGGATTATGGAAAGTCTGGTGAAACTGTCACAAACAGGAATGAAGCTCTTGAGGTGAAGTATGATGGAGAATGCCTTTTAGAGGAAGGTGTTGATTTATTACAGCAGAAAGAGTTCATAAATGAATTTATGTTTGGTGTAAGACAGTTAGATGAAGTTGATATGGACCAAAAGTCTAATGAAATTCCCATAGTAGTATTCCAAGAAGGTAAGCAAATGAATTTGTCTGATGAAATTGATGAAAGAACTTTGCAATATGATAGTGCATAAAATAGGATAACTCAGGAGGATTTCCAGGAAAAGAATGAAGCTGAGAATGAAAGTTGTGATGAACTGCTGGAAATATTTCACATGGAAATAGAGTTCTTGGAAAGATTGCTCAAGGAACCTGAAGGAGAAACAAATATTTTAGAACCTAATAAAGAAGAGATTATGGTTACCATGCATGATAAGGATGAAATGTCTCAAACATTTATAGAGTTAAGTAAATTTTTAGACCCTTTAGTTAATTATGTGACTGTAGGTATGGAAGATAGCATTAATAAATATGATGCTAAAATCAGAGAAATTGAGTAGAGATTATTTGAAGGTGAGATGGAAGATCAAGAGCAGCAAGGAAGTCATGTCCTTAGAGCCATGAAGGAAACAAAAGTATTAATCCAGCAGGATAAATATGGAAGAAACCAGCAATTTAAAAGAGATGATTAGCAACATGAGAGTGAATTTGAGGAAGGCATTAGATTGCAGGAGTATAGCAACTGGCAACAGAATGAAGAACAAGAGATTAATCTGGCAATAATGAGAGGAGAAGTAAATATAATAATAGAGGGCCTACAAAGAAAGACAAATGAATATCAAAGATACAGATGGAGAATGAAGAAACGGGTCAAGTGGAAGCTATTGCAACAGAGGTGGAATGGCAAGCTGATAAACGAGTTCAGGGAACTTGAACAAATTCATATTGATTTTTTAGAGGAGGAGAGACTCAAAGAAATGGAGTCACAGCAAAGAGGATCTGCTAAAATCCAAAAGATCTGTGATGGAAGATTAGTGCTTGAAGCATCAAAAGAGGATGAAAGGTATTGTATTTTGAAAACTAATGATTGTTGTGTGCTTGCAGGTCATGTAAGCTTAGGGAAAAACAAGTAGTTATTGGAAACTGTCATATCAACAGGTGAAAAGATGACTACCCACAGTCATATGAAGAATAAAGAGAAAATTTATAGTCAAGTGAAGGAAGATGTCCAGTCAGATGACATCCAAAGGATAAATCAAAAGGAGGATGGAAAAGGAATTATTGAGATCAAAGAAGTGTTTGGAAAGGAAGAGATCCATTCATATGAATAAGGAACAAAGAGTTTTCTCATGAAAACTAATGAAGCTAATACAAACCAAATGGAGAATATTATGGTGTATTCAAGAAGTGGGATTCAACTGGAAGAATTGATGATGAAATTATTTGAGGAGACCTTGGTGTCTCATAGTTTTGAAACTAATATTTTGTGTGTAAATGTAGGATACACTGAAGTAAGGCAACTGTTTAATGTTGTCATAAGGGAAAGGAAAAGTAAAGATATGATTTTTTAGAAGTTAGAAGAAGGAAATTCACATAATCTTGTGATGCAGAGGAAAGAGCAGCTGTTAAACATAGTTGTAGCGAATTATGCAGATATTGGACAACTATTGAGGACTGAAGCCAAAGGAAAGCAACTATTGAAGATTGATACAGAAGACTTTGTAGATGTTAAATAGTTATTGAAGATTATTGACCTTGAAGAAAGCCAGAGTAGAGAAGGACTAAAGACAAATATTGTAGATAATGAAGTTAGTAAAGATTGTGCAGAGCTCTTGGGAGAAATTCCAAATGAGATGGCAGATTTTTGACATGAGTTAAGTCTTTTGGAGAAGAGGCAAGAAAACCAAAGAATAAGTGATCAGACTATACAACCAGAACTGAATGAGAATGAAGAAGTTGTCATGGATGACAAATATGAAAAAGAAGTTGTCAAAAATGTTGGCATAATGAGGAAACAGGGTAAAGCATTTGTGTGTAATGAATTGATTGATTCTGGTGAAGATTTATATGCAAGAACAAGGCAATGTGAAGTGAATTTGAAACAAGGAGTTGATTCTAAAGATCAGATCGAAGTAACGAAGGATGAGATCATAATGTCTCAGAAAGATGGAATGATGTTGAAATTATAGTATGGAATTATTGAATTGGAGATGGGTTCAAGGGATGATAGTAACAATAATACTATTGTGCAACAGGGAGTTATTGATGAAGAAGATACTGAAAATGAAATTTTAGAAGAAGACAAATATGATGCCATAATCATTAAGGGTGCAGAAATTAAGTTACTAGAAGAAGAGGTATTCCAAGTACCTAAGCAAGTAGGAATAATTCTTAGTTTTCAAGAAATTTGTGGAATTGCAGGTATACTAGAAATTGAAGTAAAAAGTGATGAAGGCGTGAATGAGAAACCAGAAGAAGGAACTGGAATTGTTGCAGGGGATAAATGGAGAAAGAATTTGTAGATTTTAGAAATGTATATGGGAAAATATTGGCACATGGATTATGATGTTCGTACGCAAGAACACATCCAGTTGCAGGAGAATAGTATTCATCATCTGAATAGTGAAGTGGACAAAGAAATTAGTGAGTTGTGGGGACTCACACAACAAAATTCCAATAGAATAAATAGAGTACAAAAGGAGAAAGGAAGATGGGCTGGAAAGAATGGTATAGGTGAAGGTAATGGTAAACTACAAATTAAAGTTTGGAAGCCTGGTATAAATTGTGATGATGAGCAATAAGCAGTAAGCTATATGAAAATGATAGTAGCAGACAATGAGAGCATAGCTAATGGGACAATACATCATAAAGTATGGAGACCTGGAGAACGAAAACCAACAACAACAGTAACCAAGAACAAGACTACCAAACAAAGTATGGGATCCAGGAGGACACAGATCAAAAGCACATGATCAAGAGATCATGATTATTTTTAACTTTGGAAGTATGATGCAGGAGCATCTAGGCCTAGCCAGTAATGTGATGGTCTGGTCACATGTTGTGGCTAATGAGATTTTGGAAGAAGAATTGGTTACTTAATTTCTATAAATTGAAAAGTATGTAAGTAGTTATATTGTTTCCAAATACTAAGGAAAAGAGAGAATAGGTGGAAATTTGATCCTCCCTACGTGGAGATCAAGCCAAGTAGTTTAGTTTGTTCATATTAGGATAGGATTTGATTTCTAAATGTATAGTCTATCCCTTCAATTGTGGAGGAGATGGTTAGCTTAGATATATTGTATTTCCTTTCTTTTCAAAAAAGGACAGAGGGAGAGGATTCGAGAGGATTCACGACAGAATTGTAAGCCTACAGGCAGATTAGAGGAACTAGAGGCTCTAACTAGAAGAATGGCTAGAGAGGGATGGAAAGCCTCAAATATGTAATTATGTGTTTATATATTTATTTAGAGAGAGGAGAGTGAGATAGAGGAATTGTGTATTGTGCATTTTCAAGTTATGTTATATTTATTTGTGTAGATGGCTAAAACTCCATCTGTAGGCATGTTGATCAACCATCGATCACTGTAGGATTGATGGTGATCCATTGAGTAAATGAATGATTGTTATGTATATGGAGTGTGTGTGTTTAACTGAGTATGGTAGGGGAACGTGTTTTAACACAGAATCCATCAAACAATGAACAAAACGAAGTCAAAGAGGAATAGACTGATCAATGCACAATGGTCGTTGGATCTGGAAGATCAACAGACCAAATCAAAAGTAGAGAACAAAGTGATTAACATCGCATCGACAGAATTTGATGAAGAAAGGTTGATTTATACACAAAAGTGGTATTTCAGTTGAGGTAGAAGTGGTAAGTGGCAATTCAGGGTGAGCACCCGATTCCACTAACCGAGTGACACGTAGCACTCAGGAGGAGAGAGGAAACTGCTTTTCGGGCAGGTAATCCCCATGCTATTTGTCCACCTGAAATCTCTGACAGCCGACGGATCAAGTGTGTTAGATCAACAGTGGAGGATTGTCATGCAAGTTGTGTTGATCGATTGAATCAACAACTGTCGGATCGGGAACTAGATTGACGGTCGTGACTTAATCGCCAATCGCAAATCAGAGGTGTCAAGTGATGGTGGGCGACGCATCGACGATAACGATATTGCGATATGCCGATAGCCGATAAAGTGGAGATCAGAGGTATCGGAGATCGGCGAAGCGCAGCAGAAGGCTAGAGGTGGAGTGGACCCGATGATTTTATAGAAGTGGGTGTATAGTATTTGAAGCCCAAACTTAAGCTTTCGGCTGCGGGTGAAGGGAGGCATGTTAGTGCGAAAGGATATTGCGATAGCAATAAAGGTATGCCTCGAGAACCATGCAAAGGCTGAAGGAAAGCGCAGAAAAGGTAAGATTTCCTATGTTGTGGAGTAGTTCTATTATAAAAAGTTTATAATAGAAAAAGCGCCGATAATATGGAATTGTGGGTTAAGTTTGGGTATAGCCAAAGTAATAAAAGTTTTATGAGGATTAAGAGTCCCGATAAGGTATTTTGATTGTGGCAGCCATATGCTTGCATCAAAGAATATGAGATGGATCAAGTCATCCTGGATTTAGGATCAGATGTGAATGTTCTGCCGAAATAGACATGGGAGTGAATGGGGAGACCTGTGCTGCAGTGGTCTCCAATTTAGCTAAGAATGGCGAATTAGTAGAACATAATACCCATGGGGTGATTGTAGGGAATAACTGTGGATATTGAGGGAGCGAGCGCACTGGCAGACTTTGAAGTGATAGAGATTGTTGATGATAGCAATCCCTACCCCGTGCTCTTAGGAATTGATTGGGCCACTGACATGAACGGGGTGATTAATCTAAAGAAGTGCAAGATGATTTTTGAGAAGAAATCACTATGTGAAATTATACCCCTAGACCTTGCTGAAGGATCGTGCTATACGGAGCCGTTATGTAACTATGAAAGTGATGATGCTTTGGACTGCATCTATAAGACGAAAATGTGAAACCAGGACTGGGTGAATCCCACCACAGATGGGCAGATTGCATGGGAGCGCGAAAGCTCCTATACTTCGAATTCGGATGAGGAAACAGAGCAATGGTAGAATCGGTTACATGAGGTAACTACACTGAATTGTAATATGATGACAAGGTCGTTGCGCTATGTATCAATAGAAGTAAGAGACATGCCTACTTATGATGGTCTAAGTGAGGTAGATACCTTCTTCAATAAATTTGAAAGGGAGTTTCCAGAAAATAAATGCTTCCAGGCCTTAGACTGGGTACTGCGTGCTATGCCCGCAAGATGGTGGGGTACGCACAAAGGAAGCTTTGAAGACTGATCCGAATGTAGGAGAATGATGCACACATGATTTGAGAAGCCTAGGGTTTGCCTGACAGACAAGTACAATGAATACGATAATCCGCGCGTGCATCTGGCCAGGAGGACGCAAGCCTATGAAAAAGAGCCCCAACCTACGCAGATGCACATGTACTCCACATTGAAATACATGGTCAATAAGCATGTGTTGGGAGGATGTTGGCTTGTTGGGGCCTGACCTAGGTTCAGAGGTGATTTAGCCAAACAAATCTCGGTACTACTGGCCCTTTTGGCAACAATCCATGGAGCGCAAACTAAGGTCTCATCCAAAGTAGTATGGGAGGGTGCTAGAACTAGGTTTCTGCACCCTAGAGATGTCTGATGAGTTCTAGTGGTCCGTGGTTCAACCCTGCGTGCACGTCGCTACGCGCACTTACCTGCACCTCACAGCCTGAGATGCTGCCTTCACGCATTCCTACTCGGGGGCCAAACAATGTTATTACCCAAGTCCTTATTAATCCAATATTAGTTGATTAACTTAGCTTATTTGTATGCTTTCAGTTATACTTAACAATATTCACAATTCACACAAGTGCGCGTAGTAAAGAAACAATATATTCGCAAATGATATCAAACATGTAATAACCCAGAACAGATACGAAGAATTGGTAACAACACCTTTATTTATTAATCTCTTCTCTGATTACAAACTCGACTCCACCCTGTGCACTCAGCTATAGGAGTCTGTGCACTTAGCTGCGGACTCTACTAGGCCTCTGCGCACTCAGCTGCAGAGCCTTTTCCTACTCTACGACCTAAGACACACTTCGCACTTGGACTCAATCTCTAAGATCTTTCATGCCAATCCTCTATTCGATTAGATATCTTTACAACTTAGAGCCTCACTCTATTTATACAATCCCATGGTCTGCAGACCATGGGTAGGCCAACATTACATTCAAAGGTTAAGGCAGACAACCCTATGACTCTAACAAAGATTTCGCGCCCACCATTCGCAGAGCTTAGAACAATATCAACTCAAAACATGGGCTTTGAGCCCCAAAACATGTCGTGGGGGGATTCCCTACCCAACAGGCCCCCAACACAAACATCGTGACTCACCCTCAAGTCACTCTATCGGCGCGGCCCTCCAACTATTCTTGAATGGCACTGATGTTTGTAGCGCATTGAGCTGCTACTTATTGAACCTACTGCATTCGTTCTTTTGATACCTCTGTGTCCGACATGTTTCCTTGTATCTGCGCATGCATCCCTTGTATGTGTGTGAGCTTTTCTTCGATATTCGCCGTGATTGTGAAGGCCTCGTCAATCCATGGCTAAACGCGTGCTTTGAGAATAGCTTCCTTATGGCGTGCCACATCCACTTGCTCCTTTAATGCCTTGGCTTACTGCATCCTCGCAAGCCATTGAGTGAAGATTATTGTCTATGAAGTTCCTTTGACACTGTCATACTGCTGCTGGAGTTCACGCACCTCTGTCTCTAGGCGCTAGATGTTGGGGTCCTCCTGTAAAGTCGTGAGGACCTCAAGTGCCTATTCTAACATGCCGGTACAGTCACGCACTGCACCTCCAATTTCTTCCAACCTATCGCGATAGTGCTAGCATGTTGTTCTCTGATTTCTAGGGGGGTGGAAGGCTGCCCTTCAACCGTAGCTCGGTGATCTAGAGATTCAGCTCTAGCTGCACCTTTGTCATCTCTTCCTTGGCCTCGTGGACTCCAGTTTCCAAACTGTGGATCCACACTTCTACCAGTAGATCTGATGTCATGGCTAGCTCCAGGATGCGTTGGCAAATATCATCTACTATCTACACCAAATTTTGATTTTGCAACACCAATTCATCGCGCTGCAAGCTGAGATGTTCTATGTTTATCTTCTGCTTGCCAAGAACTTGGACTGCGTGGCTCTCCCTAGCATGCAGCTCTACCATTATCCAATCCTGTAGATGATACAGAGTCTCTCACTGGAGGGCAGCTAAATTAAGGCCAAGTCCTTTCAACATGCTAACCGAAAAACTATCGGTCACATTCGCTGCAATTATGGCCCCTTCCGGCAACACTATCGTATTGTCCATCCGCGCGTGTAGCATCTATTCTACTGTCGAGGATCCGGTTGCGAGGTGGGTAGAAAGGATACCCATCTGAGGGGGCCGCACCTGTAATTCCTGTAGCTATGCCTTGAGGGCACCCAACACAGTCTAGTGCTCCTGCATAAAATCCTGAAGCGCTTCATTTGTGACATTGTGAACCATCTCACCGATGTCATGGAGATCACTTTCAGTTATGGTGATCGGCTCGATGGCTAACTTCAAGGCCTTGACCTTCTTACTTGGTCCTGCTCGCTCTGCGATGTGTGGCCACTTCAACTATGTGGATGTGGCCCCTGGGTCCGCTCCCTTCTATTGTTTATGTTTCCTTTGCCTCCTGCCCTTGCAAGGACGTTGCTTGGCCCTCGTTTTCCTGTGTTGTTGCTGCCTCTGCTGCTTGTGCTGCTGCTGCTGCTTCTTCAGCCTTCTTCTGCACTGTGGATTTTTGTGTTGCGTCCTGCACTGCCCTTTCCTTAGCTGTTGTGGTTTCCTTCTGCCTTTTCTCTGCCAATTGAGTGATGCGCAGCTTGGCATCATCCTTTTTCTTATGTGCTGCCGCCTTCTCCATTCTGCTAGATCTATGGCATGCCATTCCGGAGGTCATGTCTCCAAGACAGTGAAGATAACATCGTCGGTGGCTATAAACGGGAGCTTCATCCACTGCTTCGTTGTATCCTTGTGCACCCTGATGTAGACATTATGCATGTCAGCTTTAAACTCTACAAAACTCTGCAGACTATTGTACACCATAGGTGATAGGCGCGCCCTCTGATTGATCGACTTCTGGATGCTCGCCTCCATGAGCACCCAAAAAATTTTAGTGTCACAAATCTGTTTTGTGTCCTTTGTGGCCCAGAGCAAAGCATACTTCACGGCCTCCAGTAAGTCTCTGTCAATGTTGGGGAATTGACTGTCTTCTAGTAGTTCCCCTGGTACTAGCAAGATGGATAACAACAACCACGCATAGTGGAAGGTTTTACCCTACTCCTAGGCTTCACAAAAGTTTTTCAAAAATTCCTCACAGAGGAATTCGGACCATTTGAACTAGACCTCTTCCACGAACTGCTCAGCCTGCGCGACCACTGGCGCCAATACCTCATTGGTGCGACACTTCCTCATAACTTTTCTGGCCATGAGTTGGGTTGCTAGGCATACCCCTTTGTCCTTGATGTTGGAGATGCCATAACACCTCTTCTTCTTCTCCAGCTTGTATTTTGCCTTCATGGCTTCTGCAAGAGCCAAATCGCTGCCCTTTCCTTCGACTATGGTTGAGGGGTCCTTTCCTTTACAAGGGAGCCAAGAAATGTGGTGAATGAGGTCTGTCATGATGCGAAAAGGCACCTATAGCCATAGATACCCATCATGCACTGGGCAGAGTAGTTTCCTGATGACGAAAATGGTGATGGGCGCGTGGTGGAAATGTGGTATCCATAATAAGTGCAGCAACCCGACCTTTTCCGCACTGCGCAGCCACTTCCGCGGCTCTAATGTCATCACCGCCCCCTCAATTTTCTTCTTCATTAGGTTCCCGGTTTCTAGGTGCGGGAACTTCTCGTGGTCAACGAGGTCCCAGTCTTCAACTTTCATGGTTGGCACTTAGCAACGAACTCTACTAGGCCTCTGTGCACTCAGCTGCAGAGCCTTTCCTACTCTACCACCCAAGACACACTTCGCACTTGGACTCAATCTCTAAGATCTTTCATGCCCATCCTTTATTCGATTAGATATATTTACAACTTAGAGCCTCGCTCTATTTATACAATCCCATGGTCAACGGACCATGGGTGGGCCGACATTACATTCAAAACTTAGGGCAGATAGCCCTATGACCCTAACATTTATTTCGCGCCCACCATTCACGGAGCTTTACAATAATATCAACTAAAAACTTGGGCTTTGAGCCCCAAAACATGTCGTGGGGGGATTCCCTTCCCAACAGGCCCCCAACACAAACATCGTGACTCACCCTTGAGTCACTCTATCAGCGTGGCGATCTTGGCACGAAATCCCTCCAACTGTTCTCAAATGAAAAGTTTTTCTACAGCACACTAAGTTGCTGCTTGTTGACCTTGTTGCATCCATTCTTCTAAGACCTCTGTGTCCGGCGTGATTCCTTTTATCTGTGCGTGCATCCCCTGTATGTGCGTGAGCTTTCCTTAGATATTCACCATGATTGTGAAGGCCTCGTCAATCCATGGTTGAACGTGTGCTTTGAGAACTACTTCCTTATGGCATGCCACGCCCACCTGCACCTTTAATGCCTTGGCTTGCTGCATCCTCTCCAGCCGCTGAGTGAGGACTACTGTCTGTGCAATTCCTCTGACATTGTCGTACTGTTGTAGGAGTTCACGCACCTCTGTCTCTAGGTGTTGGATGTTAGGGTCCTCCTGCAAAGTCGTGAGGACCTCAAGTCCCTGTTCCAACATGCTGGTACAGTCACACACTGCACCTCCAATTTCTTCCAACCCTGCTGTGATAGCGCTAGCGCACTATTCTTTGATTTCTGGGGGAGTGGAAGGTTGCGCCTTCGACTGCAGCTCGTCGATCTAGCGATTTAGCTCTAGCTGCACATTTTTCGTCTCTTCCCTTAGCTGTTGTGGTTTCCTTCCACCTTTTCTCTGCCAATTGAGTGACACGCAGCTTGGCATCATCCTTTTTCTTCTATGTTGCTGCCTTCTCCAGTTCTGCCAGATCTGGGGTGCTCCATTCCGGAGGCCATGTCTCCATGATAGTGAAGATAACGTTGTCGATGGCTATAAACGGGAGCTTTGTCCACTACTTCATTGTATCCTTGCACGCCCTGATGTAGACATTATGCATGTCGACTTTAAACTCTGCAAAACTCTGTAGAATATTGTATAATGTAGGTGACAGGCACGGCCTCCGACTAATCCACATCCGGATGCTTGCCTCCATGAGCACCCATAAATTTTGGTGTCGCAAATCTGTTTTGTGTCCTTTATGGCCCAGAGCGAAGCGTACTTCACGGCCTCCGGTAAGTCTCTGGCAATGTTGGGGAATTGACTATCTTCTAGTAGTTCCCCTGCTACTAGCATGATGGATAACAAAAACCATGCGTAGTGGAAGGTTTTACCCTACTCCTGGGCTTCACGACAGTTTTTCAAAAATTCCTCATAGAGGAATTTGAACCTGTTGAACTGGACCCCTTCCACGCACTTCTCGGCCAGCGCAACCACCAGCACTGGTACCTCATCGGCATGACACTTCCTCATAAATTTGTCAGCCAAGAGTTGGGTTGCTATGCATACCCCTTTGTCCTTGATGCTGGAGATGGCGTAGCCCCTCTTCCTCTTCTCCAACTTGTATTTTGCCTTCATGGCTTCTGCAAGAGCCAAATTGCTGCCCTTTCCTTCGGCTATGGTCGTATGGTCCTTTCCTCTATAGGGGAGGCAAGAAATGTGGTGAATGAGGTTTGCCGTGATGGGAATAGGCTCCTCCAGCCATAGATACCCATCATACACCAGGAAGAGCAGCTGCCTGATGACGAAAATGGTGATGGGTGCGCAGTGGAAATGTGGCATCCATAATAAGTGCAGCAACTCAGCCTTTTCCACACCACATAAGAACTTCTACTGCTCTAACGTTATCATCGCCCCCTCAGTGTTCGCTTCATTAGGTTCCCGGTTTCTAGGTGCGGGAACTTCTCACGGTCAATGAGGTCAAAGTCTTAAAATTTCATGGTTGGCACGTGGCCTAGGTGTGTGCCCTCAAATACAATGCCATCTGGGAGGAGCGGGGTCTGGATTTAACTCCTCGTTTCATCCAGATCCTTTGGTACTTTAGTCTTCCCTTTCCGTGGAGGGACATATGCTGGCAGTTTTGTTGCAGAGCGTAATAGTTGGATATCCTCCTCCATGTCTTCTTCTTCTTCTTCTATGGTGATCAAGACCTCCAAGTCTTCTTCTTGCACATCCATTTCTATTGTGACTTCTTTCCCCTTCTCTGTCATGGATAATTTGTTGTGCCGCGGATTCCTCGAGGACACGCATACTGGACCCATTGCCTATTTCTCCTTTTTGGGCCTTGGTGTTCATGGTGATTTGAGGATTTCTGTCACAACCCTGGTGCCTTCTACTACATCCTCCATCATTTGGGTCTGTGCGGCCTCGCTGACGGTTACCTCTTCAATCCCTAAACCATCCTTAGTGGTTGTCATTGTAGCTAGGCTGTATTCTATCACTTGTGAACTTAGGGTCTCAATTATCGCTCAGCTCTCAATGCTCAGTGCTCTACTCAAGTGTTCATATCTCAAATGACCAAGTATTTTTCGTTGGCCAGCCCTTTGTGTTTTATAGCGCCTTTCGAATTCAAATTCGACTGTTCTGCCAATTTCGGGCCATTAATGCTTTCTTGGCAGCAGATTTTCCCTAATAGTGCCCATAAATCACGTCTTAAATGCCCGCTGCCCGCTCCATTTGGCCTCAGATTGAACATCCCATCTTGAATAGTGACACCAACGGTCACTTTCCGGCCAATCTTTGTGGCAGCGTAGCCCTCCATGTGCAGTCACAAACCCTATGATGCTTTGCTTCTACACGCATCCCTAATATCACGCAGCTTCCAGGCAGAATAGTTTATAGTCCCGCGCTTCCTTTCAACTTCCGGGAGCACTAAGATTGTCCTTCCTGTGACTAGTTAGGTGGTCGCACCACCCATGTGGGGTTTCACCCCGTCCTCCACCACGGTTCACAGAGAATCCCCAACATCCATGGTTGTGGTCAACCTCGCGCACTCTACTATTTGCAATGCACTACCCTGGTCACTACGTTTGGCGAGACGCAGTCTAAGCCAAGGTAGCAGACTAACCAGTTCACGACGATAGTTCTCCCATTTGTCAGTATGATCGTACGCACCCTATTTTACCATCCTCAGTTTTTCGATGAGAAATGTTTCCTTTATTCTGTTTTCCAACTTCTTAACCTCCGTGTCCATCAAAGTGATTTTCTCCCTTAGTCATACCTGATCTTTTTCAAGTTCGCGGAGTCTAAGGTTTCCCTGTCGGATTTCTTCCTCGAGTCTTATGTGTTCTGTTTCTCGCGACTATGTGATTCATTTTTTTTGGGCGTCACGGACCATCGTATCTATGGATGCTGCTATGTGTGGACTAGGCTTTGCATGCTCCATAGGGATCATAGCCCCTGCTTCATAATTCAACTTCAAAAGTGCTTGCGCGGTCAGGGTTTTGCACATGGTCATATAAGCCCATAGAACCATTGGTACGCGTAGGTCCTAGTCAGTGCATCTCACATGATGGACTATGTTCAGCACTTCACACACCTTGTCAAAGGCTTCTATGTGGATCATTGTTGGCACGCTTGGTCTTGTCCAACTTCATTTTTCATGCCCTTATCTTGCTCGTTCCTGCTTGTTGTTCCTGTTTTCTATAGTGAGGACGGTGTGCATTTGTGCAGGTTGCGTACCATACGCTTGTACCCACTACGCATAGTGACTTTTTCTCAAAAATCATCTTGCGCTTCTTGAGATTTATCACCCCATTCATATCAGTGGCCCAATCTATTCCCAGTAACATGGGATATGGATTGTTTTCATCAACAATCTCTATCACTTCGAAATCTGCAAGCGCGCTCGCACCTTTAATATCCACCATTACTCCCTGCAATATTCCCATGGGTAGGATCTTTTATTGGTTCATCATTCACAATTGAATAGGATACCACTGCAACATGGGCCTGCCCGTGTGCTCCCATGTCTACTTTGGCAGTACATTCGCATCTGATCCTAGATCTAGAATTACTTGGTCCATTTCATACTCCTTGATTTGCGCAGTCAATCTCATTTCCCTTCCTGTTCGCGATGTGTGTTTTTCGAGCTTCTCCTGACCCAGCGCACCTAGTGATAATTTCCTGTAGTCCCTTCACAATCTTGTTGTTCCACAGTAGCTTCATACATGTCTCCATAAAAGTATTGAGCATTGAAGGATCCATCTCCGGTTCTAGTTGATCCTTACTACCTGAAGTGGAGGCCTCCGTGAAGCTCTTCTTAGCTTCCATGAATGTCTCCTTCGCGCACTCCAAATCGAACTCTGGTTCCTTTGTAGGAGCCTTGCGAACCCAAGAACTTTCTTTAGGTTGCTTGCCCTTGTCATCTCCTATCATGATACCGCTTCGGAGCACGATGTTTACATTCAGGTCCTCTTCGCGTGGCTCAGACCTCATCATTTGCAAATTCTGAGTCGGGGGAGGCTGGAGTATCCCTTTATCACGTAGCCTCGCTATCAGTGTAGGGCAGTCCTCTATCTCATGATCAAACTGAGTAAAATATAAACATGATGCTCTCGTCGGATTTGTACAATCATGGGCATAATTCCCTAGCCCTCTGCAATTGTAACAAATCAGCTATTCGCGACCCCTTCCTGGTCCCATTCCACCTCGACCTCGTCCACACCCTTGAAATCTAGTGCACGTCATCCCTACATTTTGATCGAGGGCTCGCATTTCGGTCTACACACTATAGGTAGGAGTCCAATCCATAATCATCTCATAGCTTCTGCAGGTGCGCTCATCATGGCTTGCTAATCTGTAGAAATTACAAAACAACTGTTGGGACGTCTGTGTATACTTGCAGGAGATGACAATTATCTGTAGCATGTTTTTCCTCCTATTTTAAAAATCGCGCACCATAATGCAGGCATTGCACTCCGTCCTGCTTGTGCCTCCAGTCTTAATGGCATCGGCCCTCCTCCCGCCAAGTAGTTTGGAAAAATTGGACAATGGTCCTTGTCATGCCCCTGGCGTTTGCATTTTATGCACCATACCTCCTCGCGCGGCTCTGGCCAAGTTGTCCTATCCTGTTTCAAATTTTGCATTTCCAGACACAAATTTTTCAGTTGCGCGTGGATTTGTTGGAATCTCGGGCCAGGATCTTGTATTGGGGTCTCGTGTAGTCTCATTGCAATCTCCAAAGCTTCGGCCTGGGTGGATAACTTCTACTGCGACAGCGCCATCCTTAAATGCAGCGTTAGTGACACTACAAACCATGTGCGGTGTTGTCCATCCATCAAGGTCATGTTGGCTTTGCAAATCATACTCTTAAGTCTCTGATCCAGATCCCATGGGGTCTCGCTTGGGAGCATTGCGATTTCCTTAAACTCGATAATCGATTGTGTCTCCGATTTTGGCCTGCTAAAGTCCCTATTCAGCGCAGCCTGGATATTTGTGATCCCCGCGTTTGGATGGTCATTAGATTGCTTAATGTACCATTTTAGTGCATGATCCTACAATGCGTTTACCAGCGTTAACTTCTTTATATTGTCATCCACGACTCCTTGTGCTTCCCATACAGATTTTAACACGAACCAAAATTGGTTCGGATCTTCGTTCCCTACTGCTTTGAATACCAGCAATTTTGTCGCACTCGCCATATTGAACTGTGGTGGTGGCGAAGGTGGTGTTGGTGGAGATGGAGGTGAAGATGGTGAACCTGGTGGTGGTGTAGGTGGAAGTGGTATGCGTGGAATTCACTGCCTTATCAGACTGATCGCACTTCTTGGTGAAACTTTCATGAGCTCTTCCTCGCTTTCTCGCCGAGGCGAAATCAAGGGGCTAGTTTCTATTTCTGCACTACCTTCGTTTCTATAGATCCTCCCACATTGTGTAGCCCCAAACATAAATTTATTTGCATAACCCGCTCTTAACACAATGGCATTTTAATCCAATTGTTCAAATATTTAATGCACTTACCTCACGGTCCTTTGAGGAACCATCGTTCTGCCTCACTCTAGCTGACTGAAGTATCTACTGCAAATTCAGTGATAAACCCTACCATAATTCGATCGAGCCAATGTTCCATAGCGCGCATGATCTTATCTTCCGATGCTTCTAGTTTGTGCACCAATTCTAGAGTCCACACAATTAGTTTGTTGAGCCTACACCTTCCCTGACTGTCTACTAGCTTCACGATCCACTCATACAATTCAGAGGGGAAGGATGCAAAGAAAATTTTGTGGATTTCCGTATATAAGTAGCGCTCTAACCACTATTCCTTTGATACTCATGGATTCCTATTTTCCTGCACCGCGAACTCGTGAATCTTTCTGTCTAACCACCCTTCAATTTCTTTCTTCGTCGGATTCCAGTGACACGACATCAGACATCCCTTATGCAGATCCTGGTCTCAGCAACAGAACCATTTGTTGGCTTGTTGGGGCTTGATCCAGGTTCAGATGTGATTTAGCCAAAAAGATCCCGGTACTACTAGCCCTTTCAGTAATAGTCTGTGGACCGCGAAATGAGATCTCACCCAAAGTAGTATGGGAGGGTGCTAGAACCAGGTTTTCGCACCCTGGAGATGTTTGATGAGTTCTAGTGGTCCGCGGTTTGACCTTGCGCGCACGTCGCTACGCGCACTTACCCGCACCTTACAGCCTAAGATGCTACCTTAGCATAGCCCTACTTAGGGGCCGAATAGTGTTATTACCCATGTCCTTAGTATTTCGATATTAGTTGATTAACTTAGCTTATTTGTATGCTTTCAGTTATACTTAACAATATTCACAATTCACACAAATGCACATAGTAAAGAAACAGTATATTTGCAAATGATATCAAATGTGTAATAACTCAGAACAGATACACAAAATTGGTAACAACACCTTTCTTTATTAATATCTTCTTCGATTACAGACTCGACTCCACCCTGCGCACTCAGCTACAGGGGTCTGCGCACTTAGCTGCGAACTCTACTAGGCCTCTGCGCACTTAGCTGCAAAGCCTTTTCCTACTCTACGACCCAAGACACACTTCGCACTTGGATTCAATCTATAAGACCTTTCATGCCCATCCTCTATTCAATTAGATATCTTTACAACTTAAAACCTCGCTCTGTTTATACAATCCCATGGTCTGCGAACCATGGATAGGCCGACATTACATTCAAAACTTAGGGCGGATAGCCCTATGACTTGAACATACATTTCACGCTGGCCATTCGCGAAGATTTACAACAATATCAACTCAAAACTTGGGCTTTGAGCCCCAAAACATGTCGTGGGGGGATTCCCTGCCCAACAGGGGAGCTCGCAATACCTATGTGTACGTGCAGTATTATGGGCTTATAGGATGAAATGCAAGAAACTGATGGGATAAACACCTTTTAGGCTTGTCTATGGAGTGGAAGCCATAATTCCTATGGAATACATCATGCCTAGTCTACGGTTAGTAGTGTTCACAGGTATGACGGATCGCGAAGCCCTCGAGGAGAGGCTCGCATAGTTGGGGGAGCTCAAGGAAAAACAATTTTTGGTTGGATTTTAGTAGCAGGTCCAAAAGCAACGCGAAAAGGCTTGGCATGATCGACATATTAAGTTGCACACCTTCAAGGTGAATGATTTGGTGTTGTTGTATGATAGTAAGTTCGATAAATTCCTAGGGAAGCTCAAAATGCATTGGCTAGGACTGTATGCTATTAAGGAGATCAAAGATGGTGGTGCGGTGTAGTTGGTAAAGTTAAATGGAGAACATACACAGGGGGATCGGCCATTTGAGTAGCTGACAGAAGCACAGTCTTAGTGCTCCAGGCAGCTGAAAGGAGGCGCGGGACTATAAACTACTCTGCCCGAGGACTGCGCGATGTTAGGACTGCGTGTAGTAGTGAAGTGTCACAGGGTCCGTGACAGCGCAAGGGTAGCTATGCTACCATGTGGGTTGGCTAGAAGGTGACCGTTACAGTCACTATTCATGATGTGATGCTTGGTTTGAGACCAAATGGAGTGGGCAGCAGGAATTTAAGGCGAACTTTATGGGCTAGATTCTTGAAAATTTGTTGCCAATCGAGCATTAATGGCCCGAATGTGGGGGAAACAATCGAATTCAAATTTAAAAGGCACTATAAATTACAAAGGGTTGTCCAGCAAACAACACTTGGCAATTTGAGCACTGAGTTGTTGCGTGCACAGACATTAATGAACCCAGACTTTTTCGATCTTCTAAAGGCGAATTTGTTGCTTGAGAAATTACCCGAGACGTTGAGAGACTTGTGGAATCGAACTATGATAGCACTTGAAGAAGCCATGGATATTAGAGTAATGACCACCAAGGAAGCTGCGCGGGCCATTACAGAAGTGGAAGCCCTAGAAAGTGTCAGGATAGTCGCAAAAATCCCTAAATCTCTACGCATGCCGAGACCCAAGAAAGACAACCAGGCCATGGTACCGATGAACGTATCACCTAGAAATCCGCTAAGGACTAGGCTCACCATGGAAGAAAAGGGGAAGGCTATCAATTTGGAGGCCGATGAGGGGGAAGAATTCGAATAAATCCTAGTAGAGGAGGATGTAGAAATGGAGGTTGACACCCAGGGTGCAGGCCCTCTTACTAGGCTGCTCGCATATGTTCCTCCATGGAAGGGTAAAGCAAAGGTGCCCAAAGATATAGATGAGAGCAAGAGCTCTCTGTAGACTCCGCTACTCCCTGATGACATTATTTTTGAAGGAGCGCACTTGGGATGAGTGCCCGTGCTGAAGTTTGAGGATTGGGATCTCGTGGACCACGAGAAGTTCCCGCATCTCACGACCATGCAGCTCATGTGCCAGAAGAAAGATGCACCAGCCAGAATCATAGAATTGGAGCCGCGTAAATGGCTAAGAGAAGTCGATAAAGCAAGGTTCCTAAACCTACTCTGGGTGTTGCATTACCATCATGCCCCAGTGACCATTGTCATCAGGCAACTGCTCTGCCTGGTACATGATGGGTGCTTGTGGCTGGAGGATCCCATCCCCATCACAGACCATTTGATGCACAGAATTACCTGGCTCCCTTGCAAAGGGGAGGACCCAGCAAACATCTCAGAGCGAGAGAGCGATGATTTGGCCATCGCGAAGGCCATGAAGAAGAAGTTTAAGCTATAGAATAAGAAGAGAGGGTACGCCATTTCCAGCATCAACAACCCTGCAGTTAAAGTCATGCCGCAAATATTGGTAGGGAAGGTTATGCGGAAGTGCTGCACGGATGAGGTGTCTACGCTGGTGGTTGCACTAGCAGCGCAATGTGTAGAAGGGGTCCAGTTCAACTGGGAAAACTAATTATGCAGAGAGTTCCTTGAGAACTACTGCGAGGCACAGGAGCAGGGAAAAACTTTTCACTATGCGTGGCTTCTATTATCCATGGTACTGGTGGCATGGGAATTGCCTGAAGATAGCCAGTTCCTAACAATCATACAGGACCTTCCAGAGGCAACGAAGTACGCTTCGTTGTGGGCAACCAGGTGTTACGGGAATAATTACCCTAGGGCTTTGGGTTGGAACCCCAACAGAGCAAGGCAAACTACAGTAAGAAACACTCATACAACTCAGGAAACATGCTTATATAAACAAACATGCGATAGCGACCATAGCCAGATTTCCTTCGTTTGGGTAGTTCTAGCAGGGCTCAGACCCTCTACAACTCTTGATGGTCTTTGAATCTGCAAATAAACCAATTTGAACATACATAGCAGCATATAGATAAATCATTTTAATGAAACTAACTTTATATCATATAAGAAAATGATTAGTTATACATCAAAATAACATTCATAGATGAATTACAACAGTATCTGATGCATAAATAAAGTTAATCTCCAGAACAAGACAACGTTTCTTTTTATTGTAGAAAGCTATAACTAACACGAAGACAATTCACCTGAGTCTTCTTCTTCTGACTCCAAGCGGAGCCGTCCTCCATATCTATCCAATACCAGTCTTCAACAACCTCCTTCCATAACCAATACCATGATATCTCAAGCAAGTGGGAGAATATCAACACTCAAGGAAACAAGGGTTTCCTGAAACTTGGGGAAGTGCTTGAAGCACAAGGATACTTCAGACTCAGTCAGGGATAATCTCAGTATAATAATTTCATCTCTTATCCTCCTTACGGCCTTCCCATAGAAGTCTATTTATACTTCTCCCAATTGGTTTTTTAGTTGGGAAACAGTTGGGCCATGGGCACTAGGAGGTAATCAACAAGTAAAACCCGTGAACTCCGCCCATAATTAAGGAAATTTGATTTTTTAAAGTGTTTTAACACATATACGTGGGTTGGGTATTGACTAACCCACGTGTACACACTTTTATCTCAGGGAAAAGTAGCGTACAGGGAATAAAACATTGTTTTTAAAATATTTGGACCAAGTCTGGAAGGAGGGGTTGCCCTAGGCCATAAACCAAGCATCACAAATACCAAGGGTGGTAAATGGAGCTATAACACCAGGGATGCACAAAGGATAAGGGACAACAAAATATTTTGTGTGCTCATGGAGATGAACATCAAAATGGGGATTAATCGCAAGCCGTGGTTATCGCCCATGGTCTACAACAGTCTATAGAGCTTCACAGAGTTCAAGGCATATTTTCACCATGTCTACATCAAGGTGTGGAAGGACCCCATGAATATGTGGCATGAATTACCCTATCTGGTGACAAACGATGTCATCTTCATGGTCCTTGAGTTGTGGCCATCAGAGTGGAATTCCCCAGCCAGCTACGCGGTGGAAGCAGAGAAATCTACCGTGCAGTAGAAAAAGGAAGAGGTGAAACTGCGGATGGCGTAGTTAGCAGAAAAGTGCAGAAACGAAGCAGTAGCAGCTAAGTACTGGGTAGCACGTGATGCTACGAAGTTGGCAGAAGAGCAACAGAAGGTAGTAGAAGAAGAGTGCGAAGGACAAAAATCGCCTTCTCCTGAGCCGGAGACCGATACAGAGCAAGGTGGCATAGACCCACAGACAGCGTCCACTCAACTAAAACATCTACACCCAAGAGAGTAGGTAGGGTTGTGAAAGAAGTTGAAGGCTTCAAAGACTTCATTCGACCCGATCACCCTCACTGAGGGGGATCTACATGACATTGGCGAGATGATGAGGGACGTCACTGCGGAGGCCCTCCTGTAGCTCGAGGAGGAACACCAGATGGTGTTGGGGGATCTCCGGGCACAGATATAGGAGTTTCAGGTGCGTACTCCACAGGTTGGCACTTTGTTAACCATCCTCGCAATAGGCACGCCCACGGCTGGGGAAATGTTACATGCTCGGATGACCAATATTGTAGTGCTGCCAGATGGAGAACTCGTTACAGAAAATGAGGTCGACAAGCCTATGGTCGGCGAGTTGAAGGGAATCGGAATAAATGTAGCTGAGCTCCCTCGGGAGACACTCTATATTTTGTAGGATGGTGTTACTGCAGAACTACGAGCCAGGGATGGTCGTGGGCTCCAGGAAATGAGTAAGCAGTGCATCAACATTGAACAGTTGAGCCTATAGCATGATGAGGTAGTGGCACAGAATAGACAAATGGTGCAGGTGGTGGAGGAAGCCTACAAGATGGTCCCAGAATTGGCCATCTAAGCAGAGGAACCAGTGGAGGCACGTGTCCAAAAATTAGCAGCAGGGGTGCTTGAGGCAAAAGAATAAATGGCCAGGGTTCAGCTAGAGCTGAACCTTTAGATAATAGAACTGCAATTGAAGACCCAACCATCAACTCTGCCGGAGGTCAAGGAACAATGCGCCATCGCAATTACAGCAGCAATAACGGAGGTTAACAGTGCATTGATAAACTACACAAAGTTGTTCTAGCAATCATTCGAGGTTCTCGCCACCTTGTAAGAGGACAGAACATATAGTGCCTAGAGTCAGAGGCGTGCAAGGTACAACAGAGATACGACGAAGTAAAAGGGACCGCACAGATGGTTGCCCTTACACAGAGGCTCGCCAGGATGTAGCAGGCTAAAGCGCTGAAGGAGCAGGTGGATGTTGCTCAGCATAAGGAAGTAGTTTTGAATGTGCACTTACAGTCGTGGATTGATGAGGCATACACCATTACAGTCTCCATTGAAGAGAAGTTCACGTAGCTACAAGCAATGCAGGAAAGGATCCAGGGAAAAAATTCAGCCACAACGGTCACTGAACAACACGTCAAAGAAGTACAACAACTAGCTGCTCGGTGTGTTTCCAAGCTTGCAACGATCCAATCAGAGTTGGCAGGTCTTCGCGCAAAGATCTCCGCACCAATAGAGTGACTTGAGGGCAAGTCACGATGTTTGCGTTGGGGACCTGTTGGGTGCGGGATCCCCCAAGGGAAGTTTTGGGGCTTAGAGCCCATATTTTGATCAAAGATTGTAATTCTAATGTAAAGACTCCGCATTTTGTGGGTGCGGAGCGCATAGTTTGTAAAAGAGTCATAGGGTTTTCCACCCTTAGTTTTGTTATTGTAATGTCGGCTATAGAAATCTACCCATGGTCTGTGGACCATGGGATTATATAAATAGAGTGAGGCTCTAAGTAGTTAAGAGATCAATAATGAATTAGAAAAGATGAACATATGATGTATGCAAGATAGATCTATGGAGTAAAGTCTATTTTTTGTGTCATGGAGTAGGAGAAGGCTCTGCAACTAAGTGCACAGAGGCCTAGTAGTCTGCAGCTGAGCGTGCAGGGCTAGTCGAGTCTGTAACAATTGGAAGTATTAATAAAGAGAAGTTTCCTATCATTTATGTGTATTTAATTCTTGTTTTATGGATCTATTATCTTGGGTATGAAATTCACTTTTAATACTTATATGATGCACGAATGTGTATAATTGTATTGATTAAGTGAATGCAAGATAGAATATCTATTTACGCGAAGTTAACTAAGATCTGTTAAGAAGATAAGTAAGATACGCAGTATAGTTTGGGGAAATAGTGCAGTTCGCTACCTTGACAACGCGAAAGCATCTCAGCCCCTGGTTAGGGCTGCACGGAAGATTATTATAATAGATCGTGAAGGTATTGAAGGTTCGAACAATGCGCAAAATGACCTGCGTGAAGACAGATCTAGTTGGACTAAAACGACATCTCAGACATCTCAAGGGTGTGGAAACTTGGTTCCAGCATCCCCCCATACTGCTTCGGATGAGACTTCAGTCTGCACTCTGCAAGCTGATGCCAAAATGGCCAGTAGTGTAGGGATTTGTTTGGCTAAATAACTCTGAACTTGGGTTAGGCCCTCATAATCCAACAACTGATGCAGGAGCATTCAACCCAAGAGAAAATCATTGTATTTAGTAGACATAAGGGGTCAAGTGTTTTAAGGAAGTTAGATTCCTAAGTGATGAATTAATGTAACATTTAGGCTTTTGAGTGAGTAGGATAAGCATTAATTAGATAATGTGAGGTTGTTTGTAAATGCTCTTGAATAAATGAGAACATGAGTGGTTAATAAAGACAAAAGAGTTAAAAGTCAAATATAACTCTTAAAGCAGTTCATGATTCGAGGAACGAGAGAGAGTTTTTAGGAATTAAATGAAGTTAGAAGTGGACATAGAGGATTTAGGAGTCAGTTTAGTATATTTAGGAGGGGAACCAGAATTAGTTCAATAGAGCTTTCTGGTATAAATGTAAGCTTATGGGTAGAGTAGGAGGGAAAAGCCACTGATAGTTGAAGATCAGGCCTGTGCAAGACACAGAGTCTCGAATGTAGTCATTTGTTTATATTTATGTATACATAGGTTTATTCTTAGCTTTGTAACTGTGTGTAAATGATTATTTATGAATGAATTACATGTGAATTCATAGGTTCTGTAACATAGTTGCAAGAAGAATCTATAAGGATACACAGAGAAGTAGAATGATTCAGAGGAATCATAAATGGGTCATTGAATCTAGTTGAAGATCAGAGTGGAGCTCTAGAGAGAAGTAGTGAAGTGAGGATTCGCAAAGGTTAAGCTCAGTGAAAAGGTTGAGCAGTGGAAAAGCGGAAGTCAAAATCCTAAAGAAAACCCCAAAACCACAGAGAAAACACTAAAAACAACGTAAATTCTAAGTAAAAGGCAAGAGTGGAGAAGTGAGGTATCGGCGTACAAGAACCATTGGATCTCGGAGATCAATGGAGAAAGGTGTCAGATGAAAAGCGGCTAAGATTAAATCACAAGGATTAAGATCAAGGAATGAACGGTGGACGTTAACCAAGAAGAAAGGCAACTATAAGCGAAAGTGGTGTTTCGGGTAAGGATTAAATGGTAAGTGGTATGGAAGGGTGAGCGCCCGATTCACTCCCCATCCAACACGTAACAGTGGAGGAGAGAGAGGAAAACCACTTTCAGGTTGATTTGGAGTGCGTAGGTTAACGGTCTGAAATCGCTGTGGACAATCGGAGCTACTAAGTGTAGATCAACGGTGGAGTATTGACACACCAGTTTGGACATTCGAAGTGTCGACCATTGGATCGGAGGATGTGATGGATGGTCGCGATATAATCGTTGATCGCAAGTCAGAGATAATGAAGGACAGTGCCGATGGCGATGGAGTGCAGACCCGCTGATATTTATGAACGTGGGTGTAATGTATTTGAAGTCCGACCTTAAGCGTTCAGTCGGGTTCCCTATGTTTTCCTTTGTATTGTGTTAAAGTGCGAAGGAGCAATAAGAAGTTGACCCAAGGTAGTTTATAAGCACAACTTTATAAAGTTTGAAGTCTGACAGTTCAATCACATATCGTATGCGAAGGAGGCATGTATGTGTTAATGAACCGCAGAGGAGCGATACCCCGATTGTGATAAAGGTGACCTCAAGAAGTGTGCAGAGGTTGTATAAAGGCAAAAAGGTATGTTTATGCATGTATTTCCTTTGTAAATGGGTTATAAAGGAAATAGCATTGATGGAAGATTTTTACGTGTTAATTATATATAACCAATGTTAAGAAAGGAAATAGTTATATATACATGGTTAGGGGGTAACGAAGGTTATGAGGGTTTGAAAGTCCCAATAAGAAGGATTTAAAAGAAAGGCTCAAATAAAGTCATATTTGAAGGTTGTGAAGGGTTTTAAAGTCCCGATAAGTATATATGGCTAGGAGTTAGCCTATGTTGATTAATAGGGGCCTTAACCATTGAAGGGTGAAGATTTTGACTCCTTGGAGATTTAATTCCTAGGACAAGTGTGTTTATGCATTTTATATGCATATGGTGGATGTAAGCGGGGGTATCCCGGTATCATTAGTGGTATCAGAGTAGAATTGTAATTGAAACAATTGGTGTTAAAACAGAACAAAGAAATTCTATGTGAAATAATTGAGAACAAGTTATGTGTTAAAATGTTTATGCAGGCAAGGAAGGGTCAGATTCTAATCTAACAGAAAGAAGGCACAGAGGGGATGTGTAGAAGAACTTGCAGATGCAACAAATAGAGGAAAATCCATTCAATGTATACGTGGAATGGTGAAACAAGATCATGCTGAGATCTTAAAGGTGAGGTGATATGTTCTGTTTTGATTTGAGAATGTGTGTTTGTACATTAATGCATAGATAGAGGTGAGAAGGTTGCAACAATCTAGAGTGAGGAGTGTTGAATTGGTTCCAAAGGAAAGAACCAGAGAGATGCTAAAAGATTGAGCTCAAAGGAGAGAATCTTAGTGAGGCATATGTAGCAAGAAGGAGACTTGTTACTGTAGAAGTATTGTTGCAGATCACAGGGGAAATTCCACAGAGGATGTGGGTAGAATTTCTAAGGGATGAAGGAAGCTGGTAAGACTTTCTAAGTGAAAGAAGAGGTGGTCAGAACCAAGTATTTCATTGTGATTGAAATACAAGAGAACAGTTGTGTTCTTGAGAACTGCAGATGAGTTGAAGCCTAGAAGGAGCAGAGAGAATTGCTCAAAGGAGGTTCCAGAGACAGAGAACCAAGGGCTTGCCAAAATACCAAGTACAGAGGAAATCTTGGTGAGGTAAGTTCCAACAAGGAGGACTTGTTGTTGCAGAGGCTTTAATGCAGCTCATAGTGAGTGAGTAAGGAGCTCATGAGAAGAGAAGAGAAGAAGATGGTTACTGATAGTCATAGTAGAGGTTCTGAGGAAGACCACAGTAGAAGAAAGATGAAGAAAGATGATGCCAAGGCAAATGGAAAGAGGATGAGTCAAGAGGAAATTGACAAAGAGATTACAGAGTTAAAAGAACAACTCGTTGCATTAAGGAGAATACTTGAGGAAAGCCAGAGACTAGGTTGGATCTTGAGGAAGAAGCCAGTGAAGTGGCATGAGATGCAGAGAAGGCTACAACAAAAGTAAGTAAAATGGCTGAGGGAAAAACTCAAGGAAGTTGAGTTGGAAATGGAAGGGTCCATTTGTGAACTAGAACAGGGAGAAATTCTGGGAGAAAGTAAAGACTACACTGAAGATAAAGAATGGAGATCAAGTGAAGATCTCATGGACTATTGGGATAGATCAAAACAGCATGAGGAGATGTTGATTTAAGATGAAGACTTGAAGACTGAAACTTCAAGTGAGACCAAAAGGTCTGATGGTTTTAAATCTGAAAATTTGTGTATGTTTGCAACTGAAATAGGTGAAGGACAATTTGTTGATATTTTCATAAAGGAGGAAGAAGACAAGTAGTATCTAAATTATATATTGGAAGAAGATGAGATAGATAAGTCTCATATAAAGTTGGGGGAAAATATCAAGCAACCAAGTGAAGGGCTTGAGGAGATTGAAGTGGAGACCATCGAAGAATTTTTGAATCGTATGAAGGATTTAGAACAACATGGAGATATGATGGCTGAAACATCAAGTGGGACCACCGGGTCTTATGTTTCTAAGACTGATAGTTTGTCTGTGGATGCAAAACAAATGAAGGAGAATATTAATGCAGATGGTGAGACAAGGATAGCTCTTGGAGAAGGTAAACAACAAGAGATCAAAGGCAAACTTGAAGAAGAGACTATGTTAGCTGAAAACATAGTAAAGGATCATCAGTTCACTATGATGATAGGCATAGTGGAAATAGCCATGGAAACTGTTGAGACAGACAGTAAGAAAGAAGGACATCTACTGAAAGATGTTAAGAAGGAAGAAGCCTATGCAAAGGATTTAACCTTGGGAGAAGGAACACTAACAAAGGAGTGTTTTGTAGAGGATGAGCAATCTTTTGAAGCTATCAGAAGTATGGAAGAATATATTTCAGAAGATAAAAACTCTGAAGTATAGGAGGATGCAGAATGTCTCTTAAATGAGAGAAGCAGTGATTTATTGCAGCAGAAAGAACTTAATAAAGCATTAATATTTGAAACTGTGACAACACAGGAAGAATTTCTTGTGAAAGAAGGAGATGAAATTCAGTCTGAAGAGATGATATGTGAAGAAACAGTGGAGACTGTTGAACCTTATAATAATTTGTGTATAAATGCAAGAAACATAAGTGATGATGAAATACTTATGAAGTGTCACAAAGAAATTGCATTGCTAGAATATTTGTTGAGAAATTTAGAGTATGACAGTGTGATTACAAAGGAAGGAGTTCACTATAGTGGACAAGAGCAAGAAGACATCATTAGAGTAGATGATGTGGAAGAGAGACTAGTTTATAGTCTCATGAGTTCTTTTGAGTATTCAAAACAACATACTGATGTGCTAATAGAGGAGAAAGAAACATAGCAGCAAACTGAATTGTTGCCAAAGGAAGATAAGGCACAGAAGCCTTATGTTTTTTATTTTAACAAGTGTTTTGGGAATGCAGGTTTTGTTGCAGATGTTAGAGGAAATTTGGTACGGATGAGCAGCCAAATAAATATGAAAGAAGAAGATTCTGTGGAAGAATTTAATCCATGGAACAGAGATGCTCAATTGTTGGAGAGAATGCTGGAAAGTCATGATTCAGTGCAGACAGAAATAATCATGAAAGAGGGTAAGGATGATAGGGAGATAGTAAGCATAGCAAAAGTGGAAGAAAAAGTAGACCAGCAACTACAAAGTGAAAGTAACCAATATCAGTTTGAAGATTTAGTGGACAGCAGCAACAGCCTGAAACAAAGAGAAAGAAGCAGAAGTAAGTGGCAAAGTATGGACCAGTTCAAGGATGTACTAGAGACAGAGATTGAAGAAATGTGGAAGCTGATGATGAAGCAGTCCAAATGGAGGAAAATGGTAGCAACAGGAAGCATGATCAATCAGAGTTTGAACCTAATTAACAAGAAGAAGAAGATAGAGTAGAAGACAACAGACATACAGTAGCAGCAAAGGTACAAGGCATTTGGGCAATTACAAAACAAAGTATGGGATCCAATAAGACAAATATTAGAAGACACATGATCAAGAGATCATGAATATTTTCTACTTTGGGAGTCTGATGCAAGAGCATTCAACCCAAAAGAAAATCATTATATTTAGTAGACATAGGGGGTCAAGTGTTTTAAGGAAGTTAGATTCCTAAGTGATGAATTAATGTAACATTTAGGCTTTTGAGTGAGTAGGATAAGCATTAATTAGCTAATGTGAGGTTGTTTGTAAACGCTCTTGAATAAATGAGAACATTAGTGGTTAATAAAGACAAAAGAGTTAAAAGTAAAATATAACTCTTAAAGAAGTTTATGATTCAAAGAACGACAGAGAGTTTTTAGGAATTAAATGAAGTTAGAAGTGGACATAGAGGATTTAGGAGTCAGTTCAGTAGATTTAGGAGGGGAACCAGAATTAGTTCAATAGAGATTTCTGGTATAAATGTAAGCCTACGGGCAGAGTAGGAGTGAGAGGCCACTGATAGTTGAAGACCAGGCCTGTGCGAGACACAGAGTCTCGAATGTCGTCATTTGTTTATATTTATGTATACATAGGTTTATTCTTAGCTGTGTAACTGTGTGTAAATGAGTATTTATGAATGAATTGCATGTGAATTCTTAGGTTCTATAATAGAGTTGTAGGCAGAATTCGGAAGCATACGCAGAGGAGTAGAATGATTTAGAGGAATCATAAATGGGTCATTGAATCCAGTTGAAGATCAGACTAGAGCTCTAGAGAGAAGTAGCGAAGTGAAGATTCGTAAAGGTTAAGCTTAGTGAAAAGGTTGAGTAGTGGAAAAGCGGAAGTCAAAATCCTGAAGAAAACCCCAAAACCACAGAGAAAACACTGAAAACAACGTAAATTCTAAGTAAAAGGGAAGAGCGGAGAAGTGAGGTATCGGCGTACAAGAACCGTTGGATCTCGGAGATCAATGGACGAGGGTGTTAGATGAATAGCAGCTAAGATTAAATCGCGAGGATTAAGATCAAGGAATGAACGGTGGACGTTAACCAAGAAGAAAGGCGGCTATAAGCGGAAGTGGTATTTCAGGTAAGGTTTAAATGGTAAGTGGTATGGAAGGGTGAGTGCTCGATTCACTCCCCATCTGACATGTAGCAGTGGAGGGGAGAGAGGAAAACCACTTTTCGGGTTGATTTGGAGTGTGCAGGTTAACTGTCTAAAATCATTGTGGACCATCAGAGCTACTAAGTGTAGATCGATGATAGAGGATTGACGCACAAGTTTGGACATTTGAAGTGAATTTCGACCGTTGGATCAGAGGATGTGATGGATGGTCACAATATAATCATTGATCTCAAGTTGTAGATAATGAATGGCAGCACCGATGGCGATGAAGTGTGGATCCATCGATATTTATGCACGTGGGTGTAATGTATTTGAAGTCTGACCTTAAGCATTCAGTCAAGTTCCCCGTGTTTTCCTTTGTATTGTGTTAAAGTGTGAAGGAGTGATAAGAAGTGGACCCGAGGTAGTTTATAAGCGCAAATTTATAAATTTTGAAGTCCGACAATTCAATTGCATATCGAATGCAGAGGAGGCATGTATGTGTTAATGAACCGCAGAGGAACGATACCCCGATTGCGATAAAGTTGACCTCAGGAAGTGTGCAAAGGCCGTATAAAGGAAAAAATGTATGTTTATGTGTGTATTTCCTTTGTAAATGGGTTATAAAGGAAATAGCGTCGATGGAAGATTTTTACGTGTTAATTATATATAACCAATGTTAAGAAAGGAAATAGTTATATATACGTGGTTAAGGGGTAACGAAGGTTATGAGGGTTTGAAAGTCCCGATAGGAAGGATTTAAAAGAAAGGCTCAAATAAAGTCATATTTGAAGGTTGTGATGGGTTTTAAAGTCCCAATAAGTATATAGGCTAGGAGTTAGCCTATGTTGATTAATAGGGGCCTTAACCATTGAAGGGTGAAGATTTTGACTCCTTGGAGAGTTAATTCCTGGGACAAGTGTGCTTATGCATTTTATATGCATATGGTGGATGTAAGCGGGGGTGTCCTGGTATCAACAACCCTGCGCACACAGGTGCAGGGGTCCGCACACTCAGCTGTGGACTTCTACCCTAGGCCTCTGTGCAATCAGCTATAGAGCCTCTACCTACGCTACAACCCAAGACCTAGACTTCTTGCTCTAAGGATATGACTCTCTTACATGTTGTGTCTCTCAAATACTTAGAGCTTAACTCTTTTTATACAATCCCATGGTCTGCGGACCATGGGTATATCTCTTACAACTGACTTTACTTTACAAAACTAAGGGAAAACTACCCTTTGTGACACATAACACCTTCGCACTCCGTGACCACAAAATGCCGAGTCTTTACAATAATATCACAAAAATTGACTTAAACATGGGCTTTTATCCCCAAAACTGTCCTTGGAGGATCCCGCTCCCAACATCTACATCAACTATCAAACATGAGATAGGGAGCATATTGGAAGACTTTAAGAGTGAAATATTGCATACCTTTTCCTTACAGATGGATACTATGCAGATCAAAAGGAAGCAATAGGAAGTAAAAAGGGAACTAGCCATCTTTTGCCCTAGATGAACTACGAGGAATCATAGAAATGAGTGGCCATTGAACACCATAGATGTCTTCTCTATCTGTGAGGAGAACCATGCAACAAAAAAATGCCCCTCTCTTCCATGCCTAAAGGTTGTGTACCAAGGGGCTGAGAATGGCCTTGAGAAACTATGTTTCATAAACCTAATGAGCCCCAAGGCCTTTAGCCTTATCAATAGGGCATGCCATGTGCACAATATCCTTCTTACAATTCATACCAGAATGCACCTTTCTAGCCTTGGTACCCTCCAACCCATCCATCATGGGCCATGCCCTCTCATTGTTCCTATGCTCCTCATTATCCTCTCCATCCTGTCAACCCACCTTTCCAACCATATCAATCTCATCCTCTTCAATGGTGAAAACCCTCACAAGGATGGAGGCCTCATGCAACCCAACCTCCTACCTTAATGCCTCCTCCTCAACCTCAACCACAACTTCCTCACCACAACCCATTTAAGCAACCTCAAATTCCTTCCCAACCCAATCCAAACCCGAACAATAAGTAGGCACAATAGGTTTACAATGGGAAGACATCCTATCTTACTTATTTTATGGAAATCCAAGAGATCAAACTTCAATCTAGGAAGGTACTTCCAGATGCTCACCTGCCTTCTCCACATGAAGAACTTGAAGAAGAGAAGGAATATAGTACCCCTTAATTTAATGCACCTCCCTATCCTGAAAGGTTGATCCAACCTAATAAGCACACCCTGGAAGAGGTTGAAATTATGGGAGAATTGAAGAACTTATTTGTTAAAATTCCCCTTTCTTTAGGCCATAAAAGATGTACCCATTTACAACAAGCTTATCAAGGAATAGTTCTTAAAAAAGGCCCGGGAGAAGAAGAAGAATGATTTGGATTTAAACTGGAATGAAACAAATTACAGAGATAACCATAAATACAAAGATGCAGCAGAAATAATACTTCATTTCATTAATGTAAAATACTAAAATATGCTTACAAATGGAAATAAACTAGCTCGAGCGATGGTAGCTTATCTTTGAGGAGAGATGTGGTGGCTACATGCCTCTGAACTGTCTTACAATGAGGCTCGAAGGCCTATTTATTGTTGAGAAACAATGGAAAACCATAAACATCCAAAAGCCTAACCCTAAGAGATAAAGCACCAAATTATGGGCCCTGTTTTGGGTAAATTGGTACGTCAACTTCCCGGGGTCGTAACTTTGTCATATGATCTCCATTTGACGTGCACAATACCTCGTTAGAATGATCTATCCGAGGATTACAAATTTGGGATGAGAATCATCAATCCATGGACCCATGTTGCTCACAAGTTTCCCAAAAAACGTCGTTTAGGGCCTAAAAACAGCTCTGGAAGTTCAAGACCCGAAAAACTACTAAAAATAGTAAACTGTGCTACAATTAAGGAAACTGAAAAACTAAAAGAAACAATGGTGGGGGTCCAAGTGGAATTGGTGGGTGGCCACCAATATCCACCTAGATCATTCCTCCCCCCTTAGGAAGTAATGGTCCCCATTGCATTGAGTTACTCCAATGAGATGAGGAAACGTCTAATGAACTTGGTCCCTGGTGAGCCACTTTCCCTGGTGAAGGAGTTGGCCTGCTTTGACAACTCGATACAGTTGGATCTTCTACTGGTGAGTGTGCTTGATCTGTGTGTCCATGATCTGATCAGTTGTAGCTTGTTCCATGCAATTTGGATTTAACTCTATTGGTGTGAGATGTTCTACAATGTCGGATGTGTCTAGTAATGGTGGAAAGTATGGCCAAAGGCGGTCCACATTGAACATTGGGTGCAGGACAAGGAATGGGGGAATGCTGAGCTCAAATGCATTGTCTCCCATGGCCTTGGTAATGGTGTAAGGACCATATTGGAGTGGTTTGAGTTTCTTATAGGCTCGGTAAGGCATTCCTTTTGCAAATGCAGCCAGACTTTGTCACCCACCTGAAACTTGTGTGGCACCCGATGTTGATCATGTCGCTGCTTGTACTTGGCATTTTATTTCTCTAGAAAGTTGTGGACCTGTTGGTGGATATGTTGGATGTGCTCAATGAAGTTGTTTTCCTTATCTGTTTCAAATTGGACATGAGCTGAATCTGCCTAAGTGGCTGCAAATGGCATGGCCGCATCAATGGGACATAGTGGCTGGAATCCCAAGCCCACCTGAAAAGGGCTATGGCCAGTTGAGTTGTGGAGAGCCCGGTTATAGCTGTGCTGAACATAGGGAGGCTCTCATCCCATGTGCGTGGATGCTTTAAGTTGTACATGCGTAGAATGTGTACGATCATCCTGTTGACAACCTTTGTCTGGCCATCAGTTTGGGGATGGAAGGCTATGGACTTAGTGAGTTTGGTGTCCAGCATCGACCAGAGACTAGACCAAAATGTACTGAGGAACCTGTTGTCTCGATCTAAGATGATAGACTATGGGATCCCAAAGTGTACCCACACTCGTTCAAAGAAGAGTTTAGCAGTGGCTTCTGTTGTGATATTCTTCTTGCAGGCCGCCATAATGGCCATCTTCGAGAACCTGTCAACGACCAAAAAACACAATCATTTCCATGCCTAGTAGAAGGTGTTAGGGTCCTATAATAATAGGATTCATAATTTTGAATTGGCTATGGTTAGTCTTGTAATATTGTACATATTTTTGCTTTCTACAAATTTTTTCCCATATTAAAATTAAAAAATGTAAAGACGGTATGTCCTAAAAGAATAACCAATGGACCAAAAGAAAGAAAAAGATCAAAAAAGTAAAAAATATGAACCCCAAAAAAGAGATAAAAATAGATCATGAAAGTGTGCAAATTCAAATGCCACTACTTTTTACTTTACTTTGCAAAATAATATTGTGTGCATCTTGTCAAAAATGTCACAATGCATGATGGTCAAAGTAGTTTAAACTTGATTCATTCATGCTTTAAATTTCATGTTGATAGATAGAGAATAAAGATCTAGCCAAACTGTTTAATCTTGGAAGATCAGTAGTTAGGTAGAGAATAAAAATGAGCTCAACAATTTAATCAGAGCCATTGGAAGTTATAAGGTTAGAATTAGATATTTTTATTATCAAAAGAAAAAGAAATAAAGGGTCAACAAGCTCAAATGCACCCAATGAATGAAGAGAAAATGCTAGGGTAAATCAAGGGTAGGTAGAAGAAGTTTTGCAAGTGCACAAGGATGCTGAGTCACAAATCACATTCATCATGCTTAATCCTATGTTTCATGTGTAGGAGGAATTGTGAAAGGGAAAAGATATTCACTAAAAGCTTTTTTGCTAATTTCCCCTCATTTCACTAGACCCCCACATACTTATTTACTAATTTACCCTCATTATCCCTTCATTACTTATAAAAAACCATTCCCCTCATTTTGACCTTTTATCCCTTTGTTTCACACATTTCCCTAGGCATTACCCTTCAAAAATCATTCCCCCTTCCCAAAACCACTTTCCCTAGTGTGAAACACATTCCCATCACAAATAATACATTCCCCCCCTTATTAATTTCCCTTTTTCCCCTTAAAAACCCACTAAACCCCTTTATCCTAAGTTATTTCCTAAAGTCCCGCATTATAAATCCCCGACACCCTTTAACTCACCAAACCTTGGTAAATAGTTAAAACCTCTGCCATATAACCCATGGTCTCCCCCTTTTATTAACCCATCACTTATATTAAAATCCCATCATTATTTGTTAATTAATTACAAATTCTTTGTAATTAAACCCCTCGGCCCTGCAAACCACTTTCCAACTCCATCCATGCAACTTCACCACGTGATATCCCTCCAATATCCCACCCCTAGATACAATGGCACACATCAATATCGCGCAGATTCATCGTCCAACAGTTAATGGTCTGAAAGCACGCGAGATTCGTGGTTTTGGCTGAAAACTGTTTGGCTATGTGGTGGCACCAGGTTATATCGCATGCTCATGAAAAATACCTCCCTCCACCCAAAAGCGATGCAATATGGCCTAAAACCACCTCCCTGCCTAAACCAAAACTGCCCACTATTCATTCAATAAATCTCGCGCCAAAATGTAATTGTTATTGGTTAAAAGGCCGAAAAAGCCCCATTTTACTCTTTTCGCTCATTTTTGTTGTAAACCTTTGTTAACCAATTCTGACACCCTAAACCTTTGCGCGACCAAATTAACCACCTTTTGCCACCTGAAGACGCTGCAGACACCAAATTGAAGCAACAAATAGCCAGCTAAAGCCTCAGTAACCTCTGCAGCTACCACAGAACCCCGTATGTGCACCAAAAACCGTCAATTTCCAGGTATTCTTGAAAGAACCAGAACGTACCTGTAAATTTGAACTATGCACAGTAAATATTAAAAGGTTAATTAATTAAATTGATTGAGAAACCTTTTTAAACTCAAGAAAGTCTTACTATTGTTAAAATTGGCAACCAGGGAAAAACTTCATGTGGGTCATTTTATTCATGGCTGATAATATTT
Source organism: Pinus tabuliformis (assembly GCA_031772625.1). NCBI lineage: Eukaryota > Viridiplantae > Streptophyta > Pinopsida > Pinales > Pinaceae > Pinus > Pinus tabuliformis. Next base: position 923,068,583 of record CM062816.1, read on the forward strand.
TTATTAGATTCCTCTCGTCGAGAGGTGTAGGATTGATATAAAGATCATCCGATTCTGATAAGCATTCATGGAGATATGAATTTATTTTGATTATGGAATTATTATCAAGCCGACCTACAACTCATGTAGGCTCAGAAGCCCAACAGTCGCATCTATTCACCCACCAACATTGTGTATAAATATAAGAGGACTTTTCCTCATTTGGACTCACTCATCTCATCACATCTCTCTCTCTCTACTGCGCAGATATGAGTCTCTTCTCTACTGCGCTGAAATGGGTCTCTCTCTCTCACACATGTGAAGCCAGAAGCTGTTGAATTTGAAGCTGCAACTGCAGAAGTAAAGACTGACTTGCGTGGCCTAGAATATCTCCTCTTTGGAACTGCATTGTAGGTTCATCTGAATCTCCTTTGAAAGCCACAACTTTTGGTGGTGGAATGAAGTCAATCCGACGAACGGTTTGCAAGATATCGACTGCCCTAGTTTGAAGCCGGAAACTGCTGAAACTGAAGCTGCAACTGCAGAAGTAAAGATTGACTTGCGTGGCCTAGAAGATCTCCTCTTTGGAACTGTGCTATAGGTTCATCTGAACCTCCTTTGAAAGCCACAACTTTTGGTGGTGGAATGAAGTTAATCCGACGAACGGTTTGCAAGATATCGACTGCCCTAGTTTGAAGCCGGAAATTGCTGAAACTGAAGCTGCAACTGCAGAAGTAAAGATTGACTTGCGTGGCCTAGAAAATCTCCTCATTTGAACTGCGCTGTAGGTTCATCTGAACCTCCTCTGGAAGCCGAAACTTTTGGTGGTGGAATGAAGTCAATCCGACTGTCGGTTTGTGAGATATGGTCTGCCCTAGTTTGATAATGAAGCCGCTAATGTTGATGCTGCTGATCTAGGGTTTGCTACTGCTGATATGAATCAGATTTATTGTACTATTTCTCTCTGCTGAATTATTGAAGATAAAAGAAGATTTGATCAAAGGGCTTCCCCACACATTGTGGGGTTTGTCCCTGGCTAGCCCCCACATCTTGTGTCTCTTGTCTTGGCTTATTTTCTGTCGATCGTTTAATGTTCTATCTACGCTTTACTTTATGTACATGTGATTGCTAATCGGTGGAATATAATAAGAAAAAGAAGTAAACTGTTATAAGCATAGAACATACCATAACTTAACATGGTATCAGAGCTAAGGTGAAGACAAAGCCCGAGCAAGAGCAAGAGCAATCATTGAAGAGAAGATTGGCAAGGCTATCCTAAAAGAACTATGGGGTCCTCAACACTCTTTCCTGTCGAAGACAAGCTCCGTGAGAAAGCTGACTATCACGGATGAAAGATGTCTATCGATCTAACCCTTGAAGATCAAGGAGTGCTGGACCATGTAAGAGGCAATATTGTTGAGCCTTCATCAAATGCATCTGCTGCTGCCTGGAACAAATGGAAAAATGGAGAAGTCAAAATAAAGAAGATCATCCGGGACTTTATCGACAAGCGCTTGGTGGCCTACATCTCTGATCTAGACACCTCCAAGGAAATCTACGATAGACTGGTGAGTTTATTTAAGTTAATGATGCAAATCAAGTTCTGTTTCTTAGAAATAAGCTGAGGGAAATCAAGAAGGGTAAAGATGAAAGTATGCAAGCATACTTCTTAAGAATCACCGAGATCAAGAACGATCTCCTATCTATTGGGGAAACTATTACTGACAGAGAAATGGCACTCACAACTCTTGAAGGATTACCATCTGAATGATATGTGTTCAGGACTACTCTTCTGAACTATAATGTAATTCCTGGTTTCGAGGAATTAATGGCTAGATGCATTCAAGAAGAAACAAGGGAAGAAGTGTAAGAAATGCCTCCTGCTGCCTTTTCTTTTCATGCAAAGAAAAGAAATAATTGCGAGACTAAATCAAAAGGAAAGGCTGGACCTAAGGCTAGAAGAAAATGACAATGTTACATTTACGATAAAGCAAGTCACTATGTATGAGATCATGAGCATCATGATGAATGAGATCATGGACATAAAGGGCAACATGAGATCATGAACATATAGGATAGCATGATGATGATGCACACTAGTTTGAGCAGTATTATGATGGATAAAATCATGGACATGGGCAGCATGATGATAATCATGATCAGAGAAGCATGGTACAGTATGTAGTGGTGCAACTCAAAATCCCTCTGATGGCAATCAAAGGAATGACAAATTCAACAGCAAAGGTAAGAGGAGAGCTGGGAATCAAGGAAGAGGACAAGCATTCAAGAAGGCCAGAAATTCCAGGATGTATTAAATGCACCTGACCTCAAAAAGAACCTAGTGCCCATCTCGGGAACGGAAGACAAAGGCTACAAGGTAACCTTCAGCGATGGCAAGGTATGTATATGGAAAAATAATGTTAAAGATGCCTTTACTCTTGGGTTTAGTGTTGATTCATTATATCAGGTCGATGGAAGTCTGCTAGGTGTCATGTCTTATGACATATCTCTTTAGTCCGAACTTTGGCATTAGAGGTTTTGCCCCCTTCATTATAAAGCTATACTCGGTGTAAGACAAATGGTGATAGGGATGCCCGAATTCTGAATAGAGAATGAAGGTGTATGTCCAGGATGTACTGAAGGAAAGCTCAAAAGGGGACCATTCCCCTCAAGCCAAAGCAATTCCTATGATATATTACAATTGGTTCACTCAGGCATACCTGAGGTTGGCATTAAGAGGGAGACTACTACACCACATACTCCTAAGCAGAATGGTGTGGTGGGAAGGAAGAACCGCACGATGATGGAAGCTGTCTGGGCCATGCTACATGATCAAAGACTTCTGATGTTTCTATGGGATGAAACTACAATCACCGTCGTATATGTACAAAATCGATGCCCTCATCGAGCATTGGGTTCCAAGACTCCTAAAGAAAAGTTCACCGCAAGGTGAAGAATCTTTCGACTTTGAGGAGCTCTCAAGAAGCCAACACCAGGGAACCGAAAGAAAAGGATGATGAATCAATGCCTGATGTAGAAGAACCCATGGATCTGATAGATTCTCATCCACATGAGCCTTCCTCTTCTAGGAAGAGGCCTTCATGGCTTAGGGGGATACTTGATGATGCTAAAGGACATGTTGCACCCTGAGGAACCTTCCGTCAAAGTAAGAAACTTAATAGGTATCAAGGATACCTGACCATCATGAGCACGATCATACAAAATGAGCCTTCGTCATTCTCAGATGCCGTCAAGCATCAAGTATGGAAGGATGCTATGACCATAGAATATGAGTCTATTATGGAGAATGATGTCTGGGAAGTAGTTCCCAGACCCTGGACAAGACAATTGTTACTTCAAAATGGCTTTGCAAGATAAAGCATGCAGCAAATGGAAGTATGGAAAAGTATAAGGTTCATTTTGTTGCTCGTGGTTTATCCCAGAAGGGAGGTATAGACTATGATATTTGCACCTGTTTCCAGATATACGACCATCCGCTTGATCATAGCCCTTGTGGCTTCACAAGGATGGAACCTACATCAGATGAATGTTAAGACCGTGTTCTTGCACGGCTCGATCAAAGAAGAGGTCTAAGTGGAGCAACCCGAAGGATTTGAGATTTATGATCGAAAATCTCATGTATGCAGGTTGAAGAAAGCTCTTTATGGGCTGAAGCAAGCACCCCGAGCATGGTATGAGAGGATCGATAGCTACTTGATGAAGTTGGGATTCACTAGGAGTGAAGCCGATCCTAACCTTTACTTTAAGGTTGAAGATGACAAGCCTCTCATACTGGTGTTGTATGTGGATGACCTCTTTCTAACAGGGGCAAACCCTCTCATTCACAAATGTTAGAGGGATATGGCTTCTGAATTTGAAATGAAGGACCAAGGACTTGAAGTGTGGCAGAAGCCAAGGGAAATTTTCCTATCTCAAGGAAAATATGTGGTAAATATATTGGAAAGATTCGGTATGATGGACTGCAAGACTATGACTACCTCAAGGATCTTAACTTTTAGAAGTTATATGGTAGTGATGTTGGACCAGACTTAGGAAATGCCTCTGAGTTTCAAAAACTCATTCGCATTGATGTTCTTGGTGAACCTCCGTCCGAACATATGTTTTGTAGTTAGCATTGTGAGCTCATATTTGGTTGAGCCTCACTGGATTGATGCCAGGAATCTTCTGAGATGTCTTCAGGACACAATCTCTCATGGCTTAAGATACACTGCCAGAGATGTAAGACTACTTGGATATACTGATGTTGATTGGGCAGGTAGTGTGGTGGACCGTAAGAGCACTTCCGGGTGCTGTTTCACCTTGGGATCTGCTTCGATATCCTGGATGAGCAGGAAGCAGAAGTCGGTGGCTTTGAGCACCGCCGAAGCAGGATATATTATTGCTAGCATAAGCTCGTGTGAGGTAGTCTGGTTGTGAAAGCTCTTCAGTGAGCTGTTTGGATTTACATTGGATACCACTGTGATTCTCTATAACAACCAGAGGTGGGATTTGATTATTGAGGAATCCCGTATTCGTCGATTGCTCCAGCAGATAGACATCATCTTGGATATGGTAAGTTGATGAGCAAGGAGGCTCCATCGCATTAAGATGATGTACAGGTTGATACACCTTGTCAAAGCCCCGAGGAAAGATCTAATCTGTGATTTTCCCAAATGACTTGGAGTCGGTAAGAAACCCTTGTACAAGGGTCCTACATGTTGCATACATTGAGCTCTGGGAGCTCTGAGGGCTTGCGGTTATTACTGGAGCAACATACGACCACAGGGTGACTCACCCTCCCCTGGTGGTGTGCACTGGAACAAGATGATTCGCTCTCTTGTGGGACAAGATGATTCGCTCTCTTGTGGAACAGGATGATTCGCTCTCCTGTGTAGCAGGATGATTAGTTCTCCTGTGAGGCCTGGATTGATGTGCATACGACCACAGGGTGACTCACCCTCCCCTGGTGGTGCACACTGGAACAAGATGATTTTCTCTCTTGTGGGACAAGATGATTCGCTCTCTTGTGGAACAGGATGATTCGCTCTCCTGTGTAGCAGGATGATTAGTTCTCCTGTGAGGCCTGGATTGATGTGTTCTCCATGGCAATTGTAGCAGGATTGATGTGTTCTCCTGTGAGGCCTGGATTGATGTGTTCTCCATGGCAAGTGTAGCAGGATTGATGTGTTCTCCTGTGAGGACAGGATTGATTAGTTCTCCTGTCGAGGCATCCTACCCATGCAGTCTGGGACTCATGGGAAGTACCTCTCATCTGATCAATGAGCAGGGAAATGAAGTTAGGGACCATAGTAGTACCGATGGACGCATCGTTGTAACTACCGTACTCCCTATTCTAGGATGACCTCCATTGATCTGGGATCAATGATATTGGTCTGGGACCAGTGGTAGGAGTGGTACTTACTATGAAGCTGACTTCGGGTCGGCTGAGACTAGTCTGGGACCAGTGGTACGCACTCTGAGACTGACTTTGAGTCAGTAGAGGATGATACTGGTCTACGACCAGTGGAGTTGTACTCACTATGACGCTGACTTCGGGTTGGTTGAGACTGGTCTGGGACCAGTGGTACATACTCTGAGACTGACTTTGAGTCAGTATGATACATCCTCGATCATTTCTTCTTCTTCATAATTCGGACAAAAGCAGAGCAGAACAGAACAATGCAAGAGCAGAGCAGAACAGAGCAAAATAGTACAGATCAGTGCAGGCAGAACAAGACAAAGCAAAACAGGCATAATAGAGTAGAGCAGGGAAAGGGTCAGGCTATACAGGGCAGTGCATTTGATGGATGAATAGTAACGACCGATAGACAGATTGCAGATGAAGTTCTCCATGGTTGAGAGGGAGTGTTAAAATTGGAAACCAGGGAAAAACTTCATGTGGGTCATCTTATTCATGGCTGATAATATTTTTATTAGATTCCTCTCGTCGAGAGGTGTAGGATTGATATAAAGATCATCCGATTCCGATAAGTATTCATGGAGATATGAATTTATTTTGATTATGGAATTATTATCAAGCCGACCTACAACTCATGTAGGCTCAGAAGCCCAACAGTCACATCTATTCACCCACCAACATTGTGTATAAATATAAGAGGACATTTCCTCATTTGGACTCACTCATCTCATCACATCTCTCTCTCTCTACTGCGCAGATATGAGTCTCTTCTCTACTGCGCTGAAATGGGTCTCTCTCTCTCACACATGTGAAGCCGGAAGCTGTTGAATTTGAAGCTGCAACTGCAGAAGTAAAGATTGACTTGCGCGGCCTAGAAGATCTCCTCTTTGGAACTGCGTTGTAGGTTCATCTGAATCTCCTTTGAAATCCGCAACTTTTGGTGGTGGAATGAAGTCAATCCAATGAACGGTTTGCAAGATATCGACTGCCCTAGTTTGAAGTCGGAAACTGCTGAAACTGAAGCTACAACTGCAGAAGTAAAGATTGACTTGCATGGCCTAGAAGATCTCCTCTTTGGAACTGTGCTGTAGATTCATCTGAACCTCCTTTGAAAGCTGAAACTTTTGGTGGTGGAATGAAGTTAATCCGACGAACGATTTGCAAGATATCGACTGCCCTAGTTTGAAGCCGGAAATTGTTGAAACTGAAGCTGCAACTGCAGAAGTAAAGATTGACTTGCGTGGCCTAGAATATCTCTTCATCTAAACTGCGTTGTAGGTTCATCTGAACCTCCTCTGGAAGCCGAAACTTTTGGTGGTGGAATGAAGTCAATCCGACTGTCAGTTTGTGAGATATGGTCTGCCCTAGTTTGATAATGAAGCCGCTAATGCTGATGCTGCTGATCTAGGGTTTGCTACTACTGATATGAATCAGATTTATTGTACTATTTCTCTCTACTGAATTATTGAAGATAAAAGAAGATTTGATCAAAGGGTTTCCCCACACATTGTGGGGTTTTTCCCTGGCTAGCCGCCACATCTTGTGTCTCTTGTCTTGGCTTGTTTTCTGTCGATCGTTTAATGTTCTATCTACACTTTACTTTATGTACATGTGATTGCTAATCGGTGGAATATAATAAGAACAAGAAGTAAATTGTTATAAGCATAGAACATACCATAACTTAACAACTATGCATCCAAGAACCCTGTTCTACACACTGTAATTACCCTCTCCACTGTTCTAGACCTTATGACCTTGCTCCTAAAGCCACAGAAAAGGTAATTCAATTGATTAAACCAAGCTATGGCTTCCCAAACCTCTTTAGATGTAAGACCCTTGCAAACCCCTGACCTGGATATTGACCACCTCCCATTATCTGACAGAGAATTTCAAATTAAAGACATCGTTTCCCCTAGCTACCTACTAAAACTCTACTGTTGGAGTAAAGATAAGTTCCTAAACCAAAATGATGATATTCACCTCTGGGAATCAAATTTGCCCAAGTACTTGTTCCCACAGGTACACCTATTCCCAGAAATCATACATTTTTTCCAAGCTTGCTATGTTCCAAGTCAGAGAGCCATAGTCACCCCTGACCAACAAGTTTTATTCACTATTATTGTAGAATCAATAAATCAAATGTTGCAGATCCAGCCAAGCCCAAATGATACCCCACTTTCCATTGAAGGCTTACTTGAACTCTACACCAAGCTAGACCTTCCAAAGAAATCTCAGATCTTTTAGACATTCATCATTGAAGAGTCTCTTACTCCAATAGATAGTCCTCCATATGCTACCACCATTTTCTCTAAGAGAGGCAGAGAAATTATAACCATGCTCTCTTGCATTCTAGGGTACACCACTGATGAACATGTGGATGAGGTTGTTCTTGCTTTCCTTTCTATCTTTTGCCCAAGCAAGCCTCCTGCTACAGTTTACAACTATGCTCAGTTCTTGGCAGATAGAATCCATGAACAATTTATCAGATTTCCAAATGAGAGAGTATTCAAATACTCATTTGTATTGTTTCACATGTTCCTGTATTTTCAGTCAGATAAGTTTCCAGTCAGCATCCAAAAGTTAGACACCAAGGGAAATCCAAGATCTGTCATCTTTTGGACACCATTGATCCAAATGTATTCCACTATTTTTACTTATAAAGAGTTCATTGATTCATTTGTTCATCCAGTTATAAACATGCTAACCAGTAGCTATCAACCCAGGATAAGTGAGGAGATTAAGAGAGTTTTACAGTTGACTAAGAATAGTAGAGTGGGAGACTGGTATCTATACCAAGACCACACAGAAATCAGAATATATGGATGCCAACTCACTCCCTACAAGCTGCCCAAATACCTCCCCATGAGGATATTTGCATTAGAGTATTTTAGGCAAATCATAAACTTTGATGAGGTTAATTTCCTATCAGCTAAGAAGAAGACTCAATTTAAGATCAAAAACCAATTGGGCCCTTTTATTTGTAATAATAGGGAAGCTGGACAAGAAGCAGAGAAAATCTTACAGGAGATGAACTTCAAGAGCAGTTTTATGTGGCAGTATGACCCTAATGGAGTCATAAATAAACTAAGGCTCAAATTCAAATTAAGTCCTTTCATACATGACCCCAGGCCAGACATTGAAAGATATGCCAACCAGTCAAAATGGTTGGAGAATACTTTAATAGATGTGGAAAAGCAGATTGATACTAGTTCGTTTCTGCAAGTTCCAGCCCTACAAGAACAGATGAGTATTACTCTAATTTTACAGACTCCAACCAATGAAGACATAAATGTAAAAAGAACCACGGAAGAAGGTTCTAGCTCAGGGATGGACACTACAGATGACAGGTTTGAGATCAGTTATAGGAAGAGGCCCAAGCTTAATCCTGTAACTGAGCAAGAAGACACCATTGAGATAGTAGAAATCACTGACACTAACACAATGGTGTGAAATAGCAAAGGTCTAGTAGTTTTAGAAGAAACTCACCAGCCTTCTACCTCAAACAATCAACTTATTGAAAAACAACTTAGCATTGAAGTCTCTTCATCCAGCAAGCCAATGGATAAAGAGAAAGATATAAAAGAGAATTACAAGGAAATTAAATTGAGGAATGAGGCATTAAAGGCTGAGACATATGCCTAGTATTTCAAGCAAACACCTGCAAATCAGAATAGGTTAATGTCAGTCTTTGACATTAAAACTGGAAAGATGAAAATGACCTTCATGCAGCCTACAGTCCAGTAACCCAGATCATCAGCAGACTACAAGAAAACACATTTTGAAGTTTTGGCTAGGGATGTTCACCCTATTGACCAAATTGAGTTCCATAAGTAGGTAGGTGAGATGATTTATTCCACCATGACAAATAAATTAATGACTGTGCACAAACTCCAAAGCTCACTGGATAATATCACAACATAGTATAAGCTGGAAAAGGCATCCTCATAGGCCAAGGATAACAGAATCAAGTCACTGGAATACTTGGTGATTGAGCTTGGATATAATCCCAATGATGTCAAGGCTATAAAGAAATTGATAAAGAAGAAAAATGAGTATATTGCTGCTTTAAATAAACAATTGAAGTTACCTCATTCAGAGCATCCACAGAGCAAGGATGTCCTTGAGAGCCAAAAACAGCAGGAAGAGATGATGGATCTCATTCTCCAATTAAATGATCAATTAAAAGAAATGGAGAAGGAATTGGATAACTTAATACAGCTGAAATAGATAGCCTTGAGATAACCACTGCCACTTCTATTCCTATAGTTACAATAGCAATACCATCAACTTTGGTTGCTTCATTAGCCCCCACAGCTCCACTAGCTACAACACTTCCTACTGCAACAGCATCTACATCAGCAACAGGATCAACAATAGCAACAACTCAGTCGAGTGATGAGGCAAGCAAACTGGTCAAAGCCGTGGAGGACATGTCCATTCAGACCACTGAAATAAACAGACTTAAAGAACATATAATAAGTCTAGAGGATGAGAATAAATTGGCCCAGATTATGCACAAAAATGAAATTCAGAAGTCAACTAGGTTGACTAAGAGGATAAAGAACTTAGAGAAAGAGTTAACATTGAAGGAGCCACTTGCCCAAGCTAAATAACAACTACGGGCCAATATCATTGACTCCGTCAATGATATTTGGCCATCTATACAAGTCATCTTTGAACAAAATGATTTAGTAAAAGAGGCTACTAAAGCAATTCAGATAGTTAAGGCTGAACTTGGAGACATGCCAGAAGAAGCCACCAGAATAATCCAATTCCTTAACTCTAAAAATAAATATGAATTGTAGGAGCTGGACATAGCTAACAGGACTGGCACTATACTAGAGGTGAAGAAAGTGCTCACCAAGAGGAACTTAATGATGAACCTTGAGGACAAATGCCAAACCATGGAGCTGGCTATAGACAGGTTCATGGTTAAGTTTGATGCTTTAAGGCAGAAAGGTCTACCAAATCCCTTGGTGATAAATGACAGATTGATGCCACATGAAGACTACAATAGGAAAATCAGAGAAGTGGTAAGAGATCAAGCCAATAATTCTTCTATGAAGGGGATGCCTACAGGAAAGGTTCTGTACCAAACTTTTGAGAACCTATTTTACCTCCAGCATGAGGTAAAACACCTTTTTGTGAACAAGCCCACCTTTGCAAAATACACAGAAGAAGATGAAATCTACAGAAAAATGGTAAATATTAAATTACCAGATACAGAGACATGGGAAAAGTTAAATGATTTACTGTAAAATGCAAAGTAAAAGTGAAAACAGAGCAGTAAAAGAAAAGAAAAAGGCTAGCTCATATGAAAGAGTATCAGTTAAAAGGCCAAGTAAAAAGACAGCCAGCGTGGAAGACAAATAATAAGTGAGAGAAGGCAACAAAAGATCTGACAACAGAGCCTGATAAACAGGGACAAATTACAGCAGTTGAATATCTGTCTCTATATTCTTGCATGAAGATATTTATTTTTCCTAGATCAATTCCCAAGACAATTTGGGATATTTTGTAACTATTTTTGTATAAATACTTCATAATTCAAAGTATAGGGTGTGGATTGCTTGACATTACTATAGTTGTATTGATCTAAAACCTGAGGGTTCATTGTAACAATTTTTCAAGTCAATACATTGGTGTTATGAAACCAGCTCACAAAAAGATAGAAAAGAGACATCCACGCCTTAGAATTTAGCCTCTTCGAGGGGGCAACCTCCTTTACATTACATAAATGAAAAATTCTTGGATGATACAAATGAAAAGACCTCCTTTCTATATATAGGAGTCTAAGGGGTTATAACATAATCAAAGCCGACATAACAATAATAATGTAAGGGCATAATAATAACAATAGTGGGCTTCTATGGGGCACAATAGTAACAATATGGGCACTACATGGGTACATCAATATAATAAGTGGGTTATACTAATAACAATAAGGGGTTACACTAGTAGTATAGGGGCCTAACATGCCCCTCTCCTTCAAAAATCGTTGTCCTCAACGCTTGAGTAGTTCTTGATGCTTCTGTATAAAATTCTTGTCCTCCCATGTGGAATATTCAATGGGTAAGTTCTTCCACTTGATGAGATACTCTGAAATTGATCGATTTCGTAGCTGTCGGGTTCTTGTTTCTGTGACTGCTCCAAGTTCCAATATGATTTTTCCTTCCTCTTCAATTTCTGGCAATATTGTTTGAATTGGGATCTTTTGCAACTTTTGAATAAGTGGCCATACTTCTTCGTCCTTCTTCCATTCATCCCTTGCTTCGTTTATCCAATCTGGTTGGATAATATAAATAGCACAAAATAATGCTTCCACATCCTCATCCTTGAAGAGTCTTCCCATTCGGTAAGGTCGCCATTTTTTAAGTGCATGTAGTATTGCCAACATTTCCTTCTCATAAATAGCTTGCTTGAGATGTAGCAGTAAAAATACCCAATCACCTACATCAAAACATTTTTCACTACGATGTTGATCTACCTGTTGTTTCGTTTGATTTTGAACCGAAGTGGTGTTATCCTTTAAAAGTTGGAGAACCTGTTGTTGATGCTCGATGTGATCTTTCACTGCTTGAACCTTTTTCTTCTTGATATGTCCTTCTATCTCTAGAGTTTGAGGAGTGGTAATTTCTTCCAATCCTTTACAAGATATGGTTGGATTCATTTCTTGATGCTCGATGTGATCTTTCACTTCTTGAACATTTTTCTTCTTGATACGTCCTTCTATCTTGATAATTTGAGTGGTAATTTCGAACAATGAATTACAAGATATGGTTGGATTCATTTCTTCTTTCTCGATGTGATCTTTCACTTCTTTCACCTTTTTCTTCTTGATATGTCCTTCTACCTTGAGAGTTTGAGGAGTGGTAATTCTTGCCAATGCTTTACAAGATATGGTCTGATTCATTTCTTCTTTCTCTAGGGTGGGGTCCTGGCGTATATCTTCTTCTTTTGATGTTTCTTGATCCTTTTCTTTCTCTTCTTCATATTCTATGTAAAATAATTTCTTCTCAGCACACTTATGACCTTTAGTGCATTTGATATCACAATTGTAACAAAGCCCTTTTTCTCTTTTTTCTTCCAATTGTTGTGGTGTAACCCTTGTAGGTTGTGGAAGGCTAGGAGAAACAACACTTCCATATTTATAGTTGTGAGGGGTACGCTTCCTAGTTTCCATAATTTTGCTTTCCACTATGTCACAAAGCCCTTTTACTCTTTCCAATTGTTGTGGTGTTGCTCTAAAGAAGGTGTTGCTCTTTGTATCCTCATAATGTGCTATCATTTCCTCCGTGAAAATTGACCACGTAACAAGTTGTTTACGAGAACAAAGCCCTTTGTACCATAAAAATTGATCTGGTTCTAAATATGAAGATGCAATACATACCTTTTGTAACAGTTGTACACCATGTAGATCAAAATATAGCTCCATCTGAAGTATCCAATTTACCGAATCCTTGCCATTAAACTTCCTCATCTTGCTTTTTCATGATTTTAGGAGCTCGACCTTGAAACGACTGTAACTCTGTACTTTTGGATCTTTAAGTTCTGAAATTGTGACCTATAGTAGCCCTCTGTGTCCTTTTTCCAAGGCCACCAGTCTGATCCAAATTGGATTCTCTAAGAAAGAGTTATGCACAATCTCCCAAGATGACCTAATTATAGACCTTTCCAGAAGAGCGAAATTGTATGAAGTGCCACGTGTCACTGTTTTGACCTTTGGATCTGAAAAATGCATACAAGAAACTACAGTCTGTCCTCTTTCTGTACCTTCTTACGAAATTTCAATCTGATCCCCAGAGAGAAAGTTATGATGATTTTCCCCAGGTCACCTGTTTGGAATGTAATTCAGGAGTCTGCAAAAAGACCAACTTCCTCAGATCATATCTCCGCAACTATAGCACGAAAAGCTCTGAAATTAGGACCCAAGGTTCAACGCGATTGCTTCTCAAATGGGTTTTTTTTTGCAACTTCTGAAACGTCGCAGAAAAAAAGTTATAGCGAAAATTCCACGATGACCTGTTTGGAGCAGTGAAACCCTAGAATCCAAAGCTCTGATACCAAATGTTATGAAACCAGCTCACAAAAAGATAGAAAAGAGAGATCCACGCCTTAGAATTTAGCCTCTTCGAGGGGGCAACCTCCTTTACATTACATAAATGAAAAATTCTTGGATGATACAAATGAAAAGACCTCCTTTCTATATATAGGAGTCTAAGGGGTTATAACATAATCAAAGCCGACATAACAATAATAATGTAAGGGCATAATAATAACAATAGTGGGCTTCTATGGGGCACAATAGTAACAATATGGGCACTACATGGGTACATCAATATAATAAGTGGGTTATACTAATAACAATAAGGGGTTACACTAGTAGTATAGGGGCCTAACAATTGGACTAAGTAATAAAGACATTACATTACAGGATTCATGTGTTGGGCCACTTTAGTGAAGTATTTTTTTTTGTCAAATTGTTATTTTATTAAGTGTGTCACAAACTTGCATGTTATCTAAATTGAATGAAATAACTAGAAATTTATTACAGAATTTGTTTAAGTACACTCTGTCTTGAACAGTTAATCATTTTAATGTTTTCTTCTGATATCTAGATTAGGGAATCCTTCATTGCTCCCTAGTTTCGATTGACCTCTGTCATTTCCTACATTATCCGGTTTGAGGAACCCTTAATTGCTTCTTGACCCCGATTGAAAACCACTTCACCATCCAGCTTAAAAGATCTGAATTCACTCAGCTACCTTGCCTTGTGAACACTATTTTTAGAACTTGATTCAGTCATATTTTCTTGACACTTGACCCCACATCCCAATGGTAAAAGACATCCCTCTATCCATCTAAGTTAGTGATTCCACCACCAAATCAAAACCAAAACCCAATCAAAGCTTAGATAACTAGCCTAAAATCAATTAATGAAACAAAGTTAAATCATAAAGAGAGAGCCCTCTCTGAGCATTAGGAAGGCTAGATCCTAATCTCAAAAGTAGGTTTGTGGTTACCTATATCATTTCTTTCATAACAACTCTAGAGAAATTTTGGAGTGATAAAAAAAGGAAGGCCCAACATGTAATCCATGGAGATGGATTCCCAAGGTCGACTAGGGGTAGGTAGTGGAGTATAGAGGTCTTGCTTCTTGATGATCAGTTTGGCAATGGCACAGGAAGTGCAAGATCTAATGTTCTTCTCGACATCATGTCGAAGATTCGGCCAATAGAAATACTTCTACATTACTGCCACCATTTTCTCGACCCCGAAATGCCCATCAGCTTGACTGTAGTGTGCTTCCCAAATCATCTTGGCACGCTCTCTTGAAGTAACACAAAGGTGACATAGGTGGCATAACAGGGCATCTTGGAGGTGAAAATCTAGAACATGCTGACCCTCCAAGAGTGTCTGGTATGTGTGGCCAAACTCTGGGTCGCTTTTGTAGAGAAGTGGCCAATCAGAAGTCTCGTGCCCACAAGAGTTAAGCACAGTGGTTAACGCCATGATTGGTGGTCGACTGAGGGAATATGCAACATTATTGGTGCTGCCCTTCTTATATTTGATATTCAAATGGAACTGTTGCAGGTATTTGTACCACTTCTGATGGCAATC
Organism: Pinus tabuliformis; assembly: GCA_031772625.1. Lineage (NCBI taxonomy): Eukaryota > Viridiplantae > Streptophyta > Pinopsida > Pinales > Pinaceae > Pinus > Pinus tabuliformis. Next base: position 923,083,602 of record CM062816.1, read on the forward strand.
ATTCTGCAACTTCCCTTGGGTCTATATGTAATGCAGGGGTCGATGGTCTGTGTGGATGACCGTTTCCTTCCCCAAAATGTAATGCTTCCATTGTCGGTAGGCCTGCACAATGGAATACATATCTTTTTCATAAGTGGGATACTTTTGGATTGTGTCTGACAGTGTCTCACTGTGATATTCCACTGGATGCCTGTGTTGAGTAAGGATTGCCCCAATAGCATAGTCGAAGGCATCTATCTCGATCTCAAATTTTTGTTGCAAGTCTGGTAATGCGAGCACTGGTGCCGAGCAGAGGTGATGTTTCAACTCTATGAATGCCTCTGTTAATATTCAAACCAAAAGAATTTTTCTTTCGCTCCTCCCTTGGTAACTTTACTCAAGGGCCAAGTGATATGAGAAAATCCCAACACGAACCTGCGGTAGAAGTTGGCAAGACCCAGAAAGCTGCAAAGCTCTGTCAGAGTGGTTGTAGATGGCTAATCCCAAATGACTTTGATTTTGGCTAGATCCACATGCACCTCCTATTCATCAATAATGTATCCTAGATATTGAACTTGGGTCATGCCAAAAGTGCATTTCTCCAAATTAGCACATAACTTGTGTTGCCGTAGTGTTTGGAGAACTTGTAGGATGTGGTGGAGGTGCTCTTCCCAAATCTGGTTGAAGATCAGGATGTCATCCAAGTACACCACTACAAATGAGTTGGTGAATGGCGGCAAGATGTCATCCATTAGCCTCAAGAAGGTTGCAGGAGCATTCGTCAACACGAAGGCATAACCAACCATTTGAAAAGGCCCTCCTTGGCTTTGAAGGCAGTCTTCCACACATCGGAGGGTTTGATTGGTACCTGGTGATATCCTAACTTCAAATAGATCTTGCTGGAATGTTTTGCCCCCTTCAGTTGGTCCAGAAGGTCATCAATCCGTGGGATCGGGTACATATTCCGGACAATGATCTTGTTCAGTGCTCAATAGTCAATACAGAGTCTCCAAGTCCCATCCTTCTTCTGTACCAACACGATCGAGCTCCCATAGGGAAATGAACTTGGTCAGATCTGACCTTTCTACAGTAGCTCCTAAATCTGCCTCTTGATTTCATTGTTCTCCATAACGGAGCACCAATAGATTGGTCCATTGGGCAATGGCACACCTGGGGTCAGATCGATGGAGTGCTTGACCTGATAGTGTAGCAGAACCCCTGCAGTGGAGGTGAAGATGTCCTCGTACTCCTCCACGGCCTTTTCCATCTACAGTTTTCATGTAGAGGGGCCCTGTCAGGAGGTTGTTTCCACCATATTCTTCTTTCTTTGAGGGCGTATCATCAGGAAAACAAATTTCCCGGTTTTGGAAATTGGCTTACTGCATTGTTTTGTAGTAACCAAAGCGATGGCGGTAGGCGGTGCTACCTCCGATATCCTGTACAACTTATTTCCCAAATTAACAACAACAGCACGAGGCCTTGACTCATACACAGAATGTCGATTCCAAGTATGGTTGGCCTAATAATACATCACAAACATCAAGGGGAACCTCATCTGTGAAGGGCTTGATGTTGTATGGAAGGTGACACTGCTGGCTCACGTGAAGATCCCATCCTTGGTGAAGCCACCCGATGGTCTATAGTGTGGATGTGTTGTGGTTGGTAAGCCTAGCCGCATCACGACCTCTGCTGAAATGAGGTTCTTTTGGCTCTCGCTGTCGACAATGAACTATAGCGGGGAGCCCTTTACCCACATCTGGGAGTGGAAGAGGCGTTCGTCCTCCTTTGGATCTTCGGGTTCCTCCTTCTAGATCTTTGTGGTGGCAATGGTGGCATTGGGCTCCACATCGATAATCTGCTTCCCTTTGTCATTCCCTTTATCGGGTTTGGACTCAGAGTCAGAACATGCAGATGATTCTAAATACTTTAGCTCAACCACCAGTGAATGCTTGGCCTGACACTCACTTGTGTTGTGAGTGGAGCTCTTATGGAACTCACACCACTTTCCTGTGTCCTTCTTTGGCTTTACAGTGTTGTTCTTGCGTCTTTGGCGGGTTGTCTTGGGCCACCCCACCTTGGCTTTTTCCTTTGTTCAACGGTTTGGGCGCGCCTTTCCCTTACTTCAGATTTGCAGATCCAAAGTCTTGCTTCTTCTATTTAAACTTATGTTCGATCTTGACAGTGTATCGGTACGTCGTGCCGAGCAAGGAGATGTCGAGGGACTCCATCTCATCCTAGATATACCTATGTAGGAAAGTGTGGTATTTGAGTACCAAATGCAACTCAGAATCCTTGATACCCAACATTTTGTGAAGGGTATGAAAAATATTGGTAAGCTCTGGCAAGTCTTGGTCCCTTCCCTGCTGCAGCGTGGTCCACTTTATGTATTTTTCCTCACAATTTTTGACAGGGTAGTACTGCTCCTTGATGTCATTCTAGAATGAATCCCAAGTGGGTGCGGATGAAAACAGTGAGGCCCTACTTTCATCCTTCTACTCGCACTAGGTTTCCCAACAGTCCTTGACATGTGGGGTGGCTTTGAGAAGAGTGAAAGTAATCTTTTCTCGGCTAGAAAAATCATGAACAGAAAAATACCCTTCTAGCAGATTTAACCATTTATCTAAAGCATCTGCATCTATCTGACCCTCAAATATGGGAATGTAAAAGTTAACTTGTACCTTAGACGGTGTGGTGCTTCCAGAGTAGCTGCTGGAAGTAGATGTGTCGCCCCTGGGTAGTCGCTGAAGGATCTGGGCAAAGTTGTCCATCATCACGTTCCTTTGTCGCTCAAGGGCCTCTTCGAGCAAGATTTTGATAGGATATCCTACCCCCTCATATTTCTTTTCATCCGCCATGGGAGGCCATCGAGATTTGTGAGGTTGGTCTTGCAAAGCTTCAACCAGGTCAAGCCATAACTCCTTATATCCCGACCTCGTTGGGGACATGCAAGAAAAATAGAGAAAGAGTAGACCGCTCTGATACCACTGATCCAGATTTAAACAAGAATGCAACAAATTACAGAGATAACCATAAATACAGAGATGCAACAAAAATAATACTTCATTTCATTAATGTAAAATATTGAAATATGCTTACAAATGGAAATAAACTAGCTCGAGCGATGGTAGCTTATCTCTGAGGAGAGATGTGGTGGCTACATGCCTCTCAACTTTCTTACAATGCGGCTCGAAGGCCTATTTATTGTTGATAAACAATGGAAAAACCTAAACATCCAAAAACCTAACCCTAGGAGATGAAGCGCCAAACTATGGGACCCGTTTTAGGTAAATTGGTACATCGACTTCCCGAGGTCATAACTTTTGCATACGATCTCTGTCTGACGCGCACAATACCTTGTTAGAAACATCTATTGAAGGAATACAACTTTGGGATGAGAACCATCAATCCATGGACCCATTTCACTCCTAGTTTTCCCAAAAAAATTCGTTTAGGGCCTCAAAATGACTCATGAAGTTCACGACTCGAAAAACTGTTAAAAATAGAAACTATGCTACAATTAAGGAAACTTAAAAACTGAAAGAAACAATGGTGGGGGTCCAAGTGGAATTGGTGGGTGGCCACCAATATCCACCTGGATCAAAGAGATGCCCATATTATCAATGTTATTGGGAAGTTATCTGCTCTAATGCTTGGGAGGGTGATCTCCCCAAAGTACTTGGATCCTGGTAACCCAGTAGTGGATGTGCACATTAATAAAAGTGTGGTCAATAATACCTTGATTGACCTTGGGGCTAAAATAAATGTTATGACCAAGGATACTATGCTCAATCTTAACCTCCAATGAGCTTTGAGGGAAAAAGCCACAATAATGGAGCTTACAGACAAGTCCACAATATCCCCTGAAGGAGTTATTGAGGATGTGATGGTATCTATCGAATCCTGAGAGTATCCCACATATTTCCTTGTTCTCCAACCCAAAACCAAGTTTTATGGTTACTCTCTCATATGAGGGAGACCTTGATTGGCCACTATTAATGCCTACATTAGTTGCAGATCTAGGAAAATTACCATCAAGAATGGGCATCTCTCAAAGAAACTTGTATTGTATCCCCCTGCTCAACCTTTTATTGAGTATGAATTACCCTTGTGGATAGAGGATGAGGAAGAAGAACACTTTTATCAGAGATACCTCTACCTAATCTATACACTGGACATTGTTGTAGGAGGTAGGCAACTTGATGAAGATGACCGTATTGACCATCTCTTACAGAATCAACCTCCCACTATTATTCCAATTGATGAATTCATTAAAGAATCCTTGGAACAATTTGAGGGAAATCCATGGACTTATCTATGCTCTGTTGACCCTGATCTAGATCATGCCAAGTTTCCAAGGTTGTGGAAATTAACCCAACTAGAACTCTAAAGATTAACCCCTCTCTCTCAGCCGAACAAGAAGAGAAATTGTGCACTGTGTTAAGGCAACATATTGATTCTTTTGCTTGGGACTATAAAGAAATGAAAAGTGTGCATCCATCAATTTGTACTCAGTATATATACATCAAGTAAGGATGCAAAATTTTTCACCAACCCTAGAGGAGGATGAATCCTGACCTTAAGGAAATTGTAAAAGAAAAATTACAAAAGTTGTTGGATACAGGGTTCATATACCCCATTTCAGATAGTGAGTGGGTGTCCCCTCTTTTAATAGTCCCCAAAAAGAATGGTAAGTGGATGATTTGTGTTGATTATAAAGAAATTAACAAGGCTACAAAGAAGGACCATTTACCTTTGTCTTTCATTGATGAAGTCCTGACTCCTAGATGGCCTTGCAAGGAAGAGATTATTCTCCTTCCTAGATGGATTTAGTGGGTATAACCAGATACAAATCAGCCCTGAGGACCAAGACAAGACCACATTCACATGTCCTTGGGGAACCTTTTCCTATAGAGTCCTTCCATTCCATTTGTGTAATTCCCCTGCTACCTTCCAGAGGGAAATTCTGAGTATGTTTGTTGACCTTGTTCATGACACTACTGAGATATACATGGACGACTTCAGTCCTTATGGATGTGCCTTCCAAGAAGCTCTTTCTAATCTATGTAAAGAATTAAATAAATTCATTTAGATGAACTTTTCATTAATTCTTGAGAAATGTGAGGTTTTTATGAAAGTAGGGACTATCTTAGGAGATTCCATATCCAAGGAAGGGATACAGGTTGAACCTAACAAAGTTTCCATCATCAAAATGGTCCCTACTCCTAAAAAACAAAGGGATGTGAGAAGCTTCCTTGAATCGGATAGGTATGATAGAAGGTTCATTAAGGACTTTAGTGGATTGGCTTCACCCTTGTTTGAATTACTGGCTAAAGGTTCAGAATTTTGTTGGATAGATAGATGTCAAGAGGCCTTTGAAGTACTGAAGGAGAAGTTGACCATTACACCCATCCTTAGGGGCCCCAATTGGGCATTTCCTTTCCATATCCACACAGATGCATCAAATAAAGTTGTAGGAGTAGCCTTCGGGAAAGTGGAAGAAAAACTACCCTATGTTATATATTTCATCAGTAACAACATTTCTAAGGTTGAACTTAACTATAGGGTCACTAAAAAAGAACTCTTAGATGTGGTACACTCTTTGAATAATTTTAGGCACTATATCACTGGATATCAAACTTTTGTTCACATTGACCATGCAACCATTAAGTATTTAGTGAATAAACCTGATGTCAATGATATAATCATTAGATGGTTGTTACTATTGCAACAATTTGATTTAACTATTGTTGACAAACCAGGGAAAGAGAATGTGGTTGCAGATTTTTTGTCAAGGCTAACCTTGCCTAAAGATGAGGAGATGGTAGATTATCAACTTCCAGATGAACGCCTATTTTCTATGTTGGTGTTATCTCCTTGGTTTTCTGATATAACCAACTACTTGGATTCTGGGAGATTCCCTCCTAATTTATCTTCCAAGAAGAAGAGAAATATCATTAAGAAGAATGCTCCTTTCACCTGGATTGGGGGAAATCTCTTCAAGTTGGGGCCAGATCATATTTTGAGAATATGTGTAATAAAGGAGGAGGTATTTGACATCCTCTCGGCCTGCCATGATGGACCCTGTGGGGGGGTATTTTGCTGCTAGAAGGAAAACCTTCAAGGTTTTACAAGTTGGCTACTACTGGCCTACTCTACATCAAGATGCAAAGAGGTACATTGCCGTATGTGATGAGTGCCAAAGGATGGGAAAGCCTACACCTAAGGATGAAATTCTCCTACAACCTCAAGTGAGTCTGGAAGCATTTGAGAAATGGGGCATGGACTTCACTAGGCCTATTGATCCCCCATCACGGAAAAAGAGGTACATTATTGTGTGCACTAATTACTTGACCAAATGGGTTGAAGCAAAGGCAGTGAAGGCAACAACTGAGCAGAAAGTGGTTGAATTTCTGAGGGGGACATCTTCTAAAAGTTTGTTTTTCCAAGGAAATTGGTCACTCATAAAGGGGCACAGTTCACCTAAAATTTAATTGAAGACATCATGAAGCAGCACCATATAAAGCACAAGAAATCCATTGCCTATCATCTTTAGGAAAATGGGCAAGTGGAGTTCACAAACATATCCTTGGAGAAAAGTTTGACTGAGGTTATCAACAACAACATAAGGGATTGGGTAGACCGACTTGTAGAGGCCACTTGGGCCTACAATACCACCTAGAAAAACACTACAAGGTTCACCCCATTCAAGTTGGTCTATGCAAATAAATCCTTGTTGTCCATCAAATTTGAGTACAATGCCTTGAGGATGGAAACACAGTTGGATTTGGACCTCACTACATAAAAACAAGAAAGGTTTCTTCAACTCAATGGCTTGGATGAATTCACATTGCAGGCTCTCCTACAAACTGAGGTAGTCCATCTACAGGGAATATATGGGATGATAAACATATTAGGGAGAGATATTTTCAAGAGGGTGATTGGGCCCTCCTATATGATTCAAGGTTCAAGGATTTCAAAGGGAAGTTAATGACAAGGTGGTTGGGACCCTATCTAGTGGAAAAATGTTATGAGAATGGATCTTTCCAACTAAGAACAATTGATGAGGAAGGCATTCCCTTGTTGGTTAATGGTTACTGATTAAAGTTATACAAAAGGCCTTTGTCAAAAGAGGAGTTTACTAGTTCAATAAGCAAGGAGCTAATTGTAATTGGGGCTCTCATAACCCTCAGTTCATCTAACCTATGATCAGCAAAAGAAGAATAAAAATAAAAAATAAAGGGCCTAGGTGAAAACCTCCATGATACATATAAGGAAAACTCTTGGGCTGAAAACCTCCATGAGGTAGCCCAAGAGAAAAAACAATATATATGTATAGTAAAATGAAAATATCCCTAGGTGAAAACCTCCTTTGAGGCACCTGGCATAGGCCTGCATATTGAAAACCTCTTCAAAGGTAGTTTGAAGGTCTCAAAAAGGGAGAAGCAAAAACAAAAACAAAAGGACTAAGATGAAGAAATGAAACAAAAGGAGGAAGAAAACAATAGTAAATGAGCCCTTACATGAGTTTTGCTAACAATTTTCATTTTAGGGTTCTAGCCACAGTCAAAGGGACAACAGTTGAAGGAAAGGGGTCCACATTCCATTTATCCATCTCCAAAACTAGCCTCCTGCATTTCCTCCATCATTGCAGCCATCTCCCTAAAACCCTCTATCATCAATCAAGCAATTATACTCAATTCTACCTCAATCCTACAATGCTACAAGATTGTCATGAACTGCTACAGGATTGACCAGAGTTGCTACATGATTGAGATTAGCCTAGGAAAAGTAGTCAAAACTCATGTTTTCCTTTGGGAAATTACAGGAGAGGTTCACCATAGCTCCTTCGCCTCTCACCTAGACCATTTAACCACTTTCCCTTCCATAACTCCACGTCTATTCATCAAAATACCTTATTTTCACCCCTTCCTCACAAGCTTCCACCATCATCAAAGTTTCCAATCCCTATCCATAGGCTCACCATTAATTATCCAACTCATTGAGTGAATTTCATAAAGGTAGTTGTGGTTTTGGAAGGGGTTGTGTAACTACTACAAGAAACAAACCAATATTGTAGCATCCTGCACAAACCCTACAGAAACAGAAGCAAAGAACTTTTGTAGCTCCAGAATGAAGATTTGGCCATCCTTAAGCATCAAGAGGCCACATTTGTGATTTGAGGAAGCCACACCATCCATGAGAGGAAGTTGCAAGGTCACTAATCCACTCCTGTACCAAAAAATCAAGCATTGGAAGAACATGCGTAAGAAAAGAAGGTTTCATCATTCAAACACCTATCAGAAAAAATCACTAAAAATGTTTTGTTTGAATGAGGACCAGTGCAGGAAGCATGAACATGGAAGGTAGCACCTCCAGATACCAGTAGATCAATCACTGGTTCAATAGCATGCATGCATCTACAACAAATTGGCATCAAATGTAGGCTCAGGTATGACACTCCTAGCCTCTTCCCTTAAGCCCATATTGGTTCAAAAAATGTTTTTTGTAACGAGGAATGAGTTTTTATGGGCTGGACATGGCTAGTAAACTTGGCCACCCTCGAATAGTAAAAGTGTAGTTCACTCATCCTTCCATTCAATGTGGAAAAGTTAGAGCGAGAGGGTGATAACTGTGGAGCGATAAAAAGGTGTCTTTTGAACTCCTAATTACCTTCACATTAATTATCAACCCAGGGACGACTTTTTATTTCAAGAGTGTACTCAGTCTGAGGCGGCTATTTACTCAAGAGTAATGTCTAGTAGTACAGCGTTCAGAGAACACAAGAGTAGACGGATGCTAAACTATGACTAAATTACTTCAAAAGGATAAAATCACACAAGACAGCTTATCAGTCAAGGGTGCGGAAGCGATAACCCATCCCTCTAGAAACTGATGGAAAGGAAATTAGAGCATGGACCATAGGTCTGGGAGCTAGGCAGCGACTGCTGAGGCTCACTACAGCCTTAGACCTTCTCTCACACCAAAGCAGCAAATGCAAGTAAATGGAACGGCAGAAAGTAAAATAGAACAGCAAATAGGAAATGGAAGAGCAAGTCTAAAATGGAACGGCCGTAAATGGAATAGCAAACTGGAATTAAAGGAACCGAACAGCAAAACTAAGTAATTGGAAAGACACAACAAACTATAAATGTAATTGAATCAGCAACCTTAATCCAACAGCATGAACATTAATCGCAGTTATTGAAGCAATTACAATCGCAGTTATATTTGAGTAGTAGCTTAATTGAACAACCATGGCAATTATAAATGAGCAGCAGTTAAATGGACCACGGTTCTTAATTAGACAGCGCAGTATTAGATCGAAATTATCAGCGGTACATTTCAAGTTATAATTAATAATTCTATCACTCACGCAATCCAATTATGATTTCAATATAACAAAGTAATTTCTGTGAAATGTTCATAAACAAAAGATCGCTGAACAAAACAATTTAAAGAAATGAAAAGGAAAACAAACCGTCACATAGCAGCAATTTTAAATATATGATACACAGCAGCAGCGTACTCCACCAGAGGCTGGGCCCTTAGCCGCCAGCGGATGCTGCTGGGTTACTTCAGAAGGAAAAGAGTGAACAGCGACGCCCAAATTATGTATTAATCATTAAATAGTGAAATCATTACAATAGTTGAAGCTTTGAGACTTACAGCATAAAACAATCCTTCCTTCCTCCTATCCTATCATGAATCCTTGCTTCTAAATCTCTAATTCAAATCATCAATCCGCCATCATTCGAATCCCCAAAGTCATCCTGAAGTCTCTTCAAATCATCCCATCTCTGATCTCTGTTTTCATTTAAATAGAGAGAGATCAGAGAGAAGTTACAATAAGGATAAGTACAACATGATTCCTATTACAAAATTGGTTTGCTTCTAACCATTTGATCAACAAGAACAAGGCGAATTTGGCTTTGCAGCTGAGATTTGGAGGACGGGCGCAACTGCAAATCTGAGAAAATTGTGCTCAAAGAACCCTGTGTTTCTCTCTGTACAAGCCGAATTTGGGCAAACCGTTCTTTGCAAAAGTTAATTGGGCCCGTTTTGGACAAAACCCATGTTCTGGATTTCTCAAATTCGTCTTCATTTGCTAAGAATCTCAACCGCAAAACTGTCACTCCTTAAACCAGCGAATTTCTGAGTTGGTCGTGCTCAAAGAACCCTACGTTTCTCACTGTACAAGCCGAATTTGGGCAAACCGTTCTTTGTCAAAGTTAATTGGGCCCGTTCTGGACAAAAGCCATGTTCCAGATTTCTCAAATTTGTCTTCATTTGCTCAGAATCTCAACCGCAAAATTGTCACTCCTTAAACCAGCGAATTTCTGAGTTGGCAGATTTAAAAATCAAATCTTCAATCTGGAAGTTACCTTAGAGGCTAAAAATGGTGAATAATGTTATAACCAACTTATTAGAACTATCATTGATAAAATAATGCATAATCATCAATTTATTAGAAATAAAGGAGAATAAATAATATTCATCCATGAGAGCATAAATCATTTATAAAATGGATTTAAATGATAAATTATAATAGATGATATAATAGAGAAGAGTAAAAATGGATGAAATAAGTGTTACAAAGTGGTCGTATTCATGGCCCAACATACCCCCACACTCAATATGTTGCATGTCCTCATGCAACGAAAACTGAATATATTGCGTGTCTTCATGCAACCCAAAGACAAAAACCCATGTGTTAACCAAGCGATAAAAAAATATGTTCATCTCAGCGCATGAAATGGATAGAACAAATGAATTCTTCCTTAATTAATGAATATTCAATTTTAGGAATCTTGATGAAGGCATAACAATTAAGTTGCAGCAAAATATAATATAAATAACAACAACCTTTATTAACCATTTTCCCAAAAACTACAACCCAGCTTTTGTTGAAATTTGGCAAATAAATTTATAATATATGAATGCCTTTATGATCCAAAAATCAGATTGTTTTGATGCATGGATCATGAGATATAAACAAAATGGTTGTAGGTGAGAGTGCATGATTTCCGAAATTTTATGAACCAATATCTCTTGAAATTGTGTGTGTTTTCCAAAAATTACAAGAATTGAGTTCATAGTTTTAAAAATATGTGGAAATCAATTTCTGCACTGTGTAAAAATGAAATTGTATGCCTTAAATAAGGAAGAAAGTAGAAAACATCCATCATGCATAGCAATTCCTCCCCCTCTCTGAAAAATTAGCATGTCCTCATGCGATGCTAGAAAACAAATAGAGGTGATTGCTACCAGTTGTTGAATTCTATGCTTGGTGTAAAACAACATGGAATAAGGGAGGTGTTGAGAGTGAATAAGAAGAGCAATGGATGATAAAGAATATGAATGACATGGTGATAAGAAAGAAATGAAGGAACACTCCCCCATACTCGGAAATGATATGTTGCTGAAAAATGGGAAGTGGTAAAAACTATGAAATGAAGGATGGTAAATAATGCTCAAAATGGGTGTTCATTAGATTCTCCTAAATTTATAATAAATTAGAAAACTATGCAATTTTACCTCAAGTTTTACCTCCAAAAATGTGGAATGACATATAAATACTGGCAGTTGTTGAAGCTGATGTAGGCAGAGTTGGTGCTAAAAGTGATGCAAAAGGTGGAATCCAGGGAAGCACAGCATGTCTGAAGAATTGTTCACGTTCGCGAGCCTCTACTGTGAAGTGCAATAGTGTGGTCATGCTACGAATAGAATTCTGCCCATACTTTTTGTTCGCCTGTAAACAAAGCACTATTTTGCATACAATGTTCTTGAATCCATAGTGTTAGTTTTGAATAGAAATAGATAAGATGCATGCAAAACTTTCAGTCAGAAAAACTTTTGTCAAATCAACAAGTTATGGTAGAGTGTAGTAATCATATCGCATGCAATTCCATAATGCAGACATTCCCCCCCCTCTAATATAACCATAAAGCATATGAAAGGGGTGGTGTTGATGACAAGGCAAGGGAGTGAACAATACAATAGTAAATGAAGCAGAGTACACATATCAATGATAGGACGGTGAAAGTTATGGTTATATTGAGAGCAAAGTGTGTAAAGATAGTTATGAATAAGAGATAAGATGCTTTGGATTGATGATAGTTTATGCAAAACGAAAAAGGACAACAATATGCTAAAAAGATGCTTTGCTGACGGTATTCTAGCTGAAAATGATGTGATTGATAATAAAACAATTTCTCATGCATAAAGGTTCAAAACAGGGAAAAAGTTAAGGAAATAACTTCTCTGATAAAAAGAAAAAATAAGAAAAGGGTATTATAATAATAATTGACGATAAGATATAACTTCAATACCATAAGCAGAGCCGCTACTGCCAGCAGGCGTCCATAGCCTTGGCAGGGTTGCTTTTTAACCCATATGAGCCAGGATCCTCAATTTATAAATGGAGAGTTACAGTGCTGTTCTACAGAAGAGATCAGTGTGCTGGCGTGGTAACCAGATAATCACACTGCCATTCACTGGGATGTAGCAAAAAGTGATCAGGCCGGCTCGTGATGAGACCTCCTGTTCCAAGGATAATTTGGCTATCCAATGGATCATAACCCTGGTGTGGTGGCCATAACGGGAATGTCACTCTGTTACATCCTTATGAACATGGTAGGCTGGCTCGTAATGAGACCCCCTATCCTCCATATGGGAACAAAATTTTGTTATATTTACACATTTTTATGATAAAAAGAGGGAGGCTCAGTACTCCTTAAGAACAGGGATGGCGGAAGAAGTTGAAGATGTCAATAGAAAAAATATACCCATAATCTCATTTATTACAGACAGAGAAGATTATAACCAGGGATGATGGAACCAGCATGGTATTAAGATGATCAATCAATATCATGTTCAACAGAAAACAATGCAGTAAAGTAGTATATAAATAATTGTGTCCCTTTTGAAAAAAATCTATCATCAAGGAGCTGTCCTGTTAAAGATCATAACGTGAATGATATTAACTCGCTTCAATAGAATCAATAACTCTTGTCCTCATAAAAGTAGTGTACTTCATGCCATGGAAGGGAATCAGTAAAATGTGGTTGAGATGAATTAGGAATAATCCCACAAGAGGAAGAAAAGGGTTGCTCTCAAAAATACTCCCAAAGTGTTGCTTTTTTGAATGAACAGCAAAAACACTCAAAAAAGTGTTATTCCTTGTAGGGAACAACAAAGGAAATGCACACCAAAAAGCAAAAATACACACCAAAAAAAAAAAAAATGTGAGAATGCGAATGCCGTTCCTTTGGAAAAAGGAACAGCAAAAATCAAAAGTATCGTTCCTTTGAAAAAGGAACATCAAAAATGAAAAGTGTCGAAGTGCTGTCCCTTTCGAAAAGGAACAGCAAAACGTGAAAGTACAGAAGTGTTGTTCCATTCGAAAAGGAACAACAAAACGTGAAAGTGCAGAAGTGTTGTTCCATTTAAAAAAGGAACAGCAAAACGTGAAAGTGAAGAAGTGCTGTTCCATTTCGAAAAGGAACAGCAAAAAGTGAAAGTGCAGAAGTGCTGTTCCATTTCGAAAAGGAACAGCAAAATGTGAAAGTGAAAAAGTGATGTTCCATTTCGAAAAGGAACAGCAAAACGTGAAAGTGCAAAAGTGCTGTTCCATTTCGAAAAGGAACAGCAAAACGTGAAAGTGCAAAAATGTTGTTCCATTTCGAAAAGGAACAGCAGCTGTTCCATTTCGAAAAGGAACAACAAAATGTGAAAGTGAAAAAGTGTTGTTTCATTTCGAAAAGGAACAGCAAAACGTGAAAGTGAAAAAGTGTTGTTCCATTTCGAAAAGGAACAGCAAAACGTGAAAGTGAAAAAGTATTGTTACATTTCGAAAAGGAACAGCAAAACGTGAAAGTGCAAAAGTGTTGTTCCATTTCGAAAAGGAACAGCAAAACGTGAAAGTGCAAAAGTGATGTCCCATTTCAAAAAGGAACAGCAGCTGTTCCATTTCGAAAAGGAACAGCAAAATGTGAAAGTGAAAAAGTGTTGTTCCATTTCGAAAAGGAACAGCAAAACGTGAAAGTGCAAAAGTGATGTTCCATTTCGAAAAGGAACAACAGCTGTTCCATTTCGAAAAGGAACAGCAAAATGAACTGTGAAAAAAGAATAGCAAAATGAATGGCTGAACCAAAAAGTGCTATTCCTTTAGAAAATAAATAGCAAAATGAAAATGATGTCCCTTTGAAAAAGGAACAGCAGGAACGACAAAAATGCACACAAATGCTGTCCCTTCAGAAAAGGAACAGCAAAATACACAACCATAAAATGCAAACACGCAAAGAATGAATTAGTTGTTCACTGCATTGATGCTGAGGATGAGTTTCACTTTGAATGAAGCAACACCTGAAACACAAAATATAAGAGAAATTAGAAAAAAAACAACAAAAAGCAGTATGTAAATAAATAAATTGAGTTACAATAGCTATGATGTTATGTCAAAAAAAAATTGTCTATTTGAAAAATGTTTTGGCAGCAGTGACAAGACATGAATCTTCAAATCGAAATCAATTCTTCATTTCTTCTATTATGAATCCATTGGGTAATGAGTTGGATGAAATTCCTTTGTTTTATTAAAATTTGTTTCAAGAATCACTTATCCATAAATTGACGTTCTTTTTCTCCTGGGACCTGCAAAAAACGAGTGTCTACTTGTAATAAAACATTAAATCATGGAGAAAGAGAGGTGCACGGCTCCCCTAATCCAAGAATTATGCAAAAAAAACTAACAAGTAGTTACTCTATAGAACAAATCCAAAGAGAAAATAACAAAGTAAAATTTATTTGTTACCTGCGGGAGAGCAGTGGCCAATCATACTAACCTGCAGTGTTTTAATCACAACTTCTTTATTTTTCGTCGAAATTGAGTGATTCCAAAGCCAAATGAGAGCTAATTCAAAGGTTTATCTCCATTAGAAACAGGTTTTAAATATTCAATGATATGATATGTCAATTTTAGTTAGAACAACCTGCATAATAGAGTCATTGTCGATTACCCGGCTTAGACCAACAGTTGATATTTCAAGCGTAACTTTTTCGTTTGATGTCGGATTCGAATGATTCAAATTGGAAATGAAAATAGATTCATTTATTGATCTCCAATAGAAACAGGTTTTGAAGACAAGAAGAATTGATAGGTCAAATATTGTAAGGAACAGCCGGAAAGACAGAGTTTTAAGAGTGCTGATTTACGATAGACAGTCAGTATTTTGATCATAACTTCCTCATACGATATCGAAAATGAGTGATTCAAATTGCATTGTAAACTATATTCATAGGGGAATCTACCATAGAAACAGGTTTTAAAAATATGGTCATTTAGGCCTCCAAAAATTGACTGTCCGAACTTTGTTCCTGAGCTGCCCGCTAGATAACCGGTCAATGTTTTGGTTCTAACTTTTTCGTTTCAAATCCAAATTGAGTGGTTCAAATTGGGTTAGAAAGTAGACATCAAGGGATACCTAGGGTAGAAACAAGTTTTAAAAATATGGTCATTTAGGCCTCCAAAAACTGACTGTCCCAACTCTGTTCCTGAGCTGCCTGCTAGACACCCTGTCAATGTTTCGGTCCTAACTTTTTCGTTTCAAATCCAAATTGAGTGATTCAAATTGGATTGGAAAGTAGACACCAAGGGCTACCTATGGTAGAAATAGGTTTTAAAAATATTCACTTTTGGTCCCTCAAAACATGACTGTCCCGACTGTTTTTCAGAAATCTCATCAAGCCCGCAAGCCAAAAAAATGAAATTCAAACATTTTTTCAAATTGGTGATAAAAATAAAAATGAGTGTTTGTAGAACTTATTATTTCCATTATGATTCATCTACATACACAAATGAATTGGAACATTTATCATCGATATTGATTTCGATAGCATGTTGCAACAAAAAAAACAACTAGTTTTACAAAAATAAAAAAAATGTGTTTGTTTTATTTCTTTATTTATTTTATTTTCTCCACTATTCTACTCTTCTTTGAGAATTGATTATGTTTATGTATAAGAGTATTTCCAGTGGAACCATGTTAGAAATAAGGCCTCATGTATGCACATACCCAAATTCGAAAAATGCATGTTGATAAAAATTAGGGTATGAGAAGCCAACTTCCCTTGAAAAGATGGTTTCAAAAATTGTTGAAGCATAGAGTGATGTTGCAAACAAGTGATGGAGTGAAACCAATCTTCAATATATCCTTTACTTTCTTGATTTCCCATAGCCATCATACCATGAAGTTCTTGGTCTTTTAAAATAACTTGTTGATGCATCCTACAAGAAACCTCATTTTCTTCCATAGCTTCTACAATTTTAGAATTTAAAACATTCTGAATCTCATTGTAAATTTTTTTTTTTTTAATGGCGCATGTGAGATAGAATGGGTGGGAAGGGTGGGTAAATTTGGCAGTTCAACATTGTAAGCATGTTGTACTGGTTTATTGTTGTGAGGGTGTGGAATTAGTTGAGCAGGAAAATGTGTAAGGAATGGAGCATTGTGATGATGTGGTTGATTGTGTTGAGTGAATGAATTTGGTATGCAAGCAGGATGTTGTGGAAGAGCTGGTGAAGAATATGGAGAATGTGCTTGTGCTACAAGATGAGGGAGAGTAGTCATGCAATCATAAGGTGAACCGTGCCAAACTTGTAAACAAGATTGGTGGTTATATTGAAATTGACATGGCTGCCCTAACACATTAGTATTCCATAATGGATTATGCAAGTAAGAGAATGGAGAAGAAGTGTTTTGAACCATACCTGTAGGCCATGATTTCCGTGATTTTGACCTTGTTGCAGCTTCCTTACCTCTTTGTTATGCTGCTTCCATCCTAGATAAGGAAGAGTGAGTATCTATGAGATGCTCCTTTCGGTCCTGAGGGTAAAACACTTCATCCAATTCTTGATTTTTATGAACCTGCAAAACATCCAATTTTTCATTTCGAGAGCTAATAAAATCAACTTTAAAATTTTCAAATAACACATTGATTTCAGCTCTTATGTCTCCTATTCTTGTAGCAGATTTGGAAAAGAAAGAACAAACATCTCTAGAATTCTTACCAGCCTTGGAGATTCCTCTTGAATACCTTATGCACAATTCACAAACATCATCATATAACAACTGAAAAACATCGCCTTTTCCTATCAGATTTAAAAGTTCTAAAAATTCATCTTTGATTCCTTTAAGAAGGAGTGTTTTTAAGATCTCTTTTTCCAAATGCTTATATTTTGATTTTTGAAGGTTGTAATGAAATCGATCTACATAGTCCTCCAAACTTTCATCTTCCCCTTGTATCATATCGAAAATATCTTCATTGGCTTTGCAATAGTCTTGGTACTTCTTCAAGAATATGTTCTTCATGTCTTCCCATGATTGGATGCAATTTCCACCTAGGCTCATGAACCATCAGAGAGCTGCTCCTTTTAGAGTAAGAGGAAACACTTTCAATCTTTGATCATTAGTACAATAATCATATCCTCTACAAAGTATTTCGAACTCAAATAAAAATGTATCTGGATCTTCATTTGCTAAACCATGAAAATTTGGTAAAGATGGGGGAATTATGTGCATTTGTGTCACTCCTCCTAGATCTTTGATAGGAAATTCAAAAGTAGAAATGTGAGCCATTTCTTACCGTAGCTTAAGATGTTCTTCATGTGTTTCTTCGAGGCTCCTTCTTCAAATGTTCCTGTCAATCGGTTAGTGAAATGGGTGGTGCTTACATCACCACTTGCGTGAGATCATGTAATTCATTTTTTAAAAATTTCTATCTTTTTCCTAATCATTCACACAAAAATTCAAACATCTATCTCTACTCTAGGTTCTTTAACAGTCCTGCTGGAAAGCGGACGGGGGAGCAGGGCTTTTACATTCTCCGTACGCAGGTTCTTACCTTCCGTTTTTAAGATCCAACTCTTCTCTAGCAGGCACTCATCAGATTCACACTACTCTTTAGAAATGGCTACACTCTCCCCGGCAACGGCGCCAAAATGTGGAGCGATAAAAAGGTGTCTTTTGAACTCCTAATTACCTTCACATTAATTATCAACCCAGGGACGACTTTTTATTTCAAGAGTGTACTCAGTCTGAGGCGGCTATTTACTCAAGAGTAATGTTTAGTAGTATAGCGTTCAGAGAACACAAGAGTAGACGGATGCTAAACTATGACTAAATTACTTCAAAAGGATAAAATCACACAAGACAACTTATCAGTCAAGGGTGCGGAAGCGATAACCCATCCCTCTAGAAACTGATGGAAAGGAAATTAGAGCATGGACCATAGGTCTGGGAGCTAGGCAGCGACTGCTGAGGCTCACTACAGCCTTAGACCTTCTCTCACACCAAAGCAGCAAATGCAAGTAAATGGAACGGAAGAAAGTAAAATAGAACAGCAAATAGGAAATGGAAGAGCAAGTCTAAAATGGAACGGCCGTAAATGGAACAGCAAACTGGAATTAAAGGAACCGAACAGCAAAACTAAGTAATTGGAAAGACACAACAAACTATAAATGTAATTGAATCAGCAACCTTAATCCAGCAGCATGAACATTAATCGCCGTTATTGAAGCAATTACAATCGCAGTTATATTTGAGTAGTAGCTTAATTGAACAACCATGGCAATTATAAATGAGCAGCAGTTAAATGGACCACGGTTCTTAATTAGACAACGCAGTATTAGATCGAAATTATCAGCGGTACATTTCAAGTTATAATTAATAATTCTATCACTCACGCAATCCAATTATGATTTCAATATAACAAAGTAATTTCTGCGAAATGTTCATAAACAAAAGATCGCTGAACAAAACAATTTAAAGAAATGAAAAGGAAAACAAACCGTCACACAGCAGCAATTTTAAATATATGATACACAGCAGCAGCGTACTCCACTAGAGGCTGGGCCCTTAGCCGCTAGCGGATGCTGCTGGGTTACTTCAGAAGGAAAAGAGTGAACAGCAACGCCCAAATTATGTATTAATCATTAAATAGTGAAATCATTACAATAGTTGAAGCTTTGAGACTTACAGCATAAAACAATCCTTCCTTCCTCCTATCCTATCATGAATCCTTGCTTCTAAATCTCTAATTCAAATCATCAATTCGCCATCATTCGAATCCCCAAAGTCATCATGAAGTCTCTTCAAATCATCTCATCTCTGATCTCTGTTTTCATTTAAATAGAGAGATATCAGAGAGAAGTTACAATAAGGATAAGTACAACATGATTCCTATTACAAAATTGGTTTGCTTCTAACCATTTGATCAACAAGAACAAGGCGAATTTGGCTTTGCAGCTGAGATTTGGAGGACGGCCGCAACTGCAAATCTGAGAAAATCGTGCTCAAAGAACCCTGCGTTTTTCTCTGTACAAGCCGAATTTGGGCAAACCATTTTTTGGAAAAACTAATTGGGCCTGTTCTGGACAAAACCCATGTTCCGGATTTCTCAAATTCGTCTTCATTTGCTCATAATCTCAACCGCAAAACTGTCACTCCTTAAACCAGCGAATTTCTGAGTTGGTCGTGCTCAAAGAACCCTATGTTTCTCTCTGTACAAGCCGAATTTGGGCAAACCATTCTTTCTCAAAGTTAATTGGGCCCGTTCTGGACAAAACCCATGTTCCGGATTTCTCAAATTCGTCTTCATTTGCGCAGAATATCAACCGCAAAACTGTCACTCCTTAAACCAGCGAATTTCTGAGTTGGCAGATTTAAAAATCAAATCTTCAATCTGGAAGTTACCTTGGAGGCTAAAAATGGTGAATAATGTTATAACCAACTTATTAGAACTATCATTGATAAAATAATGCATAATCATCAATTTATTAGAAATAAAGGAGAATAAATAATATTCATCCATGAGAGCATAAATCATTTATAAAATGGATTTAAATGATAAATTATAATAGATGATATAATAGAGAAGAGTAAAAATGGATAAAATAAGTGTTACAAAGTGGTCGTATTCATGGCCCAACAATAACTATGGGGAGTGGTGCCAACGGTTAAAAAAGGAAATACGTGTAGGGGTTGAACCCACTACCATAAAAGGAAATAAAAGGACAGGCCTAGCTTCAGTTGCTCATTCCCAAAAATGTTAGAAATTCCCACTAATACATCGAAGGTTAAGCTAGCTATGACCATAGGTTCCCTAGGGTGATACATGGGAGTTACAGAGTTGATTTTCAGGTGCTACAAGATAGGGAGTAGGTGATGCAGGTTCGAACAAAATTGCTACATGATTACCATAATTACTACAGGGTTGCAGAGAAGCTACTAAAAGATTAAGCCGAGAAGTGAATGAGGGCCCAAATCAATGAGATTATTCCTCCAAACCCCCACAATCATAAGGAAATCATCCAAGGAGGGGTAAGTGGCATCTTTTCTCCTCACCCACCATAAACTTATTAAGTGAAATTCTTCCTAGACAATCATCCTATAGCGAACCCCTATATAATTGGTTTTTTTTGTAAAATACTTTTTTTTACATGAGGAAATCAAGGTGATAGCAGAGGTTCCCTTTTGAATCTTGCAACATAATTCTCCTCTATATTACTATAAAAGAGGCATCACCCTACCTTGATACCCTAGGTTGCTCAAAATCCAATTCTTCGCAAAAAAAATAAAATAAAAAAATAAATCTAGGAAATAATGTGAGGAAGCAACAATAGGAGCCATGGGAGGGGTTTCAATAGAAGGGAACTTGCATTCACCAACAAAATCTAGCAACATTCATCTGTCAGAGATATCTTCATAAGCCGCCAATGGATGGAGTTTTTTGAAAAATTGAAAGGGTATGAGGATGAGATAACCCAAGAATTTTCCATGGCACTTCACTCTCAAGGAGAAGACAATGCCACCACTATTATAAGGGGACTTTCCATCCATTTGAATGCATATCTCATTCGTTGAGTGGCCAAAATACCTATAGGATTCAAATGGGGAAAGAAATATAGAACATAATCCATCACAACCAAGAGAAATTTCTTCCTACCTGAAGAGAAACCTATTGAAGACAAAAATGGAGTAAGAAGGGAGAGCCTCCCTTACCATTAGGATGAAGTTGAATTTAACATCCTCACGTACATATATTGTGAAGGGAGGTTGAGTGTTGTATATGCCTGTCAATTTAGGTTACTCAATGAGCTAAGGTTCCAAACAAAATTTCCCATCCAAGTAGGCTCAATGTTCCACATTTCCTCCTTCAGCCCATGATCAAAATGAGCTAGAGGGTGAGGGAAGGGAAGCACCAGTTCATTTCCCATCATGGACTCATAAGGCTCACTTTTATGAATGCCTCCTTAGGAGCCCTATTTTGTGGATTGATTTTGTGGACAAGTATAGGGAGGAATTCATTGAGACACAAGGCCAAACCCTGACACAACATGAAGAGACCACCAAATCGAGTGTTGGAGGTAAGAAACAGGAACAAGAAGAGGTTGAAGAGAAGGTAGAGGAGGTTGAAGGAGAAGTTGAAGAAGAGGAGAAAGAAGGAAGAGGGAGAAGAGACCCTTGGACAACCCTCTAGACCTTAGAAGAAGAGAAAAAAAAGGAAACAAATAAGCCTCTCAAAGGGGAATACAAAACAAGAGGTGGTTGCCACTCTAGAAGCCCTTAGCACACTTGTAAAACCCAAATGAAGGCAGCCTAGGAAAGGTCCCTTATACTTTAAAAGAAGAAAGAGCATCAAAACCAGACAAGGGAAGCCTTAACTTCCTCAACAGTCCCAATCACAATTGATGAATCAATTATCCATCAAGAAGAAGAATTAGGATGAGGAAAAGGGAAAATTGAGGAAGCCACCTCCCCTAAAGCCAAGGGAAAATAAAATTTGACACCCATGAGAAGGCCAACCACTAGGGAAGTCGCATCCAAGAAACTCAAGACATAAACAGAGATGTTGCAAGAGAAAATTGAGTTTCCACAGGAAGGAACACAATTGTTGCATGAAATAATAGAGTTGTTACAGGATGAATAAAAAGTGCCACGGGATGGGATAATAGCAACTCAAGAGAAGGGAGAAGGTCCAAAAGGACTCCAAGTTCCCACTCCACAGCCTGATATTGGATCCTATTACAAATTTATTGAAGGGGGAAGAATTATACCTGCAAAGTTTTAAATTACCTACAAAGTTTGAAATTCCCCTCTTGTTTGAATTAGAAAAAGGGAGAGGTAGAACTCACCGATGGATGAAAATTACAAAATCCAGGAAAGTAGAGGATGTGGGCCTCATGGAGGATAAGGTGCAACAAATGGGTAAGGAATTGGTTGAATTGAGGCTAAAGGAATCAGTCATGAAGGAGAAGCTATAGTTAGAAAACAAGGGTCTGAGAGAGAAACTATAGGGAAAGGAGGTACAACTTGCCACCATGGCAAGTTTGTCCATGGAGGCCATCCAATACAGGCAACCATACAAATCACATGCCATTTTCCTCAACGAAAAATGGCTACAATTCCAAATCAAAGCGTTGGAACAATATAGATATCTACCATTTGAAGATTATAGGAGGTTCATTGACTTCTACTTGAGGATAGAGCCAAATTGGTTGAATTCTATTTGCACAACATGGTCCTCACGGACATGAAATTTTTTGGACCCCAACTCAAGATTGGGGGATGTACAATTGATGGCACTAGCCTCTTGGTTGATCCATGTAGAAACAAGGGTTGAGGAAGTAAAGAAGGTTATGCCCAAAGAAGCAAGTGAGCCCCTATACATCATAGCAGAGTTAATAAGACCCAAGACTATTATCAGTAACCACAACATCATCTATGTTGATCCCCAATCAGCACCTCACTACATGAAAACACAATAACAAGCCATCGTCCATTTTGAAGACACCTTTAGGTTGTTGGGGACTAAAATATTGCAGGCTTGCCAAATAAGATGGCATGCTCTTCCCCACAGTCATCAAATCAGGGAATATCACTCCCCTAAAAGGTTGAGGAATGCACTAGAAAGGACCCAACTCTACAAAGTACTTATCAAAGTTTGAAAATCAATTATATAGGGCTAAAATTCATTCCTCCCTTGTTATTGGACTTGTTATCACTTAGAAATTTCTCTAGAAGTTATTAGAAGAAAGAAAATAACTGAGGTAACCACAAACCAACTTTGGAGCATAGGCTCTAGCTAAGTTAGGCTCAGAGAGGGCTCTCTCTATATGA
Source organism: Pinus tabuliformis (assembly GCA_031772625.1). NCBI lineage: Eukaryota > Viridiplantae > Streptophyta > Pinopsida > Pinales > Pinaceae > Pinus > Pinus tabuliformis. The sequence goes on from CM062816.1 coordinate 923,106,755, forward strand.
TTTAGCTTTGTTTGCTTGGATTTCAGGCTAGTTATGAATGTTCTGGGGTTTTTGATTTGTATTCAAGATTGGATGGTGGGATCCTTGAAACAGATGGATAGAATGATGTCTTTAGACCATTGGGCTATGGAATCAACAGAAGGGCAGCAGAACTGGATCAACTCACTAAAGGGAATGTTCAAAGGGCAAGCTAGCAGAGTAAAGTGCAGGTCTTTGGAACAGGGGGGTGAAATGGTTTTAATCAGGGTGAGAGAGCAATTAAGGGTTCTGAAACCGAAATATAAATGACGAATAGAGGGTAATAGAAAGAAAATGACAATTAAGAATCCTTTGATCTGGATTAACAAGAAACAACCTAAACTAAGGAGAAATTAAGAATTCCTTAACTTAGATATTAGTAGAAAACATTTATATGCATAACTGTTAAAACAAAGTGTAATTAAACAAATTCTGAGATATTGTTCCAGTTATAGCATTCAGATTTAGAAATACATTAAAGATTGTGGAAAAACTTTAAGAAAAATAATGATAACATATGAAAATACTTGTCTGCACTTCGCTCAACACATGAATCCTGTGAAATATCTTGTCTTTATTCATCAATCCATCTTTTTGGCTCAGTCAATGATACAATAGCTTTACAGTCTTTTTGATCAAAATTCTATAGAAATGTCTAAGAATCCACACCTACATACTTCGATTTGTGAAGTATTTATACAAACATTATTACAAAATATCTCAAAATAACTTGAGATTTAATCTAAGAAATAAAAATATCTTCTTGCAAGAAGATAGAGACAGCTATTGAACTCCTTTCATGTTGTCCCATTTATTTTGGTACTGCTTTCCTTTATGGTTTGATTTTAGCCCTTTGTGCTGCTTTGTTGTTTGATCTTTCACGCTGGAATCTTCATTTAATTTAGGCTTTCATCTGATACACTTTGACTCTTATGACCTGTCTTCATCTTTTCACCTGGTTGTTTTACTTTTACTGTAATTTAACCTTTTTATTGCATATTTCTTATAGTAAATCAGTGAATTTCTCCCATGTCTTAGCATCAAGTAATTGGATCTTCAGCATCCTTCTATATATTTCATCTGCCTTGGTGTACTTAGAAAAAGTAGGCTTATTCATGAACAAGTTTTTTACCTCATGTTGGAGGTAAAACAAGTTTTAAAATGTCTGATAAAGTACTTTGCCTGTTGGCAATGCCTTGCCTGATGATTTATTGGCATGTTCTTTTGTTAGCTCTCTGATTTTGTTGTTGAAATCATGTTGTGTCATGAGCTTGTCATTTATTACTAAGGGACTGGGTAACCCTTTCTCTCTGAAAACTTGAAACTTAGCCATAAATCTATCAACAACTACCTGCATATTCTGGCACTTGTCCTCCAAGTTTAGCATTAATTTTCTCTTGGAAAGGACTTTTCTCACTTCCAAAATTGTTTCTGTTATGTCTTCAATTTCCAATTCTTGAAGCTCATATCTATTTTTACTGTTAAGGAATTCGATTATCCTGGTGGCATCTTCAGGCATTTCTCCCAATTCTTCTTTTACCTTTTCGATGGCTTCTGTAGCCATCTTTATTAAATCTATCTGTTCAAAAATTACCTGAATAGATGGCCAAATATCATTGATAGAGTCAATAATATTGGCCCATAGCAGTTCCTTAGCTTTCCCAAGATGTTCTTTCAGTGTTAGGTCCTTCTCCATGGCTTTTATTCTTTCATTAATCTTGGCAGCTTTCTGCACTTATTCCTTGTGAATGATTTTGGCAAGCTTGCAATCAGTTTCCAAGCTTGTCACCTTTTCTTTTAGCTTATTCATTTCTGTAGCCTGTATGGACATTTCCTCCATAGCTATAACCAATTTTTCTGCTTCATCTGATGTACCTGTCGCTGATGTAGACTGTATTGAAACCTGTTCTATTGTGGCCATAGGAGCTATGAGAGCCAATGAGGTTGCCAATGTAGAAGGGAGAGCTGTTGAGACTGTTGGGTTGACATTTATAGATGTAGTGGAAATATCACTTTTCTTCAATTGAATTAAAGTGTCCAATTCCTTCTCTGTTTCCCTCAACTGGTCATTTAGTTTTAGCACTAGGACCATCAATTATTCATGTCTGGTTTGGTTTTCCAAGACTTCTTGTGTCTGGGGATGCTGCAGCTGAGGTATCTTCAATTGTTTTTTGAGTGTTTCAATGTCATCATTCTTATTCTTAATTAGTTGCTCAGTGGCTTTGATATTTTTGGGATCATGTCCTAATTCAATCACTAAGTCTTCCAAAGAATTAATTCTAGTATCCCTGGCCTGTGAAGACGCCTTCTCCAACTGATATTGAGCTGAGATATTGGTCAAATAATTCTGCAGTTGATGGGCATCTATGGCTTTACCTATAAGGGTGGATTAAATCATTTCTCCAACGTGTTTGTGAAATTCAATTTCGTCAATGGGATGAATATCCCTTGCCAATACCTCAAAATCAATCTTTTTATAATCTACTGATGTCCTTGGCTATTGTACAATTGGTTTTACAAAGGATATTTTCACCTTTCCCTCCTTGATGTCAAAAGCTGAAATCAATCTAGTTTGGTTTGTAGGTGTAATCTTGAGATACTGAGCATAAAAATGTGCCTTCAGTTTCTCATTTCTCATTTTAATTTCTTTATACTTGTCTTTAATGTTTTTATCTTTATCAGTAGGCCTATTGAATGAGGAGACTTCTACACTGAGCTACATTTCCAACATTTGAGTTTGTGATGTGGATGGCTCCTGGGTTTCTCCAGATGGAGTTGTGCACCTGCTCATGTCAAACTCAGTATTAGCTACCTCTGTTGAGCCTTCCGTGTCTTCCTGTTCTGAAATAGGATTGAGCCTTGGTCTTTTGCGCCTTCATACTTCGCATTGGATGTGTCCATGCCTGAAGTGGAAGCTCCCTCCCTATTCCTCTTAGGCTTCCTTTCCTCATTTTGAGGGGTTTGTAAAATAGCAGGGGTACTCATGGTTGCTTCTTGTTGTGGTACCTACAGGAATGAGCTTTCATCAAGTTGTCTCTCTAAATCAATCAAGGTATTTTCAACATCTACCTTTGTACTATCCTTATCTACAAGAGTGTTCTCCAACCACTCAGATTGATTGGAATATATTTTTATCTCTGGTATGGGGTGATAGATGTAAGGCCCCAATTTGACCTTTTGTCTAAGTTTGGTCATAAACCCTTGAGGGTAATATCTCCACATGAAACTGTTTTGGAACTTCATTTGTTGCAGAATCAGATCTACTTCCTGCCCTGCTTCTCTAGAATTGCAAATGAAAGGACCTAACTGATTTTTGACTCTGAACTGTGTTCTTTTCTTGGTTGAGACAAAATTGACTTCATCAAAGTTCATTATTTTCCTATAATACTCTAGAGAAAATAACCTCATGGGGAGGTATTTGGGGAGTTTGTATGGGGCAAGTTGGCACCCATAGATTCTTATTTCTGTGTGGTTTTGGTAAAGGTACCAATCTCCCACTTTACTTTGCTTGGACAACTGGAGGACCCTTTTGATATCTTGGCTTATTCTGGGTGGAGGATTTCCTGTCAGCATGGTCATGACTAGATGGACAAACAAATCAATGAAGTCTGTATAAGTGTATGGTGATGAATACTTGTGGCATAATGGAGTCCAAGATATGACAGACCTGGGCTGGCCTCTAGTATCAAGCTTCTGGAGGGTGAAGGGAAATATGTTTGACTGATAATACAAAAACATATGGTATAGTACAGATGAGTATTTGAATACTCTCTCATTGTGCATTCTAGTAAACTGTTCATGCATCCTTTCAGCTATGAACTGGGCATAATTGTATATAGTAGCAGGAGGCTTTCCTGGGGTGAAAATGGACATGAAGGCCAAGATAAGCTCATCAAAAAATTCATCAGTGGTGCAGCCCAAAATACATGATATCATAGTCACAATATGCTTGCCCCTTTCAGAGAAAATGGCAGAAACATATGGAGGGGCATCTTTAGGAATGTGTTTCTCTTCTACAATGAAAGTTTGGAACAATTGGGCTAGTTTTGATGGACTCAACTTGGTGTACTGGTCTAACAAATCTCCAATTGAGAGTGGGGTTAGGTTTGGACCTGGTTGGACTTGTAACATCTCATTGATTGATTCAGCTGTGATGGTAAACAGGACTTTCTAGTCAGGGGACATTATAGCTCTCTGGCTAGGAATGTAATAGGTGTGGCACATATGCACTTGGGGAAACTGGTATTTGGGCAAATTGGAGTCCCAAAGGCCAATGTCATCTGAATGGTCTAGGTATCTGTCTTTAATCAAACAATGAAGTTTGAACAGGACCTCATATGCACTAGTATCTCTGATTTGAAAATCCCTGTCTGCCAGGGGGAGGTGATCTAGGTCCAAATGAGGAGTAGTGATAGGTTTGACATCCATGGAGACAGGGGTAACCATAATTCAGTTCTTATGGATTTGAATTTAGCAGTGTAGGGTTGTATCAGAGGGTTGGAAGGTAATTTGGAAACTTTGAGGAGGCCTTGGGTATGTGGTGTTAACTTGAAAGTATTTTTCAATTAATTTTACTTAATTAAAGCACTTTAAGAGTGAACGTTTTCAAATTTTGAAAGGGTGTCTAGTAATTCGTTCACAAATACCTAGAGTTTAGGTGAATTGACTTCAAATTGGTGTTCTGGATGACGACGAAAGGTTGAAAGGGCTCTGAGAGTTTTAAAGGTGGTCTCTGCAGCTTCTTTGAGGACTGAAATGGGGTTGATTGGTAGTTTTCAGGCTCACAGGTGTTGCACTGGTTTGCAGAGGTTTTCAAAGAGCTCGAGCGAAAAAAGACGAAAAAGGGCTTCTTAGTCTTTTTATTAAGCAATGGTCACTTTTTGGCAGGCAATTTTATGAATGAATAGTAGGTGGTTTATCGGGTTGAGCGGGGAGGCGGTTTCCCAGGCCATCGCACCGCTTTTGTGGAGGGAGTGGTATTTTGGAGGGGTCACCCAATCTACTCCATCGATCAACACGTAGCAGTTGGGGGGCCAGGGAAAACCACCTTATCGAGCGGGTAAAGGTCGGTCGTCGGGTGCAGCCGATATGGCTGTGGACCTTCAGATGAGGGAGATGGTGATCGGACGACAGTCAGGCGAGGGAGGTGCACGGGTGATAAGAGCATGGACTTCAGGGGGGCCCAAGGTTTTAATCTTTGGTTGTTTGGGATTAATTAAGACTTAATCAGGGGTTTAATCAATCGTGCAGGGTTTCAAGATGGGATTTATCCATTCGTCAGGATATGGGGTAAATGGTATAGTTTATAATTAAACTAAGGGTTGGGATATTTATATAGGGGATTTAATTAATATACGGGAAAAGGTATATCAGGGATTTATATAATAAAGTTAAAAATTAATATGAAATGAGCAGAGTGAGCATACCCTTAGCATAAATGTAAAATTTGTGCATTTTATTCACATACATTTCATACTTAGGATAAAACACTTTTGTGGGTTTTTTGAATGAAAAGGGATTTAACATGGAGTTGCTTTACTTTTCCTAGGCAAATGAAGTTTAACCTTAGGAAAAGGGGTTTTATTAGGGTAGTGAAGGGGAAATGAATTTCATGAAGGGGATTCTAACACTGTTGGCATTATGATACATGTATGATACAAGTGTTGTCCTTGATGGAAACTCACTCAGAGGTATGATACAGGTGTTGTCCTTGATGACAACTCACTCAGATGACAGTTCAGGATCACAGGCTCTCAGAATAAAGGAAAAGGAGGTATACGCAGGTTCCTATTGACCAAGCCATCTATACATGCGGATTCACAGACCAAAAGGCGCATATGCGTATACACGCACTTTCATGCATAGAAAAGTGTGTATAGTTTGGAAAGCTTGGTTTTTGGTCCTTGGTATTCGTACCTATGGTTTTGGACCATGGTATCTTGTCCGAAGTGTTGAACCCAGGTATTTGGACCCAGGTATTACTTCTAAGTGGTTTTGGACCATGGTATTGAGTAAGGCCTAAGACTATAAAAGGGGAAGGAGATCAATAGGCAAAGGCACTCAAGTATTAGATATCTTATGAAGAGCAAGATCTAGAATACTGGTCATTGGGTTATGGTGCATATCTGGATCTAAATCAAGGAGGAACTTGAGCGCTAGGAGAAGGATAAGTTCTATTGATGGGTCAAGACCTTAAGGCTTGAAGAGAAGTATCTTTGTGTGATTTTGTTCTATTATATTTGGTGCATGACTTGATCTTTAAATTTTATGATCTGGGTATAATTGATGTCTGAATAATTGAAAAAGATAAATTATCTCTTATAGATCTGTATGCAGGTTCAGCATATCAAAGACGCGTATACACGCTTGTTCGGAAATTGAAAACGGCATATACACAGGTTTGCCTTAATATAACAGCGTATGCATGTAGGTTCTACATATTGAAGTAGCATATGTCTCATAAAATATGTTTTAGCTACTTCTATTTATTGATGTAGTGATCTGGGTTCAGGGTTGGTTTCTGGTTACTGTTACTGTATTCTGGTTACAACATTCAGAGAAGCAATTGTTTGATTCAGTTTTTGGTGGGTGCAAAGGAGATTTTTTGATGCAGATATATTTGATGTTTGATTGATGTTATTGATGATCTAGTCTGAAGATTTATGAAACGTGGTCCCTGGAAGAAAAGAGAAGGTTGTAACCTTTTGTAGGTCAACACCTACGTACTAGTACATCAGCTAGTACAAGAGCTAAGGGGGTTGTAGCTCCCTTCCAGGAGAAGCTGGAGAACGAGAGAAGGTTGTAGCCTTCTGTAGGAAGAAGCCCATGTACTGGTATAAGACTACAATAGTACAAAAATATTTTAAAAAGAAGTTTCTTATTAAAAGAAGATAGAGATGAATTGCAACAGGTGGTTTTCACCCACATTGGGTTTCCACCTTACATCTTGTGTTCATGTGTGTGATTTCCTGTATTGTTTACTGCACTTGATTATTGTTTTTATGGTTCTAATACACAAATTAAGATCAACTAACTAAATTAGAAGTCTGCAAGCTATACGTGGGTTTCTCTAAACACAGTTGCATATATACGCAGGTTTAACTAACATAAGTAGCATATATCAATTTGTTTATGGAAATGGAAAATTTTTAAATAGATAATACTGATTCACCCCCCCCCCCCCCCCCACCTCTCAACATTATTTCCAACAATTGGTATCAGAGCAGGTCCTTCAGAAGAAGATTGATCGCTTGAAGGAAGATTCATGAGCAACTACAAAAAAGAGGCATCTATCAGGCCACCAATCTTTTATGGGAGAAACTTCATCTATTGGAAGGTAAGAATCACAGCCTATCTTCAATCTCTTGGTACAGAAGTTTGGGATATTGTGGAAGGAGGATACACATTTCCATCAGCAACTCCTACAGATACGGCTAGTAAAAAGCAGTATGAAACAAATGCAAAGGCTGTCAATACTCTATTGGGGAGTCTATCTCAATCAGAATTCATCAAGGTTATGCAGCTCAAAACCGCCAAAGAAATATGGGACAAGATCATTCTAAGCTATGAAGGAGATGATCAGGTAAAACGTGCAAAACTACAATCTCTCAGAATTCAATATGAAACTCTCAGAATGCAAAATGATGAAAGTGTGGCTAATTATTTATTACGTATAGATGAGATTGTTCATCGCATGAAAAGCTTGGGTGAAGAGATAAAAGAAGTCACTTTAGTTGAAAAGGTTCTAAGATCTTTGTCCTCTAAGTTTGAATCAAAGGTTTCTGCCATAGAAGAAAAGCAGAATCTTCAGAGTATTACCATGTCACAGCTACATGGAATCCTAACTACTTTCGAAATGAGAAAAGGGGGTCCATCAGACATAAGAGAATCTGCATTCAAAGCTTCAAGAAAAGGAGAATACAATGAGTCAGGACATACATCAGAAGGTGAGGAAGAATTAAACTTTGTCAAAAACCTTCAAAGCGGTTTTGGAAGATTCAAAGGTAAGCTACCTTTCAAATGCTTTGCTTGTGGAAGAGTCGATCACTATGCAGCCAAATGTCCTCATAAAGATAAGCTTGATAAAGGTAAGGGACCAGTTAAATAGAAGAGAAAACAGAATGTAAGTAAAAAGAGCTATTATACACATGAAGACAACAATGGGTTTTCAAATAGTGATGAAGATGAACATGGTAATGATTATAGACTTTTGATGGCTTTTGAAGATGATGATTTCTTGGATGCTATAGATGAAGATGATCTCTATGAAGAAATTTCTAAACTTAAAATCTGTTTAGAAGAAAGAGTTTGATTATAGACACTCTGACATTCCAACTTGCTGAAAGAGAAAACCACAATGAAAAGTTAGAATGTGAAATTGTGGGACTTAGAAAAGATATTGAGAAAACAAAAGCTCTCAATCTTAGATTTGCTAAAGGATTTGAAACTTTAGATGAGATTATCAAAGTGCAACGTTCTCCTCCAATCAAAACATGCCTTGGATATACTGAAGAAGCATCTCAAACACGGAAACCATCCACCTCCAAAAGTTATCTTGATGCGGCAAGGAGAAGTGAACAGGTTGACAATCGTCAGCAAAGGCATAAAGCGGATCACCAGGTAAATCGGGGTCAATCTACTTCAAGGATGAACAAAATCTACAACCAACCGTAGGTAAATAATTCTCAATTTTCCTCAAGAATGAATACCAATGGAAACTACAATCACCTGGTCAGTAGATTTGATAATCGCAGGAATTTCTTTAATGGCCAATGTTTCTCATGTCATAACTTTGGACACAAAGTTGCTCAATGTGTTGCCTACAAGACCATCATGACTAGAGAAGCACGAAATCAAAGGAGTATGACTGGGATCATGAAGAGGACCTACAATAACTTTTCTGCTCTTGAAAATGAAATAGAATGATCTATTTGTAACAACTTTGGTCATGAAGATTCTGAATGCAGGAGTAAGTTTCAGCAAACATATCAGAAGGAGCAAGCTTCATTGGGTCCCAAAACATGGAGAAAGAAAGAACCACAAACAGAAAGATGTGGTATAGCCTTATATGCGGAAGGACAGGAAAATCAGTGGTACATCAACAGTGGATGCTCGAAACATATGACAGGTGATAAAGAAAAACTTCAATCATATAGTTCCTTAGAAAAGGAAAGGAAGGTCTCATTTGGAAATGACACCCCTGCACTCATAAAAGGTAAAGGCTCTGTTCTTTTAAAGGAAAAGGTCAAAGTTAGAAATGTTATGTATGTTGATGGCTTAAAGCATAATCTATTAAGTGTTAGTCAAATGTGTGATCAAGGAAATGAGGTAGTATTTTGATCAAATGGATGTATTGTTTGTGAGCTTGATACAGGAGAAACAGTGATCAAAGGCATAAGAACTCCAAATAATTTATACATACTCAAGGGAGGACAACAACAATGCTATCTAAGAAAAAATGATGAACACTGGCTATGGCACAGAAGATTGGGGCATCTAAGCTTCCCTCAGATAAGGAAAGCATGCAAATATCAGGCTGTTCGCAATCTTCCTGACATCAAAATTCTAGACAATACAATATGCAAATCATGTCAGTTTGGTAAGCAAACCAGAACCCATTTCCCTGAGAAGGAAGGATCAGCTAGTAAGCCACTTGAACTTGTCCATACTGATTTATGTGGTCCATCAAGGAAAAAGTCACCTCGTGGAGAAGAATACTTTATATTGTTCATTGACAATTTTTCCAGGATGTGTTGGATAGGACTTCTGAAGCATAAAGACAAAGCTTTCGAAAAGTTCAAAGCTTTCAAAGCCTTCGTTGAAAATGAATCAGATCGCAAAATCAAATGCTTCAGGTCTCATCGAGGAGGGGAATTTACCTCGGATGAATTTTTTTACTTTTGTGAAGAACATGGAATAAGAAGAGAATTCTCTACTGCAAGGACTCCTCAGAAAAATGGAGTGGTAGAAAGGATGAACAGAACGGTTCAGCAAATGGCTCGTGTTATGCTTAATGAATCTAGAACTCCTGCAACCTTCTGGAGTGAAGTTTCATTTGCTGCCATTACTATTCTCAACAAAACAAACGTCCAGGTAAACTGCACTCAAACTCCTCATGAACTTTGGTATGGTAAGACTCCTACTGTAAAATACTTCAAAGTCTTTGGAAGCAAATATTACATCAAAAGGACTGATGAAAATCTTGGCAAGTTTGAACCTAGAGCAGATGAAGGCATTCTCCTTGGTTAGTCTTCCCGAAGTAAAGGATATAAGTGTTACAATAAAAGACTTGGAAAAATTGTTGACAATATTTATGTGGTGGTTGATGAAGCAAGCAACAATCCAAAGCAGGGAAAATCCGAAGATTTTGAAGATGATGAGGACTATACTTCAACATCAAATCAGACTAATGATGAAGAATAAACCTATGAAGCACCAGAAGAATAGATAAGGGTAGAAGAAAAGACTCCATCCAGGTACGTCCAGAAGAATCATCTAGAAACTCAAATTTTGGGGCAAAAAGAGATAGGTGTACAAACAAAAAGAACTATTATAGAAGCTTCAAGATCTCTAGCATTGCTCTCCTCCATTGAACCACGAAATGTAAGTGAAGCATGCAAATATGAATGCTAGGTCAAGGCCATGAATGAAGAACTTGAGTAGATTGAAAAGAATAACACTTGGGAGTTGGTTCCTAGACCAAATGATAAGAATGTCATAGGGAAAAAATGGATATTCAAAAACAAGCTGAATCAAAATGGAGATGTTATTAGAAACAAGGCCAGACTTGTTTGTAAAGGGTATGCTCAACAAGAAGGTATAGACTTTGAAGAAACTTTTGCACTGGTTGCCAGACTTGAAGCCATAAGAATGTTCCTTGCTCTTTCTAGCTTTCAGAAATTCAAAGTATATCAAATGGATGTGAAATCTACCTTTCTAAATGGAGACTTAGAAGAAGAAGTGTATATTGAGCAACCAGATCGATTCATCCTTGGAAATGATCCAAAACTTGTATGCAAACTCAAAAAGGCTCTCTATGGCCTTAAACAGGCTCCAAGGGCTTGGTATTATCTGTTAACGGGAAAAGTGTCTACTCAGAACGACCCTATCCCACTAAGGTGTGACAGTGACCTTAGAAACAAACAGAGAAAACCACTTTCATATTCTTCTTTATGAACTATAAATGAAGAGGAATAGGATGAACCAACCTGTGTCTTGCGCTAGTCCTTTGATCCAATCTCTCTCCTCTTTGACAGCTTCCAGCTACCTGCTCCCTTACTTGCCCAGCTTCACCAAGTTCCTGTAAGATCACAGAAGAAGAAAACTACACAAAGACATGGATTTATATTCATAAATAGCTTAGGATCATATTTAAGCTAAACATACAAATGTAAAAAACATCAATGATACACAAGCATGTAGGAGAAACTCAAATAGTTTTATTGATGTAACAAGAAGATCCAGGAGGAGTTACAACCGATGATTCCTGATCCAGCATCAACCTCCCAGCAAAGGAGTCCCCTCTTCACCTCCAACAAAGCATAAATCACCCAATACTCTGATATCTATCTCAAAACCAACAGCAATTCTCTACAATGTACAAAATTCCAGCCTCTGGATCTCTGGGATGAGGGATCCATATATAGATGTATGCAAAGAGGATGAGTCAGCTTATGATTTGACTAGTGGCCTCTCTCTGTCAGTTCTTGTTTCCACTTGGAGACTGAGAGCCTCTTACTCATCCTTGGTCGAACTCAGTGAGGCAAGTGTCATTGGGGAAGATTCTGGAAGCTTCCATTGTCTGTCCACCTCGCGGAATGACACTGCCATTTGTCATTTCCCGCTCAACGCACCCTGGTAGTGCATTTAGGTGCGTTGCAACGCACCTAGCTAGTGTACTTGGGTGCTATGCAATGCAGCTAGCTAGTGGAGTAGCTGAAATGATCCTGATTTGACTGATTCTGAGCAGTTTCTGGTGGAGAACTTCTGGGAGAAGCTGTAATTTGTTGACCTTGTTCCTTTAGGGGTCGAAACAACACTTTTAGGGACTTATGATCCCTTGGTTTATGGACATTTCATGCTTAGAGCTGTAAGGCACAAAAATGTCTATAACAGTTGCCCCCTAAAGTATGAGGCCGTTTATCGGGTGAAATGCTTTATTAGGAGGATCCGAAGTTCTTTCAATGCTGGGAGGAGACCTGTAATAAGATACAATACAATACATTATCTTCATACTGTTTTCATGATCTAGCTGAGGCGGGCATTCCCATGCTCAGCTTTATAAATTCATTTTCATGTACATAGGACAGACAATCGTCTGATGGTAGACTGATGATTCTGATAGAGCCATCATCCTTTTGGTAGGATGATTATCTGTGTTGCAATGTTGTACATTTCAATGTCTTTATTTTCCTGAATATATATCGCAGCCTGGATGGATGAAACTAGATCCGGGGTCTTCAATCTCGTCCGATCTTCACTCGAAGTACAAGTCGATCCATGTGAGAAATGTTTTGAAGTCGAACATGGAAAGACATCGCTTGATTACCAGTCAATGATGTAAACTGTTAACAAGCGCGAGAGGAATCACCGATAATGATGATGACCCTCAAGGTACTGCAGTACAATTCACGTGGTGTGAATAAAGGACTTGGCGTCGAACACCACGCAAAATCTTTCGGTCGAAGGTCATTGATGTATACCTGTCGCCAGAAGTGAGAAACTTGCCATTGAGGCATGCAAGCTTCAAAGTACTGAAGGGGTTGTTCCTAGATCAACTTCTTGGATAATGAGTTGGTGTCGACAAGAAGCGATCCATCAAAGGAGGGCCTTAATGAATCCCACATCAATGACACGGAACGGAGCAAATGATTTTGATGGAGGTGAAAACAATCTGATGATATACGGTTCAGGATGGCGGTCATGAAAGAATGAAGTATAATGTATGGTAGTGGATGGGACATAGGTGACTTCTCTGGATGACTTCTCTTGAACATGTCGGCGACACTTATGTGATGGATTGGTAGCATTTACCCCAAATGTGGATGGTATGGTGTGACCATGGTGATGTGACCGGTGAATGAAACAACCCAACCCGACTCAGGCACGGAGTGGAAGTGTCATGTTCAAGAGCGACTTGTTACCAATAAAGATTCTTTGAGTTTTCTTCCCAATTTTTCCCCAGTCATTGCTGACCAATACCTCTTTATTTTTGTCAAGCTTGAGGAGGATAACATATGCTTGTTCTATAATTTTCCCTTCGGGCAAACCCATCGCTATGTTTTAACGAGCCTAGCGATAGTGAAACTCGTTCTCGTCTACAGACAAGTTTGTCGCTATTAATCTTTTTAACGAGTTTAACGACAAAGATAACTCGGTCCTTTTCATTTTTAGAGAGTCTGAAAAGGTACGTAAAGGTAACTCTAAAATTCCTTTTTCGTCATCTAATCCCTTAAGTCCGAAAAAGTATAAAACAATACAGAAGGGATGAATTTTCGATAGTTTTAACGAGCTGAACAAAACAAGCGCTCGATATTTTTGTGCAATAATCCCTCAGGTCCAAAAAGATTAAAATCTAGAGGAGGGATAGCACTTCCAGTTGCTTTAACGAGCTGGAAGGCCAAAACTCGGCAACCTTTTCATATTTTACGAGTCAGTTTAAAAGAGCTTAAAGAAGACTCGTCTTTTGAGGAACGAGTGATAAAATGGGTAGCAGCTGATTCCAGGTAAGGTTTGGAATTTTCCAATCACGGCAGTGTCACAAGGATGGCTAGTGAAATCACTCTTCGCAGCTGTTCCTCAAAATGGGTAAACAATCAAATGGAGGTGAATGATCGGCCAATGAAAAGTGGAGGTGATGGTGCAAACATGACCAAGGCTTTAATGGCTGAAATGCTACATTCACGGCGGTTATTTACTGGGGAATAGTTCATTTTTTAACGAGCTTAAACGCGGGTGGAAACATTTGCTCATGTCTTATGTTTATTTTTTAACGAGCTTGAACTATGTGCTAAAACTGCTCGATTAATCCAGTCATATGATAAGAATGTCTCATATAAAATTGGCAATTTTTAGAGTTTTGCCCCACATCCTTTCTTTATGCAAGTTAGGTGACGACTAATCCTACGAGTTTAAAGGGTTAGAGGTCCTAAAAATTTAAAAAATAAATAGCTGCCCCTCGCTTGCACTCCAAAAGGTTTGCATGCCCCCAGGTATAAAATATGGTTTCAAAGTTACCCCTCAATTTGCAGACAAAACATTTGTTCTATCAGGAAAGGCCTACCTCTTACAGGTTACCCAAAGATTGTTCTATTCGCGGTGCAAACAAAACACTTCTTCGGCGATGTCTACCAAGATAAACAAAGGTGAGTGACGACGTCCGCCAACTCACATAACTTTGACAAGAGAATCTTATTCTAGAATAACCCCTCTTCCACCGACGGACGGGGTACATACTAGTCATATTCTCCCGCGGAAACCTACCCTATACCCGAAGTTTTCCTGCCGAAGCAGACCAGGACGCATGCCCCCTGGGTTTCAGTCATATCCCTTCGAATTACTCGCGCTCATCAGGAGGACGGACTGGAGATTGAGACATTTCTTGCGTAAAGAGACCATTTAGGGATGGTATATGACTATTTGCTATGCGTGATCCAGGAAATGAAAGCTGGTCCACAAGCTTGACCACTCTTCCTTCGTGCGGAAAACACATTACTCTAAAGAGTGAGGAGACGATGGCTCCCATGCAATAAATATAGTCTCGTCCAAGAAGTAGATTATAATCCAAGGGTCCTTGAACTACCATTACGTTCATGCAAACTGTCTTCCTTCTCAATGTTATGGGCACATCGGGAAGGATCCCTAAAGGTCGACTGGTTCCTTTATCAAATCCTGTCAGATTTCTCATCTCAGGCAACAGCGATGGCGAACCAAGCGCTTTCCAAGCAATAGAGGAAAGGATACTCATAGAAGCCCCCTCATCTATGATGGTACCAGCCATGACCATTCTATATATTTGAATGATAATTCGGAATGGTATGCTTGCTGGTAAACGGGGTCTGCCTAGTTGATTCCAATCGAAGGAGACAACTAGGTTGCTTGGAGGTGGGACCGAGTAGACGGCCGGGTATGGCTCTGACGAACTTCCCTCCTGCGATAAGGGAATGGGTAGATTGCCCCCATGTTCGTCGGAGTCTGTGTTGATGAAGAGAATTTGGACGGTGTCATCCTCGTTCTCTTCAGTGATTGTATCATCCGAAGATAGAACCTCTGAAGGCAAGACCGGGTCAACTGCCGCCTCGACCTTTTGACTTTCGTCTGGTATGGATTCAGATGGTTTATCTTCGATGATAGGCGCTTCAGCCGACCACTTGAGCGGGCCAGCTGGATTCTCAACTAGCGACGGACTCGGCAAGAGTTTTTTATATCCAGGAGGAAGTCGTAACGGTGAAACCAGACGATCATCCAAAACTCTTTTCACTTCGTCTAAGAAGGGACAACGGTGGACGGCATGATTGCCTTCGCACAGTTTACAAGGAAATCTAGCTTTCCCTTTTTGTCCTGGGGCTTCACTTTCGCTAGTTGACGGTGTGCTTTCAACATGATCATCAGAGGTTGATGACACCGGATTGTGCAAACGAGGAGACCAGTCCCTTAGTATCCGAGGGATGCAAGGACAATCTCTGTGAAAGTGGTCTCCTTTGCAAATGACACATGGCGATTTAGGCCTGGTCGGTGCAGTGTGTGGATTTTCGTTAGACGACACTCGTTTTCCCCCATTTGCCTTTGGCTCCTTCTTCTTCTTCTCTTTCTTATTCTTCTCCTTCTTCTCCTTAGGAACTTGACTTTTGGCTTTGCCAACCTCATCAAGCGAAGAGGAAGGAGGAGAGGAAGAATTAGAGGAAGTAGAAGGTTGGTGGGCAACTCTGGACTTGTCTAATTGTTGATTCGATTGTTCAGGAATGGTGGTGTTCTGAACGACATTGGTTGAGAAGAGCCATACTGGCAAGCCAATTGTCAGTCCTAGAAGCGATAATGTGGCCATATGGGGTGCACCAACATCTCCCCAAGAGGAGAAGGGACTAGGATTTCCACCAAGGGGAATTCCTTGGTTGGTAGACTCCATTTTCTCAACCTAGGATCAACGTAGGAAAAGGGTATGAATATTCCGTTTAAAATAAATTTTAGATGCTTTGACACAACTTGTTTTTTCAGTTTTTAAGAGTCGAGAAAAAACAAATGATGACTCTAGTCTCCTTCGATTTTTAATGAGCCCGAAGTGACAAGTGCTCAGATGGACCTTTTCCGTTAAGGAGTCTGAAAAGGAATGAAAGGGACTGCTCTGGAGATCTAGGTAGAGGGAGTACCAAACCAATTGCAAAACTGCAGAATACTTTTTACGGTACGGCAGTCAATCTTCCCGAATGCTGTGTTCGGTGCATTGTGATCAGTAGGGCGGCCGACACGGCTTCCTATGGATAAAAGGATTTAAGCCTATAGGGGTCTCCCAATATATACTCGATGGTACGTGGGAGCACAAGTCCGTACTGGCACTTATCGTCTCAAAGTGGAGGAATCACCCAACCATCAGTGAGGACAACAGTTACCAGGCTTTACGATGCCAGAATACATCTCTAGCCTAGACCTCTAAATGTTGTGCGTTAAGTTCCAAAGCGTTGTTAGATTCATTCAATTTATTTTAAGTTGATCTTTCTTATGAAGTTTGCCTTTTGGGATCACCACGAGATGTAGATGTAATTCCTAAAATGCAATCTAAAGATGATAAGCAAACTTTTATCTCTTTTCAGCAATGAAAATCATAGCTACAAGGGGAAAAGAAAGACACAATCTTTTCTCAAAGAGCAAAGAGCACACTGTAAATGCACTTTTCCTAAATCAAGCCAAACAGACTGTCAATATGCAAATGCACATGTGCATGTATTTGTTTTTCACTTTCTTAATATTGATGCCTAAAAAGAAAGTTGATGTACAAATCTGAATTTGTTTTCAAGTGACAAACACAAACAAGCTTCTTTTCGAAATCAAAAGGTAGAGATGATTACGACACTTTATGATTTTGAAGTAAATACTCGTTTCGACACTAGAAAGTCACAAATTCAAACCAAAGGCAAAATTAAAAGCATAATCGACTGTCAACAGCAAATAAACTTTCTCCTAAGATCAAAATCGACACTTACGACAAATCTAAATCAAAGGACGACAGTATGACTATTCTACTTTTTCAATGGAAAACTGTAAATGATGTAACAAACACAAAAACATCTACAGTCTTTTTGTACAAAGGAGGCGGAATTAAGGCAAAGAAAAGGGGTTTTTAAACAGACACATACACTGATCACAGGCTGCAAAAATCAGAGACAAAACTGAAAAAATGAAGCAAAGAACCTCAGCTGCACAAGGCTAGGCTGATCAGCGCACCTGTTACACAGAGAAACTGGATTGCAGCGCAGGTAGCCCTCTCGGGAACTGCGTTGAAATGCAGAATCTCTTCATAGAGCCTGCGCTGGGGCAGAAACGAGAATTCTATCTGGGTTCTGGGTCACGGTTTGCAGTTTAATCTATGGTTTTTGGCCGAGTAAAAGCAATCAGTAATGCACAATCAGAGGGTAGATTTAAAGGAGGCCTAAGAGCTATCACAAAGGGCAATCAGATCATTTGTGAATCAGTTGTTCAGAGCATAAATAGATCCAGTGAATGGATTGAAGTAGCAGATGTCTACTTTGCATTTGTTAATGGCAAATGCAGTTCGATTGCTACTTCTAAGTTTATGAAACAAACAACAAGAGAAACACAAACAAACTAACTAGACACGATCCCCAGTGGAGTCGCCATTTTGTTAACGGGAAAAGTGTCTACTTAGAACGACCCTATCCCACTAAGGTGTGACAATGACCTTAGAAACAAACAAAGAAAACTACTTTCGTATTCTTCTTTATGAACTATAAACGAAGAGGAATAGGATGAACCAACCTGTGTCTTGCGCTAGTCCTTTGATCCAATCTCTCTCCTCTTTGACAGCTTCCAGCTACCTTCTCCCTTACTTGCCCAGCTTCACCAAGTTCCTGTAAGATCACAGAAGAAGAAAACTACACAAAGACATGGATTTATATTCATAAATAGCTTAGGATCAGATTTAAGCTAAGCATACAAATGTAACAAACATCAATGATACACAAGCATGTAGGAGAAACTCAAATAGTTTTATTGATGTAACAAGAAGATCCAGGAGGAGTTACAACAGATGATTCCTGATCCAGCATCAACCTCCCAGCAAAGGAGGCCCCTCTTCACCTCCAACAAAGCATAAATCACCCAATACTCTGATATCTATCTCAAAACCAACAGCAATTCTCTGCAATGTACAAAATTCCAGCCTCTGGATCTCTGGGATGAGGGATCCATATATAGATGTATGCAAAGAGGATGAGTCAGCTTATGATTTGACTAGTGGCCTCTCTCTGTCAGTTCTTGTTTCCACTTGGAGACTGAGAGCCTCTTACTCATCCTTGGTCGAACTCAGTGAGGCAAGTGTCATTGGGGAAGATTCTGGAAGCTTCCATTGTCTGTCCACCTTGCGGAATGACACTGCCATTTGTCATTTCCCGCTCAACGCACCCTGGTAGTGCATTTAGGTGCGTTGCAACGCACCTAGCTAGTGTACTTGGGTGCTATGCAACGTAGCTAGCTAGTGGAGCAGCTGAAATGATCTTGATTTGACTGATTCTGAGCAGTTTCTGGTGGAGAACTTCTGGGAGAAGCTGTAATTTGTTGACCTTGTTCCTTTAGGGGTCGGAACAACACTTTTAGGGACTTAGGATCCCTTGGTTTATGGAAATTTCATGCTTAGAGCTGTAAGGCACAAAAATGTCTATAACATTATCATCTGGACAAATACCTCCATCAACAAGGTTTTTCAAAAGGATTAGCAGATAGCAATCTATATATAAAAATTGACAATGATAAATTGCTAATACTTGTTGTGTATGTTGATGATATCATCTTTGGTAGCAATGAAGAAGACATGATTCAAAGCTTTGCCTTGGTGATGCAAAAAGAATTTGAAATGTCCCTGCTTGGTGATCTCACATATTTTCTTGGTTTACAAGTCCAACAAAACAAAGACGGTATCTTTCTATCACAAACCAAGTACCTCAATCAAATCTTGAAGAAATATGGCATGGAAGATTCGAAACTAGTATGTACCCCTATGGTAACAGGATGCAGCCTCAGCGCAAATGATGAATCAGTAGCAGTACATCAACCAACCTACAGATCCATGATTGGTAGTCTACTCTATCTGAAAGGTACACGACCAGACATCATGCATGCAATGGGAATAGTTGGAAGATTCTAGGAAAATCCAAAAGAAGCACACCTTCAAGCAGTTAAAAGGATTTTCAAATATCTTCAGGGAACACAAAACTATGGCTTATGGTATCGTAGAGATACAGATCTCACACTTCATTCATATACAGATGCAAATTGGGCAGGAAGCATGGATGACAGAAAAAGTACTAGTGGTGGTGCATTCTTTATGGGTTCTAGATTAGTGTCTTGGTTCAATAAGAAACAAAGTTCAATTGCATTATCTACAGCTGAAGCAAAATATGTGGCTGTTGCATCTTGCTGCACACAACTCCTTTGGATGATGCAAACATTGCAAGACATTCAAATCACTTGTACTCCACCTATCTCCATTTTATGTGATAATACAAGTGCAATCAGTATTTCAAAGAATCCTTTCATGCATTCCAAGACCAAGCACACACCTATCAAATATCATTTTCATTGGGAACAAGTGCTTGAACAAAAAGTCAAATTGGAGTATGTTCCCTCCAAGGAACAGGTTGCTGAGATATTCACCAAACCACTGCACAGAGAGACATTTGAATACCTCAGATAGAAGCTGGGAGTAGTTGATGCATCATTTTGCTGTTGAACTTATTTGTTTCAGAGAACAGTGGTTGTACGTGAGTTTCATGAAGAGGATCCGCATACATACGCAGGTTTCTGTGGATATATCCGCGTATATGCTGGTTTGAAGAATATTAGTGAGCCAGACTCAGGATGAAAAGAGTCTGATATGGGTCTATCAGTGATCATCTGGCACAGGTTCAGGGGGAGCATATAATGCATTATCATTGTTGGCATTACCTTAGAAGATTTTGGTACAATTTCACAATTGCTTTTTTGATTTAGGAGGAACAGGTGTAGAGGGAGATCTTGGTTGCTAGTCTGGATGGTGATTGACAGATGTTATTGATGATACTTGGTGATGACTATCATAGTCTTGTCTTCGATATTTAGTCTCTATGTCATGTATTTCTTTTATTATCAAGGTCATGTAACGACCTATCTTGTTTCCCCACTATGCCTGGGATGGATGATGTAATGTTCTTGTTTTATCATGTATAAGCTTTTGGTGTATCCCCACTTGGTTGGGTGGATGAGTCAATATTGGTATATCCCCACTTGGTTGGGAGATGGATGTATGTATGAGTCTTTGGTGGTAGGAAGGTCATTTATGATGTATAGAGTCATGTTCTTCTTGTAGAACATCTTTTTGCAGACCTTGCTTACAATCAGGGGGAGCATGAACAGCACACTTCAGCAGAGCAGAGATTTCAGCATGTACTCAGAGGGAGCATGGACGGATTGGTACATCTTGGCATATACAAAGGGGGAGCTCAATCAGAGATTTCAGCAGGTACTCAGGGGGAGTATGGATAGCAGAATGTATATCAAGGAAGAGAATATCTTGGTCTGCCCTTTGCCCTTGATGTCAAAGGGGGAGAGTGACTTGGTGTGGTTGTTGCCATCAAGTCCAAAGGGGGAGATTGTTGGCATTATGATACAGGTATGATACAGGTGTTGTCCTTGATGGCAACTCACTCAGAGGTATGATACAGGTGTTGTCCTTGATGACAACTCACTCAGATGATAGTTCAGGATCACAGGCTCTCAGAATAAAGGAAAAGGAGGTATACGCAGGTTCCCGTTGACCAAGCCGCGTATACACGCGGATTCACAGACCAAAAGGCACATATGCGTATACATGCACAGAAAAGTGTGTATAGTTTGGAAAGATTGGTTTTTGGTCCTTGGTATTCGGACTTATGGTTTTGGACCATGGTATCTCATTTGAAGTGTTGAACCCAGGTATTTGGACCCAGGTATTGGTTCTAAGTGGTTTTGGACCATGGTATTGAGTAAGGCCTAAGACTATAAAAGGGGAAGGAGATCATTAGGCAAAGGCACTCAAGTATTGGATATCTTATGAAGAACAAGATCTAGAATACTGGTCATTGGGTTATGGTGCATAGCTGGATCTGAATCAAGGAGGAACCTAAGCGCTAGGAGAAGGATAAGTTTATATTGATGGGTCAAGATCTTAAGGCTTGAAGAGAAGTATCTTTATGTGATTTTGATCTGTTATATTTGGCGCATGACTTGATCTATAAATTTGATGATCTGGGTATAACTGATGTCTGAATAATTGAAAAGGGTAAATTATCTCTTATAGATTTGTAGGCAGGTTCAGCATATCAAAGGCGCGTATACACGCTTGTTTGGTAATTGAAAACAGCATATATGCGGGTTTTCCTTAATATAAAAGCATATGCACCCAGGTTCTACATATTGAAGTAGCATACGTCTCATAAAATATGTTTTAGCTACTTCTGTTTATTGTTGCAGTGGTCTGGGTTCAAGATTGGTTTCTGGTTACTGTTACTGTATTTGGTTACAGCATTCAGAGAAGTGATTGTTTGATTCAATTTTTGGTGGGTGCAAAGGAAATTGTTTGATGCAGATATATTTGATGTTTGATTGATGTTATTGATGGATCCAGTCTCAAAATTTATGAAACGTGGTCCCTGGAAGAAAAGAGAAGGTTGTAGCCTTCTGTAGGTAGAAGCCTACGTACTGGTATAAGACTGCACCAGTACAAAAATATTGTAAAAAGAAGTTTCTTATTAAAATAAGATAGAGACAAATTGCAGCAGGTGGTTTTCACCCACATTGTCTTATATCTTGTGTTCATGTGTGTGATTGCCTATACTGTTTACTGCACTTGATTACTGTTTTTATGGTTCTAATACACAGATTAAGATCAGCTAACTAAATTAGAAGTCTACAAGATATACACGGGTTTCTCTAAACACAGTTGCGTATATACGCAGGTTTAACTAACAGAAGTACCGTATATCAATTTGTTTATGGAAATGAAAATTGTTAAATGGCTAATATTGATTCACCCCCCCCCCCCTCAGTATTATTTCCAACAAACACTTGATGTCCATAAGTCATTAAGCCGAGGGTTCGGTCCCACCAAAAGTCAGAGAAATGCTCTGAGCCTCTTTGACTTGAAGGATTTAAAGTACTAGAACATACTTGTGGATAGGAAATTAGTAAGGAGAAAAATGAATGAGGGGGAGTTAATCACATTAACTTGCAAACCTTTGTTTTTGCTTCCATAGTTGATCATACATATTGAAATATGTGTCTAAGCATGATGCATGTGTTTTGATCCAATCAACTTTATACTTTAGCAACCTTTCTTCTACTTACCCATTTACTTACCCTACCATTTTTTCTTCATTTATTTGGGTGCATTTAGACTAGCAAACCCTTATCATCCATTTTTATTTTGAAAATTAATCTATCTAATTCTAACCTTATATCATCCAAGGGCTCAGATTAAACTGATGAGCTCCTTTTATTTTCTCTACCTATCTAATGATCTGCCAAGATTAAACTGTTTGGTCAGATTTTATTCTCTAACTATAAACATAAAATTCAAATCATGAAATAACCAAGATTAAACAGTTTGATTATCATGGATTGTGGCATGAATAACAAGCTGCACACAATCATTATTATGCATAAAGGTAAACAGTAGTGGCATTTAGACTTGCACACTTTCATGATCTATTTTTGTTTTTGCGGTTCATATTTTTTCATTTTTTGATCTATTCTTATGCATTTTGTCCTTTGATATTTCTTTTAGGACATGCCCTCTTTATATTTTTTAATTTTTAATATGGAAAACATTTGTAGAAAGAAAAGGTATGTACAATATTACAACGCTTAACCTTAGTCATTCAAAATTATGACTCCTGTTGGTATAGGAACCTAACAGTGGCTCCACTTGGGGATCAAATTTTCTAGTGAAATGTCAAGAACTCTAAAGATTAGTAGCCTTTGAATTGTTGTTGATGTTACCTTGCAAAGTTTCCTTCTGTGAATTTGTATTATTGATACTTATGACAGTAAATCTTTTTAAAGCTCAGGGCCTTCTCTTTGGGCTTCAACTTCAAAGATCACCATCCAATCCAAACTAGACGTTGTAAATAAAATATGTACAAATGGGAAATGAAAATTAGTAAATTGTTTCAAAGTAATGTTTTAGCATTCAACCATTCACTGGCCCACCTTTTGCATCTGTACCATTAATTTTTCTCAAGAAGAAAGCATTATTTACTCTGTAAGCATAAATGACAGAGGGACCTTTCCATAGGAAATCAAATTTCCCATGTTTGCCTTTGTCTTCCCTCCTTGAATCCCACTTAAGCACTTTGTCACCAATGTAGAAATCTTCAGCCTTGGTTCTCTTATCAAAAATCTTTTTAATCTTTTCCTGCACAACTTGAGACTTGACATAGACCTCTTCTCTAGTTTGTTGTAGATGAATATTTTGGTTGATTCTTCTTTGGATATTATTTGGTTCAACCTACAATTCTTGAAGTATCTTCATTACTGGTACTCCCAAAGAGGATGGAAAGATAGCTTCCATCCCATAAACTAGTTGATAGGGAGAAGTACCAATTGATTTCTTAGTAGTCATTCTATCTGCCCATAAGGCATTGACTAGCTTTTTATTCCAAGTTTTCTTATTATCCTCTAGTAACTTCTTGATGATGTTTACTAGGCTTTTGTTTGAGGATTCTGTTAGTCCATTACCTTGAGGGTAATAGGTTGTGGAATGGCCAAGGGTGATATGGTATTTATTGTAGAAATCTATCATTCTTTTGGATTTAAAGGTTGTTGCATTATCAGTAATGAGCTTAGTTGGGCATCCAAATCTTGATAGAATATTGGTTTCAAGGATGGTTATGATAACAATATATGTGGCTTGCCTTGAAGGTATGGCCTCTATCCATTTTGTGAAGTAGTTTGTGGCTGTAAGGATCCATTTGTGCTGGGCAGAGGAGGGTGGGTGAATTTCACCAATGAAGTCTAAACCCCATTGTTGAAAAGGTATTTCTGCAGAGATTGGCTTGAGGGGTAAAGGTAAGAGCTTTTTCTTCCCCTAAAAAATTTGGCATTTGTGACAGGAGGTCACATATTTTTTTACATCAGCAAACAAGGTAGGCCAGTAGAAACCAGCTCTAAGGATTTTATCTGCAGTGGTCTTCCATTAAAGGTGTCCTCCACAATCACCTGCATGAAATTCTTGCAAAATCTTGTCAGCCTCATATTTTAATAAGAAATTGAGAAGAATACCTTCATGATCTCTCCAAAACAGAGCATTGTCTAATATACAAAATTTCAAAGATTTCATCTTTAAAAACCTACTTTTAGTCCTAGATAATTCAGGAGGAGCTTATAAATTCAGTAAAACGTAAATAATATCAGCATACCAAGGTGATTTAATAAAGGCTTGGCTGATTAGTGGAGTTTTCATCTCCTCTTTATTATCTATTGTTGCAATAAAGTTTATATCCAAGGCCTGACAGTTTGATTTAGCCATGAGTTTGGCTAAACCTTGGCCCTCAATTAACTTAGTAGGTTTGATTTCTATATCATACTCTAAAATAGTAGCAATCCACTTTCCCCTCTTTCTATCAGAACCATCCTGAGTTAGGATGTCTTTAACTACTGAATTAGGAACATAGGCTACTATATGAGAATATAAGATGTATACCCTAAAGTCCTTAATGGCTTTGACTAAAGCCAAGGCTTGTTTTTCCATTATATTATATTTCAAGGGGGCATCTCTCAGGGCTTTGTTGAAGAAAGCAATGGGTTGTTCATAGCCCTGGTCATTTTTCTGCAATAGAACTGCAGCAATTGTGTGCTCAGAAGCAAAGGAAAACAAGATGAAATCTCTGTCAAATTTAGGACTGATTAACACAGGTGTTTTAGTCAAGGCTAGTTTAATGTCTTCAAAGGATTTTTTAGCCTCAACAGTCCATTTTATGGTGGAGTCCTTTTTCAGCATGTTGTTTAGTGATCTAATTAACTCTGCCAAATTAGATATAAATCTTCTAAGAAAAATAATTTTTCCTAAGAAAGCTTGTAATTCTTTAATGTTCCTAGGGTGTTTTATTTGTAGGATGGCTTCTATTCTAGCAGGGTCTATTCTTATACCATCTTTTGAAATTATGTGACCTAACAACTTTCCTTCTTCTAACCCAAACAAGGACTTTTTTGGGTTTAAGGAGATTCCAAATTTCCTACATTTAATAAAAACTTTCCTTAGATGATCCAAATGTTGATTGTTAGATTTTGAAAATATAGTAATATCATCTAGATATATCACAAGGAAATCATGAATTTCTTTTGCAAAGGCTATATCCATAGCCCTCTAGAAAGTGGCTCCTGCATTCATTAGCCCAAAATGCATTTTCACATACATAAATGTGCCCCAAGGAGTAGTAAAGGCAGTTTTGGGTTGGTCATCTGGATGAACCAAGATTTGATTGTAACCAGAAAACCCATCCAACAATGAGATTCTGGTTGATCCAACTACTCTCTGTAAAATGTGGTCCATTTTGGGGAGAGGGTAATTGTATTTTAGTGACACTTTGTTGAGGTTTCTGAGATCCACACAAAGTCTGATCTCACCAGTTTTCTTTATAGTTGGAACCAAGTTTGAGACCCAATCATAAAATCTAATTGGTGCAATTATTTTGGCATCATACATCCTCTGAATTTCTTTTTCAATTGCAGGTAATAAGACAGGATTAATCCTTCTAAGTTTTTGTTTGAAAGGCTTTTGATTTTCTTTAATAGGAATTGTGTGCTGGATTTTTTTGGTGTCATAAGATTTGAGGTCCTCATAACTCCAAGCAAAGACATCCTGAAATTCTTTCAACAACTCAATGTATTTCACTTTTTCAATTGGGGGTAATGATTTTGAAAGTTTGATCAGTTTGGGATTTTCATCGGTGCCTATATTACATTCCTCTATATCAAGCCTTGAAGGTTCCATTTTAGGTTTCCTAGGAACATCATTTGAATCAAATAAATCTTCTAGACGGTTTAATCCCTTTGGTAAGAAGTTATCTTTGAGATTAATTACTTTGGTTTCTTCACTGATTATTTTATCAATCTCAATTTCCTCTAAGTTATCTAAATCTACTTTGGTAAATCTAGTTGGGTTGATTCTATCTATTTCATCACCTTCTATCTCATTTA
This sequence comes from Pinus tabuliformis, assembly GCA_031772625.1. Taxonomy (NCBI): domain Eukaryota; kingdom Viridiplantae; phylum Streptophyta; class Pinopsida; order Pinales; family Pinaceae; genus Pinus; species Pinus tabuliformis. The sequence goes on from CM062816.1 coordinate 923,133,212, forward strand.
TTTCTATCTCATCCTTAGTGTTAGGATCTATTGATGTATCAATATCTATATTGTTATTGGTAAACTCTTCTTCTGAAATTAAAAAGTTATTTATCTGTTTATCATCAGAAAATATTTGCTAATTCTTCAAATTGTCTGGAATTGTAGGTCTGTGCCTAACTTCAGCAGTGTACTAATGGTTGGGTTGGAAGGGTAATTTGCAGGTGCTGGCAAACATTGTTAAACTATGGGCTTGCATGTTATGTTTTCTAGGAATTACTGCAAGCCTTGATTCTAGGAAAGTGTTAAGTATTTCCATGATAGTTCCCCTATAACAACTTAATCTAGGGTCCTTTGTCATATATACACCATCAATCTATTTTACAATTAGTTCAGAGTCTCCCAAGACATAAACTCTTTTAACTCCTAGATTCCTAACTAACCTAAGACCTAAAATTAATGCTTCATACTCGGCCATATTATTGGTACATTTAAAATTCAATCTATATGCATGGCCTTCTGAGTAATTATTTTCCAAAATATATATCCACACTCGTGCTCCTGCTCCTAACCTATTGACTAATCCATCAAAATATAAATGCCATACCATCTCATGATCTATATTTACACTATCTGGTGCAACAAATGTTTCATCATTTATAGCAATTTGATTGTCTTGTTCATTGAACAGTTTTGTAGTCTGGATTGTTTCATTTCGTGTAGAAACTGCAATTTCTTTTGGTTCTGGTTTCTTTGAGGCCGATCCTGGCTACTTACCATATATTTCATTAAGGCTTCTCGGTATAGTTTCTTAGGTTGTCCAAAAACATGTTGTGTTGTGTTATATTCTTTCCACGACTAGCCCACGTAGTTGACCGGGGGGTTAGAAGGGGGCGGAGCCCCCCCTTCGTTGCGTCGATTGCATAGCGGGGGGGTCACAGGGGGGTTGAGGGGTGTAGGTAACCCCACTCTATGGGGTCCGGGGCAGCACCTGTTATAGACATTTTTGGGCCCTACAACCCCAAGCATGAAATGTCCATAAATCAAGGGCTCCTAAGTCCCTAAAAGTGTTGTTCTAACCTTAAAGGAACAAGGTTAGCAGATTACAGCTTCTCCCAGAAGTTCTCCATGAAAAATTGCTCAGAATTGGTCAAAACAGGATCATTTCAGCTGCTCCACTGGCCAAGTGCATTGCATCTCACCTAAATACACTGTGTGGGTGCGTTGCATTTCAAAAATCCCTTCTATGGGGTGTGATGGGTGAGAAATGACAAATGGCAGTGTCATTCCGCGAGGTGGAGAGGCAATGGAAGCTTCTAGAATCTTCTCCTGTGACACTTGCCTCACTGAATTCGACCAAGGATGAGTAAGAGATCATCAATCTCCAAGTGGAAGCAAGAACTATTAGAGGGAAGACACTAATCAAATCATGAGCTGACTCATCTCCATTACAGATATCTATATATGGATCCCTCATCCCAGAGATCCAGAGGCTGGAAGTTTGCATATTGTAGGGAATTGTTGTTGGTTTCTTGAGACAAACATCAGATTGTTGGGTGATCTAAGCTTTGTTTGAGGTGAAGAGGGGCTTTCTAGCTGGGAGGTTGATGCTGGGTCAGAACAACTGGTTGTAACTCCTCTTGGCTCTTTTCTTGTTTATCAATAAAAGCTATTCAAGTTTTCCTCCATGCTCTTGTGTCATTGATGCTTGCTACATTTGTATGGTCAATTTACATCTGATCCTAGATTTTTTATGATTATAGATCCACGTCCTTGTATAGTGTTATGCTTCTGTGATCTTACAGGTACTTTGTGAAGCTGGACGTGCAAGGGAGCAGGTAGTTAAAGACTATCAAAGAAGAGGGGAATCAAATTAGGAGATTAGCGCAAGATAGAGGTTGGTCTTTCTGTTCCTCTCTATCTATAATTCATAAAGGAAAAACGAAAGTAGCTTTTCTCTGTTTGTTTCTAAGGTAGCTGTCACACCTTAGTGGGATAGAGCAGTTCTATATAGATACTTTTCCCTGTAACAAAATGGCGACCATACTGGGGAAGAATTAGTTTGTTTGTTTATCATTCTTTGTTGTTTGTTTCATAAACTTACAGGTAGCATTCAAACTGCATTTGCCATAACAAATGCAAAGTAGATAACTGCTACTTCAATCCATCTACTGGATCTGTTTATGATTTAAGAAACTGATTCACAAACTATCTGATTGCCCTTGTGATAGCTCTTAGATCCTCCTTAGATCTACCCCTGATTGTTGCATTACTGATTGCTTTTTGCTCGGCCAAAACCCAAGAACTGAACTGTAAACTGTGACCCGGAACCCAAACAGAGTCTCGTTTCTGGCCCAGCGCAGGTACTGTTCAGAGAATCTAAACTTCAGCGCACTTCCCGAGTGAACAAGGTGCGCTGCATTTCAAATTCTCTGTGTTACAGGTGCGCTGATCAGACTAGGCTCTGTGCAGTTTTGGTTTCTGTGATTCATTCTTTCCAGTTCTATTCCTGAATTTTGCTGCCTGTGATCAGTATATGTCTGTTTGAAACCCATTTTCCTTGCTGTTATTCCGCCTCCTTTGTACAAAAGAACTGTAGATGTTTTTTTGTGTTTGTTGAGTCATTTTCAGTTCTCCTTTGCAAAAGTAGCATAATCATATTGTCGTCCTTTGATTTGAAACTGTCGCAAGTGTCGATTTCAATCGTAGGAAATAGTTTGATCGCTGTTGATGGTCGATTATCCTGTTACTATTGCTTTTGGTCTGAATTTGTAATTTTCTAGTGTCAAGAACAAGTATTCATTTCAAAATCGTAAGGTGTTGTGATCGTCTCCATTTTTTATTTCGAAAAGAAACTTGTTGATATTTGTCGCTTGAAAAGAAATTCAGATTTGTGCATCAACTTTCTTTTTAGCATTCATATACTAAGAAAGTCGAAAACAAATACATGCATGTGCATTTGCATATAGACAGTCTGATTGGCTTGATTTAGGAAAGTGCATTTAGAGTGTGCTCTTTGCTCTTTGTGAAAAGATTTTGTCTTTCTTCTCCTTAGTAGCTAGGATTTTCATTGCACAAAGAAGATAAAAAGTTTGTTTATCATCTTAGATTGCATTTTAGGAATTACATCTACATCTCGCGGTGAACCTGAAAGGCAAACTTCATAAACAAGATCAACTTAAAATAAATTCAATGAATCTAACAACGCTTTGGAACTTAATGCACAACATTTAGAAGTCTAGGCTAGAGACGTATTCTGGTGTCGTAAAGCCTGGTAACTGTTATTCTCACTGATGGTTGGGTGATTCCTCCACTTTGAGACGATAAGTGCCAATACGGACTTGTGCTCCCACGTACCATCGAGTATATTTTGGGAGACCCCAATAGGCTTAATCCTTTATCCATAGGAAGCCGTGTCTGCCGCCCTATCGATCGCAATGCACTGAACACAGCATTCGGGAAGATTGACTGTCGTACCGTAAAAAGTATTCTGCAGTTTTGCGATTGGTTTGGTAATCCCTCTACCTAGATTTCCAGAGCAGTCCCTTTCGTTCCTTTTCAGACTCCTTAATAGAAAAGGTCCATCTGAGCACTTGTCACTTCAGGCTCATTATAAATCAAAGGAGACTAGAGTCATCTTTTGTTTTTTCTCGACTCTTAAAAACTGAAAAAACAAGTTGTGTCAAAGCGTCTAAAATTTATTTTAAACGGAATATTCATTACCCTTTCCTACGTTGATCTTGGGTTGAGAAAACGGAATCCACCAACCAAGGAATTCCCCTTGGAGGAAATCCTAGTCCCTTCTCCTCATGGGGAGATGTTGGTGCACCCCATATGGCCACATTGTCACTTCTAGGACTGACAATTGGTTTGCCTGTATGGCTCTTCTCAACCTCTGTCGTTCAGAACACCATAATTCCTGAAAAATCGAATCAGCAACTAGACAAGTCCAGAGTTACCCACCAACCTTCTACTTCCTCTAATTCTTCCTCTCCTCCTTCCTCTTCGCTTGACGGGGCTGGTAAAGCCAAAAGTCAAGTACCCGAGAAGAAGAAGGAAAAGAAGAAGAAAGAGAAGAAGAAGAAGGAGCCAAAAGCGAATGGGGGCAAACGAGCGTCGTCTAGCGAAAATCCACACACTGCACCGACCATGCCTAAATCGCCATGTGTCATTTGCAAAGGAGACCACTATCACAGAGATTGTCCTTGCATCCCTCGGATCTTAAGGGACTGGTCTCCTCGTTTGCACAACCCGGTGTCGTCAACCTCTGATGGTCATGTTGAAAGCACACCATCAACTAGTGAAAGTGAAGCCCCAGGACAAAAAGGAAAATATAGATTTCCTTGTAAATTGTACGAAGGCGATCATGCCGTCCACCGTTGTCCCTTCTTAGACAAAGCTTAAGGAGTTTTGGATGATCGTCCGGTTTCATCGTTACGACTTCCTCCTGGATATAAAAAACTCTTGCCGAGTCCGTCACTAGCTGAAAATCCGGCTGGCCCGCTCAAGTGGTCGGCTGAAGCATCTATCATTGAAGATAAACCATCTGAACCCATACCAGACGAAAGTCAAAAGGTCGAGGCGGAAGTTGACCCGGTCTTGCCTTCAGAGGTTCCATCTTCAGATGATACAGTCACCGAAGAGAACAAGGATGACACCGTCCAAATTCTTTTCATAAGCATAGACTCCAATGAACATGGGGGCAATTTACCCGTTCCTTTACCACAGGAAGGAAGTTCTTCAGAGTCGTACCCGGCCGTCTATTCAGTCCCACCTCCAAGCAACCTAGTTGTCTCCTTCGACTGGAATCAACTAGGTAGACCCCGTTTACCAGCTAGTATACCATTCCGAATCATTGTTCAAATATATAGAATGGTTATGGTCGGTACCATCATAGATGAAGGGGCTTCTGTGAGTATCCTTTCCTCAACTGCTTGGAAAGCGCTTGGTTCGCCATCGCTTTTGCCTGAGATGAGAAATCTAACAGGCTTTGACAAAGGAACCAGTCGACCGTTAGGGATCCTTCCCAATGTGCCCATAACATTGAGAGGGAAAACCATTCACATGAACGTGATGGTAGTTCAAGGACCCCTGGATTACAATCTACTCCTTGGACGAGACTATATTTATTGCATGGGAGCAATTGTCTCCTCACTCTTTAGAGTAATTTGTTTTCCGCACGAAGGAAGAGTAGTCAAGCTCGTAGACCAGCTATCATTTCCCGGATCATACAGAGCAAATAGACATATACCATCCCTAAATGGTCTTTTCACGCAAGAAATGTCTCAATCCCTAGTCCGTCCACCCGATGAGCGCGAGTGATTCGGGGGGACATGACTGAAACCCAGGGGGCATGCACCCTGGTCTGCTTCGGCAGGAAAACTTCGGGTATAGGGTAGGTTTCCGCGAGAGAATATGACTAGTCTGTACTCCCGTCCGTGATTGGAAGAGGGGGTTATTCTAGAACAAGATTCTCTTGTCAAAGCTACGTGAGTGGAGTAGCCTCCTTCACTCACCTTTGTCTATTTCGGTAAACATCGTTGAATAAGTGTTTGTTTGTGCTGTGAATAAAACAATCTTTGGGTAACCTGTAAGAGGTAGGCCTCTCTCAGTAAAACAAATGTTTTAACGGAATAAAGAAGGGGTAACCTTGAAACTCTATTTTATACCTGGGGGCATGCAAGCCTTTTGGCGTGCAAGCCAAGAGTGACTATTTATTTCTTAAATTTGTAGGTCCTCTAACCCTTTAAACTCGTAGGATTGGTCGTTTCCTAACTTGCATAAAGAAAAGATGTGGGGCAAAACTATAAAAATTGTCGTTTTTATATATGATACATTCTTATCACACGACTGGATTAATCGAGCAATGTTACCGCAAGGTTCAAGCTCGTTAAAAAATAAACCCGCATCGAGAAGTTTTAGCACATAGTTCAAGCTCATTAAAAAATAAACATAAGACATGAGCAAATGTTTCCCCCCGCGTTTAAGCTCGTTAAAAAATGAACTATTCACCGGTAAATAACCATCGTGAATGTAGTACTTCAGCCATTAATGCCTTGGTCATGTTTGCACCGTCACCTCCACTTTTGCATTGGCCAATCGTTCACCTCCATTTGATTGTTTACCCATTTTGAGGAACAGCTGCGAAGAGTGATTTCACTAGCCATCCTTGTAACACTGCCGTGATTGGAAAATTCCAAACCTTACCTGGAATCAGTTGCTACCCATTTTATCACTCGTTCCTCAAAAGACGAGTCTCCTTTAAGCTCTTTTCAATTGACTCGTAAAATATGAAAAGATTGCCGAGCCATTGGCCTCTCCAGCTCGTTAAAGGGACCGGAAGTGCTATCTCTCCTCTAGATTTTAATCTTTTTGGACCTAAGAGATTATTACACAAAAAGATCGAGCGCTTGTTTTGTTCGGCTCATTAAAAGTATCGAAAATTCATCCCTTCTGTATTGTTTTATACTTTTTCAGACTTAAGGGATTAGATGACGAAAAAGGAATTTTGGAGTTACCTTTACGTTCTTTTCCAGACTCTCTAAAATTGAAAAGGACCGAGTTATCTTTGTCTTTAAACTCGTTAAAAGTGTAATAGCGACAAACTTGTTTATAAACGAGAACGAGTTTCACTGTCGCTAGGCTCGTTAAAACATAGATATGGGTTTGCCCGAAGGGAAAATTATAGAACAAGCATATGTTATCCTCCTCAAGCTTGACAAAAATAAAGAGGTACTGGTCAGCAATGACTGGGGAAAATTGGGAAGAAAACTTGAAGAAACTTTGTTGGTACAAGTCGCTCTTGAACATGACACTTCCACTCCGTGTCCGAGTCGGGTTGGGTTGTTTCATTCACCGGTCACATCACCATGGTCCCATCATACCATCCACATTTGGGGTTAATGCTACCAATCCATCACATCAGTGTCGTCGATATGTTCAAGAGAAGTCATTCAGAGAATTCACCTGTGTCTCACCCACTACCATACATTTATACTCCATTCTTTCATGACCACCACCCTGAACCTTATATCACCAGATCGTTTTCACCTCCATTAAAATCATTTGCTCCATTCTGTGTCATTGATGTGGGATTCATTAAGGCCCTCCTGTGACGGATCACTTCTTGTCGACATCAGCTCATTATCCAAGAAGTTGATCTAGGAACACCCCATTCAGTACTTTGAAGCTTGCATGCCTCAATGGCAAGTTTCTCACTTCCGGCGACAGGTTTACATCAATGGCCTTCGACCGAAAGATTTTGCGTGGTGTTCGACGCCAAGTCCTTTATTCACACCACGTGAATTTTACTGCAGTACCTTGAGGGTCATTATCATTATCGGTGATCCCTCTCGCGCTTGTTAACAGTTTACATCATTGGCTGGTAATCAAGCGATGTCTTTCCATGTTCGACTTCAGAACATTTCTCACATGGATCGACTTGTACTTCGAGTGAAGATCGAATGAGATTGAAGACCCCGGATCTAGTTTCATCCATCCGGGCTGCGATATATATTCAGGGAAATAAAGACATCAAATGTACATCATTACCGCACAGATAATCATCCAATCAAAAGGATGATGGCTCTATCAGAATCATCAGTCTACACTCAAACGATTGTCTGTCCTATGTACATGAAAATGGATTTATAAAGCTGAGCATGGGAATGCCCACCTCAGCTAGATCATGAAAATATTATGAAGATAATGTATTGTATTGTATCTTATTACAAGTCTCCTCCCAGCTTGAGAGAACTTCGGATCCTCATAATAAAGCATTTCACCCGACATCAAAAGATTAACGACCTCATGCTTTACGGGGCAACTGTTATAGACATTTTTGGGCCCTACAACCCCAAGCATGAAATGTCCATAAATCAAGGGCTCCTAAGTCCCTAAAAGTGTTGTTCTAACCCCTAAAGGAACAAGGTCAACAGATTACAGCTTCTCCCAGAAGTTCTCCATGAAAAACTGCTCAGAATTGGTCAAAACAGGATCATTTCAGCTGCTCCACTAGCCAAGTACGTTGCATCTCACCTAAATACACTGTGTGGGTGTGTTGCATTTCAAAAATCCCTTCTATGGGGTGCGATGGGTGAGAAATGACAAATGGCAGTGTCATTCCGCGAGGTGGAGAGGCAATGGAAGCTTCCAGAATCTTCTCCTGTGACACTTGCCTCACTGAATTCGACCAAGGATGAGTAAGAGATCATCAATCTCCAAGTGGAAGCAAGAACTATCAGAGGGAAGACACTAATCAAATCATTAGCTGACTCATCTCCATTACAGATATCTATATATGGATCCCTCATCCCAGAGATCCAGAGGCTGGAAGTTTGCATATTGTAGGGAATTTCTGTTGGTTTCTTGAGACAAACATCAGATTGTTGGGTGATCTAAGCTTTGTCTGAGGTGAAGAGGGGCTTTTTAGCTGGGAGGTTGATGCTGGGTTAGAACAACTGGTTGTAACTCCTCTTGGCTCTTTCTTGTTTATCAATAAAAGCTATTCAAGTTTTCCTCCATGCTCTTGTGTCATTGATGCTTGCTACATTTGTATGGTCAATTTACATCTGATCCTAGATTGTTTATGATTATAGATCCACGTCTTTGTATAGTGTTATGCTTCTGTGATCTTACAGGTACTTTGTGAAGCTGGACGTGCAAGGGAGCGGGTAGTTAAAGACTATCAAAGAAGAGGGGAATCAAATCAGGAGATTAGCACAAGACAGAGGTTGGTCTTTCTGTTCCTCTCTATCTATAATTCATAAAGGAAAAACGAAAGTAGCTTTTCTCTGTTTGTTTCTAAGGCAGCTGTCACACCTTAGTGGGATAGAGCAGTTCTATATAGACACTTTTCCCTGTAACACCACCCCAGAAAATTTTGGTTTTGGAACCTATGTTAGGTTGGGCGGACCCACCTATGGTTTTGTGCATGATTTTCGCACATGTTTTTGGACGCGATGGTTTTCAGTCCATGGTTTTAGACGCGATGGTTTTTGGTCCATGGTATTGGATGCTTCGTCATGTATAAATATGTATTGTAACATTGAAAGGAACATAATGAAAAATCAAGCTGGTAGTCCCAGTTTTGGGATCCAGGGGAAAATCTCTGTGTATATGTGTTTTATGTGTTATGCTCTCGCATAGTTTATTTTATGTGTTTTAGAATTCGTATGCAGGTAATTTCTATATGGGGTTAAAACCTACAAAACAGAGATTGTTGCATATGACATATCTAGTTGTAAGGATCCCTAAAGTTTGGCTCCCCATGATCTGGATAATAGCATGCCATACTTTGGTGGGATGTCAGCAACTACAATATCCATAAGGATGCTTTTGGCAGGATATTGGACTAAAGTGACACACAGGTCTTTAATCAATCCTAGACACTTTACTTGACTGGAGTCAAATGAGAATAAGTCTTTATAAGGTCTTGTAATGTCTAGGTTTAATTTCTACATCACTAATTTGGGCATTAAGTTGTGAGAGGCCCCAGAATCAAACATTGCATTGTGTAGAATTTTTTCATGGATACTAAGGCTAACGTAAAAAGGTGGAACTCCTCCTTCTAATGGGATGCCATTAACATCTGGACGAAATATGAGTTCTGGTTGGTCATCAAACAAGTTGACTGAATCCTCATTTTTAGCAATGTTTAAGGTCTAGGTTATTTGTGATTTGTAAATTTCATTCTTGATTAGTTATGTTAAAGGAACTGAAATCTTTACCTTTGCTATCTCTACTCCCAAATTGAATGGCAAAGAGACTTTTTCTGTTTGAAGGTTTTAAATTTTTGTAGCGAGGATTTGAGTAGGCTTGTCTTCTTTTCCTTTATTGGGGACCTCCTTATGTGGATTTCCAAATCTGATGTTTTGAGCTTTGTCCACCAATTCCTTAGGTAGAATTAAAGTGGATGGTTGATCAGCAGAAGGTTGATTAGAGGTTATGTCTACAATTGTGGGGCTAGAAGGTTTTGGGTTTTCGCTAGGGAGAATTTGGAGGATTTTTTAAACAGGGGCTTCTTTTATTTTCTTGGGTTGCTTTTGTACCATTTTCTTAGTTTGGTCAGGGACATCAGCATTCTTTTTTCTTCTTAGGTTATACTGTTTATGAAATTCAAAGATAGTAGAATCATATCCCTGTTTATAATCAAATGATTCCCCAAACTGTAATTGTAATTGCCGCAACATATACCTTTCCTGCTCATCTTGGGTTAGAAAAACAGTGTCCTCATCATTTATTCCCATTAGGTTAATTTGTGTATCTTGCTGTGGATCTTCTCGATGGGATGTCTCTACATAATTTTCTTGAAAAGGAGGCCTAATGTTTTGTTCTGGTCCATTTTTCCCAATGTTTTACTTTTTTCTAAAATTTGGGTTTCTAACTGGAGGTGCTTGTTGGTTATCCCATTGGGGTTTCCTTTCTATGTTTTCTATTCTATCCATTAGTCTCTCCATATTTTTGGATAAACTATCTATTTTGATGTCAGATGGTGAGGTTTCATCCTTTGCAGTTCCTCTCCTTTCATTTCTAGCTCTAGCCCTTTTAGCTAACAAATTAGCTTCTACACTAACAGATATACTTTGCATTTCTTCTAATGTTGGGGGGTTTCTTTCCCTAAGTTGGTATGCAATATCTGTGTCAAAACCATCAAGGAAATTTATTAACGCTAAGTCAGGTGGGGATATAAGGTTAATTGGGATTGTGTTATATATATTATTGAATCTAGTGCAGCCATCTTGAACAGTTTCATTGGGCCCCCTTCTAATATTATCATATTTTGAAAGGATTTGTAGGTGATTCTTTTTCTTTTCCAACCTATCAATAAATAATCTTTGAAAATTTTCCAGGTCTGCAAAGTGGTTGGCAAGAAAGGCTTTAAACCACTTCTTGACATCGCCAGTCAAAGTTTGGGCAAAGAGTCTCATCTGGACATCTGCCTCATCTATTTCATGCAATTCAAAAAAGTCAAACATCTTGTTTACATGTTGTTGGGCAGTGTAATGACCAGTAGCATCAAATAGGAAAATCTTACTCTGATAATCTGCAGGCATAGCATGAAGTTGGGTAGGTAAAACAATAGGGGCATATCTATTTGCCATTGTTGTAAGTTGGGAGAGGCTGAGATTGTTAGAAAATTATATATTACAGAGCAATGGAACACATAAAATATTGCAGAAATATAAACACAAAAAATGCATAAAACAAGAGAGACACATATATACATGGTTCACCTAGTTTGGGCTACATCCATGGAGAAACATCCAAACCTTCTTTTATTATATTATCCAGCAAACTGAAGAGATACAACCTACAACAGATCCGCTGTAACACCCTCTTCGCTCTAAATCTCCGCTCTCTTTCTCACTCAGAATACCGATCTGCATAGATGCAATACAATTCCCTCATATATAGTGAAGGGTTGCCTTCTAGGGCAAAAAACCCTAAATTAAACATAACTTCTACTGTCAAATCATCCCCCTAATGAATGTCCCAGATTGATTAGAAATTACTAGACTTTTACAAGGCAATTTTACATCTATTTTTAGCTTTGGGGGTGCTGCCCCTGGACCCCCCAGCTGGGGGGGATTTACCCCCACGGGGGGACAAGTCCCCCCCACACCCCCCCATGTGGAGGGGTGTACATTCTTCCTGGGGTATACATCCGGCTGAAACCTTTGAATACAGAAGATAATCAGGCTCCACACCCAACAATCTCCCACTTGGAGACTGATTATAGCAACTCCACCGCTGCTTCATTTGCTAGAAGCTGACTCCACTTTGGACCTGGCTATTTCTCATCTTCTTCATCATACTAAAGACCAATTGAAACTGAGCATATTCTCAGTTTCTCCCTGGTTACAACCTTTCTTAGCATATCTGCAGGATTCTGGCTAGTGTGTATCTTTTCCAGCTTCAGCTCTCCATCTTCCAACACTGATCGTATGAAATGGTACTTAAGCTGTATGTGTTTAGTCCTAGAATTAAATACTGAGTTCTTTTCAAGATGAATGGCACTTTAGCTATCATTGTATAATGTGCCCATATCATGCTCCTTACCCAATGCACCCATAAACCTTTGTAACCAAATCATTTCTTTACTAGCCTCTGTAGCAGCAACATACTCTGCTTCTGTTGTTGAAAGTGCAACAACACTTTGGATTTTTGAAACCCAACTGATAGTTGTTCCACCTACAGTAAACACATACCCTGTTGTACTCCTCCTGTTAACTCTATCACCTGCCATATCTGCATCAACATATCCCTGTAGAGCAATGTTTGAACCACCAAAGCATAATGCTTGATTTGTGGTACCTTTCAAATATCTGAGAATTCATTTCACTGCCATCCAATGTTCCTTTCCTGGATTGTTCATATACCTACTTACAACTCCCACTACATGTGAAATATTAGGCCTTGTGCATACCATTGCATACATTAAGCTTCCAACTGCTGATGCATATGGAACTTTAGACATATAATCCATGTCTTCTTGGGTCTTTGGGCACATTTCCTTACTAAGTTTAAAATGGCTAGCAAAAGGTGTACTAACTAATTCTGCATTGTGCATATTAAACCTTTTCAACAACATTTGTATGTACTCATTCTGAGACAATGTTAGTTTGCAATTTTTCCTGTCTCTAGTTATTCTCATATCAAGGATTTGTTTTATAGCACCCAAATCCTTCATTGCAAATTAGTTTGCCAATTTCCTTTTGAGCACATTTATTTCCTACATGTTAGAACCTGCAACAAGCATATCATCTACATACATTAACAATATAATATAGCTGCCATCATTTTGAGATAAACACAATGATCAGAGTGACATCTAGTATAACCTTGTTCAGACATAAACCTGTCAAATTTTAGATACCAATGCCTTGGAGCCTGTTTTAAGCCATACAAGCTCTTCTTCAACCTACACACTAGTTTCTCCTTCCCTTTTACCTCATCTCATTGTGGCTGCTGCATATATATCTCTTCCTCCAAATCCACATGGAGAAAGGCTGTCTTTACATCTAACCGCGCAAGATGTAAATCTTCAGCTACTACTAGACTTAAAATAGTTCTGATTGAAGTCATTTTAACAACAAGAGAAAATATTTCATCAAAATCAATACCTTTCTTCTGTGCAAACCCCTTCACCACAAGTCTATCTTTGTACCTTTGTTTTCCTCCATCTTCTTCCTTCAGCCTATAAACCCATTTATTCTGCAATGCTATTTTACCTACAGGCAACCTAACTAAGTCCCAAGTCTGGTTATGTGCTAAGGAGTCCATCTCTTCTTTCATGGCTTGCTCCCACTTCTTCCTGGTTTCTACCTGCACTGCTTCTTCATAACATTCTAGTTCGCCATAATCAATCAACAATACATAATATAATGAAGGAGAGTATCATTCAGGGGGTCTACTTATCCTGGTATATCTTCTGACACCACTTTCAGGTGTTTGAAGTGCGTGTTGTTGTTGTGGTTGTTGTTCTAGCTGTTGATCATTATGATTTTTAGGCACCATCAATTTTCCTGTGATATCATCAAGCACTGTGTATTCTCTGTTTTCTTTTTCCTATTTCTCTTCCTGGAGCTGAACCTTATACAAAACCTTTTCATTGAATACTACATCTCTACTCCTAATGATTTTGTGATTTTAATAATCATATAAGAGATAACCAAAATCATTAACACCATATCCAATAAAGGTACATTTCTTTGATTTTGCCTCAAGCTTTGTTCTATTTTCTTTATTAATGTGGACAAAGGCTTCACAACCAAAGGTCTTTAAAAATGAGCAGTTTGCCTTTTTTCCTGTCCATGCCTCCTCTGGAATACCACCATCTAAGGAACTTGAAGGCCCTCTGTTTATTAGATAAATAGCAATATCTACAGCATCTGCCCAAATTTGTAAAGGCAATCCTGCATGCAATCTCATGCACCTTGCACGCTCCATGATTGTCATGTTCATCCTTTCTGACACACCATTTTCTTGTGGTGTTCCTGGAACTGTTTTCTCTCTGCGAATTCCATTCTCTAAACAGTACCTATCAAACTCTTTACTGCAATATTCACCTCCATTATTTGATCTGAGACACTTCAACCTTTTCCCTGTCTCATTTTCAACCAAAGCTTTCCATTTCTTGAAAGTATCAAATACATCAGATTTATTTCGAATACAATAAATGCAGGTTTTTCTGGTTGCATCATCAATAAAAGTAACATAATAATGAGAGCCACCAAGAGATGATACCTGAGTAGGTCCCCATACATCTGTATGCAGACGCTCTAATTTTTCGCTCTTATTTTCTTTCCCGACTCTAAGGAATCTGACTCTCTTCTGTTTTCCATAAACACAATTCTCACAGAATTTTAAATCAACATGCTTCAAACTTGGCAAAAAATTTCTTGAGTGAAGAATCTGCATCCCCTTCTCACTCATGTGCCCGAGCCTATGATGCCACAATGTCGTATCTTCTCCTGTAGAGGTTAAAGCATTAACAGAATTAGAAATACCATTGCATAAATACAATGTACCAACATTTTCTCCTTTCGCTATTACCAGGGATCCTTTAGTGACCTTCCAGGTTTTATCTGTGAAAGTAGTTACGCAACCTTCACCTCCCAACTGCCCTGTTGAAATCATATTTTTCTTCAGATCTGGAACATGCCTTACCTTCTTCAATAGCCACTAATTTCCATTTTGTTGTTTTATGAAAACTATACCCATTCCAATGATTTTACAGGGTTTATCATCACCCAATCGAACCTATCCAAAATCTCCTTGAACATAATCATGAAAATGTTTCTTATCAGGTGTGGCATGGAATGAGGCCCTTGAATCTACCACCCAGGTATCAATAATATTTCCTAATGAAAGAATCAAAGCATCTTGCAACACATCACCTGTTACATTCGCTTCATGATTAGTTTCTTGCTGTGTGTCTCCTTCTTTTCCCTTCTGAGACTTGCAGTCTTTCTTCAAGTGTCCTTTCTTCCCGCATTTCCAGCACACTATCCCCGATCTTGACTTGCATCTACCTTTTCTTGACTTACTGCGATATCCTAGGCTCTTTCCTCTTTCCATTTTTCTTCCCCTAGTATCTACAGTCAAAACATTACCTGATGTCTCACTGGAGCTTTTCCATTGCATTTCCTCGGTCATGATTGCACCAAAAACATCATCAAACTTTAAAGTGCTAGATCCAGAAACAGAGTTACTAATGGCCATAACTAAACCATTCCAACTTTCTGGCAATGAGCACAGAAATAACAGAGCCCTAACTTCATCATCAAAATTTACCCTTAGAGAACTTAACTGACTTGTAACTGTATTAAAATCATTTAAATGATCTACAACAGATCCACCTTCTGACATCTTCATATTAAATAAATGCTTCATAAGAAATACCTTATTTGAGGCCGAGGGTTTTTCATATAGTTTGGCCAATGCCGACATTAAACCCTGTGTTGTCGTTTCAGTTGAAATATTAAACGCTACCAACACCGCTAGGCACAGCCATATTGTTCCAAGTGCCTTTCTGTCCAGAATATCCCACTTTGTGTCTATCATACTCGTTAGCTTCTTTGTCTTTCTACTCAATGGTAGGTACAGATCTCTCTGATACAGATAATCTTCCAACTGCATCTTCCACAGCTGGTAGTTTTGGCCATTGAATTTTTCGACCCTAAACCTACCATCTTCCGCCATTGCTCCCACTCAAACCAGGAACCCTTCTC
Source organism: Pinus tabuliformis (assembly GCA_031772625.1). Classification (NCBI taxonomy): domain Eukaryota; kingdom Viridiplantae; phylum Streptophyta; class Pinopsida; order Pinales; family Pinaceae; genus Pinus; species Pinus tabuliformis. The sequence goes on from CM062816.1 coordinate 923,148,925, forward strand.
TCTTACGAGCTTATTAGCCAAATAGACCTTAGGCTCTGATACCAGTTGTTAGAAAATTATGTATTACAGAGCAATGGAACACATAAAATATTGCAGAAATATAAACACAGAAAATGCATAAAACAAGAGAGACACAGATATACGTGGTTCACCTAGTTTGGGCTACATCCATGGAGAAACATCCAGTCCTTCTTTTATTATATTATCTAGCAAACTGAAGAGATACAACCTATAGCAGATCCGCTGTAACACCCTCTTCACTCTAAATCTCCGCTCTCTTTCTCACTCAGAATACCGATCTGCATAGATGCAATACAATTCCCTCATATATAGTGAGGGGTTGCCTTCTAGGGCAAAAAACCCTAAATTAAACATAACTTCTACCGTCAGATCATCCGCCTAATGAATGGCCCAGATTGACTAGAAATTACTAGACTTTTACAAGGCAATTTTACATCTATTTTTAGCTTCGGGGGCGCTGCCCCAGAACCCCCGCCAAGGGACCGCTGGCCCCCGGACCCCCCAGCTAGGGGGGGATTTACCCCCCCATGTGGAGGGGTGTACAGTCTTCCTGGGGTATACATCCGGCTGAAACCTTTGAATACAGAAGATAATTAGGCTTCACACCCAACAGAGATGTGGGGTTGAGGTACTTGGAGATGGTGCAGCAGTGGACAAAGAACCAGGGCTAGTAGATGATGAATGAGTAATGATAGGTTGGTGAGGGAGTGTAGGTATAAATGGTGGTGAAGAATGGACTTCAGAAGGTATTATTGTTGAAGTTGAAGCGAAAAATGGTGAACTCAAGGTAATGGACAATTGTTCAGATAGCTCACGAGTCGTGGTAATATTAATGGATGATTGTGGAGATTTCATAATGTATTCATCAATTGATTTATTGGCCTATTGAATTTCAACATCTGCAATAAAATCAAGATCTAGAACAGTTTCATCGATTTCATTTTCAAATTTTGTTCTAAATAATGAAAGATCAAATGGCACATCAAAGGGAAGTTCTTCTAAAAATAACCACTCATCAGGACATGAATTAGCTTTAACTAATGGTAATTGGCTAACTGAACTTTCTTCTTTTTTAAATTTTCTTGAAATTAGGTTGGGATTATCAGCTACTGGTGCAGGGTTTGGATCTAGATTAGCCCTAGTAAAATGAGTCTTCCTAGAAGCCAGAATTTCAAAAAATTTCAATTGTTTTTGTGAGATTTTTTCAAAATAACTTCTAACACATGACTTTAAGAGGCTCAAAATGTAGATTTAGAATTTTCTTAAAGCTTTATTAGGACTGAGGATTCGATGGTCCCCAGTATGGTTGCCACTATGTTATCACTCAGAAATTTCTTTAGAAGTTATTAGAAGAAAGAAAATGACTGAGGTAACCACAAACCAACTTTGGAGCATAGGCTCTAGCCAACCTAGGCTCAGAGAGGGCTCTCTCTATATGATTTAGCTTTGTTTGCTTGGATTTCAAGCTAGTTATGAATGTTCATAGGTTTTTTATTTGTATTCAAGATTGGATAGTGGGATCCTTGAAACAGATGGATAGAATGATGTCTTTGGACCGTTGGGCTATGGAGTCAATAGAAGGGTAGAAGAACTGTATCAACTCATTAAATGGAATGTTCAAAGGGCAAGCTAGTAGAGTAAAGTGCAGGTCTTTTGAACAGGGGGGTGAAATGGTTTTAATCAGGGTGAGAGAGCAATTAAGTGTTCTCAAACCGAAATATAAACGAGGAATAGAGGGTAATCGAAGTAAAGGGAAATTAAGAATCCTTTGATCTGGATTAACAAGAAACAACCTAAACTAAGGAGCAATTAAGAATTCCTTAACTTAGATATCAGTAGAAAACATTTATATGCATAACTATTAAAACAGAGTGTAATTAAACAAATTCTGAGATATTGTTCCAGTTATAGCATTTAGATTCAGAAATACATTAAATATTGTGGAAAAACTTTAAGAAAAATAATGATAACATATGAAAATACTTGTCTACACTTCGCTCAACACATGAATCCTGTGAAATATCTTGTCTTTATTCATCAATCCATCTTGTTGGCTCAGTCAATGATACAATAGCTTTACAGTCTTTTTTATCAAAATTATATAGAAATGTCTAAGAATCCACACCTACATACTTCGAATTGTGAAGTATTTATACAAAAATTATTACAAAATATCTCAAACTAACTTGAGATTTAATCTAGGAAATAAAAATATCTTCTTGCAAGAAGATAGAGACAGCTATTGAACTACTTTCATGTTGTCCCATTTATTTTGGTATTGTTGGCCTTTATGGTTTGATTTTAGCCCTTTGTGCTGCTTCACTGTTTGATCTTTCACGCTGGAATCTTCATTTAATTTAGGCTTTCATCTTATACACTTTGACACTGATACACTTTGACTCTGATGACCTGTCTTCATCTTTTCACCTAGTTGTTTTACTTTTACTGTAATTTAACCTTTTTACTACATATTTCTCACAGTAAATTAGTCAATTTCTCCCATGTCTCAGCATTAGGTAATTGGATCTCCAGCATCCTTCTATATATTTCATCTACCTCGATGTACTTAGAAAAAGTAGGCTTATTCATGAACAAGTGTTTTACCTCATGCTAGAGGTAAAACAAGTTTTCAAATGTCTGATAAAGTACTTTGCCTATTGGTAATGCCTTGACTGATGATGTACTGGCATGTTCTTTTGCTATCTCTCTGATTTTGTTGTTGTAATCCTGTTGTGTGTTGAGCTTGTCATTTATTACTAGGGGACTGGGTAACCCTTTCTCTCTGAAAACTTGAAAATTAGCCATAAATCTATCAACAACTACCTGCATATTCTGGCACTTGTCCTCCAAGTTTACATTAAGTTTCTCTTGGAAAGGAATTTTCTCACTTCCAAAATTGTTTCAGTTTTGTCTTCAATTTCCAATTCCTGGAGCTCATATCTATTTTTACTGTTAAGGAATTGGATGATCTTGGTGGCATCTTCGGGCATTTCTCCCAATTCTTCTTTTACCTTTTGGATGTCTTCTGTAGCCATCTTTACTAAATCTATCTATTAAAAAATTACATGAATAGATGGCCAAATATCATTGATAGATTCAATGATATTGGACCATAGCAGTTCCTTAGCTTTCCCAAGAGGTTCTTTCAATGTTAGGTCCTTCTCCATGGCTTTTATTCTTTCATTCATCTTGGCAGCTTTCTGCACTTCTTCCTTGTGCATGATTTTAGCAAGCTTGCAATCAATTTCCAAACTTGTCACCTTTTCTTTTAGCTTATTCATTTCTGTAGCCTGTATGGACATTTCCTCCATAGCTATAACCAATTTTGCTACTTCATCTGATGTACCTGCTGCTGATGTAGACTGTGTTGAAACATGTTTTGTTGTGGCCATAGGAACTGTGGTAGCCAATGAGGCTGCCAATGTAGAAGGGACGGTTGTTAAGACTGTTGGGATGACATTTACAGATGTAGTGGCAATATCACTTTGCTTTAATTGAATTTAAGTGTCCAATTCCTTCTCTGTTTCCCTTAACTGATCATTTAGTTTTAGGACTAGGTCCATCAATTCTTCATGTCTGGTTTGGTTTTCCAAGACTTCCTATGTCTGGGGATGTTGCATTTGAGGTATCTTCAATTATTTTTTGAGTGTTGCAATGTCATCATTCTTCTTCTTAATTAGTTTCTTAGTGGCTTTGATATGTTTGGGAACATGTCCCAATTCAATCACTAAGTCTTCCAAAGACTTAATTCTAGTATCCTTGGCCTGTGAGAAGGCCTTCTCTAACTAATATTGAACTAAGATATTGGTCAAAGAATTCTACAGTTGATGGGTAGCTATGGCTTTACCTGTAAGGGTGGAGTAAATCATTTCTCTAGCCTGTTTGTGAAATTCAATTTGGTCAATGGGATGAATATCCCTTGCCAATACCTCAAAATCAATCTTTTTATAATCTGTTGATGTCCTTGGCTATTGTACAGTTGGTTTTACAAAGGAAATTTGCATCTTTCCCTCCTTGATGTCAAAAGTTGACATCAATCTAGTTTGGTTTGTAGGTGTAAGCTTGAGATACTGAGCATAAGACTTGTTAGCCTTGGAGGCATTTGGCCCAAAAATGGACCCAAAACACTCCCAAAGTCTCCATAGTTTGCTTAAAATCATGCAAAAAAATCCAAGTATGCCCAAAAATCTTGAAAATCCTCTTAAGGATCATTCAAAGTCAAAATCGTAGCATGCCAAGAGCCCTTGGAAGGGCAGAAATACACTATCAGGAGGAAAAAACCAAAGAAAAACAGTGAAAAACCATTATCGCAGGCTTAAAAATGAGAAGGCACAGTAGTCGTCCAATCTGGCCGATCAACGGTCCAGATCTGATCAGAAAATCGCATCAGCAGATCTGATCAGCATAGGCAGGTAGTGGCAATCGGCGCAAGACACCGCCAATCAGTGTCGTCAATGATCGCTATCAGCGGGTCGCATTGGTGGAGGTATCAGCGCAAGTTGTGTGGAATGAGCATGTTAGGGTCCCACCCTAACCCCCTTATTTATGTCATAGGATCATGTCATAGTCAAGAGTCAATAAAGCCCATATTAATATTTGTAAGTGGTTAACCCGCAATTAATGACGGGACCACAGTTAGTTGCAAATGGTTCGTAGTATTAGATAGATGGTATTAATAAAACCCACGGTATTGGCCCGTGGTATTGCATGTATGAGTCATATATAAAGGATAGAGACTCCCTGCGAGGAGCATCGTGTCTTATTTTGTAATCGAGCTCTGCTCTATTGGAGGTTGCCCCCTCGAAGAGGCATGTGAACATTGCTCTTTGAATAATAAAATCATTGCTATTCTGTGTCCTGGGTATCTTTTCTTCGCATATTCTATGTTCTGGGTATCTTTTCTGCGCATATTCTGTATCTGGGTATTATTTTGCAGGTTAAGAGCATAACAAGTGGTATCAGAGCACTTTCCAGGGCTCGGTGGGATCTCCAATTTTTAGCAAAAAAAATTTTGGCTAGAGACGTGTTCCGGCGTCTTTAAACCACGGGATCTGTCGTTAAGCGCATAAACCTGCGGATTTGGGGAGGCATGCACACAGGAAATACAAGAGGTGGTCACGTCTGTTGGACTCCCTTGTAACCCCTGTGGGTACCCCTTCGAGTAGTAGCGCATTAGACAGAACCACGCACGGACTGTCTTCCACATACCCTCTAGGTATATAGGAAGCCCCCTAGGCTCCTTGAAACCTCGCCATAGATAAACCTTCGGCCGTCTTGTGGCTACAGTACACCGAGAACAGCACTCGGAGAGATTACTCGCCCGTACGATAGGGTAGTCGGGTTGTACGGCTAAGGGTACGGTCGATCCTCCTTAGTTAGAGCCTTGAAACATTGGGCCGAGTACTACTGTCAGACCCTTATGTATATTGCGATCTATAGCACCTGACACTCCTCTAGACCATAGTTCCCTTTTCTATCGGGGGATCACACATCATCTATTCCAGATCCGCGTGTGCAAAGACGTGCCGCAGCAGCAGACATCAGTCCCACAGCTCCATCAGATCCGCAGCAGCAGTTGTTCCACCATTCAGATCTCTCAGATCCACTAGATCAGAGTTGTTGTGAAGGGTTCCTATACCGGGGTCTACTTTTCGCAGGACTTTTGGCAGCATTGACATTTTGAGGATTTGGCGACTGCAGTATTGATAAAGAAGGAGTAAAACTCCATTAGGAGTTTTCCAAAAAAAAAAAAAAAAGTCTGAGATCTGTCAGGGTGCTTATTGGTGATCTAGCCCATCAGGATCAGGACGGCGAGCTGAGCAAGGTGGTACCATTCAATTTATTAGAAAAAAAAATTTAGGCGGTCCCAATTTTTCATCCGGTTGGTGTATGGTAGAAACTAGAGCTCAAGCAATGGCCAATGAAAGGATGGACAAACTTGAAGACACTGTGAACACCATCCACACTGCGATGAACTCCCTCAAACGTGAGATTAGCGGACTAACTCTCCAGGTACAGGAAGCACTCTCGAAAGGCAAGGAACCAGCCCACGAGGAGGCGTATAAGGGCCTTGAATACCATGAGGGTGAGTCGAGCCACTCTCCTCACGTCTGGCACACCCATCCACCAACCAGTCAGCGACCTCCCAAGTTGGATATGCATAAATTTGACGGTTCTCACACATCAACATGGCTAGCGCAAATGGAGCAGTATTTCAGATTGAATCATATCCTAGATGATTGGACTAAGCTTATGGTGGGGACCATGTACTTGGACAATGAACGATGGCAATGGGCGGAATGGCATTAGCGTTGCAATGCACCTTTTCAGAATTGGGACCAATTTACCAAAGCTCTTCGAAATCGCTTTGAACAGGAAGACTCTTTTTTGGGGCGTCTCACTAAGCTCCGATAGACGGGTACAGTGGATGAATATATTACCGCTTTTGAAGCCTTAGCCTTCCGCACTAAGGGTCTCACAGATGAGTTCTACACGGAATGTTTTATCAGCGGTCTTAAAGAAGCCATCAAAGCTCAAGTTCTACTTCACCACCCTCCCACATGGACAGAGGCTTGCCAGGTAGCTCGTAAGGTGGAACGTGCATTAGCAGCCCAATACAGCCGCCCCAATTTCCCCGCTAAAGGTCGTCCCCCACAGGCTCCCAACACGACTCAGACACTTAAGATTCAAAAGGTGTCACCTGCGGAAATGGCCGAAAGAAGGAAGCAAGGACTATGTTACTACTGTGATGAAAAATATTCCCCGGGTCATAAATGCAAGGAGCCCAAGTTTTTTCAAATAGATGCCACTGACTACAGCTCCACCGAGGAAGATCCACCACTTAAGGAACCGGAGGTGGTCGAAGAAGACAACCAAAAGGAGATTGTATCTGACGAACCAGTTATTTCGCTAAATGCGTTGGCAGGAATTTCTTCCCCTCAAACTCTCAAAATCAGGGGTTTTCTTAAACATCGCCCAGTAGTAGTCTTGATTGATAGTGGAAGTACCCGTAATTTCATCCATAAAAAAATCGCCGAAGCAGCGCATTGTTTTGTACGGGCAGTTTCTAACTTCCAAGTCCAAATTGCAGATGGGGGCACAATGAAATGTGAAGGTTGCTGTGAAAATTTCAAACTTCAAATGGGGGATTATCAGTTGAAAACCCACATGTTTGCCATACACATGGGGGGTTGCGACATTGTCCTAGGCACTGAATGGCTCCGCACTCTTGGGCCAATCACAATGGATTTCCAGGAGTTATATATGAGTTTTAAGCAGAACAACTCCACACATACCCTCCGTGGACTCCAGGCAGGAGCCCCCTCTGTCATCAGCTCGCATCGGATGGAAAAATTGTTAAAAAAGGGCCATCATGGAGTGGTAGCTCAATTTAATGCCATCCAGGTAGTCGAAACCATGTCTCTGCCAATTCATCCTGAGATGCAGCAGATTTTAAATAACCATCGGACGGTCTTTGACAAGCCTCATGAGCTTCCACCCTCGAGAGGGGAACATGATCATAGCATCGCCTTGGTTCCAGGGGCCCAACCCCCAAATGTGCGGCCATACAGATATCCGTTCACTCAAAAGAATGAAATAGAAAAAATCATCAAGGAATTGTTGGAAGCAGGTGTCATTCGTCCCAGCATTAGTCCTTATTCATCCCCAGTGGTCATGGTCCTCAAGAAAGATGGGGAGTGGCGGATGTGTCCCGACTTCAGGGCCCTCAACAAGTTGACAGTCAAAGATAAATTTCCCATTCCGGTGGTTGACGATTTGCTGGACGACCTCAATGGGGCTCAATTCTTCACTAAGTTGGATCTTCGCTCTGGCTACCACCAAATTCGCATGAAGGAAGTCGACATTCCCAAGACGGCTTTCAGAACTCATGAAGGCCATTATGAGTTCCTGGTCATGCCATTTGGTCTCTGTAATGCCCCTTCTACTTTTCAGAGTCTTATGAATCACATCCTCAAACCATATCTCAGAAAATTTGTCCTTGTCTTCTTCGATGACATTCTCATCTATAGTGGCACTTGGGCAGCACATCTTCAGCATGTAGATCTACTCTTGCAACTGCTCCGCAAGCATAAATTATTTGTCAAGATGTCTAAGTGTTCGTTTGGCATGGAAGAAGTTGAGTATTTGGGCCACATTGTGGGGCGTGAAGGTGTCAAGGTGGACCCCAAAAAGATCCAGGCAATGCAAGAATGGCCTCAACCTAAGACTTTGAAGAGGTTGAGAGGATTTTTGGGTCTCACAGGCTATTATCGTAAATTTGTTCGCAACTATGGCCGCATAGCGAAGCCCCTCACTCAACTCCTAAAGAAAAATTCCTTCTTCTGGAACGAGGAAGCACAACAGGCATTTACCGCTCTCAAAAACGCCATGTGTTCCACTCCAGTCTTAGCACTACCTGACTTCACCAAATCCTTTGTCATTGAATGTGATGCTTCGGGTACAGGTATTGGGGTGGTCTTAATGCAGGAAGGGCGACCATTGGCCTTCACAAGCCAACAACTCAGTGGAAGGAATCTGGGCCAATCTACCTACGAGAAGGAAATGATGGCCATCTTACATGCAGTCGAGACCTGGCGACCTTACTTATTGGGGCGACGTTTCCAAATCCGCACAGATCATCACAGTCTTAAATATTTTTTGGAGCAACGCCTATCCTCCCCACAACAAAATAAATGGTTAGCCAAAATGTTGGGATATGATTATGAGATCATTTACAAGAAAGGGAAAGACAACAGTGTAGCAGATGCATTATCGCGCCAATTTGAGGAGGAAAGTACTCTGCTCGCAATTTCCCTTCCCAGTCCAGACTGGATTGAAGAGGCTCACAAGGAATGGTTTTCACACCCAGGGCTCTCCCAACTCATTTCTCAATTGCAGGTAGATCCTAATTCCAGCAAGGGCTACTCGTGGCAGAATGATATTCTTCGCTACAAGGACAGAGTCGTAATATCACCAACATCTACCCTCAAAAGTCGCATTTTGGCAGAATTGCACTCATCTCCCATTGCAGGACATTCGGGCTTTCAGAAGACGTATGCTCACACCAGAAGATCATTCTTTTGGACAGGCATGAAAAAGGACATCCTTACTTTCGTAGCAGAATGTGATGTCTGTCAACGCCACAAAGGGGAAACCATCAACACACCAGGCACATTACAACCATTGCCCATTCCGGCATCAATTTGGACGGAGGTTTCTATGGATTTCATTACAGGTCTTCCAAAGTCAGGGAACAACTCAGTCATCATGGTGGTTGTGGACCGACTGTCGAAGTATGCTCATTTCTGCGCCCTACCCCACCCGTTTACATCAGCTTTGGTTGCTCAATCTTTCATGGATCAAATCTTCAAATTACATGGCATGCCCACTTCTATAGTGTCCGACCGCGACCCGATCTTCACCAGCAATTTTTGGCAGGAACTCTTCAGAATACAAGGCACTCAACTCAAACTTAGTACTTCATATCATCCGCAAACAGATGGTCAAACCGAAGCCGTCAACAAATGTCTAGAAACCTACCTTAGGTGTTTCACTTCAGAAAAGCAACACCTTTGGGCACAGTGGTTACCTCTGGCTGAATGGTGGTATAACACCAACTATCATGCTACCACCAAAATGACTCCCTATGAAGCAGTCTATGGTCAACTTCCGCCTTCCCCTACTTCTTATCTCAAGGGGTGCTCCAAAGTACAAGCAGTGGATCAACTCCTACAACACCGCGCAACCATGCTCACCCATCTTCGCGAGAATCTTCATCAAGCTCAGAACCGCATGAAGCAACAGGCCGAACAAAATCGCTCAGAGCGCCAATTTCAAGAAGGGGATCAGGTCTTTTTGAGGCTGCAACCATATAAGCAAACATCACTCAAAGACAAGGGTTGTCAAAAGCTCTCTCCAAAATTCTACGGACCATACCTAGTACTTCAGCGCATTGGAGAAGTGGCTTACAAGTTGGCTTTGCCACCTACGGCAAAAATCCATCCCGTTTTCCATGTATCGTGCCTCAAGAAAGTGATTGGGAACAATTGCCGAGTTCAAACCAGTCTACCTGAATTAGACGAAGAAGGGTCAATCTGGCTTCAACCCGAACAGGTTCTAGACACACGAGACAAGCACCTGCACGGCCGCATGATTAAGGAAGTCCTCGTCAAATGGAAAGACACCTCTCCGGAAGATGCAACTTGGGAACCAGCCACTATTCTTCAGCAGTTTCCGCAGCTTCAGCCTTGAGGACAAGGCTAGTCTTAAGGGGGAGGGCATGTTAGGGTCCCACCCTAACCCCCTTATTTATGTCATGGGATCACGTCATAGTCAAGAGTCAATAAAGCCCATATTAATATTTGTAAGTGGTTAACCCGCAATTAATGACGGGACCACAGTTAGTTGCAAATGGGCCGTAGTATTAGATAGATGGTATTAATAAAACCCACGGTATTGGCCCGTGGTATTGCATGTATGAGTCATATATAAAGGATAGAGACTCCCTGCGAGGAGCATCGTGTCTTATTTTGTAATCGAGCTCTGCTCTATTGGAGGTTGCCCCCTCGAAGAGGCATGTGAACATTGCTCTTTGAATAATTAAATCATTGCTATTCTGTGTTCTGGGTATCTTTTCTTCGCATATTCTGTGTTCTGGGTATCTTTTCTGCGCATATTTTGTATCTGGGTATTATTTTGCAGGTTAAGAGCATAACAGAGCAATTACGATCAGCGATTCAACATGGACCATCAATCGGGCTCGCAGATCAACGGCCCACATCGCATCGACGAATCGCAATCGAAAAAACCAAGGGGCGTAGCCTTTACATGTATATGTGTGTGACCCGATTCGCGGACCCGACGGTATTATAAACAATATTTCATAACATTTGAGTTCCGCAGGTAAGCCATGGTTTTAATGCATTTCCATACATTTTGTTATATAACGTAATACACAGGGAAACAAGGCAGCATTGATAGTGATGAAGCCCGGACCCGAAAGGGTCCGGGAAGGGAAATATATAAAAGTTGAAGTCCGCGGAAAGTCGTTTTTCAATGTTTTTTCACAATTTTTATGTATTTACAAAATACAAAGGAAATATGCAGGGAATAGGCCGAATGCGACTTGCGATAACACTGAGGGTGGACCCAATAGGTGAATAAACCATGTTTAAGGACTTTTAAAGTCTGGAAAGCAAAAATAGGCGGGTTTTTGCTATATGCAGTGTTTTTCTTTGTTTAACAGAAAAATAGTAGTTCTAAATATTCAAAGGGAGACAGAGATTGGAAAGGAAATAACAAAGGCTGGAAGGGGAATTGAAAGGGCCACAGCATGCGTAGCTCATACCAAACCGACAAAGCAGTCATGGAGCAGACAGTGCAGCTAGCCTGAAACAGAAATATCATGGAGCAGCACAGCACATCAATAGCCCAGCACAGCTCATCAAAACAAACATTATGGGGCATCTCTGGCATGAGAGAGCTCCCAGATAGCGCAACAAACTATCCAAAATATCTGAATGTGGTTATTCTTCTGTCAGAAGAAGAAACCTCCGAGCCATGCTTGCCTATTCAGGGAATCAATCAGTTAACAAGACAGATCAGACAGATTAAGACTCTGAGCCTCTTAGAGCTCAGGAGCATTGTAAACAGGCTATAAATAGCTGAAAGTAAGATGTAATATAGGTTCAACTTCTGGAGATTGTTCCTCCTCTGTTCCTTCAAACTTCTCATCTTCATTCTAGCAATATAAGCTTTTTTTGTTATTATATGTTCAATGTCCATTCTCTTTGTTATTCTATGCTTGCACTTGAATAGGTTATTCAGGTTTTCTGTTGTGTCTAATGCCAGATAATTGTCATCTTATCTCTGCATTGATAAATTAGATTTGCAAGTCTAATTTACTTCCTGTAGCTGGCCATTCATATGTGTTTATGTATGCAATCTACTAGTACAATTAATATTCTCCATCTATCCATTGAATCTATAAATTATTGAGCGTTAGTGGTCTAAATCGTTGTATTAGTGAAAGCATTCATGCATGTCTTGAGTGAGAATAGAGCTGAAATGGTTATATAACTTGATCCAAACCATCATCTATTCCAATAGTTCTGAGAACAATATTGAAGATTATATGTTACCAGTCATCTCTAAGCTGCAACCTGGGAGAGTCTCCCAGAGTGATAACATAATTGGCGTTGTTGCCGGGGAGAGGAAACTAAAGCTCAGCTTCCTTGGGAAATGACATAGATCCAGCTTTGATGATAGACAAAGTCTGGGCACTTTTTTGGTTGTAATCATCTATCTGGTGACTCTATTGGAGGCCGAACCTCTTGGCGACTCCACTTCATAGTTTTGGCTTAGTTTGTGAGGCATACTCAGAAAAATCCTCAGAAGTCACAAGCTAACCTAGTACCTGACCCTAAAAAGATCATCAAAGAAAGAAAGGTATTGCAGAAAGGAGCATCAGGTTTAGGTAAACCTAAACAATCTCCTATATCTCTTCAAGAAAGGCCTGTAATAGAACAAATATATGTTGAGAGTATAGCTTCTAATACTAGCAGCGAAGAAAAACTCTTAGAGATTCATAAAGCTCCTTATTCTTTAGGTTTTCATTTTGTTGTATGCCCAAAGGAAACCTCACCTCCTATCCATCATACTCCTTTATTCTTATCAGTCACTCCTTAGCCCTCTATCATTCAGACTGTCAGTGCTCTTTTAGCCACCATAGCTATGGACGGTCCACAAGCACCTACCAAAATGGAAAGAATCATAGCTGCTAGGTATGGACCTCCAATACTACCCACTCCTTTGAATGTTATGCCTACTAGAGAATATCAGAAGTATATGCCTAAGTTCACTGGGATTGAAGGTATTACAGCTGAAGAACATCTTGAATCATTCTATAGCTATGCTGATAACCTGGACATTAGTGAAGATGATGTTTGGATGAGAGTCTTTGTCCAAAGCCGAGATGGAGAGGCTAGAAAATGGTTCAGGGAACTGACCCCAAGATCTATAGCAAATATTGAGGCCTTAGATTATGCATTCCTAAAGAATTGGGGGGCTAAGAAGGATCTCCTTTACTACCACACTGAGTTTGGGAACTTAAAGAGGGAAAATGGTGAGCTGTTGTTTGATTTTAATAAGAGATTTAACTACATGTACAACAAGATACCAGCTGAAGTGACACCCACCACTACCTCTGCTAGACTCATCAATGCTAGTGCCTTTGATTTTGACTTATGTTTACTGTTGATGGAGAGGCGATGTGCTTCTTTGGCTAATATGCAAGATACAGCCCTAGAAGTAGAATCAAACATCATGGCTGCCAAAAAGCTCAAAGGTAATGATGATAGAAGGAGACAAAGGGGCGAGCCTTCATCATCTTCAGATCCCAAGATCGACAAAATGGCCAAGATGATAGATTCATTAGCCTCTGAAGTTTCCAAATTAAAGGTTGAGAAGCATTCTAGGAAAGGAAGAGTTCCTAACACCTTTACGCCTCCAAATCCAAATCCATATAGAAGACCTAATGAGCAGTTGAAAATTTTGCAAAGCAGCAAAGAGGCCAATGAAGACCAAAGGGTGAAGACCCCTTTTCAAAATACAGTCATGGAAGACAAAGGCGGCGCTCCCTTTTTGACCTTAGCTACAATTGAGAAGTCATTATTCAACGACTAGATCAGCCAAGAGTGGAATGGTGAAGCTATTCTACAAACTGTAGATTAGCAAAGATATAATTTGAGGTCAAAGATAAATAATGCCAAGGAAAATCCTATTCAAAGAGCTACTATCCTTGCAATATAGCAAGCTAATAAGCAGAAGCAACCAGCAGTTGATTCTATCATCCTCAAAGCTCCAACCATAGAGGTAAGAGGCCTTGACAAGTCCTCTTCTTCTTTCAGTTTTCAATCAAAAATTCGGAAGCCAAGAATACCTATGCCTCTGATTGAACCAGTGAAGAATGAGTCCTTCAAGAAATCTATCCTTGAGGCTCCTGAGCCTAATGCCATCCAAGCTTCCACTGACTATGTAAATCTGCAAGATGACCAACCAACTGGTATTCTTAGCCCAATGATTGAAATTTGTGAAGACAACTCCCCATTGTTCTATGTCTCTCTGACTATTCATGATAAAATCCTTCATAATTTCCTTCTGGACACTGGAGCTAGCCATAATCCAATGCCCAAGGCTATCATGGATAAGCTCGGTCTTGACATTACCAAGCCTTATCAGTTGGCCTCTACACAGCTTAAAAAACCAATTTTCCATATCACAAAGGAAGAAGGCCCACAGATTTGGGACATGTTCTTTGATGGGGCTTGCTCTAAGGAAGCTGTAGGAATAGGTGAAGTCCTTGTGTCCCCCACACAAGAATGCATTGATTCATCTTTTATATTAACTTTTCAGGTCACAAATGACATAGCAGAGAATGAATCAGACCTTATCATTCAGCAGGTGTAAAAAACCTTCCAAGCAAAACATCCAAGGCTGAAAGCATACAGAGATGAGGTGAAATATAGACCATCTCTGCCTGATAATACCACATGTTGGAAATTTTTTGAAGCATAGGATCAAATCAATAGGCTTTTGCAATTATTTAATGAATTTGTTGATATGCACATTGACCAAGAGAAAGGTAAAAAGGGTCAATTTTCAGTTTGGTGACTGTTTTCTCAAAAGGGATACATTAAAGGGACGAAGATATGTTTTTGACAACCCAGTCAATGGGCTATTTTTCGAACTATATTTCAGTTAAGACTTTTAAGCCTTGGTATTGTAAATATGTTGTTTTCAAGCTTTTATTTCATGCTAAATAGACTCCATGCCCAATGCAACACTAGGAGGAAGATTTGATCTTGTTTTTTATAGGAAAGGCATTGTTCTATAGTTCTTGAAACCTCATAGGGAGGATTTCATCCCCAGAAGGAGCCAGTGTTAGCCTTGGAGGCGTTTGGCCCAAAAATGGACCCAAAACACTCCCAAAGTCTCAAAAGTTTGCTTAAAATCATGCTAAAGGATCCAAGTATGCCCCAAAATTCTTCAAAATACTCTTAAGGATCATTCAAAGTCAAAACTGTAGCATGCCAAGAGCCCTTGGAAGGGTAGAAATACACTATCGGGAGGAAAAAACCAAATAAAAACAGTGAAGAACCATTATCACAGGCTTAAAATTGAGAAGGCACAGCAGCCGTCCAATCTGGCCAGTCAATGGTCTAGATTTGATCAGTGGATCGCATCGGCGGATCTGATCGGCACAGGCAGGCATTGGCAATCAGCGCAAGACACTGCCGATCAACGATCGCTGATGATCGCTATCAACGGGTGGCATCGGCGGAGGTATCGACACAGCTTGTGCGGAATGGGTGATTGCGATTGGTGATTCAACATGGACCATTGATCGCACTCGCAGATTGACGGCCCACATCACATCGGTGGATCACAATCGGGAAAACCAAGGGGCGCAACCTTTACATGTATATGTGTGCGACCTGATTTGCGGACCTGACGGTATTATAAACAATATTTCATAACATTTGAGTTCTACGGGTAAGCCATGGTTTTAATGCATTTTCCATATATTTCATTATATAATGAAATACACAGGGAAACAGGGCAGCGTTGATAGTCATGAAGCCCGGACCCAAAAGGGTCTAGGAAGGGAAGTATATAAAATTTGAAGTCCACGGAAAGCCTTTTTTCAATGTTTTTTCGCAGTTTTTATGTATTTATAAAATACAAAGGAAATATGCAGGGAATGGGCCGAATCCGACTTGCGATAACCTTAAGGGCGGACCTGATAGGTGAATAAACCATGTTTAAGGACTTTTAAAGTCCAGAAAAGCAGAAATAGGTGGGTTTTTGCTATATGCAACATTTTTCTCTGTTTAATAGAAAAACAGTAGTTCTAAATATTCAAAGGGAGACAGAGACCGGAAAGGAAATAACAAAGGCCAGAAGGGGAATTGAAAGGGCCACAGCACGCGCAACTCATCCCAAACTGACAAAGCAGTCATGGAGCAGACAGCGCAGCTAGCCTGAAACAGAAATATCATGGAGCAACACAACGCATCAATAGCCCAGCACAACTCATCAAAACAAACATTATGGGGCATCTCTGGCACGAGAGAGCTCCCAGACAATGCAACAAACTATCCAAAATATTTGAATGCAATTATTCTTCTGTTAGAAGAAGAAACCTCTGAGCAATGCTCGCCTATTCAGGGAATCAATCAGTTAACAAGACAGATCAGACAGATTAAGACTCTAAGCCTCTTAGAGCTCAGGAGCATTGTAAATAGGCTATAAATAGCTAAAAGTAAGATGTAATACAGGTTCAACTTCTGGAGATTTTTCCTCCTCTATTCCTTCAAACTTCTTATCTTCATTCTAGCAATATAAGATTCTTTTGGTATTATATGTTCAATGTCCATTCTCTTTGTTGTTCTATGCTTGCACTTGAATAGGTTATTCAGGTTTTCTGCTGCGTCTAATGCCAGATAACTGTCATCTTATCTCTGCATTGATAAATTAGATATGCAAGTCTCATTTACTTCCTGTAGCTGGCCATTCATATGTGTTTATGTATGCAATTTGCTGGTATAGTTAGTATTCTCCATCTATCCATTGAATCTATAAATTATTGAGCATTAGTGGTCTAAAGCCTTGTATTGGTGAGAGTGTTCATGCATGCCTTGAGTGAGAATAGAGCTGAAATGGTTATCTAACTTGATCCAAACCATCATCCATTCCAATAGTTTTGAGAATAATATTGAAGATTGTATGTTACCAGACATCTCCGAGCTACAACCTAGGAGAGTTTCCTGGAGTGATAACAAGACTGTGCCTTCAGTTTCTCATTTCTCATTTTAATTTCTTTATACCTGTCTTTAATGTCTTTGTCTTTATCAGCAGGCCTACTGAATGAGGAGACTTCTACACTGAGTTTCCTTTCCAACATTTGAGTCTGTGATGTGGATGGCTCCTGAGTTTCTCCAGATGGAACTGTGCGCCTGCTCATGTCAAACTCAGTATTAGTTACCTCTATTGAGCCTTCTGTGTCTTCATGTTCTGAAATAGGATTGAGCCTTGGTATTTTGCTCTGGCTACCTTCATATTGCACATTGGATGTGTCCAAGCCTGAAGTGGAGGCTCCCTCCCTGTTCCTCTTGGGATTCCTTTCCTCATTTTGAGGGATCTGTAAAATAACAGGGATAATCATGGTTTCTTCTTGTTGTGGTACCTACAGGAATGAGCTTTCATCAAGCTGTCTCTCTAAATCAATCAAGGTATTTTCAACATCTACCTTTGTACTATCCTTGTCTACGAGAGTGTTCTCCAACCACTCAGATTGATTGGCATATCTTTCTATCTCTGGTATGGGGTAATGGATGTAAGGCCCCAATTTGACCTTTTGTCTAAGTTTGGTCATAAACGCTTGAGGGTCATATCTCCACATGAAATTGTTTTGGAACTTCATTTGTTGCAGAATCAGATCTGCTTCCTTCCCTGCTTCTCTATAATTGCAAATGAAAGGGTCTAACTGATTTTTGACTCTGAACTGTGTTCTTTTCTTGGTTGAGACAAAATTGACTTCATCAGAGTTCATTATTTGCCTATAATACTCTAGAGCAAATAACCTCATGGGGAGGTATTTGGGGAGTTTGTATGGGGAAAGTTGGCACCCATACATTCTTATTTTTGTGTGGTTTTGGTAAAGGTACCAATCTCCCTTTTACTTTGCTTGGACAAATGGAGGATCCTTTTGATATCTTTGCTTATTCTGGGTGGAGGACTTCCTATCAGCATGGTCATGACTGGATGGACAAACAAATAAATGAAGTCTGTATAAGTGTATGGTGATGAATACTTGTGGCATAATGGAGTCCAAAATATGACAGACCTGGGTTGGCCTCTAGTATCAAGCTTCTGGAGGGTGAAGGGAAATCTGTCTGACTGATAATACAAAAACATATGGTACAGTATATATGAGTATTTGAATACTCCCTCATTGTGCATTCTAGTAAATTGTTCATGCATCCTTTCAGCTATGAACTAGGCATAATTGTATATAGTAGCAGGAGGCTTTCCTGGGGTGAAAATGGACATGAAGGCCAGGATAAGCTCATCAAAAAATTCATCAGTGGTGCAGCCCAAAATACATGATATCATAGTCACAATATGCTTTCCCCTTTTAGAGAAAATGGCAAAAACATATGGAGGGGCATCTTTGGGAATGTGTTGCTCTTCTACAATGAAAGTTTGGAACAATTGGGCTAGTTTTGATGGACTCAACTTGGTGTACTGGTCTAACAAATCTCCAATTGAGAGTGGGGTTAGGTTTGGACCTAGTTGGACTTGTAACATCTCATTGATTGATTCAGCTGTGATGGTAAATAGGACTTTCTGGTCAGGGGACATTACAGCTCTCTGGTTAGGAATGTAACAGGCGTGGCACATATGGACAATTTCAGGAAAAATATGCACTTGGGGAAACTGGTATTTGGGAAAATTGGAGTCCCAAAGGCCAATGTCATCTGAATGGTTTAGGTATCTATCTTTACTCAAACAATGAAGTTTGAGTAGGACCTCATATGCACTGGTATCTCTGATTTGAAAATCCCTGTCTGCCAAGGGGAGGTGGTCTAGGTCCAAATGAGGAGTAGTGATAGGTCTGACATCCATGGAGACAGGGGCAGCCATAATTCAGTTCTTGTGGATTTGAATTTGGTAGTGTAGGGTTGTATCAGAGGGTTGGAAGGAAATTTGGAAACTTTGAGAAGGGCTTGGGTATGTGGTGTTAACTTGAAAGTATTTTTCAATTAATTTTACTTAATTAAAGCACTTTAAGAGTGAATATTTTCAAATTTTGAAAGGGCGTCTAGTAATTCGTTCACAAATACCTGGAGTTTAGGTGAATTGACTTCAAACTAGTGTTCTGGACGATGGCAGAAGGTTGAAAGGGCTCTGAGAGCTTTGAAGGTGGTCTCCGCAGCTTCTTTGAGGACTGAAATGGGGTTAATTGGTAGTTTTCAGGTTTATAGGTGTCACACTGGTTTGCAGAGGTTTTCAAAGAGCTCGAGCGAAAAAAGAAGAAAAAGTGATTCTTGGCCTTTTTATTAAGCAACGGTCACTTTTTGGCAGGCAATTTTATGAATGAATAGTAGGTGGTTTATCGGGTTGAGCGGGGAGGCAGTTTCCCAGGCCATCGCACTGCTTTTGTGGAGGGAGTGGTATTTTGGAGGGGTCACCCGATCTACTCCATCGATCGACACATATCAGTTGGGGGGCTGGGGAAAACCACCTTATCGGGCGGGTAAAGGTCGGCCGTCGGGTGTAGCCGATATGGCTGTGGACTGTCGAATGAGGAAGATGGTGATTAGACGGCAGTCAGGCGAGGGAGGTGCGTGGGTGATAAGAGCATGGGCTTCGAGGGGTCCCATGGTTTTAATTTTCGGCGTTTTGGGATTAATTAAAACTTAATCACGGGTTTAATCAATTGGATGGGGTTTAATGACGGGATTTATCCATTCGTCGGGATATGGGGTAAATGGTATAGTTTATAATTAAACTAAGGGTTGGGATATTGATATAGGGGATTAATTAATATACGGGAAAAGGTATATTATGGATTTATATAATAAAGTTAACAATTAATATGAAATGAGTGGAGTGAGCATACCGTTAGCATAAATGTAAAATTTGTGCATCTTATTCACATACATTTCATACTTATAATAAAACACTTTTGTGGGTTTTTTGAATGAAAAGGGATTTAACAGGGAGTTGCTTTACCTTTCCTAGGCAAATGAAGTTTAACCTTAGGAAAAGTGGTTTTATTATGGTAGTGAAGGGGGAAATGAATTTCATGAAGGGGATTCTAACACTTGATGTCCATAAGTCATTAAGCCAACGGTCCGATCCCACCAAAAGTTAGAGAAATGCTCTGAGTCTCTTTGACTTGAAGGATTTAAAGTACTAGAACATACTTGTGGATAGGAAATTAGTAAGTAAGGGGAAAAATGAATGAGGGGGAGTTAATCACATTAACTTGCAAACCTTTGTTTTTGCTTCCGTAGTTGATCATACATATTGAAATATGTTTCTAAGAATGATGCATGTGTTTTGATCCAATCAACTTTATACTTCAGCAACCTTTCTTCTACTTACCCGTTTACTTACCCTACCATTTTTTCTTCATTTATTTGGGTGCATTTAGACTAGAAAACCCTTATCATCCATTTTTCTTTTGAAAAGTAATCTATCTAATTCTAACATTATATCATCCAAGGGCCCAAATTAAACTGATGAGCTCCTTTTATTTTCTCTACCTATCTAATGATTTGCCAAGATTAAACTGTTTGGTCAGATTTTATTCTCTAACTATAAAAATAAAATTCAAATCATAAAATAAACAAGATTAAACAGTTTGATTATCAAGGATTGTGGCATGAATAACAAGCTACACACAATCATTATTATGCATAAAGGTAAATAGTAGTGGCATTTAGACTTGCACACTTTCATGATATATTTTTGTTTTTGGGGTTCATATTTTTTCATTTTTTGATCTTTCTTATTCTTTTTGTCCTTTGATATTTCTTTTAGGACATACCCTCTTTACATTTTTTAATTTTTTAATATGGAAAACATTTGCAGAAAGTAAAAGTATGTACAATATTACAAGGCTTAACCTTAGTCATTCAAAATTATGACTCTTATTGGTATAAGAACCTAACAGGACCTACAAGAGAGAAGAGATAAATTAGAGGAACAAAGGGATTGGGAATCCATAGAGATAAATTTAGGATTCTATCCATAGGAGGGCACACCATCTGAGATGGATTGGGATGTCAGAGAGGCCACCTGAGCCATGGATGAACTACATATTAGTGATTAAGTTGCTCAAAGGGTGAGAAACAATTGATGTAAGGGGGTGATGATGAGTACCATCAAAAGGTATATTATAAGGCCATTTTTCCACCCTCCATCCCATAATTTCTCCTTATCTCACATCAATTAACATATTTTTTTCCATAATGTGTTTAATAGGAAGATTAAAGGATGATTGTAATGCTTCAAGGCATAATGTGGTTAATGTGTAGGAAAAATAGCATTTTTTATTACATTTATGATGCAGAGGCACATTTTAGGCATCTAGAGGAAGTGTAGGAGGTTTGTCCCTTACATTTAGTCTCCTTTGATTCAAAGTGATCCCTAGAATCGCTCACCTACAACTCGAAGTCTACTGGTAGCCAATGAACTCAAGTGAGTGTGAGGATCTAAGGGAGCTAGATCCACTTTTCTAGAGATTTTGGAGGGAAGTAGTAATCCTTCCAAGGAGGTTGAACCTCACTCATATTTCTATAAACCAATAAACCCAAGAGCTCTTTAGGATTTGAATTTTGGAAGCAAGAAGGGATACTAAGAGCCAAGTGCTCAAGACTGTAGTTTATATTCTTATTTTCATGATGTATCTAGACTCTATTTTGTAGAAATTTTGAATAATATAACACTTATTCACAGAGATTATCCCGAAGAGTGGGGTCGGTGGAATACAGATTGAATTACCACCCATTGTGAAGGCTCATGTTGTATTCCATGTTTCCTTGCTTAAAAGATATGTACATGATTCTAATCATGTTGTTGATTGGTCTGTGATAAAGGTGGAATTTAGGGGAGAATTTTAGCCAAAGCCACTATGCATTCTGGATCAGAGGCAAATTGTGCTCTAGTATAGAGTAATAAAGAAGGTCTAGGTGCAGTGGAAGCACATTGGACCAGATGAAATCCCTTGGGGAAATGGTTGATTAGATGACGATATCATACCCATTTTTCTTTACTGCGTAAAATGTAAATATAAAAATAGGTTTGTATATAAAGCTCTTGTAGATTGTGTGTTTTGGTATAGAACACCGAGGATGGTATTCCTCGTAGGAGGAGGGGTCTGTGGTAACCCTTTTTTCTATCCCTCTTGCACATATTGTTATGAATTGTAATTCATGTAAATAATATTTGAATGTAACACATTGACTGGATAAGGGAAGTGGACGTGGATTCAAAGGTTTGAGGAGGAGGAGTTGCTTGTGAACCCAAGCCATTATATTTATTTCGCCACATATCTCCCTAATGGACTTATGGAATTTCTATGCAAGCATTGAATTTAGTGAATGGGATCCCTAAGTGGAGGAAGAGCCATGCAGTCTCAATTCTCGTGGAAGGCATGGGTGTTGTCAACACCATGGCATACATGGAATTAGGGGATTCATTAAGGTTTTTAAGGTATGAATTCTAGTTCTTAAAGGGAATTAATTATTTTCTTTAGTTTTACTAATTGGAATTTTCCTTCAAATTTCTAAGGATCAGATTTAGATAGATGCAGTAGTTTCCATTGTTTTCTATTTATGTAATACCTTTTCTTCCTTTTAATAAAATCTTTATAGATAGTTATCTTATCAATCTTTAAATATTTGTTAAGAACATCCCTAATTCCTTTTCTAACAATTTGCAATCATTATCATACAAAGGGTCAATAATCCTATTATTGTTTTTTCATATGACACATCAATAGAGAACTTTTTAATGGAAGTGAAGATGGTTGCGTTGAGAGGTGCTCCACAACCTAATATGGGGGAGATGTTGTAATGGTTGTAAATGAGTGTAAACATTTCAATGTTGTCTCAATATGAAAGAGATGTTGTGGTGTCCATAAAACATAGCATTAAATCAAATAATAATAATAAAGCATAATGTCAACTCAATTAAATGTAATAAAAAGTAAAAGGAAATAAAAATAATAAGTGAATTTGATTCAATTTATTATATTGTAATTTTGTTTTTTATTAATAAAACTACAAACAATTTGTTCCATTTAAAAATCATAATATCCATATCACATTAAAATAAATTAAAATAATAATGATTCATATTGCTAAACATATTATAAATGACAAGGTATAGACATCAAATTGCTTACCTCACGATACATCTCACAATATTGGCTGCACTATTCACCTCAATAATAAGATATTCAAATTTTCCTCCTCACTCTTATAGGAATTACTCAACATGATTTTCAACTTTTTCAAAAAAATTCCACATAGGCAACCAAGGTGGGGAGGGAACTAAACCCACTAGCTATCACTCTAGCTACTACCCTTTAAAAACACTCAATAAAATTGATTAATAAACATATAACTGGTACAACCACATTAAAAATATTAATGTGGTTGATATAGCCAAAGGCTTCATTTGTATCTACCATTGATAAATATATAACAAAAAAAACTATTGCAACAAAAATATTATTATTAACTATTGCAACAAAAATATTATTATTAACTTTGATTTTACTTAACCCTTAAGAATCTCAGGTCTTGACAAAAAATAGAAGTGTTGAAGAGTTTCTATCCTTTACAACCAAGATAAGGTAGTTTTTCTAAAATTAGGTATGCTTTGAAAATCCCTAAGAAATTGGTGGGCGTTCGAACATCAAATTTTTAAAATTTATTAAAAGTCAATGCAACCTAACAAACTCTCTAACACACTACAATCATTGATAAGCATTTAGATGAAGCATATGTTGAACATATTCCCTTGAGAATCAATCTAGGTTGACAATTAAGAAAAAAAAGTCATCAAATCCTCATTCACCTTAAGTTGAAATAGGAAGCCTTTGACTATTTAAAAATAAAAATATTTTTTCTTATATAGTAGTTACAAACTAAGATCCATTAAACCATGTAAATTAAAATAATGGTTCATATTTGTAACCATTATATCTTGAAATTCATATTTAAATTAATTAATAACCATACAAAAATTTAATATTTATAATATTACCTTTTCTTAAATTGTTTTTATTTCCCTATGTGGTTCAATGTCCACAGAATTGAAACCATGACCTTTTAATAGCAAAATTGCCTTAACAACAAGAACTCAATCAATTGACCTAACCCTCAAGGTTTTTATTATTATTATTATTTCCCCGATGGGGGTGACGAACACCAAGGTCAGTCAGACGTGTGTGTCATGAATGTGAACATTTGGTAGGTGGTAAGGAGGAAAGTCACCCTGCCGCCCTATTACGTAGAGTGTACGGTGTAGTTAATGGTGCGATGTGTGATGTTTCATTCCTTCTCTTTGAGATTGAGAGTGAGAGGTGGTCGTGAGTTTATGGCACATGTTGAGTTTTAGGCTTACTTTTTATGTTTTGGTAGTTTGGGGGATACTTTTTTATGGTCTGAGCTCTAGTAGTCTAACAAGTCTCTCTGGCCTTTGGTTAGTCTGGGAATGGTGGATATTCTACTCTCGTCATCTACTCCACTGCATCTGGCTCACAAAAGCACTAAGTTTCTCTCCCTTCGCATGGTTTCTCACTTTTTTCAGAGGTTTGAGTGAATTCTACAAGGTAATTTGGTCGACTCTCTATCCCACTCTTCTACTAATTGTTAATTCTCTTCGTGAATGTTAGCATTGCTTGTGAGGGCATTTAAGTTTTTGTTGTAGCGGCTACAATCACCCTCCAAAATTTTGCCTATACTTCGATTTTGGAGGCTCCCTTCTTAACCACAACAACTCATCTTGCACTGATCCAGGTATTCGTGCTTCGACTGAGGTTCATCTTTTAATTTTGGCTTGTCTTTGCTTACTTAGTTAATTTTCTAACTCGCAAGTTGATCTCCTAACTTGGTCCCACAATAGTTTTGGGCTTGCCCCCAGAAACTGGGTAATCCTTGATGACAACCAGCCTTGATGATGGGAATTGCATAGTCTTAACTACCAATAAGCCTTGAGCTCAGAAAATGCACAGTCATGAGGAGGCAGCCCAGTATTGAGCCCAGAAATTGCACAAAACTCACTGAGCTCAGCAATTTCATAGTACACTGAGCTGAAAAGTTTCCCAGTTCCCCGGAACTGCGTAGTATTTCCTAGCAGTTTTCATGGCAAGTTTCCCTGGAAAAAAGTAAAAAAGCAAAAAAGAAGAAAAAAAAACGTCCCTAAGAAATAGGGATCTATTTTTAGTATCTTGAAGGAGGCACTTGCGCTATTTTTAGAAACTTTCACCAAGTGTTGCTTTTTCCTTGATATTAGGCACGCACGTCATAAACCCTAATTTGTCCAAATCTATTTAATCGACACTTCTAGAGCTCATTTGCACATTCGATCTTGGAGCTCTAGCATTCCTGAGGAGATCAAGGAACCTTCAGTAAGATCATCGTCGCTTTTCCAAGTGATTTTTGCTTTAGTCGTCTTTTGTTGCTTTTTCTATCGCTTTTTGTCATTTTTCTTGTGTGAGTATTGTTTCACTTGTTTCTCTTCATGGTTGTTGATGTTTTAACTTGTTTTAACTTGTAGAAGTGTTGTTTCAAGTTATAAATTAGCTTTCCCAAGTGTCACATCATTTTTCCTGTTTTTGCACTAATGCTTGTCATTGCGACGATTCCCTCACTTACTTTGTTTTCCTTCCGTTTAATCAATTGTTGCACTTGATTCACATGCATCTACCTACACTTAGTTATATTTGCACTCAGATTCACACTATCTCTCATATCTTCTTGTTTTTCACACTTCCCTTGGGCAGATCTAGGTTTCCCTTCATCGGATCTCACTTTACACAACTGGCACTGGGAAATCTAGAGGCTCAAGCCATAATATTGGCCTCTGGAATTGTGCATTGTGCAGTTCAAGTTGGCTCCAATTGTGCACTACATAGTTCCAAGAGCTAGCCTCTCAGCTTAGCCACTGAGACTGCATTGCATAGTCTCTCCAAGGCCTTTGCCCAGGCTGAACCGCACATTACGTAGTTTCAGCCAGCAGGCTTCCACCTTGGCAGTTGGGACTACGTAGTGCATTGTTCCCATAGGCATAAAATCCCCCTTGTCAAGAAAAATTATGCAATCCTTCCCATATAGTGTTTGGTTTGTTGCTTGACCTTGCCTTGTGAGTTGGTTTTCTTTACACTGGCATTTTCTTGCCATGAGTGCCCTCTCTGTCCCACAGGTACAACAATTGTTGAGAACCTGTTCAGCAATCATTTTTACAATGGCATCTAAGAGAGTTGCATCAAAGGAAACCACCAAGAGCAGTATTGGGGAAGCAGTTGAGCATACATTAGTTGATTTACCAGTGTATGCATATACTCAATTGTTTACAGAGAAGGGAACAACACTGACACGTCAACAAATCAAAGACACTTTTGCAAAGGACTTTGTGGAAGATTTAGAGGACCGACAGATTTATCTTAACATTCAATAGTTAGGGCTATTCAAGGATGCATGCAGGCATCCCACCTTCCCATGTGCGGACATCATCAATTGGATTGTCTTACATACAGATGAACAAACTATGACATTGAGCAATGCCAACGAGAAAAATCTTGCCACTTTTAGGGCATAAGACTTTTAACAGATGTATCACTTGCCTGAGCCATTAAAGTGCATGGACTCACTCTTCTATGCAACCCAAAACTACGTGAACATAAGAGACTTTGTCAAACATTGGGTGAAAGATCCACCAAAATTTCAACAGACACCCACCCATGCGTACAAGACAAAGTCCCTCAGGAAGGCTTATGAGCTCTAGATTATATTTGTTCGCAGAATCCATGGTCAAGAGAGCTCAAAAAAAATTCTTGAAGGGTGGGCAGTCTTATTAGATCAGTTAGTTAATGATGGGAGGCCATTCAACTGGTTGGATCTATTGGCTCAACAATTGAAGTCCCATGTGTTACACTAAAAAATGTCACCATGACTATTTGCAGTTAGTATGGCTCCATCCACTGTCATACTATCCTCCTTGGCAAGTCTCATGCCTCTGCTCTTCATGTCAAACTTCAAGAAAGAAGAGAAAAGTCATTTAAAGTCAATTATCTCTGGTACGCAGTTTCTCTTAGCCTTACCTGCGTGTACGCGATCCAAGTTCACAATACCTGCGTACTTGTACGCTCTGTATGTAAAGCAATGGGTGCGTACTCCTGTAAAGGTCAAAAGGCGCAAGTTTCACTCCAAAAAGTTACTTGTGGTCATTTCTAGAGCCTTCTAGAAGCTTGTTTGACGTGTATGAAGCGCCTCCAGATGGTTCATGTATCCCTACCAAAGAGGAACTTATCCCATCAATAGGGGAGCTATCACATCCAAAGAGGGGCTTATCCCATTGATTGTGGACCTGAATAACTTCCTCTAGAGCACTATAAATACAGGCATTGGGCCAAAGGGAGGAGAGGTTGAAAGCTGAACATTCCTAAGGGTAGATGCTGCTGGAATTAGGACTTCCTTGTAGAAGCTTGTGAGGAGAGATTACCATCTTTACTTGTTTCCATTGGGAGGTGGGTGAGCTGATCAGAGTAAGGGAGAACTCTTGTGGACCCTGGGAGGAGCTTGCACAACACCAAGGCTCAGGTTGTAATGGTTCCTTTTGTTACCTTTTAATACAAATTAGTCCATTCTTCTCAACAATTTGTTATTTATGAGTTGTTTCATATACTCCTTGGTCTATATGTTAAATATGTTTTATTTTATGTGATATTCAGGTGCTATTTAATCGTTTGATTGTTAGTGAATGCAGGTTTCGAAGTGAAGGAGGAGCTCATCCGGATCAACGGAGCTGGACTACTACAACAGCATTGGATTACAGGTAGGATCTAAACACTTGATTTCTCATATTGTAAAAGCATATTTAGAGAAGGATTGCTCTTATTTGTCTTGTTTGTCATTAGAAAGCCTTAGGCTTCTAGGAAGGTCGGTTGTGTCCGCACTAACGACACTTTCCGTGTGACAAAATGGCGACTCCGCTGGGGAACCCATGAATGTGTTTGAGTTCTTTTTAATTTGATATTTTGGTCTGAGAAAAATCGCTTGTTTTCTGATTTTTGGCTGTCTAGCTGTGTATTTGGGTGGGTTAGCTTAGAGTCAATTTAGATTTTTATTTTTCTTAGCTTTGCCAGCAGTACGCAGTCTCTGAGTTTGACACAGTGCGTACTTGTACGCACTGCGTCTTTGTGCACAGGGCGTCCCCGCGCCTGTGTCAACAGATCACCTGCGTACCCCTGTCAAACTTGAGAAAATTTCATTTTTTCTCTTTTTGCTCTTTAGATTTTGTTTTTACTTTGTTTTTACTGCCCAGATCCATCAGTTTACTGTCAGAGATCTTCACCTGAACTTGTCCCGTTAGTGTCGAGGGTTTTGGTGGAATTCATAGGGATTTTGCCTTAGGGTTTGATTTTTAACTGGTCCTGTAGTGACTTTGGCGTTAGAGGTTGTCAAACTTTGGATCTCCTTGGTTTTGGTCAGTCCTCTTAGGAGTCGGGCCTGTCATAAAAGTCACCCTAGTGAGAGACCTACCTTTGTGTCTTCTCTTTGCGAATCTCGAAAAGTTTGTTTGTTAAAGCCTTGAATTCCATTCTTGAGAAAAAAGAACAAAAAGATTTCGATTTTGTTTTTTGGTTAGTTTATGATTCTGCATGAACTGATCCTTAGTTGCATTTTGACTGAGTAAAACATCCGGGAATCATCCTTGTAGGCTTTTGTCCTCATTTTTTTGCTTTTAGGTAAATTTCCTTTTTAATTTGCTTTTGAGTGAATTTGATTTGATTGTCTTAGATTTGTTAAATTTGATTTGATAAATAGTTTTTACATGCTTTATTAATATAGAAAAAACACAAAAATTCTTTTGGAAAAAGTTTTATTTGGTAGCATTTGTAGACTTTTGGGAGAAAAGGAAATTTCGTAGAGTAATTAGTGGTCATGAGTTGTGTGTTTTGAAAAGATAAAGAGAATTGTTTCTTTGATTGTCTTTACTAAGAAAGTTGTTTTCTATAAAATTTGCATTTTCCAACTCTCTTAGTTAGGAGATTCATTGAAAAAGAAAAGTAGTGTAAATCATCTTAGGATCATCTTTGTAGTGGTTGCGAGTCGAGTCTACACACCACAAGTTTCATCTCCATTACCTTTTGTCTTTAAGAAAAACCATAAAATTAACGCTTAAAGTAAAATCAACTTAGTAACTTTTATTTACTAGGGCTCTGAAACACTAATTTAGATCAGGCTAGTGTCTTGGAGTAGGAGAGTAATTAACTCTCCAAGACAACAAAACCAAACAAGTAGCTTATCTTGTGATAGAATAAATCCAATTGTTTCATTTCTACTCTGGGAAAGCTCCTCTTAAA
This sequence comes from Pinus tabuliformis, assembly GCA_031772625.1. Classification (NCBI taxonomy): domain Eukaryota; kingdom Viridiplantae; phylum Streptophyta; class Pinopsida; order Pinales; family Pinaceae; genus Pinus; species Pinus tabuliformis. Next base: position 923,178,113 of record CM062816.1, read on the forward strand.
GGAGAAGCACGAGCTCATGTCCGAACCAGTGAGGGGATCAATCCTCCCTCGTTGGGAACGACGCCAGACACGCACGTATTACAAACGGTAAACCTCGGATTAACCATTGTCGAGGAGCCAGGGGTCACTTGTCGGTAAACCTTGGATTATTGTCAAGGAGCCGGCAAGAGGATTGAGCTTGATACTCTGCCATTGCATGCTTTCGGAGTGTAGACTGTTCCCCCAGGTGCATTTGTTGCGGTTGGTAAACTTAGTGACCATTATCTTTAGGATTCTACCGAGGTGACGGTGGAGGGAAGATCCCACTGTGCCTGGAGCAGACGTCGGCTAGACTCACTTGGATTTTCCGGGGGGTTCACTTCACTCGAGACGGTTAAAGTGGAGGAACTTGTGCCGGTCTATTCATTAAGCAGGTTTCCAGGGTAACTGTTCCACCCGCCACTTCTGTACTGAATCCGGCGATGTTGGGTTTCATCTCCAACTAGCGTTTTCGGTTTGGAAGGCTACTGTTTGTGCTTGGTTTGACGCCCTAGATTCTTTAGGCGTGTGATTCAAATTTGTTTGGTTCTTTAGAGACTTTAGGTGGTTTGTTTTGAGATTTTACTTTGTTTGCGTGTGCAGTAGTTAAAAGTTTTTAACTGTGGCAGAATTACCGAGACAGTCCCGTCGACTTCGGGGCAAGTCTCCTGAGGTTGTTTCTGTGGCCGAATTGTTGAGGAAATCCCGTAGACTTCGGGGTGAACCTCCTCAAGATGTCCCAAGTCATTACGAAGGTTTAAAGGTCCTTGTAACTCCTCCTAGTGGCAGTAGAGTAGGTTCACCTGAAGAAGGAGAATCGTCGTTGGTAGTCCATCAAGATTACCAAAATCTAGAAACAGGTTATAATCCTGAAGCTGTTGCAGTTTCTGAGATTGCTGGTAGTTTTTCATCTACTAGTGATATAGGCGAAGAACCTGAAATATCTGAACCTGTTACTCCAACTTCTAGTGTACCAGATTCACCTAGGGTAAAAAGAGTCATCACCGAAAATCTTCCTACTGGTTTGATAGCTATTGAAGAACTTGCTCCAGAGGAAGAATTAGGCGTATCTATCCTTGAAGATCAACCTACTATTGATCTAAGGGAGCGTGAATCTATCTTTTACAGTCCTCCTAGAAGTACTACTTGGTACCTTTCGTTAACCAATTATTTAGACAACTCAAGGGTAGGTTTTTCTCCACCTCGTACTCCTTTTCCACCTGGAGGTATTTATACTCCTGTAAATATGTTTGGTCAGTCGTCTGTGTTCACTCAATCTCCTGAATCTTTCTTGCACGGCGGTCCTTCTGTTCCCACCGGGTATCAGTCACTTTCTGGTACCTTTGCGGGGGCATCTCCTCAACCCATTGATCATGGGTTATTAGCTGGAAACAATGGTAATAAACCGTTGGGTGTAGGGGACATTTACATGATGTCAGGTTCAGTTCCCGTTTCTCAACCTCAAGGTGGCCAATTACCGCCTGGGGGGCAGCCTCAGTTAACGCCTGGGGGGCAACCTCAAGGTACGCAAATTGTGTCTGGGGGGCAACCTCAAGGCCAGTATGTACCCATAGTACAATACATGCCTCAAGGTCAACCCCAGCCTCAATATGTACCCCAAGGTCAACCTCAGTATCAATATTTACCTCAAGGGTATCAACCTCAAGGTCAAGGTCAACCCCAATATCAGTATTTACCCCAAGGTTATCAACCTCAAGGTCAATACTCGAGTCAAGGTTATCAACCACCTCAAGGTCAGTCATATGTTCAAGGTATGGGAACTGTGCCTTTCAGTTATCAATCCTATCCTCAATCTGGTTATGGATCTCAGTATCCTCAACCTGTTACGGGTCAATACCCCGGAATGATAGTGTGGGATCCATCACAGGGTCAATAGGTGTTGCAGCCAAGTATACAGTTGTTACCTCAAACTGGACAACCCGTAGTTTCTGGTTCACCCCAGCAACCGCAACCTGTCCAGTCAAATGTTCAAACTTCTGTAACTTCGGTAGTTACTCAACCACCAATTGCACCTAGTACTCCATCTCAAACGGCTGCTGCAACTACCGCAACATCTACCGCACTTACTTCTGGAGTATCGACAGCTCCGGTTTCTACTGTCTCTGCAACCACTCCTCAGACATCTTTACCATTGTCCGGATCTACGATTCAAACCACGGTCCAGATGCCTGTAGGGCAGCCTGGTTTAAGTACTGTTGTAACAAGTCAACCTCAATTTACCTATCAACAGTACCAGGGACAGTACCAATTAGGTCCTGCTGTCCAACAACCGGTTTACCAGTATCAACCGTATCCTGGGTACACTTATCAACAACCTCAGCAACCCTAGTACGGTCCGGTTAATCCTGGTTTTCCAGGAGGATATAATATCACGAATGTGATTCCTGTTCCTAGTTATCCTGGATATCCTCCTCCTGGAACTGGTATTGTGACCCAGAGTTTTAGAGATCCTAACCGGCAATTACCGTTTATCGCAACTTTGGATTTACCCGACTTGACGCGCCTAACGAACGATCCAATTCAATATCTTCCGTTCTGGCTGCCAATGCCAAATAAGTTGCCCAGTGATATACCCAAGTTCGAAGGTAAGTCTGGAGAGGATCCGTCCAATCACGTGATGACTTACCACCTCTGGTGTGCTTCAAATTCTATCTCGGATGATTCGATCCGCTTACGTCTTTTCCAGCGTACGCTCATTGGTCTCGCGGCCAAGTGGTACATTGAGTTACCACGGGCCTCTTTTTACAATTTTAGCCAGTTAGCTACCTCGTTCCTAACTCATTTTCAGTTGCCGGTCAGATACAATAACGGCACAGAGCTATTAACTTCATTAAAACAGTCGACCTCCACTTATATTTCCGGTCATATTCATGAATGGAGACGTCGACGGCGTTTAGTGAAAGTTTTTATCCCGGACCAAATCTTAGCTGAATGGTTTGTAAAATCATTATTACCGAAGATTACTGAAGATGTAGCAAAGGCCGGAGTAGTTACTGAGGAGCAAGTCATTGCTCAAGCCCAGTACCTTGACTTAGTTTACACTCAGTCGGATACATTGCACGAGAAGATCCCAGATCTTTCTAAGTCGAATCAAATTGCTGCTGCTCCTTCGGGGTCTCATGCTGCTGATGGCATGATTGGTACGGTGAATACTAAAAGTAAGAAGAAATCCTCAAAGAATTCTTCTCCAATAATAACCTTACCAGACTCCCCGACAGGAGAGTCTTCTCCTGAAATTACCGCCGACATTCACGCTGTAGAGTCATCTACGACTAAATCAAAAACCGGTGGTAAGAAGAAAGGTAAGAAGAAGGATAAAGCAGACAAGGCTCCAAAGGAGAAAAAAGAGAAGTCGGAATCTAACGATGAAAAGCGCAAGCCTCGCTATCCTTGTTTAATTTGTGAAGAAGATCATTTCACAAGAGATTGCCCTCATCGGGCAGAGGTTGTGAAAATCGTTAAAGGTTCCCCAACTCCTGCTGTTTTGAAAGATCCATTTCCAAAGCAGGAGAGTAAAATGATAGGTTCTTCCTCGAGTGCCAGTGAAGAACCCATATTGATGATGTCTCATGTACGGATTGCAACTCGATCGCAAGATTATGGTAGTAAGAATCCTGTTGATGGCAAAGAAGCAGAATCTTCTCATTCTAATCCATCAGCCTCATCTCCCGGTTCCGATCCACTACAGATCAAGAAACCTAACCCTGACTTAGTAATAAAACCGCCCGCCAAGGGTGTACTTCGAAGGTCTGCTTTCAATCCACATGCGAGAGCGGCCCAAAATTACAATATTGTTGAGGATTTGGCTGTTTCACCCTCAGCAATGTCAGATTTGGAAGTGCTGCAATCATGCCCAGCACAACGAAAATTACTCTTGTCGGCTATAGGAGCTGTTGATATTCAGGACCCGAACTTGATAATCTTTGATCTAGAAAATAGTACACCACGTCTCCCTCATCAGATGGCTTTCCAGATTCCAGTGATAGTCAAAAACAGGCCTATTCATCGGACTGTAATTGATGAAGGAGCTTCTACGTGTATTATGTCGATTCAGTGTTGGAGATCGCTTGGTTCTCCTTCACTAAACCAATCCCCGACGATTCTTAAGGCCTTTGATGGCCGTGGGTTCCATCCGTTTGGCATTCTACAGGATTTTCCTATAGGGGTTGAAGGAAAAACCGTTAGTCTGGATGTGGAGGTGGTTGATGCCCCTCTGGACTACAACCTTCTTTTGGGTCGCAGTTGGTCTTACGCTATGACAGCGGTCGTGTCATCGGTCTTCAGAGTTATAAAGTTTCCATACAATGGTAAGATCATGACGATAGACCAGCTGGCTTACTTTTCATCCGACCCAGCCTCTTCAGAGAGTATCCAGCATGTCGATAAAACGACTATCCCTTACAAGGATGTTGGTGTAGGATTAGTTAAAGATTTCGGTTTACTGGGAACTTTTCCTTTTCCTTCGATCAATGCAGACCCTTCATTCGCATCCATTCATATGATTACTTCAGACAATATTATTTATGATGATCCTTGGATTGTCCCATCTGAATCTGAGATAGACTCATTCGGTAATGCAATGCCTTTGAGTCCATATGAAATTGCTTATGAGGCCGTGCAGTCTTTTTCCGACTCAAGTTCAACCCAATCCGACCAAATGAATGTGGTCCGTGAAGAATCACTTTTTGCATCAACCTCAGAACGGATAACGTTTCCTGAAGTTGTGTCATCTAACGAACAACTTCGCGAAATCCTAAGTGTAGACGATCTACCATGGGAAGATCTTCATCATAGATCTTCGTTTTTACCTGAGGGTGATGACTTTGAAAATGATTTTTCATCAATTTTTACAGCTGAATATGTCAAGGCCGCTCAGAATCCCACGAAACATCCTGATTCAAAGTTGAATTTGGGAAACATTTCCCAAACTATTGCCATTGACATTTCAGTCAAAACCGGAGTTATTGAAAACATTCATATAGGTGCCTCGTGTACAAATGACGAAATTCAAACATACAAGGTCCTATTTCAAGAATTCCGCGACGTGTTTGCCTGGTCCTATGAGGAAATGCCAGGAATTGATCCCTCCATTGTTGTTCATGAAATTAAGACCTACCCGGACGCTAAACCCGTTCGGCAACGTCTGCGTCAGATACACCCTAGGAAAGCGGCTGCGATTAAAGCAGAAGTCGAGAAGTTGTTGAAAGCAGGTTTCATTTATCCGATCCCGTTAATGGATTGGGTATCGAATATTGTTCCGGTTAACAAGAAACAAGGAACAATAAGAATATGCATCGACTATAGGGATATAAATCGTGCTTGTCCAAAAGACAACTATCCCACGCCCTATATCGATCAAATAATTGATGATTGTGCCGGCAGTGAAATATTTTCCTTTATGGACGGTTTTTCCGGTGACAACCAAATCAATATTCTACCTGCCGATCAACCAAAAACGGATTTCATTTGTCCTTGGGGGACATTTGCTTACTGCAAATTACCTTTTGGACTTAAGAATGCCGGAGCCACTTTCCAACGGGCAATGTCTTACGCGTTTCACGACATCAAACACATTGTGCAACCGTATCTCGATGATTTGCCTGCTCATTCTTTACATTGAGCTGATCACCTTGTTCACTTATGCGCTATTTTTATGAGGTGTCGTCATTATCGAATTCGGTTGAACCCACACAAATGTGTCTTCTGCATAGAAGTGGGACGATTGCTAGGATTTGTCGTTTCAAAAGCCGGTATCCGCGTCGATCCCTCGAAGGTCGAAGCCATCATCAAATTGCCTCCTCCTTCGAGTTTGCGCCAACTCCAAAGTTTGCAGGGGAAAGCAAACTTTTTACGTCGATTCATTCCTAACTACGCCGAGGTTACAAAGGGTTTTACCTGGTTGTTGAAACAAAACGCTCAATTTTCTTGGGATGAGATAGCTCAGAAATCTTTTGATGCACTTAAGCACGCGTTGACCCATGCACCGTTACTGCATCCTCCCAACTACAACCAGGACTACTTTTTGTATCTCGCCGCCTCCCACTCCACCATTGGAATGGTCTTAGTTCAGGAAGACGAATTCGGAACGGAACATGTGATATATTATCTTAGTAGGACGTTAAATCCCACTGAGATAAAATATTCACATGTGGAGAAATTGGCCCTGGTAGCTGTTCAAGCTGTCCAGCGTTTTCGTCATTACATTCTTCTCCGTAAAACTACAGTGATTTCGGATTGCAACCCTATGATCTATATTTTGACTAAACAATTGCTAGGGGGCAAGTACTCCAAATGGATTGTTATCCTGCAGGAGTTCGATTTGGAGTTCGAAAAGTCCAAGTCTAAGAAATCCTTAGTTTTTGCGGAATTGATGTGTGACTTCCCGTGTGCTGACACGGAAACTGTGGCAGAGGAACCCATTGCGGACGAATCTCTGTTTCTTATCAGCACTTTAGATCTGTGGTATGGGGATATAATTGTCTATCTCCAAACCCAATCCTTTCGGCCCGAAGCTTCGAAGTCGGAACGTTGGAAAATTCGATTCCAGTCCCAACAGTACAAAATTATTGGAGATACTCTTTATCGTCGTGGGGCGGACTTGGTTTTTCGTCGTTGCTTAACTCATGAAGAGGCTGAAATGGTTCTGAATGACTGTCATTCTGGAGCATGTGGCGGTCATATGTCTAGGTATGCCACAGCTCAGAAGGTGTTGCGTGCTGGCTATTTTTGGCCGTCCATGTTTAAAGATTGTATCATTGCGGTCCGAAAATGCCACAACTGTCAAGTGTTTGATCGCAAGATGCGCGCACCACCTGCTCCTCTCCACCCTATAATTGCCGTTGGTCCTTTTGCTAAATGGGGTATCGATTTTATTACTTGTAACCCTCACTCGGCCAGGGGGCATGCGTATATCATCCTTGCGGTTGATTATTTTACTAAGTGGGCCGAGGCGATGCCTACATTCGAGGCAGATGGCAAGACAGCAGCGATTTTCGTATTCAATCATATTATTGCTAGGTTTGGTGTCCCACAAGCGATAATCACTGACCATGGGCGCCATTTTCGAAACATTATGATGACAGAACTTACAAGCCAGCTTGGTTTACGCCATGATAGTTCTACTCCTTATTATCCTCAAGCAAACGGTTTGGTTGAATCCATCAACAAAGTTCTAGTTATCATGATCCGACGAATCATTGGTATTCATCGGTCGAATTGGCATAACATGTTATTTTCAGCGCTTTGGGCGTACCGAACCTCAGTGAAAACATCAGCAGGGTTCACTCCTTTCCAACTAGTTTATGGTTTGGAAGCAGTGTTGCCCATTGAATGCGAAATCCCATCACTTCAAATGGCTATCGAATTCCTCCCAGCTACTTCCGAAGAGGAGAAGCGTCTGTTATACTTAGCTAAATTAGATGAGACTCGACGTGATGATGCTTTACCAATCGAGACTCACGCAAAAAGGATGAAAGCTCAGTATGATCGTAACATGACCCCTCGTAATTTTTCGGAAGGAGACCTAGTGCTATTATATGATCAAGCTAACGATAAGTTAGGTGCTGGAAAATTCGTTCCCATGTGGCATGGGCCCTACATTGTCAAGCGAAAGCTAGCAAAAGGGGCCTATGAGCTGGTAGATTTTGATGGGGACTCTTTGGGTAAGCCCAGAAATGGACTTTACTTAAAGAGGTATTATGCTTAAATGGTGGGTATGGAGATTCAGTTAGTTTAGTTAGGTTAATTTTTCTTTCTAGCTGGTACGTTTGCTTAGTTTAGACAGTGTGCTTAGCTTAGAGAGTGTGTTTTTCGTCGTTATTCTGGCTTATCTTGGTTTTACTCTTGATATTGCAAATGTCGACGCCTCTCCAAACGTACATTGGATTTGCTGATGGTGCTTGTCGTAGTACACGGAATATCTCTTCCGCAGCTTGGGTTATCTATTCGCCCTCTGACGAGTTAGTTTCTATGCATGGGGTGAGCCTCGGTCAAACAACGAACAACATTGCAGAATACAGTGCAGTGATTGAATTATTATCTGAGTCTATTTCATTTGGGATTCGGAGTTTGATAGTGAGGTTAGATTCTGAACTCGTTGTATTACAGCTTAATAGAGTCTATGCCATTAGAAATCCAGTGTTATTAAGATTGTTTTTGAGGGTGCGTCTCTTGGAACGTGAATTTGATTACATTGAATATCAGCATATTCCAAGGTCTTTAAATACATTAGCAGATGCAATGGCGTCTCGAATGTTAAATAGACATTTGTAACAATCATAAATGTAAATTTATAAACATTTCATCACACATGTTTAACAAAATAAGCCGGTAATAATGATATATATAGATAGGAGTGTGTCAAAAAATATACATCGTCTTCGATCATAGGTTGAAAAACACCTTATGATCGGCAAAAATGATAAGTACAAAAAACCAAAAATGTCACATGTGTCTACAAAAGTGACTAGCCAATCACTGGTGGTGCTCTCTATACGAGACCACTGCCCGTGCTACCCTACACAGGAACCTCCTGAAAGGTCCTGGGACTGCGACCACATAGCGTTGAAGTCGAATAGGAATGTCATCTATAGTGGTCTCTGTTATACCCGCCGTCAGACGCTCTAGATCCTGTTCCATCTCGGCTAAGGTCTCTGCGGCTGCATCCTGTGGGGCTGGTGCTGGTATAGCTGGTACTCTTCTCTCAAAGGCCCGGAGGTTGGCTGGACGCCGTGGACCTACATCTGCATTTTGAAAATTTGTCACTGTCAGTTTTGAGACGATATATAAAAAACAAAAAAAAATAGATAATTTGAAAAACTTGTGAAAAATGAAATACCTCTGTCGTCCCATTGTTCTCCCTGTGGAAGAACCATGTTCGGATCATTGCGAAAATCTACTCCGGCATAAGGAAAATCCTGAATCGCAAAGACCTGGCCCTCCAGCCAGTGAAAGTAACCATCAGGAAATCGAACAACTGCTGCTCCCTCATCAGGATGTCGGGCCATTACCGCAACCCATCTCGTCAACTTAGGCTCCCGAGGAGGCCCAACTGGAACTGTAAGATGCTGGGGGATCAGCATTGGAACTCTCTCTAGGGCAAAGCTCACAACTAAAGGCCCATATCCAAAGGTCTTCAGTTGTCCGTTCTTTGCCCTGGTTAGTTGGCCCTTCATATTGGCCAACACAGCATCGTACCAGTTGAAAATGGTGCCTCGGAAGCAATCTATAGCCATCCGCATTTGGGAACCAGTGGCTATGTGCAAAGCGGCAGCACCGCAAAGTCTGGTAACTTTAAAGGCAATTACCATAAGTTCAGGTCGGGATATGTATTTGATTTCTATCCCCTTCTCCTGGTTTTGATTGTTGCACCACTCTAGCCGGAGACTAGCAAGGGATTGGCCACCCAGTCTAGTCCCGAATAGAGAAAGTTGCTCACCCCTGTTAGGCAAGCCAGTGAGAAAATATATGTCAGAGGGCTCTATCTCGAGCTGGTGCTCTCCGATGTAGAAACATTGATCCTGAATATTCCACCTTTCAACCAGCCACTCTAAGAATGGCACCTGGGCCCTCATGCCAGGTATGGCCCAGTACTTGTAGAGACCGCATGCCTTTAAAGCATCAATGGAAGGTTGATGACCTATTGCGGCCAAATCGACATCTTCGTGTTCTCTTTCACGCCAATCTAGCATGGTGGGCAATCTACACACCAAAAAACATTAATTAGAATTCATAAAATAAAATTTTGATGGTTGATTTTTGTGTTTAGGGTTTGAAAGTCCACTTTGCGCGGAGTACGCACCCCGCGTTTAGAAAACAGAGCGGCGGGACGCAACTGTTCTGAAGGTGGGCTGCGTCCCCCGACCATTTTCCCATATACGAAAATGTCGGGGTACGCAGGTCGCCCTTGGGCCACTTGCGTCCCCCGAAAAGCATACCCTAAAACCCAAAACCCTCCAAAAAATCAAATTAGAACTTGAAATGAAATTCTAAACGGATGAAATTGAAGAGGAGGATGTTGTGAAATACCTGAAAGAGATGGCACTCGATTCTGACGGTCGGATTCTCCGCAAAGTCCACGGGAAGTTTCTTGTCAAAAGCCCTTTTCTCGACCTCAACAGTAAAATGGTAAAAATGACATGGTAAAAAGTCTTTTTATAGGTTTTTTGGATGAATGAATGCTAAGTTTGTTTATTTTTCACCATGAAAAGATATTTTTCAATGTATTTTTGCCCATCTTAAACAGGTATGAGTAATGTGTTGTTTTTGTGCAGGACAAAAGGACTTTAGGGTAAAATCATCATTTTTTACGAACCAAGACATCAGAGTCATCTTTTAAGCCCTTTTCTGACTCCTAAAAAATGAAAAGATTGCCGAGCGTTTCTTTTACACTCGTTAAAACGGAATTAAAAGACGGTCCCCTTATAGCTCTTTTCTGACCGTAAAAACTAGAAAAGATTGCCGGGTTTTTGTCGTTTCAAACTCGATACGGAAATAAAACGACGTGTCCTTGATCGCTTTTTACTTTTCAGGTCAGAGGCACTAATCATGAAAGTACTCCTTGGTCGCAAGACTAAGCGATTCTCTCAGGTATTATTTTATACTTTTTTCGGGCTTAGGAGACACAAACTTACGAAAAAGTTCACCTTGGAGTCTTCTTTAGTTTTTTCAGACTCTCTAAAATTGAAAAACGCCGAGTTTCTCCTATACTGGACTTGTTAAAATTTCACTGTAAAGGACCTGTTCGATTACAAACAGGAACGAACCACTCCTTCTTAGGGTCCGAATCTAAACTAAGTTGGACTCATCCGAAGGATGAGCTTATAATCAAGCATATGTTATCCTCCTCAAGCTTGTAAAAAATAAAGAGGTACTTGCCAGAAATGGCGGGGGAAAAGAGAGAAGAATGAACCTATTTGTTATCCTTTATTACAGAAGAACCTTACCACCGCTCTTGAACACGACACTTTTCATTCACCTGGGTTGGGAAATCCTTGCCTTAAAGCTGATAAAACCACTTTGAAAGTCTTCAACCATTTCTGGGTATTAACTTTGGGTCAATCGTCACCAAGCCATCTGTCGTGTTGTTATGTGTTCAAGAGGTCTCTGCAAATAAACCATTCATATGCAAAATACTTGTCATCCATTTGACCATCCCTGAGTCAGTCCTTACAGCAACATTTCTTCAACTTGAACAATGATTTCGTGTTGTGAGCTTCCCTGCAACGGGTCGCTTTCTATCAACATCAGCACATTATCTAGAAAGATGACTTAGAAATCATCAGTACCTTGAAGTCTACATGCATCAATGGCAGGTTTCTCGCCTTTGACGACTGTTTACATCATTGACTTTCGATCAGAGGATTCCGTGACGTGTTCGATATCAAACCATTTATTCACATTTCATGGATTGTACTGGGTACTTTGAGAACCACTGACATCACTGGTGGTTTCTCTCACACTTGTTAACGGTTTACATCATTGACCGATAATCAAGTGGTTTCTACCATGCTCGACATCAACTCATTTTATTCGTATGGATAGAATCGTACCAATTCGGGAAGTAGAAATGAAGACCCTGGATCTAGTTTCCACCATCCAGGCTGCGAGGAGTTTTGTATTCATTATATAGTAGACTAATCATAAACATATGGCTGCGTCCATACTGTGTCTACAAAAGTCTATGATTGTAATGTACTGCAAAATCATTCTTATATCAGAGCAGTAGTTAGATTGTTAGTTAAAGTTTTCAATCTGAGTATGGGAATGCCTACCTCAGCGATGATATCATCTTATATATGTATTTTGTGTTGAATATTTGTAGGTTCTGACCGGGTCCTCCGCAAGATACTCCTTGAAATGATAAAGTACTTCACCCTTCCTAGATCATAAAAACCCTAATCTACTACAGGCTTCGCACTTTAGGGGGCAATCTGTTACACTAAAAAATGTCACCATGACTATTTGCAGTTAGTATGGCTCCATCCACTGTCATACTATCCTCCTTGGCAAGTCTCATGCCTCTGCTCTTCATGTAAAACTTCAAGAAAGAAGAGAAAAGTCATTTAAAGTCAATTATCTCTGGTACGCAGTTTCTCTTAGCCTTACCTGCGTGTACGCGATCCAAGTTCACAATACCTGCGTACTTGTACGCTCTGTATGTAAAGCAATGGGTGTGTACTCCTGTAAAGGTCAAAAGGCGCAAGTTTCACTCCAAAAAGTTACTTGTGGTCATTCCTAAAGCCTTCTAGAAGCTTGTTTGACGTGTATGAAGCGCCTCCAGATGGTTCATGTATCCCTACCAAAGAGGAACTTATCCCATCAATAGGGGGGCTATCACATCCAAAGAGGGGCTTATCCCATTGATGGTGGACTTGAATAACTTCCTCTAGAGCACTATAAATATAGGCATTGGGCCAAAGGGAGGAGAGGTTGAAAGCTGAACATTCCTAAGGGTAGATGCTGCTGGAATTAGGACTTCCTTGTAGAAGCTTGTGAGGAGAGATTACCATCTTTACTTGTTTCCATTGGGAGGTGGGTGAGCTGATCAGAGTAAGGGAGAACTCTTGTGGACCCTGGGAGGAGCTTGCACAACACCAAGGCTCAGGTTGTAATGGTTCCTTTTGTTACCTTTTAATACAAATTAGTCCATTCTTCTCAACAATTTGTTATTTATGAGTTGTTTCATATACTCCTTGGTCTATATGTTAAATATGTTTTATTTTATGTGATATTCAGGTGCTATTTAATCATTTGATTGTTAGTGAATGCAGGTTTCGAAGTGAAGGAGGAGCTCATTCGGATCAACGGAGCTGGACTACTACAACAGCGTTGGATTACAGGTAGGATCTAAACACTTGATTTCTCATATTGTAAAAGCATATTTAGAGAAGGATTGCTCTTATTTGTCTTGTTTGTCATTAGAAAGTCTTAGGCTTCTAGGAAGGTCGGTTGTGTCCGCACTAACGACACTTTCCGTGTGACACCATGTAGCATAGGCTCGGAACTCGCCCAAGGATAAGCGAGCAAGGTTTTGTATGTTTGGATACTTATTGGATGCAATATGTGCACAACAATAGTTCCCTGGCATGAACTAGTCATGGACACTATGAAAGACTGTTGTGAATGTCTATTTCAAGTCGCTTTCATAATGCAGTTATCGAGGAGTAATGGCAAGACTAACTAACCACTTTATCATCTTTCTATACAAGCTTATATTTGAACAAGATCCACCTTGCATGTCCCAAGAAGAAATGGAGGCGATAGTAGACATTGTAGATGGTATGCCTCACCAAGTGGCACCTTCATCAGAGTGTTTGGTGGAGAGAAGCCTTCGCATGTCGTACCAAGGTATGCCACCGACAAACTGATCATGCAAGAAGTATCATACCATCTCGCTACAGGGTTGTTAGTAGCACTGCATATGAAGAAGAAAGCACCATGAACCACTCTTACTTTGCGGATCGGATTATACAAGATAAATAAATTGAAATTCACAGATGTCGAGGCTAAGTAGATAGATAAATTCAAATTCGGTGCTAAGGCCTTGCATATGTATGATCCCCACAGTATTTGCAAGGACCATTGTATGAGAGGTTACTTTCTGTGGATCAGTGGGGCATTTCATTGACCAGAGGAGGATACTTGGAGGTACTGCTATAATGCCTCTAGACTCAATGAGCCATTCAGTATAGCAAGGATTTTAAAGGTTGTTCCATAGACAGTAACAGTTCCGGAAGAAACAACAGCAAAAGGAAGCAATCCCGTGTAGGACAAGGGAAAGAGGAAGATTGCTGACAGTCCAAACAGAGAGAAAAGCTGCAAAATGAAACCATATCCTCTTATCATTAAGGAAACTTTGGTGGAAGAAGAAAAGAGGAAGCAAAGGATGCAGAGAGTGGAGTGGAGGAAGAGATAAAAGTAGAGGTTGCAGGAAGCAAAACTGAAGCTGCATGAGACAGAGAAGAAGTTGAAGGAAGAACAAGAGTTGAGGAGGAGAGAACGAGAAGAGAAGAAGAAGAAGGAAGAAGAAAAAAGGCAAGGAGCGATGATAGAGGAAACAACGTCGATACAGGTTGAAGATCCAGAAGAACCGGCAACTAAGGAAGAGGGTGAACAAATGCAAGATCGAGAGCTTGCTCAATAAATTGAACAATTGATCGAAATGACAGAATGGAGTTGGAACAGCAGTTGCAACATGAAGATGTTGACCTGATGTCAAGAGAACCACAAGTCATCCCTGAGTCTCCACCACCTCCACAGCTGAGCCAACCCTGAGCAAGCAAAGATATGTTGCTCTCCTTGATGATGATCCGGTCATGGATGTGTACAATTTATCATTTGATGAGTTTTAGAAGAGGATTGTACAAGCGCGGAGGAAGCACTTTTTCTGATGATCATGCTTCACCTGCAGTCATAAAAAAAATGGTGATAGTTTCAGATACCAGGAAGAATCCAACTACCATTGTCGAAGCCAAATTGGCCTATGCAAGAGATACAAGATCAAATGTTCAATATTTGACGGTTGAGAATGAGGAACTAGAAAAGAACTTGCAGGCTACCGGGAAAGAGGAAAAACAACTCCGAGAAGCAACACATAATGTAGTTTTCTCATTGGGGGAGATGATAGCAACGATACTTGCTAAAGTATCAACACTTGGAGAAACCATGCCGAAGCTTTATGATGAGTTTGTCATAGTACATAAAGTAATTCTCCATTTGCATGGCCTACAACAACAAAGCAAAGAGTTTTTTAAAACTCTCAAAAACACACATGCTGCCATCGCCTATGTACATGATTGGAAAATGTGGTTCAAAGGGGCCCCTCTTGAATTAGTAAATAAAATGAAGCCACAGGTAGAGCTAGAGAAAGCGAAGGTTCGAATGTTGATTCAAAACAACAAGCAGCTCGCCTCATTCATTAGTAGCACACATGCCTCATATGTGTGGTTTTCTAGTATTTTGGATGTCTTGGTGAGAACACACTAGATCCTATCAATCGGTTCCCTCACCAAAACTAAACCCAAGAACCAAGTTTGGCAAGAGGTCGAAGAGTACTTGGAACAGCTAGGACAGGAGTCCACAAGGGAAGAATTGGAGCTGAGCACACACAACATGTAGAAGTTCATCGATGCTCCTATCCAAGTCAAAAAAATGTTGCTCATGCTTTAGAACGAGTTGGACATAGGTTCCAAGACAATGTACCCAGATGCCATGGAGGCTAGAGTCCGCTTCCAGTAAAACACCATTAAGCATTTTGGGGACACCATCACATAGTACCAATCTTAGCACTAATATGTGACTGAGAAGCAGCAAGTGGAGGTTGTTGAGCTAGACTTCTCCCAAACTCCAACATCATAGTGTTGTGTCTTGTTAGGCTATCAACTTGTCTCTACCCTATTTTTTCTTATATGGGTACAAGTGGACAATGTAATATTATTTGTAATTATGCTATAAGTGTAATTATGTTATGTTATATTGGAATATGAAGAGTCATCATGCAATGTAATTTTCTATTTTGTAAAGAAGTTTAAGAGTCATGAGGGTATTCGAAAGGTCACAAAGGGGAGTTGAAGAGTTAGCCCCTTTTGTTATAAATAGAACATCATAACTCATGTAATAGGATTTTGGGAGCCAAACATTTGGCTAGTCTTAGGCTTAGAAAGAGATTGGGAGTATTTTGAAGAGCCTTGGCTTGTCCATAGCGTACGGTGAGTATACTTATTTGGAGGAGCATGTGTTCTTGACTGTAATGTTCCACTATTGGGGCTAGTGGTCGTCAATGGTGTATGTATGGATGGAACTTTCACTTATAATAATAAAATCATAGACAACATGCTTGCATGCATATGTTGTTAATATAGTAGGACTATTCTTGTTTTATTATAAATGTGTGTTATTTAACTTACACATATGCTTATGAACTATTTTGTTTTCATTTGTATGAATCTTGTTGAATGCGTGTTGTTGGATTAACTCATCACTTTAACTTGTGGAATATTATGCGTCTTATCTTGTGATGTCATTTTTCTCGTGTGTTCCTTTCAAGATGTGTAATATTACAGGCTTCCAAGGGGCACACTTCCTTTTCCCTCCATGTGTTGGAACCTTCATGCATCGCACTTGACTCTCCACAGGGTCACACAATTACTCTTACCCAAAGTTATCATGCTTCCCTTTGCGCGTTTCTATGGTCAAGGCATAACATTACCACCCGCTGTTCAGACTCCTACTACAAACAGTGTGAGTTCTAGTTGGGACTTCATATCGGGGAGATCGCCTGAATGTTGGCGGGTCCAGCCCCGTCAACATTTCTGGTGCTAGAAGGAGGGCTAGATGACAAGCTGAGCCCTTGAAGTCTATTTTTAATTTCTGCACACATTTGATGACTTCTCACCAAATCATAACCCCAACATGTTTTTCTAACTTTGCAAATTTGAAAGTTCTGGCGAGCATTTTAAATGACTTGTCCAAATTTAAGTTCAATGGTGAGGGTGGAACAACCTTGCTCAGGCACACAGTTTCTTTTCTTGGTTTTTGTGACATGCATGACATCCAGTCTAAGGATGTTTCCTGTGGGTTGTTTTCTCTCACGCTCAAAGGGTGTGCAAAGCAATGGTGTTACACATATCACAACCTCCATACACTCCTTCAAACAATTTGTTGTAGAATCATGTCATGCTTTCATTCTCTATGATCGTAAAGCCCTTAATAAGAAAATTTTAAAATTGTGAAAAACACCTAATGAATCCCTTCAGGATTTTCACGATCATTTTATTCATTACTGCTTTGAATTTCCAGAAAATGAAGTTGATTGGGAGTTCTTGGCTGGAAGATTTCAATATCTTGTTCACATTTCTGAAAATACGCATGAGTTAGAATATTTTGAACCTCTCCCAACATACCTCGATGTTAGAGCTTCTAAATCTAAGGAAGACAAGGTTGTTGTTCTAAGTGACCCTCTGTCCCCTTCTCATCAAAAAAATATTGCTCTGCAAGATGAGGTGGGAGAACTTAAGAATTCACTTGTTGATCTACCACGATCTCCTCCTACCCCACTTACTCAAAATTTCATCACAAAGCTGGGTTGTGACTCTGATGGCTGTGATGAAGTGTTATGATCCAGGTGGATATTGGTGGCCACCCGCCTATTCCACTTGGACCCCCACCTTCTTCTTTTTTTCCAGTTTCCTTAATTTTACCACAATTTATTATTTTTGGCAGTTTTTCGGGTCCTGAACTTCTGAAGACGTTTTGAGGCCCTAAACGATGTTTTTTTGGCAATATTCCTCTAGAAAATTTCATTAAAATCCTGTTTTTGGTTGTATTCCTCGGAGAGATCTTTCCAATGAGGTATCATGCGCATCAAATAGAGATAATATGACCAAGTTACGACCCTAGGAAGTTGGTTACCCAACTAACCCCAATGGGGCCCATAAACTCTTGGTGTTACATCTCCTCCTGTTAGGGTTTTATCTTATTGTTCAATAATAAAAAGGCCCTTGAGCCTCATTGTAACTCAGTTCAGAGGCATGTAGCCGCCACATCTCTTCTCAGAGATAAGCTACCATCACCCGAGCTAGTCTCATTTCCATTCTGTTTGTAAGCATATTTCATTATTTGATATTAATGAAAGGAATTGTTATTTATGCTGCATCTTAGTATTTATGTTTATATCTATAATTTTTTGTGTTCCTGCTTAAATTTGGATCAGTGGTATCAGAGCGGTCTACTCTTTCTCTATTTTTCTTTGCATGTCCCCAATGAGGTCGAGATATAAAGAGTTAGGGCTCGAACTGGCTGAACCTTTGCAAGACCAGCCTCGTAAATCCTGATGGCCTCCCATGGGGGGCAAAAAGAAAGACGAGGGAGCAGGAGATCCTATCAAAATATTGCTCGAGAAGGCCCTCGAGAAACAAAGGATAATGACGATGGATAACTTTGCCTAGATCCTTCAACGGTTTCCCACTGGTGGCACATCCACATTCAACAGCCACTCCGGAGGATCCACACCTTTTAAGGTACAAGTAAACTTTGACATTACCATCTTTGAGGGCCAAATAAATGTAGATGTCGTAGATAAATGGTTGAATCTGTTAGAAGGATATTTTTCTTTTCATGATTTTCCCAACCGAGAAAATATTACTTTTTCTCTTCTCAAAGCCGCCCCCCATGTCAAGGATTGGTGGGAAACCTATTGTGAGCAGAAGGATGAAAATACGACCTCACTGTTTTCAACTGCTCCCACTTGGAATTCATTCCAGGATGCCATCAAGGAGAAGTACTACCATGTCAGAAGCTATGAGGACAAATACATAAAGTGGACCATGTTGCAGCAGGGAAGGGACCAAGATGTGCCAGAGTTTACCAATGTTTTTCATAGCCTTCACACAAAGTTGGGTATTAAGGATTCTGAGAAACATTTGGTACTCAAGTACCATGGCTTCCTACATAGATACATCCAGGATGAGATGGAGTTACTGGACATCTCCTCGCTTGGCATGGAAAACTGATACGCCATCAAGATCGAGCATAAGTATAAACAGAAGAAGCGAGACTTTGGATCTACAAATCTGAAGCAAGGGAAAGGTGCCCCTAGACTACAGAACAAAGGACAAAGCCAAGGCGGGATGGCCCAAGACAACCTGCCAAGGCCACAACCAAAGGACAATACTGCAAAGCCAAAGAAGGAGGAAAGTGGTGTGAGTTCCATAAGAGATCCACCCACAACACAAGTGAGTTTCAGGCCAAGCAGTCACTAGTGTTCGAGATGAAGGCTTCAGAATCAGATGCATGTTTCGACTCTGAGTCGGAACCTGAAAAGGGGAATGACAAAGGGAAGCAGATTAATGATGTGGAGCCAACGCCACTTTCGCCACCACAAAGATCTAGAAGGAGGAACCCGAAGATCCAGAGGAGGAGGAGCTTCTCTCCCACTCCCAGATGTGGGTAAAGGGTTGCCCACTACAGTTCATTGTCGACAGCAGGAGCCAAAAGAACCTCATTATAGAAGAGGTCATGAAGCGACTAGGCTTACTGACCACAACACACCCACAACCATACATCATCGGGTGGCTTCACCAAGGATGGGATCTGCGCGTGAGCCAACAATGTCGCCTTCCATACAACATCAAGCCCTTCACAGATGAGGTATTATGTGATGTTGCTCCCCTTGATGTTTCTGATGTATTATTAGGCCAGCCATACTTGTGGAATTGACATGTTGTGTATGATTCAAGGCCTCACGTTGTTATTGTTACATTGGGAAATAAGTTGTACAGGATACCCGAGGTAGCACCCCTATCACCATCTCTCTGGTTACTACAAAACATTGTAGTAAGCTCATTTCAAAGACCGAGAAATTTGTTTTCCTAATGATATTCCCTCAAGGAAAGAAGAAGACGGTGGCCACGACCTCCAGACAGGGCCCCTTCGCATGACAACAATAGATGGACAAGGTCGTGGAGGAGTACGAGGATATCTTCACCTCCCCCGCAGGGGTGCCTCTACACTATCAGGTCAAGCAATCCATCGATCTGACCCCAGGTGCATCATTAGCCAATGGACCATTCTATTGGCACTCTGCTCTGGAGAATGATGAAATCAAGAGGAAAATTCAGGAGCTACTACAGAAAGGTCACATTCGGTTGAGTTCATCACCTTATGGGAGCCCGATCGTGTTGGTACAAAAGACGGATGGGACTTGGAGACTCTATATTGACTATCGAGCATTGAACAAGATGATTGTCCAAAATAGGTACCTGATCCCATGGATTGATGACTTTCAGGACCAACTCAATGGGGAAAAATATTTCAGCAAGATTGACTTGAAGTCCGGATATCACCAAGTACCAATCAAACCCTCTGATGTGTGGAAGACTTCCTTCAAAGCCAAGGAGGGCCTTTTCGAATGGTTGGTTATGCCGAGTTGACAAATGCTCCTGCGACCTTCATAAGGTTGATGGGTGACATCTTGCGACCATTCACCAACTCATTTGTAGTGGTATACTTGGATGACATCCTAATCTTCAGCTAGAGTTGGCAAGAGCACCTCCACCACATCCAACAGGTTCTCCAAACACTGTGGCAACACAAGTTGTGTGCCAATTTGGAGAAATGCACTTTCGACATGACCCAGGTTCAATATCTGGAATACATTATTGATGAACGGGGGGTGCATGTGGATCCAGCCACGATCCAAGTCATTTGGGATTGGCCAGCCCTAACCACTGTGACAGAGCTCTGCATCTTTGTGGGTCTTTCCAATTTCTACCGCAGGTTCATGTTGGGGTTCTCTCATATTCACTTGGTTCTTGAGTCAAGTCACCAAAGGAGGAGTGAAAGCAAAATTCTTTTGGTCTGAATCTCAACAGAAGGCATTCGCAGAGTTGAAAAATCACCTCTGCTCTGCGCCAGTGCTCACATTACTAACAACCATTTGAGATAGAGACAGATACCTTTGACTATGCTATTGGGGTAGTCCTTACTCAATGGCGGCATCCAGTGGCATATCAGAGTGAGACACTTTCAGACAGAGTCCGGAAGTATTTCACTTATGACAAAGAGATGTATTCCATTGTGCAGGCCTGCCCACAATGGAAGCATTACATTTTGGGGAAGAAAATGGTGATCCACACAGACCACCAACCCCTGCAGATCATACATACGCGACAGAAGTTGTAGAATGATCACCATCATAAGTGGTCCACATACCTGCAGCAGTTCCATTTGAGTATCAAGTACAAGAAGGGTGGCACAAATAGTGTTGCAGATTGCCTCAGCCGACCAACGATCATGGTGTTAACCACTGTGCTCAATTCTTGTGGGCACGAGACTTCTGATTGGCCACTTCTCTACAAAATCGACCTAGAATTCGGCCACACATACCATACGCTCTTGGAGGGTCAGCAAGTTCCATATTTTCACCTTCAGGATGCTCTGTTATGCCACCTAGGACACCTTTGGGTTCCTTCAAGTGAGCATGCAAAGATGATTTGGGAAACGCACTACAGTCGGGCTGCTGGGCATTTTGGGGTCGAGAAAACGGTGGCAGTACTACAAAAGTATTTCTATTGGACGAATCTTCGACAGGATGTCGGGAAGTACATCAGATCTTGCACTACTTGTGCCATTGCCAAACCGACCATCAAGAAGCAAGGTCTCTATACTCTGCTGCTTACACCTAGTCAACCTTAGGAATCCATCTCCATGGATTACATGTTAGGCCTTCCTTCTACTAAGCATGGCAACGACTGTGTTTTTGTGGTCGTCGATAGATTCTTGAAGATGGCCATTATGACGGCCTACAAGAAGAGTATCATAGCAGAAGCCACTGCTAAACTCTTCTTTAAACAAGTGTGGATACACTTTGGGATCCCACAATCTGTCATCTAGATCGGGACAAAAGGTTCCTCAGTACATTTTGGTCCAGTCTCTGGTCGATGCTGGACACCAAGCTCACTAAGTCCTCAACTTTCCATCCCGAAACTGATAGCTAGACAGAGGTCGTCAACAGGATTATCGTACACATTTCGCACATGTACAACTCAAAGCATCCATGAACATGGGATGAGAGCCTCCCCTATGTCCAACACAACTACAACTAGGATCTCCACAGCTCAACTGGCCACAACACTTTTCAGGTGGGCTTGGTATTCCAGCCACTATGTCCCAATGATGTGGCCATACCATTTGCAACAACTCAGGAAAATTCAGCTCATGTCGAGTCCAAAGCCGACAAGGCAAATAGCTTCGTTGAGCACATTCAAGACATCCACCAACAGGTCCATGATATATTGGACAAAACCAATGCTAAGTACAAGCAGCAACATGATCAACATCGGGTGCCACACAAGTTCCAGGTGGGTGACAAATTTTGGCTACATTTGCCGAAGGAGTGCCTCGTTAAACCCCACCACAAGATTTTCCTACTTTGATATGGGCCATACACCATCACCAAGGTTGTGGGAGATAATGCTTTTGAGCTCAACATTCCCCCATTCCTTGGCCTGCACCCAGTGTTCAATGTGGATTGCCTTCGGCCATACTTTCCACCATTACTGGACACATCCGACATTGCAGAACAACTCACACCAACAAAGTTAAATCCAAATTGCATGGAACAAGCTACAACTGATCGGATCATGGACATGTAGATCAAGAACACTCGGTAGTAGAAGATCCAACTATATCAAGTTGTCAAAGCCAACCAACTCCTGCACCAAGGAAAATGGCTCACTAGGGACCAAGCTCAGTAGAAATTTCCTCATCTCATGGAGGAACTCAACGGAATGGAGATCGTTGCTTCCTAAGGGGGGAGAAAAGATCTAGGTGGATATTGGTGGCTACCTTACTATTCCACTTGGACCCCTGCCATTGTTTTGTCAGTTTTTTTTTTCAATTTCCTTAATTATAGCACAATTGACTATTTTTGGCAGTTTTTGGAGTCCTGAACTTCTAGAGCCATTTTGAGGCCCTAAACAACGTTTTTTGGCAATAATCCTTTGGGATATTTCATTGAAATTGCATTTTTAGTTGTATTCCTCGAAGAGATCTTTCCAATGAGGTATCATGCACATCAAACAAAGATAATATGACCAAGTTACGACCTTGGGAAGTTGGCTGCCTAACTAACCCCAACGGGGCCCATAAACTCTTTGTGTTACATCTCCTCAAGTTAGGGTTTTGTTTGTTTAGGGTTTTCTCTTATTGTTCAATAATAAAAAGGCCCTTGAGCCTCATTGTAACTCAGTTCAGAGGCATGTAGCCACCGCATATTTTCTCAGAGATAAGCTACCATCACCTGAGCTAGTCTCATTTCCATTATGTTTGTAAGCATATTTCATTATTTGATGTTAATGAAAGGAAGTGTTATTTATGTTGCATCTCTGTATTTATGGTTATATCTATAATTTGTTGCATTCCTTTTTAAATTCGGATCATGTTACCTCCTCATCCTCCATCTATTGGTCCCTCTGATCCTCTGGATTTTGGTGTGTTGTGTTCACCTATTTCAAATCTCTCTTGTGATGTTCATGAGGATCAAGTTCTAGATGGAGTTGGTGTTGAACAACCAACCTGCGATATCATTTTTGATGAGTATGTGTGGGAGTCTGAATAAGAATCTATGACGAAGGATGACCTCCTTCTATCCACACCTCTTCTTCTTTATCCTAACATTTTCCACAACTCTATCATTCCTGTTCAATCTTGTGAAAATTCATTTTCGGATGTTTCTACTTTCGATCATTCACAAAACACATGGAATGTTAGTTTTTCATCTGAATTTGGAGAGGCCAAATCTATTTTCCTTGATCCTCCCAGTCTCTCATCTTACCTTTCTGTGAACATAGAGGGTGAAATTTCTCGTTTTCCATCATCCCCTCTTTATGATTCGTCAGATCATGAGGATGCCCCTGTTCATGATCTTGAACTTTCTGATCGTGGCTATCATGATATTTTCATTCACTCATCTGATCACGATTCTAATTCCTCCACTATTGATCTTTCTAAGCCACTAATATTTCATGATCCATCTTCTGATGAATTGGAACCACCCCAAGTTGTCGAGACACTTCAGCCCAAGCTGATGGTTATGTTAGGTTCCCATAGTCTTGAGTTCAACTCCACTTCTGATCAGAAATGTGTTGGGTGTCTCTAGGCTCCTCATCACTCTGTTGTTCATGTTGAAAATCAATCTATCTTACCATTTTTTCATCCTTCCTCTGTATCACACGATCCTATCACTCAATCATTGGAGGAGTCGTACGTAGCAAGAACTGTTGCAAAACTGAAATTTTCCTCTTTCTTCATGTTTGATCATTTTTCAAGTTCGAAAGTGTGTACCTGCTTGTCTTCGACTTGCAATGTGTTAGGAAACCATGGTACATCCGTAGAATGTCTTTCATGCAATTTTTATTTTTTTCTTTTCTGTGAGTTCATTCAAGCTTCAGACATTCTGGTTTGTATTATCTTATCTTTCTTGTTTTTTGGTTTGCTTGTATATACTTCTTGACATACATGCTCTCGCCTACATGGGCCAACCAATGTGTCGATGCCTGCATTGGAAGTATCACTTTACGTAAGTTGGCCTATATTTTGCTTAGGTTAGGAGTAGGAGAAGTTGTTTGATTTTCTTGTTTGTTTCTTTAATTTGCTTTACCTTGTTTTGATTTTACTCTGCTTCTTTCTGTTTGTTTGTTTTTCATTTCAGTTGTAGGTTAGTTTCGCAAGAAACAATGTTTGGCCTCTTAGACAAGCAGGGTGAAGTTAAAGAGGAACTTGTACTGACATCAACACTTTGTTATATGTCGATTCCCTCTCTATGTCAATCTTGCATTTCTTTTAGTCGATGATACCCTGATGGAAAATACGTTCCTTTCGAAGAGAGTCATGGTGAAATCACGATGTTTTCACTTTTAACTAGTACTGCCTACTCTAATCGGTTTTCTATTTTTGGTTAACCCTTATCAACTAAGTCAAGTAGAGTAAGGAGAGGGGGAAAACCTTAACAAGTATGTATGAGGTGTATATAAATATCCTTCTCTTAAGGGACACCCTCTTCTGCTCTCAATAAGTAGGGATCCCTCTTTTGCTTCATGAAATAAAAAAATGCCTATGCACAGTTCTTTGAACAAATGAAACAAATGAAATAAAGGTTGAAAGAGATAAAGGCTTCCTACACAGATAGGTGACGCAAGTAACTCCCTGAGGTACTATCCAGGGTCGCTGGCAACAGAGCAATGTTTGTTCTCCTGAAGTGACTCAGCTAGGGCACTATCTAGGCCTGTTGGTAGCGGAGCAATGTGAGAGATGAAACTAAAACTCTGACAGTCTATTTTACTTGTGCATCTATATACCCCTCATCCCCAATCGAAACAACTCAGTTTGACCTGGCTTGATGTTGGGTCTTGAAATTTTCATTCATATTCCATTACACTTTCACTATTATGTCCATTATATCACCTTCATTTCACCTTCATTTCACTACCATGTCACTACATTCATCTCACTTTCATTATGATTGGGCCACATTTATGTTTCTCAAAACTTTATTAATTCTTAGCATTTTTAAGTGAATTTGTGGTTAAAAATTAGAAAATAATGTGCATATGTTTATACCTAACAAGTGGTTGAGATTGTTGACATGTGTAGGTCAAAAAGATGCTTCTAGAAGACCTTTATGTGGCACCCTAAGGCCATATTCGAATTTGAGTGGAGAGGATCATGGGATCATGAGGATATGTGTCACATTTCCTATTTGTATTGAAACTCTAAGAAGACATGTGTCTTATCATTTCCTATTTTGATTAGAACTCTAGAGGTATATGGAGAGATTCATGGACTCTCATTAATGAGATGACTTCTCATCTTTTTGTATAAATAGGAGATCTCTCTCCTTCATTTGAAAGCTTTTTAGTTTTGGAAAGTTTTTGGAAAGCCTTGGAGCTTTTGGAAAGCTTTGGAGAGCTTTGTAAACTTTTGTAATTTTGAAGAATTTGAATAAAGCTTTGATGTTCTCAACATGGAAGGAGATGTGAAGTAGATGTCATGGAGCATATTAGAATGTAAGGTAGATTAGATTTTATTTTGTAGTTTTGCTTTGATTTTATTCAAGTATGTCATTTTATTTTTTTTAGGTTTAATAGTTTAGATTTTCCATTCATGCAAGTTTAATTCATGCAAGTGTGTTCAACCGGTTGATTGTAGATTTATCTAACTGTGTAATCTATGCTTAGCAAAATAGTCCAAGGAAGTATTTCCCAATTGGTGATTGGAGCATTAGAGCACATAGTAGATTAGTTTTCCTTTACATGTTTTGTATTTGCTTTCCATTTCAAATTAGATTTGATGTTAGTTTAATAACTCATATTGTAAGTGAATATTTCTGAAAGCCCTTGGTTTATCTTAAAGCTAAGTGGTGAAGTATTTCATTTATGAATGAGTCTTTCTCTGCCTTTTTATGTTTACTTTTTTCTTAGAACAATGAAGTATTGGATCCCTCCAAATGCTATCACAAGGAGGTAGTTCTCCCAAAATTGTATAGTGAAGTGATAAAACACTTCATTTAGTTGTTATAGTAGATTAGTTGCAATTTCAGATTCATGCTTAGTCTTTCATTTAAATTTCATTTTCAGTTTTAGAACAATGAAGTATGGAGTCCCTCAAAAAATGCTATCAAAAGGAGGTAGTTCTCCCAAAATTGTGTAGCAGAGTGACAAAACACTTCATTTAGTTACATGCTTTGTATTTGCTTTCCATTTCAAATAGCATTATCATTTTTTCTTTCATTTCATAGACATTTTTCCGGCTTAGATTTAGTTAACCATTAACATTTAGAGATTTTCACCTAGAAGAATAACTTTTCTTTCTTAGATTAATTTCCTTAAGAATAAGAAACAAAACCCCCCAAAAAAACATAAACTATAAAACAACGAAGTAAGAAAAAGGTTAACTAAGCACATATAGTGCACCACACTTCATCAGTTTACAATACCCGGATTGATAATTTATGTAGAGCAATTTAGGACACTAAATTGACTAGACACTTTGTATGTGTGTTGCCAATAAAGAGAATGGTAGGGACTACATCTTTAACTCAAGCTAAGTGAAGAAGCTATGATAATTGAAGCACTAAACAATACTTCTGAAAGAGTTAGACTTGCTTTGCATGAGACAAGGTCCATACAAAGAGTTGGAGTTCTACTAGTGTGTCACCAGTGTTTTAGCGGCTACACCACCCTCCAAATTTTTTCATATGCTTCAATTTTGGAGCCTCCCTTCTTAACCACAACAACTCACCTCGCACTGATCCAAGTATTCATGCTTCAACTGAGATTCATCTTTTTATTTTAGCTTGTGTTTTCTTACTTAGTTGATTTTCTAACTCATAAGCTGACCTCCTAGGTCCCATAGTAGTTCTAGGCTTGCCCCCAGAAACTGTGCAACCCTTGAAGGCAACCAACCTTGATGATGGGAATTGTGCAGTCCTGACTTGCAGTGAGCCTTGAGCTTAGAAAATGCATAGTCATGAGGAGGTAGCCCAACGCTGAGCACAAAAATTGTGCAACCCTCACTGAGCTCAAAAACTATGTAGTGCACTGAGACGAAAAGTTGTGTAGTTCCTCGGAACTACATAGGCTTTCCCAGCGGTGTGCATGGTAAGTTTCCTCGAAAAATCAAACAAGAAAAAAAATAATCCCTAAAAATAGGTATTAATTTTTAGTATCCTGAAGGAGGCACTTGCGTTACTTTTAGAAACTTCCGCCAAGTGTCGTTATTTCCTTTATTTTAGGCATGCATATCATAAACCCTAATTTGTCTAATCTATTTACTCAATGCTTGTAGAGATAATTTTCACAATCGATCTTGGAGCTCTAGCATTCCCAGGGAGATCAAGGAACCTTCGGTACGATCGTCGTCGCTTTTCCGGGTGAGTTTTTCTTTTGTCGTCTTTTGTTGCTTTTTCTGTCACTTTTTGTCGTTTGGCTTGTGTCAGTGTTGTTTCACTTGTTTCTCTTCATGGTTGTTGGTGTTTTAACATGTAGAAGTGTTGTTTCAAGTTATCGATTTCCTTTCCCAAGTGTTGCATTAGTTTTCTGGTTTTTGCACTATTGGTCATCGTTGCAGAAACTCTCCTCACTTACTTCATTTTCCTTCCATTTGATCAATTTTGCACTTGATTCACATGCATTTACCTACACTTAGTCAAATCTTCACTCAGCTTCACACTATCTCTCAGATCTGCTTATTTTTCACACTTCCTTTGGGCAGATCTGGGTTTCCCTTAGCCAAATCTCACTTTGCACAGCTAGCACTGTGCAATCTAGAGGCTCAAGCCACAAGCTTGGCCTTTGGAATTTCACAGTGCGCAGTTCAAGCTAGCTCCAACTACACACTACGTAGTTCCAAGAGCCATTCTCTCAGCTTCGCCACTGAGACTGCACAATGCATAGTCTATCCTAGGCTAAACTACGCATTACATAGTTTCGACTAGTAGGCTTCCAACTTTGCAGCTAAGACTACGCAGTACATAGTTCCCATAGGTAGCCAGTCCCCCCTATTAGGAAAAATTGAGAAATCCTTCCCATTTAGTGCCCAGTTTGCTTCTTAAACTTGCCTCGTAAATTCTTCTGCTTTAAACTGACATTTGCTTGCCATGAGTGCCCTCTATGTCCCACAGGTACAACAGTTGTTGAGAACCTCTCCAATAGTCAATGTTACCATGTCATCTAAGAGAGATGCATAAAAGGAAACCACTAAGATTAGTATTGGGGAAGTAGTTGAGGAGACATAAGTTGATTTATCGGTGTATGTAGATACTCAATTGTTTATAGAGAAGGGAACAACACTGACATGTAAACAGATCAAAGACACTTTTGCAATGACTTTGAGGCAGATTTAGAGGACTGACAAGTTCATCTCAACATCCGGTAGTTAGGGCTATTCAAGGTTGCATGCAGATATCCTACCTTCCCGTGTGCAGACATCACCAGCTGAATTGTCTCACATACGGATGAACAGAATATGACATTGAGTAGTGCCAGTGGGAAGAAGCTTGCCACCTTTAGGGCAGAAGACTTTCAACATATGTATCACTTGCCCGAGCCAGTAAAGTGCATGGACTCACTCTTTCACGCCCCCATAGTTACTTAACACAAGAGACATTATCAAACATTGGGTGAAAGATCCAACAAAATTTCGACAGACACCCACCCATGTGTACAAGATAAAGCCCCTCAGAAAGGTTTCCTAGCTCTTGATTGTCTCTGCTTGCAGAATCCATGGTCAAGAGAGCTCATAAACCTTTCTTGAAGGGTGGGCAATATTATTAGATCAGTTGTCGAATGATGGGAGGCCATTCAACTGGTCAGATATGTTGGATCAAAAATTGAAGTCCCATGTAGCGCAGGACAGGAACTTGTAGGTTTTAACCCTGTACAGAAATTACCTGCATACGAATTCTAAAACATAGAAAATAAACAATGCGAGAGCATAACACATATACACAAAGATTTTCCCCTAGATCCCAAAACCAGGACTACCAGCTTGATTTTTTATTATGTTCCTTTCAATGTTACAATACATATTTATAAATTCCAAAGCATCCAATACCATGGACTGAAAACCATCGTGTCCAAAACCATGGACCGAAAACCATCGCGTCCAAAACAATGTGAGAAAATCATGCACAAAACCATAGGTAGGTCCGCCCAACCTAATATAGGGTCCAAAAACAAAATTTTCCAGGGCGCTACCCCGGACCCTATAGAGTGGGGTTACTTGCACCCCTCAAACCCCCTATAACCCCCCCCCACGCAATCGGCGCAACGAAGGGGAGGGCTCCGCCCCCCTTCTAACCCCCCGGTTAACTATGTGGGCTAGTCGTGGAAAGAATATAACACAACCCAACATTCTCCCACTTGTTGTTTTCTTTCCACAGGGGGCCACAAGAGAGCTTAGTCATTTATCCAGCCCTGCAATGCCCATTGTTTCTCTACACCAAGAAAACTTCTCAGAGCTCACAGATTTTTTCAATGCATCTGCAGTATTCTTCAAAGTGTCCACCGTTACCAGCAACACCTTTTTGTCTTCTATATATCCCTCAAAAAGTGATACTGAACATAAATGTGCTTTGTCTTTGAATGATATGCAGGGTTCTTTACCAAGAAAATTGCACTTTCGCTGTCACAGTCTATCCTTATAGCTCCCTATACTAACCCCATACTTGAACACAATCTTTGCAACCAAACTGCTTCCTTGCTTGCATGAGTGGTTGCCATGTATTTTGCCTCTGTAGTTGATAGTGCCACTACAGATTGTTTCTTACTCATCGAACTGACTGCACCTCCAAATAGGTTAAACACATACCCACTTGTAGATCTTCTTTGATCCAGATCTCCAACCCAGTCTGCATCAACAAATCCATGAATATCCAACACTCTGTCCAATCCTGGTCTTCGTTGGTAGCACAAACCATAATCACTAGTGCCACGCAAATACCTGAAAACCCGCTTCACTGTTGTCCAGTGCTCCTTCCTTGGTTTTGACATAAACCTGATCAATACTCCCACTGCATGTGCAATGTCTAGTCTAGTACAGACCATCGCATACATCAGGCTACCAATTGCACTTGCATATGGAACACGGGACATGTCCTCTTCCTCTTCTTGTGTCTTGGGACACTGTTCAGCAGATAACATTACACCTACAGGAATAGGAACCTTCACTAGTTTACTATCCTGCATATTAAACCTCTGCGATATTGTCTTGACATACTTCCTCTGGTTTAACCAGAGCTTCCTCTTTTCCTAGTCTCTTTTAATTTCCATGCCCAAAATATAGTTTGCAGCACCAAGATCTTTCATGTCAAATTTGGAGGACAATTGGGTCTTCAAATCCTGGATGATTTCTTTGTCATTTCCAACCAGCAACATATCATCCACATACAAGACTAGATAAATAACACGGTCACCAATTAATTTAAAATACACACAGTGATCTGCTTTGCTTCTGGTGAAGCCAAGTCCCCATATAAATGTATCAAATTTCTGATACCACATCCTTGGTGACTATTTTAACCTATACAAAGACTTCTTTAACTTGCATACTAGTTCTTTCTTACCCTTCACCACAAAACCTTTAGGTTGCTTCATGTTGATCTCCTCTTCCAGATCCCCGTGAAGAAATGTTGTCTTCACATCCATCTGTTCTACCTAAAAATCAAAAGCAGCAACAACAGATAAAACTAATCTAATAGAAGTTACCTTGGCAACAGGAGAAAAAATATCACCAAAATCAATTCTCGGCACCTGGGAATAAACTTTTGCTACCAACCAAGCTTTGTATTTCTCCACCTTTCCTTCTGTATTTGTCTTTTTCTTGAACACCCATTTTCTGCCAATGGGTTTCCTTCCAACCGACAACTCCACCAGATCCCAAACCTCATTTTTGTGCAAAGATGCCATTTCATCAACCATGGCCTCTTTCCAAAGTTTTCCATCCTCTGAATCTACTGCTTCCTTCATAGTTCTGGGATCATCATCAGTAATAGGTAAAGCAAAATTTGAACAGAAAGCAGATGGACTATACCTTTTTGGCTGCCTTCTTTCTCGAACTGATCTTCTCACACCCAGAGTTTGTGGCTCTTCATCTTCTGATTCCTCCTCTACTGTAGAGTCTGATTCTTCCTCCTTTAGCTCAAACTCTATCTTCTCAAGTTCCTTTGATGGGACTTCATGTTTAATAACTTCTTTCACCTCTCTAAACACCACATCTCGGCTGTACACAACCTTCCTTATCACTGGGTTCCAAAGCTTATAACCCTTTAAACCATCCTTATACCCAATAAAGATGGACTTTTCAGATTTACTATCCAACTTGGTTCTTTTCTCCTTTGGAACATGTACATATGCATCAAATCTAAATACCCTCAGATGTGAAAGAGAGGGTTTCTTACCAGTCCATACCTCTTGTGGAGTCTTATCCTCCAATACTGATGAAGGTGATCTGTTGACTAGGTAACATGTTGTCTCCATCGCCACTGCCCAGAATTTTTGTCCTAACTCGGCACCACTAAGCATGCTTCCTTCCCTTTCCATCAACATCTTGTTCATTCTATCTGCAACTCCATTTTTCTCAGGTGTATATGGAGTAGTCCTATGTCATGCTATACCACACTTCTTACAGAATTCTTCAAATTCCTTACTACAAAACATTCCACCGTTATTTGTCCTCAACACCTTTATCTTCTTCTCTATCTGGTTTTCCACCAAGGCCTTAAATTCTTTAAACCTGTCAAAGACTTCATATTTCTTCTTAAGGAAATATATCCATGTATTCCTTGAGAAGTCATCTATAAATGATACATAGTACATAGACTTACCCAGTGATGGAACCTTCACAGGTCGAAACACATCACTGTGCACAAGCTCTAATATTTGTTTCGCCCTCTTACCACCAGGGGGGAAACTCACCCGATTCTGCTTCCCATATACACAATTTTCATAGAAATCAAAATCTAGAGAGATATTACTCATACCTTCTACCATACCTTTACCGTGAAGTATTCGAAGGCCCTTCTCTCCAATATGTCCAAGCCTTTGATGCCACAACATGGTCTTCTCTCCAGAGACCACTAGATTTTCTACTCCACTTTCAGGAACCATAGAATTGTTGCACCCATCAATAACAATGCTACCTTGCAACTTGTACAGAGTTCTAATCCGAACTCCCCGCATCAATACTAGTGCTCCTCGAACCATCTTGCAAGTATCCTTCTCGAACACTATTTTTACAC
This sequence comes from Pinus tabuliformis, assembly GCA_031772625.1. Lineage (NCBI taxonomy): Eukaryota > Viridiplantae > Streptophyta > Pinopsida > Pinales > Pinaceae > Pinus > Pinus tabuliformis. Next base: position 923,210,445 of record CM062816.1, read on the forward strand.
CTGCGTCATCCAACTTGCTTACGGAAATCAAATTTTTGGCCAATGCAGGAATATGCAGAACACTCAGAAGTGTTCTAACCCTTCCACCTTGCAAATTCAACTTTACTTTTCCATGACCAATGATTCTAGCCTTCCTATCATCCCCCAAGAAGACAAAACCTACCATCATATTTCTCATACTCGCAGAACCACTCTCTATGGGGAGTGAAGTGAAAGGATGCACCTAAGTCAATCAACCATGCCTCATGATCTACATGTGTACTTGAAGAAGCCAAGTACACATCCCCACCTTCATCTGAGGTGGTTTTCGCCTCTACAGAAGGAGCATTATCAGATCCATTTCCTTTATCAGGAGCTTTAGATTTATAGTCCCTTTTGTAATGCCCTTCTGTTATAGAAATTTTTGGGCACTGCAACCCCAATCACATATGTCCATAAACCAAGGGCTTCTAAGTCCCTAAAAGTGTTGTTTCATACCCTAAAGGAGCAAGGTCAGCTGATTACATCATCTCCCAGAAGTTCTCCATGAAAAACCACTCAGAACTGGTCAAAACAGGACCATACAGACTGCCCAGTGCTAAGGGTGCGATGCATCTCACCTACACATGCAAAAAGTGCGAAGCATACTGGAAAGACCTTCTGTAGGGTGCGATGAGCGAGAGCAGACAAATGGCACAAGCAGTTTGCTAGGTGGAAACCTTGAGAATCTTCTAGAAGCTTCTCATTTGACACTTGCCTCCCTGAATTCGCCCAAGCATGAGTAAGAGATCATGAAATCTCCAAGTGGAACCAAGAATTATTAGAGAGATGACACTAATCAAAATCCCAGAAGCTGACTCACCCCCTGCAAATATCTATATACCGATCCCTCATCCTAGAGATCCAAAGGTTGGAATTTGGTAATTTGCAAAGAAGTGTTGTTGGTTTCTCTTTGAAGACATTGTTGGGTGATCTTGCTTGGTATGAGGTGAAGAGGGCTTTCAAGCTGGGAGGATGGCGTTGGGTCATACCAAGTGGTTGTAATCCTTTCTTCTGCTACTTTTATCAATAAAGCTATTTGAGTTTTCCTCCATATTCTTGTGTATATCTGAATATTGTGTTGATATATGCATTTGTATGGTCAATATATATTTGATCCTATATTTTTTACAGTGATAGATCTCTATGCTTTGATGGTATTACTTTGTTGTGGTTCTATAGGTGTTCTTTGAAGCGGGACAAGTAAGGAAGCAGTGGCGAGATTCTATCGAAGGGGAAAGGAAACGAGCAAGGAGCCAAGCGAAAGACTGAGGTTGGTACTCTCTGCTTCTTTCTCATCTATCTCTCATAAAGGAAGCACAAGTGACTTTAGTTTGTTTGTTTCTAAGATAGCTACCCATCTTAGTGGGACTAACAGTTCTGAATAGACGCTATTTTTCCTGGTAACAAAATGGCGACTCCGCTGGGGAAGCATTAGTTTGATTGCTTGTCTCTATTTGTTTGATTCATAAACCATAGACGGAGCCTGAAGTTAAGCCAGCTAGCCTTCGAACTGCATTTGCTATGCAAGTGCAAAGTAGATCAACGTTGCTTCAGTCAATCTCCGGGTTTGTTTATGAACTAAACAATTGACTCACAAACATCCTAAGTGCCCTAGAGGTAGCTCAAGTAACCTCATTAGATCAGCCCCTATACTTTGTATTTACTGACTATCATTAGCTCGGCCTAAATCCCTGAACTAAGTTGCAAACTGTGACCAAAAACCAAGTTAAAGTCTCGTCCCTGGACCATCGCACCTTCTCTTCTTGGCAATCTGGATGCATCACACCTCCCATGTGCAGTAGGTGAGATGCATCCATGTTTCCCTGTGTTATAGGTGTGATGATCAGATAAGACTGTTTCTGCCTCCAGATTTTGGTTTTTTCTTCACTGTCTTCAGCTTTATTCAGGAGTTTTTCTGTCTGTGATCAGTAGACCACTGTTGAAACCCCCTTCCTTTGCATCATCTAGCCTCCATTGTACAAAGATTTGTGAATGTTTTTTATGTATTTTTCGCCATTCACAGTTCTCATTTACAAAATGGTAGCTTAATCGGACTATCGTCTTTTGATTTGAAAGTGTCGCAAGTGTCGTTTTCAGTCAAGGAAAAGAATCCTTCTCTTTTTGATAGTCGATTACATTGTTACTCTTGTATTTGATCTGAATTAATAGTATTTCAAGTGTCGAAAGTAGTTTTCAATTCAAAATCGCAAAGTGTCGTCTTGTCTCCTTTCCGTTTTTTGAAAAGAAAACCGTTAGTATTGTCACTTTGAAAGAAGATATAATTCAGATTTGTAGTTAGCATTCTTTTTGTCATTCACACATTAAGAAAGCGGAAAACAAATACATGCATGTGCATTTGCATTTAGACTTCTTGTTGATTTTGATTTAGGATAGTGCATCTAGTGTGTGCTCTCTGCTCTATGTTGAAAGGATTTTGTTTCTCTTTCCTTAGTAGCTAGGATTTTCATTGCAAAAAGAAGAGTAAATGACTGTTTATCATATTAGATTGCATATTTAGGAGTTGTATATCTACATCACGCGGTGAACCTTAAAGACAAACTTCTTAAGAAATATCAACTGTAAAATAAATTCAATGAACATAAAGACGCTTTGGAACCTAACACACAACATCTAGAAGTCTAGGCTAGAGACGTATTCCAGCGTCGTAAAGCCTAGTAACTGTCGCTTTCATTGTAGGTTGGGTGATTCCTCCTCTTTGAGATGACAAGTGCCAGTACGGACTTGTGCTCCGACATACCATCGAGTATATATTGGGAGACCACAGTAGGCTACATCCTTTATCCTTAGGAAGCCGTGTCTGCCGCCCTATCGATCGCAATGCACTGAACACAGCATTTAGGAAGATTGACTGCCGTACCGTAAAAAGTATTCTACAGTTTTGTGATTGGTTTGGTAATCCCTCTGTCTAGATTTCCAGAGTAGTCTCTTTCGTTCCTTTTCAGACTCCTTAAAAGAAAAGGTCCATCTGAGCACTTGTCACTTCAAGCTCATTAAAAATCGAAGGCGACTAGAGTCAGATTTAGCTTTTTCTCGACTCTTAAAAATTGAAAAAGCAAGTTGTGTCAAAGTGTCTAAAATTCATTTAATTCGGAATAACATTTTCCCCTCTTATTTTGAGTTGATCAAATAATCCGCAATCGTGGAAGAAATTCAATCAAAACCCTGTCATTCGCGGAGACTGACGAGTCAGCAATCTTTGACTCCGGAAACGAAACCATTCCGGGCCAAGCGAACTTGTTTAACTGGGTCAAAGTCTCCTGGTTTGTTTGAAACTTGTGTTTCAACATCCTCTAAGACTCCAATTACTCCTACCATTTCTGGCATCCTTGCCTCTACAGAAGAAGTTCCGCAGTTACAAGAGGACATTAGAACTGATCCTAGTGTAACAGTAAACACTTCTATTCCTGAACCAGCTCCATCTAGGGTTGATTCAGAAGGTGTTACCCCTCCAGCATCTGTCGCTGCAGAATCTATACCTTCTTCGGCACCAAAAATATTTTACGGACCTGACAGTCTGCCTCTTCCACTCGGATTGATTGCTATAGAAGAGATTACGGAGGATCTTCCATCTAGTACTCCATCGCATTTTGGAACTGGGATCCACCTATATCCTTCTACTTCAGAAGTTAGAACTCCTTCATCGCAAGTTCCTGTAGAATCACTGGGAAGTCTTTTGGATAGACTCGATATGTCTGGACAACCATCGACATCTAGGACTGTGTCGTCCGATACAGCAGTAGCAGAACCTCCTGCCACCACTCTGACAATGTTCGCTGGTATACCATCTGTCCCAACTAGCTCTCAACCGCTAGAGGGAGTCCACCCAGGGACCGTTTCAACAGTATGGTTTGTTCCCATTTGTTCATCCGAAATAGTATCTAGAATTTCTTATGTTGAATCTCAGCAAATTGATCCTTCACAACAGTATCAATTTGGGTAGTCTGGTCTCCAAAGACCGATCATTCCTTTGAGCGTAGGATTGCCGTCGTATGGGGGGCACTATACCCTTCCATTGTTCCCTCCGGGAGAACAACCATATGAGAGTTCACAACTGAATTCGGGTCAAATTGGAATCACATCTAGCGGTTGGGTGCCAATACTGCCTCAACAACCATGAGTTGTATACTCAGTGCAACCGAGTCTACCTATGTTGAATATCCCCACTACACCAGCTATTGTGACAGTGTCGCAAGTACAAGCATTGCTTGTTGTATGCCAGCCTCAAGTTTCTCAGGTCGTAGTACAACAACCTCTTGTCTCCACGACGCAACCGCAATCGCCAATTAGTGGCTCCTTAACTGGAGCGACTCAAGCTCAAACGGGTACTATTACCCCTCATCTTGGTCAAACATCTAGTATTGGGCAACAGCAAATGGTTTCACAACCATGGCTAGTGCAACATCAACAACTACAATTCCAACAAGCTTACCAAGGACCTGAGCAACAAAGCTTTGCAGGTAATGGGTAGCCGTATATTCAAAACGGTTATCATCAATCATCCCAAATTGGTTATGCCCAGCAACCTTATCAAAGTTATCAGCATCAAATGCATTATGCTGGTATGCAAAGACCCACTGCTCAGGTGATCCCATCTTATCCTGGGTACGCTTCGCTGAACTTGAATCAACAGTTGCCCTTTGTGGCGACTTTAGAGTTACCAGATCTAAATCGGCTAACGAATGATCCAATCACTTATGCCCCTTGGTGGCCGGTGATTCCTCATAAACTTCCATCAGATATTCCTAAATTCAATGGAAATATGGGTGAAGATCCGTCGAATCATGTGATGACCTTTCATCTATGGTGTTCCTCCAACACTCTAAATGATGATTCGATTAGGCTTCGCCTTTTTCAGCGAACGTTAACTGGTCCGGCAGCAAAATGGTACATCGAATTTCCTAGAGCTTCATTTGATAACTTCAGCGCCCTTGCCACCACCTTTTTAACCCATTTTCAGTTACCAATAAGGTACGAAACAGGAACAGAGCTTCTTACCAATTTCAAATAGATGACAGCCACTCACATATCTGATCATATTCATGAATGGCGACGTCGTTGTAGAATGGTAAAAACATATGTCCCTGATCAGCTACTAGCTGAATGGTTTATTAAGTCTTTGTTACCTTCTATTACAGAAGATGTGGAAAAGGGAGGAGTCGTCACTGAAGAGCAAGTCATTGCTCATGCACAATATCTAGACTTGATCTATACTCAGTCTGGCATGCTCTATGACAAAATCCCTGATGCTCCAAGGCCAGAATTTTCCATTCCTCCTCCTCCTAAATCAAACAAGGACTCTCATGCCGGCGATGGCATGATAGGTACAACAAGCACAAAATCGACAAAGGTTGTGTCTAAGAAAGCTTGTAAGGTTTTTGGTAAAAATGCAGATGAAGAACTTCTCGCCTTGGAGGTTAATGCTGTGTCTATCGACAAAGGCAAAGAACCGAAGCAACCAGGGGGCAAGAAGAAAGGGAAGAGAAAAAAGAAGAAACATGATGATTTGTCTCCTGAAAAATCTTCTGCAAACCCTTCTGGGCAAAGGAAACCTAGTCAGCCATGCCTCATATGCGATGAGGATCATTGGACGAGAGATTGTCCATATAAAGCTGAAGTTAAGAAAATCTTTAACAATTCAAGAACTTCAGCAGTATTGATTGACCCATTTTCGAACTCAGGAACCAATCCGGTTGCTAGTGACAATGCTTCCCCATCCCAAGTGCTTATGCTGTCCATTTCAAAACAGCAAAATGATGCTTTGACATTGACAAGGAATAAAGATTACGGGAATCCATAGCTGTTGAACAACAAGGCTACTAATCAACCTAGTAGTTCGATAACAACTTCGACAGAAGTTGTGCCACCCATCATTCTTGAGCTTACGATAAAGCTGCCAAAGGGAGTAGTACACAAATCGACATTTAATCCTCATGCCAGAGTGGCACAAAATTATAATATAGTAGAGGACCTGGCCCAATCGCCATCTGCTATGTCGACACTTGAAATACTACAAAATTGCCCCTCCCACAAACAGGCTCTATTATCAGCAATAGGTGGGATTGACCCAGCGGATTCCAATCTTGTGGCCTTTAATCATAAAGGATATGAACCTCAGTTACCAGCTCAACTCGCTTTCCTCATTCAAGTGAAGGCCCTCAACAAAAATGTTCATCGAACAATTATTGATGAGGGGGCATCTACATGTATTATGTCAATGAGTTGCTGGAAAACTTTAGGATCACCACCCTTGTCGCGATCATCAACAACGTTAAAAGCATTCAATGGACGAACATACACTCCATACGGGATTTTGAGTAACTTACAAGTTGAACTGGGGGGCAAAACAGTAGAAATTGATGTTGAAGTTATCGATGGAAATCTCGATTATAACATCCTACTGGGAAGGCCTTGGATTTATGCTATGGCCGTTGTTGTGTCAACGTACTTCAGGAAGATTGCATTTCCTTTTCAAGGAGGAATTACAATCGTTGACCAACAAACCTTTCTCCCCAACAGTTCACAAGTTACGGGAAGCATCCCGATGATCCACGGAAGCTCTCAGTTGCTTCAAAATATTGGAGTAGGCCTGCTAAAAGACCCTACATTGATGGGTACTTTTGCCCTACCGCCTCCAAACAACTTGGCGGAAGTGGCCACAGTAGGAACCTGCAATAGGGTATCCTCCATTCATAAGATATCCAAACACGATGTTAGCATGGATCATCACCAGGTATTGCGTCCAAGCCCAATAGAAGTATTGTAGCAATCAATGTTCTCGGCATGGGAGGCAAACCCAAATGAACACTCATCAAGTGTTTGGGTAGATAGGTCTAAGGAGTATGGTACCTCTTCAGATCCTTGGTCGCATGTACATTCTACAGACGAAGGAATTGTTCAGTCAATGAACATAGAGGGGGCACCATGGGAAGATTACCACCATCGTTCCCATCTTCTGGATTACAACGAAGATTACTCCGACAACCTTAATCATCCATTAGTCTTTGATTTTCTATCAAATAATGTAAATACAGTGGATTATGAGGATAGTTCTTTTACTGTGTCAACCTCATTAAAAAATGAAACAACTCCCTTTCCAAATCGAGTCTTTGATTACGATCTCGTAAAATCCAAGTCGAGTCTTTCAAAGATCTCGAAGGTAAACCTTCATTCCAACCACCTCGTTGAATGCAATGAAGCTTGGGGGGCATGCATCTCGATTTGCGTCACTATGCTGGGGGCATGCGAACTTATAACAAGCATAGTTTCTCGTTTCAAGCTTGTGTAAACATGAAACTGAATCTGAGCATATGTTGTCACATGGTTCAAGCTCATTAAAAAATGAACCAGGCCATGAGCAGTGTTACCGCAGGGTTCAAGCTCGTTAAAAAAAAAACCCTGCCATGAGCAATTTTACGCGAAGTTCAAGCTCGTTAAAAAATAAACCTAGCAATGAGTAGTTTTACGCGAAGTTCAAGCTCGTTAAAAAATAAACCTAGCAATGAGCATATGTTCCACTAGAGTTTAAGCTCATTAAAAAATGAACCCACCTTTGGTAAATAACCATTGCGATCGCATTATCATCAGCTTTTGAGCCTTGGTCGTGTTCTTACCATCACCTCCACTCTTTTTTAGCCAATCATACGCCTCCATTTGATTGTTTACCCCTTTTGAGGAACAGCTACGACGAGTGATTCTGTTAGCCATCTTCTTTACACTGCCGTGATTGAAAAGTTCCAAACCTTACCTGGAACCAGCTGCTATCCAAAATCATCACTCGTTCCTCAAAAAATGAGTCTTCTTTAAGCTCTTTTCATTTGACTCGTAAAATATGAAAAGATTGCCGAGCAATTGGCCTCTCCAGCTCGTTAAAGAAATCGGAAGTGCTATCCCTCCTCTAGATTTTAATCTTTTTGGACCTGAGGGATTATTACACAAAAAGATCCAGCTTTTGTCTTGTTCAGCTCGTTAAAACTATCGAAAAGTCATCCCTTTCGCATTGTTTTATACTTTTTCGGACTTAAGGGATTATACTACAAAAAAGGAATATTGGATTTTCCTTTCCGTCTCTTTTCAGACTCTCTAAAAATTGAAAAGGACCAAGTTATCCTTATCGTTAAACTCGTTAAAAAAATAGCGGCAAACTTGTCCATTCAGACAAGAGCGAGTTTCACTGTCGCTAGGCTCATTAAAACATAGCGACGGGTTTGCCCGAAGGGAAAATTATAGAACAAGCATATGTTATCCTCCTCAAGTTTGACAAAAATAAAGAGGTACTAGTCAGAAATGACTGGGGAAAATTGGGAAGAAAACTTGAAGAAACTTTATTGGTAGCAGGTCGCTCTTGAACATGACACTTTCACTCCATCACCATGATTGAGTCGGGTTGGGTTATTCCGTTCACCGGTCATATCACCATTGGTCCACTATACCATCCACTTTTGGGGTTAACGCTACAAATCCATTTCAGTGTCGCTGATATGTTCAAGAGAAGTCGCTCAGAGAATTCGCCTACCCAGCTTGTGTCTCATCCGCTGCAATACCTTCACGCTTCATTCTTTCATGACCGCCACCCTGAACCTTGTATGATCAGATGGTTTTCACCTCTACAAAATCATTTGCTCCGTTCTGTGTTGTAGATGTGGGATCCATCAATGCCCTCCTATGACGGGTCACTTCTTGTCAACATCAGCTCATTATCCAAGAAGCCGACCTGGGAATAACCCTTTCAGTACTTTGAAGCTTGCATGCCTCAATGGCAAGTTTCTCACTTCTGGCGACAGGTCTACATTAATGGCCTTCGACTGAAATATTTTGCGTGGTGTTCGACATCGACTCATGTATTCACACCACATGAATTTTACTGCAGTACCTTGAGGATCATCATCATCATCGGTGATTCCTCTCACGCTTGTTAACAGCTTACATCATCGGTTGGAAATCAGGCGACGTCCTTCCATGTTCGACATCAGAACATCTTTTCACATGGATCAACTTGTACTTTCGAGTGAAGATTGAATGATTTTTGAAGACCACGAATCTAGTTTCATCCATCCGGGCTGCGATATATTCATGAAAATAAAGACATCAAATGTACATCATTGCTGCACAGATAATCATCCAAACTAAGGGGTAATGGCTCTACCAGAATCATCAGTCTGCACACGGACGGTTTTCTGTCCTATGTACATGAAAATGAATTTATCAAGTTGAGCATGGGAATGCCCACCTCAGCTAGATCATGAAAATATTATAAAGATAATGTATTGTATTGTATCTTATTACAGGTCACCTTCCAGTTCGAAAAACCTCGGATCCTCATTATAAAGCATTTAACTTGACATCAAAAGATTTACGACCTCATGCTTTAGGGGGCGACTGCTATAGACATATTTGGGCACTGTAACCCTAATCACATCTGTCAATAAACCAAGGGCTTCTAAGTCCCTAAAAGTGTTGTTTCATACCCTAAAGGAGCAAGGTCAGCTGATTACATCATCTCCCAGAAGTTCTCCATGAAAAACCACTCAGAATTGGTCAAAACAAGACCATACAGACTGCCCAGTGCTAAGGGTGCGATGCATCTCACCTGCCACATGCAAAAAGTGGGATCCATACTGGAAAGCCCTTCTGTAGGGTGTGATGAGCGAGAGCAGACAAATGGCACAAGCAGTTTGCTAGCTGGAAACCTTGAGAATCTTCTAGAAGCTGCTCATTTGACACTTGCCTCCTTGAATTTGCCCAAGGATTAGTAAGAGATCATTAAATCTCCAAGTGGAACCAAGAACTATCAGAGAGATGACACTAATCAAAATCTCAAAAGCTGACTCACCCCCCTGCAAATATCTATATATGGATCCCTCATCCCAGAGATCCAAAGGTTGGAATTTGGTAATTTGAAAAGAAGTGTTGTTGGTTTCTCTTTGAAGACATTGTTGGGTGATCTTGCTTTGTATGAGGTGAAGAGGGCTTTCAAGCTGGGAGGATGGCACTGGGTCAGACCAAGTGGTTGTAATCCTCTCTTCTACTACTTTTATCAATAAAGCTATTTGAGTTTTCCTCCATATTCTTGTGTATCTCTGAATATTGTGTTGATATATGCATTTGTATGGTCAATATATATCTGATCCTATATTGTTTACAATGATAGATCTCTATTCTTTGATGGTATTACACTGCTGTGGTTCTACAAGTGTTCTTTGAAGCGGGACAAGTAAGGAAGCAGTGGCGAGATTCTATCGAAGGGGAAAGGAAATGAGCAAGGAGCCAAGCGAAAGACTGAGGTTGGTACTCTCTGCTTCTTTCGCATCTATCTCTCATAAAGGAAAGCACAAGTGACTTTAGTTTTTTTGTTTCTAAGATAGCTACTCGTGTTAGTGGGACTAGCAGTTCTGAATAGACACTAGTTTTCCCGATAACACCTTCCTTTTCGCATTTCCAGCACACCACCTTTACAGGTTTTCCTGGAGATTTAGATCTCCCACGCGATGACTTATTTTTGTTTCTGTTCTGGGACCGTCCTCGTACAGACAAGGCACCACCATTCTAGCTCTCCATATTTTTTCGTCTCATCTCCTCCGTCAGCAAGGGTGAGACTATTTCATCAAACTGCAAGGCAATTGCATTACTACCTATTGCAATAACCAAAATATCCCATGAATCTGGTAGAGAACACAACAAATTGATGCACTTATCTTCATATGAAATTTTAATATCAACAGATAATAACTGACTTACCACAGTATTAAATGCGTTCAAATGTTCTGTCACCAAGTCTCCATCTTTCATCCTCAGGTTATACAGCTTTTTCCACAGGAACAGTTTATTCACCAGAGACTTAGATTGGTACAAAGTCCCTAACTTGTACCACAAAGCCTTCGTCGTAGCTTCCCCTGATACATTCAACAATACTGAATATGAGACACATAATCGTATTTTGCTCTTTGCCTTCCGATCTAACTTCTTCCATTCTTCATCGGACACTCCCGTTGGTTTAGTACCCAATCTACCGCGATCCACTGATCTTTATCCACCAACAGATCTTCCATCTTGAGTTTCCACAACTCAAAACTCTAACCATTAAATTTCTCGATCTCTATCTTTCCACTGCTCGCCATATTCTTTCACCACTAGAATCGATCTCGCAGATCTCCCACTGAACAAGGTCTACCACAAGCTCGAGCGAAACTCCTCAGCAACAAAGGCGTCCCCTTGAAGCCAAAACAACTCTGATACCAAATGTAGGTTTTAACCCTGTACAGAAATTACCTACATACGAATTTTAAAACACAGAAAATAAACAATGCGAGAGCATAACACATATACACAGAGATTTTCCCCTGGATCCCAAAACCGAGACTACTAGCTTGATTTTTCATTATGTTCCTTTCAATGTTACAATACATATTTATACATGCCAAAGCATCCAATACCATGAACCGAAAACCATCGCGTCCAAAACCATATGCAAAAATCATGCACAAAACCATAGGTAGGTCCACCCAACCTAATATAGGGTCCAAAAACAAAATTTTCCGGGGCGTTGCCCCGAACCCCATAGAGTGGGGTTCCTTGCACCCCTCAAACCCCCTGTGACTCCCCCCACTACACAACGAAGGGGAGGGCTCCGCCCCCCTTTTAACCCCCCAGTTAACTATGTGGGCTCGTCGTGGAAAGAATATAACACAACCCAACAGAACTAGCCCAAGGATGAGTGAGCAAGGTTCTATATGTCTGCATACTTACTGGATGCAATCTGTGCACAACAGTAGTTCCCTAGTATGAACTAGACATGGACACCACGAGAGACTGTTGTGAACATCTATTGCAAGTTGCTTTCAGAATGTAGTTATCAAGGAGTAATGGCACGAGTAACTGACCACTTTATCATCCTACTATACAAGCTTATATTTGAATAAGATCCACCTTGAATGTCCCAAGAAGTAATGGAGGTGATAGTAGGCATTGCAGATTGGTATGCCTCACCAGGTGGCACCTTCATCAGAGTGTTTGGTGGAGAGAAGCCTCTGCATGGAATACCAAGGTATGCCACTGACAAACTCATTATGCAAGAAGTATCATACCATCTCGCTACAGGGTTGTCACCAGTGCTACATAGGAAGAAGAAAGCACCATGGCCCACTCTTCCTTTGCGGATTGTATTATACGAGATAAATAACTTAAAATTCATAGATGTCGAGGATAAGGAGAGAGTGAAATTCAAATTCGGCGCTAAGAAATTTAATATGTATGATCCCCACAATATTTGCAAGGACCACTGTATGAGAGTTTACTTTTCGTGGATCAGCGAGGCATTTCATTGGCCAGAGGAGGATCCTTGGAGGTACTGCTATAATGCCTCTAGACTCAATGATTCGATTTTTATATCAAGGAATTTAAAGGATGCTCCATAGACAACAACATTTTCGGAAGAAAAAACAACAGAAGGAAACAATCCCATGTGGGACAAGGGAAAGAGGAACATTGTTGATAGTCCAGAGGGAGAGAAAAACTGCAAAATGAAAGAAAATCCTCTTATTGTGAAGGAAACTTTGGTGGCAGAAGCAAAGAGGAAGCTAAGGATGTAGAGAGGAGGAAGAGAGAAAAGCAGAGGTTGCAGGAAGAAGAACTGAAGTTTTAGGAGACAAAGAAGAAGTTGAAGGAAGAACAAGAGTTGAGGAGGAGAGAACGAGAAGAGAAACAAAAGTAGGAAGAAGAACATAGGAAAGGCATAATGGCAAAGGAAATAATGACGATACAGGTTGAAGACCCGAAGCAACCAACAAGCCGCCACATGAATATGTTTACCTAATGCCAAGAGCACCACAGGTCATCTCTCAGTCTCCACTACCTCTAACAGCTGAGCCAACCCCGAGCAAGAAAGGAGGTATTGTTCTCCTTGATGATGATTTGGTCATGGATGTGTATAATATATCATTTGATGAGTTCCAGAAGAGGATTGTACAAGCGCGAAGGAAGCACTTTCCAGATGATCATGCTTCACCTACATTCATCAAAGAAAGGGTGATAGTGTCAGACACCAGGAAGCATCCAACTGCCATTGCCGAAGCCATCTTGGCCTATGTAGGAGCAACAAGCTCAAATGTTCAATATTTGATGGTTGAGAATGCACAACTGGAAAAGAACTTGCATGCTACCAGGCACGAGGCAGCACAACTCTGAGCAGTAGTGGAGAATGCAGTTTCTGCATTGGGGGAGATGAGAGCAATGATACTTGTTGAAGTATCAACACTTAGAGAAACCATGCAGAAGCTCTATGACAAGTTTGTCACCGTACATAAAGCAGTTGTTTGTTTGCATGGCCTACAACAGTAGAGCAAAGAGTTTGTTAAAACTCTAAAAGAAGTGCATGTTGTCATCGCCTATGTACAAGATTGGATAATGCAGTTCAAAGGGGCCCCACTTGACTTAGTAAAGAAAATGAAGCCACAGGCAGAGATGGAGAAAGCGAAGGTTCGAATGTTGATTTAGAATAATAATAAACTCGCCTCATTCATTGGTAGCACACATGCCTCATATGTGTGGTTGTACAGTAGTTTGGATGTCTTGGTGAGAACACACCAGATCCCATCAATCGGTTCCCTCACCAAAGCTAAACCCAAGAACCAAGTTTGGTAGGAGGTCGAAGAGTACTTGGAGTAGCTAAGATAGGAGGCCACAAGGGAAGACTTGGAGATAAGCGCACACAACATGAAGAAGTTCATCAGTGGTCTTGTCAAAGTCAAAACAATGTTGCTCATGCTTCAAAACGAGTTGGACACAGGTTCCAAGATAGTGTACCCGGATGCCATGGAGGCTAGAGTCTGCTTCCAACAATACACCGTTAAGCAGTTTGGGGACACCATCACATAGTACCAAGCTTAGAACCAATATGTGACTGAGAAGCAGCAAGTGGAGGTTGCTGAGCTAGACTTATCCCAAACTCCAACATCATAGTGTTATGTCTTCTTAGACTATCAACTTGTCTGTGCCTTATTTTGTCTTATATGGGTACAAGTGGAAAATGTAATATTATTTGTAATTATGTTATAAGTGAAATTCCAAGTTTCAATATTGGAATATGAAGAATCATCATGCAATGTAATGTGTCTTTTTGTAAAGAAGTTGAAGAGTCATGAGGGTAGTCCAAAGGTCACAAAGGGGAGTTGAAGAGTCACCCCTCTTGTTATAAATAGAACCTCATAACTCATGTAACAAGCTTTTGGCTAGGCATAGGCTTAGAAAGAGTTTGGGAGTATTGTGAAGAGCCTTGACTTCTCCATAGCGTAGATCAAGTATACTTCTTTAGAGGAGTAGGTGTTCTTGATTGTAATTTTCCAATATTGGGGCTAGTGATCATCAATGGTGTATGTATGGATGAAACTTTCACTTATAATAATAAAATCAGAGCCAACATGCCTTCATTCATATGTTGTTAATATAGTAGGACTATTCTTGTTGTATTAGAAATGTATGTTATTTAAGTTACGCATATGCTTATGAAGTATTTTGTTTTTAATTGTACGAATCTTGTTGAATGTGAGTTGTTGGATTGACTCATCACTTTAACTTGTGGACTTTCCACATCTTCGCTTGTGATGTCATTTTGCTTGTGTGTTCCTTTTAAGTTGCGTACTATTACAGGCTTCCAGGGGGAGCACTTCCTTTTCCCTCTGTGTGTTGGAACCTTCATGCATCGCACTTGACTCTCCGTAGGGTCACACACTTGCTCTTACCCAAAGTTATCATACTTCCCTTTGCGTGTTTCCGCGGTCAAGGTATAACATTACTACCCACTGCCGGGACTCCTACTCAAAGCGGTGTGAGGTCTAGTTAGGACTTCATATTGGGGAGATCCCCTGAATGTTGGCAGGTCTAGCCCCGTCAATAGTTTCCTGGCAATCGAATATATTTTGGGTCCTCCTATCTTTGTGGGTTTTCTGTAGATTCTCGAGACTCGTTGTTGGGTGAGAAAAGAAGGGGTTGGTGGTGGAAAAACGATCCGAAGGTGTCTGCGATGACTAGTTATCAGGTTGGGTTTGTATCTCGTATGTTTGTGCCTAGGTGTCACATCTTTATGTCTGCAACTTTGTTCTTAGGGGCTTCCTCTGGTAGAGGCAACGACAAGGTCTCAGTCTCGTTGGTGTATTTCTTATATGTGGTTTCTCTTGTAACTCCCTGAGCTAGCGAGAGAAGGTTGACAATTCTACAAAGTAGAAGACTGGTGGATAATTCAGGGTTACCTGTTGCTCCCTTGTGGTTCACGGTGCGTCGGGAGGTGCTGCGGTTCATTGTTGTTTCTGTCCTAAAGGAGTATCCCTAGGCCCTTACCATGTAACCCATGCCGCATAATTCCTACTCCCAATCTCAAAGGAGGGGAGCTTCGACTAGTTAGCGCAGGTGCAACGAAGTGTCAAAGGTGGCATTGGCGGGATAGGCTACTAAGTGTCCATCGCTGGGCAGTCGAACCGCTAGTAGCTTGATCAGGGCGATGTCAATGGGGCTTGTGGTGGCAGGGTTGGTGCAAGAGTAGTATGTGGTGGTCGCATAACTGGGAATGGAAAGAAGGGTAGTGTGGCCCGTGGGGTAGGAGCAGGGTGCGAGGTCGGAATCGTTAGTCAGGGTATGTAGGGGTTGCTAGATGACAGTGATGCTCTGAGGCCTGTTGTGACCTATTCCTATCCGTTCTGGAGTGCCTGGAAGCTTACAATAGGGCCAGGAAGGAAGAACATGAGGATGTAATTTCTGCGCTCAAAAAAATGCACTACTTTCAATGCCATATCAGAGAAAGAATTGTGGTGGTTTGGCGTGGACAAAATTTACTATCTGAAAAGGTGGAAAAGTTGGAAATGTGGATGGCTCACTTCGAGCAGCATGATCAGTGTGCCTATCGCAGACAACCCCACGTCTAATACATCAGACGATTGAGCATGGTTATAGGTGTTCTTCTAGTTTTGTTTGTCTTTTGGTGCTTTTGGTTTGTCAAGCTGTGGACCGTTCCTTTAGTTTTGCTACTGATTATTTGTCATATGTTTCTAGCTTTAGTCAACAAACCTGGTTGCGGTGAGACTACGTGCATTTTGCTATCTACGTACTCTACTTTTGATGAGTGAATAGAACCTTGATTTAAATTTTTTTTTTTTTAATAAAATTAAAATTAAAAATATTTCTACATATAAAAATATGAATTTTATATAAGCATAAATAATATTACTAAGAAATAACATAGATCCATCTTTAATTCTAGATCTACCAAGTGTTGAGAGGAATCAATCTTTTGAGATGCAAACATTTTCTCAAGTTTTTGCATCTTGAGAAATTTGATCTCTCTCTGTAATTGGTAGATCCCGAGTTAAGATCAATCTATACTTGTAGGAAAATTATGATAGAGGTTTTCAGTATTACCCTTACAAGTTAAGAGGTGTAAATCACTATTTAAATCTCTTGGTAATCCGTAGATCCCAAGTTAAGATCAATCTATACTTGTAGGAAAATTATGATAGAGGTTTTCAGTATTACCCTTAACATACATGTTAAGAGGTGTAAATCACTATTTAAATCTCTCTGTAATTGGTAGGTCACGAGTTAAGATCAATCTATACTTGTAGGAAAATTATGATAGAGGTTTTATGTGTTACCCTTACAAGTTAAGAGGTGTAAATCACTATTTAAATCTCTCCGTAATTGGTAGATCTTAAATCCGGAGTTAATATCGATCTATACTTGTAGGAAAATTATGATAGAGGTTTTCGGTATTACCCTTACAAATTAAGAGGTGTAAATCACTATTTAAATCTTTTAAGAAAAGCTTTTGTTGAAAAACATGTGTCTTTGATTCTCACAATTCTCTTGCACTACGTGATTTTTGTGCATGGCAAAGTTTCAAGTTAACGTTAAATGTTTATGATCAGAGTCAAGGTTTGGTCATTCACTGAGGTTAAAATTTACAATTTGATTGGAAACATAGATATAAGATATTACATAAACCACAACACTAACACTAACTCCATGAATATGAACATAGATATTGAATATCACATAATCCAGGACACTACTACCAAGCCCATAAATACAAGTCATTTTGTTGGAATTTCACCACTTAATTATGTCATTACAAATTATAAAATCTTAAGAATTACAAAACTTTACCAACTCAATATCAAATCTTTACAATTTCATATAATAATTAAAACAAATATTAAAATTATAAAAAACTATCAATCCAATCTTTACAATTTCATAAAATAATTAAAATAAATATTAAAATTATAAAAACCATGCAATTTCATATAATAATTAAAATAAATATTAAAATTATAAAAACCATGATCTAATTCTTCAACATACAGCCAAATTCAACAACCAAATAATAATTAATTAAAAGACAGAATTAAACACATTTTTAATCAATAAAACATAATTTTAAATATTACCTTATTATCGATAATAAAAAAAACATTATCCCCTATGATAAAATTCCCTTTCCCAAATTTAATTCTCTTTCTAACCGCTCTGAACACTAAGGAAATTGCGACTCAATCCACTTTTATAAAATGACATCCACAGATTCTGTAGAGGCTTCAGTGCAACGTTTTATTTATTAAAAAAAAATATTAAAATTTATCGTCATACGGTGCCCACCGTCTGGTGCAATGGGAAATAGCGTGTTCCGGGGGAGGCTGCAGCCGGGCGGCGGGCGGTTTAAAGTTTACATGTCCGGACAGAAATTTACACTACTTACTGACGCGATCAAGGGTCATTCACCTCGGTAAGTTTAAAAATTTACTGGGGTCCGAGGCCCTTTAAAAGGAGGCCAGGGCTACATGGTTGATGCATTATTTGCTTTGGTCGTCCATTTGAATGATCAAATCCATGTTCTTGTAAGCAAGACTCTGCCCTTTTTCCTTAGGTTTGGGTTGTTGGGCCATCCCGAAGCTCCCTTCTGGTTATTAGACGTCTCAGGTTCGATTCGCTCTTAAGCCTTTTCTTTCAGAGATGCTTTCCTAGAAAATTTATTGTGCTCATGCTGTTGTTGTGTTTTGCAGATAAATATGGCGGATAATGGAGATTTTACTTTCGCCAACGGGAGCTCAGCTGGTAACGGTTTGGCCAAAATCCAGACTCACAAGAAGCAGAATGGCATTTGTCTCGACGACAGTGCTTTGCCTGTGAAGGCGCAGACTCTGAGCGAGCTCCATTTGCTGCAGCAGAAGAAATCTGCGCCTACTTCTCCCATTAAAGAAGCTCAGTGGGGGTTTTCTGCTCAGTTGTCAGAGCAAGAAAGGCATAACCAGCAGCTGCAGTCTATCAGGTTTTGTACGAAATTGTTGTCAGTGCTGCTACATTCTTGAACAGAGAGAATGAATTTGCCAGGAGATTAATTGTTTTCTTTTGTGTGTGCAGTGCTTCTTTGGCATCCCTTACCAGGGAAACGGGCCCCAAGGTTGTGAGGGGTGATCCTAGTAAGAAGATCGAGGTTTCGAAGTCCACTAACGAGATTCCAAGCAGCGTGCCTTCCGCTAAATTTACTACTAGTGACAGCGCTTTGAAGTTTACACATGTTCTGCACAACCTGTCACCCGCTGGTTAGCTTTTATTTCTGGGGTTTCGACATTTGTTGTACACTTCATGTGTTGTTTAGAGTGTCATTTTATGCCAGTACCTAATAGGCCATGAGTTTTGATCCTGTGCTTAGATAATGTAGAAATGGAACTCTGTGACTAGATGCATGGCACGGGATTTGATCTTGTGTCCACAGGATGTAAATTTGGGTTTTATGTGACTAATAAAGGTCGTGAGATTTTATCTTTTGTATTTATGTTTTTTCTTTTTCCTCTGTTTTGGGGGGTTTTCCCCTGCGTTTTGTGTTGTATTTGATGGCTTAAATTTTGATGTTATTTGGAACTTTTCTTATCAGATTCCAGTGTAGATCGAAAATTTTCATTTTTTTTATATATATTTTTATTATTTTCAAGATTTCATTATCGAACAGGGATTTGCCACTGCAAATAGCCTGGTTGATGTGATTCTATCCTTCACATCTCAGGTGGTTTTGGCATATCGGTATGTCGTTACCTCGTGGGTGGTTTGGGCACGTCAGTATGCCCTACCTTGTGGGCCATTTTTGGGTTGTGATTATGATCTATCTGATGGCGCTGTTTCTATTTTAGGCATATCCCTATTTGCTATTTTGTTTCACATTAATGCTGCTATTTTAAATCTTGTCCCTGTTAGAATGGAGTTTAGGTGTGTGAGGTTGGGTGTCTGGAGGTTAGGTGTTAGGTGTGGGAGGTTGGATGTGTGACTTTGTCAACTTGGAAGCTTTCTTTGCCATAGCATTCTTTGACACTCTCTGATACTGACATCCCAGGAATGTTACAACCTATGTGCTAGAGTTGCAGATTTATTGCAGTGGGAGCTTCCTTTGAAGAGATATCGTTTCCCATGAATGAATACTTGTTTCATGGGAATACTTGTTTCATTCTGTGGTCATTGTCTTAGTGTGTAGTGTATAGAAGTGGCAGATCCATAATTAAGGATATCGTCCTACATGAATATTTGGTTCATTCTGTGATCTTTATATTAGCATGTAGCGTATGAAAGATTAAATTTCAGAGAAGATAAACGTTTGGATTTATTTTTCCTCATTTGGCTTTGCCGTATTTTGTTGTCTGGATGTAAAAAAATTTCAGAGTTATACGAGCAGGCCAATAAATATGAGAAGGGGTCGTTCATTACATCTACGGGTGCTCTGGCTACGCTTTCGGGAGCCAAGACTGGGCGTTCTCCCAGAGATAAGCGTATCGTCAGGGACGAGACCACTGAAGACGAATTGTGGTGGGGCAAGTAAGTATCGGCCGTTTTTGTTTTTTGTTTTTGTATTCTATTATGACAACAGAAGTTTAATTCGAAGTCGTGGATGTCGAGATTGTGATTGTTTCGGCGCTGAATTAATTATTGAAAACTAATCATGCATCCCTTTTTTATCCTTTTTATACAGGGGATCTCCAAATATCGAGATGGACGAACATACTTTTCTGGTCAACCGGGAGAGGGCTGTGGATTATCTCAATTCTCTGGACAAGGTGGATTAATAGATTCATTGAATATATCTTCATCTTGGAATACACTAGAAAGAGCGTATGGCCCTCTTGTTTTAATATGCAAAGATCTGATGGCAGGTGTGTATTTTTTTGATGACAGGTGTTCGTAAATGATCAATTCCTGAACTGGGATCCTGAGCACCGAATCAAAGTCAGAATTGTCTCAGCGCGAGCATATCACGCTCTCTTTATGCACAACATGTAAGTATTAATTACTGCTATGCCTCCATACTCACTGATCGTGATCACAAAGCCCCAACCCGGATAAGTATAAGGCCCAGATAAGTACTCTGTGACGTTGATTGGTTTGTTTGATATTTGGTCTCATCTCTGAAAGAACGATCCGATCCTAAAATTTGACAATAAAGACAAAAATATATCCATACACGGTCTATATATACATGTAGTTTCCCTAGCCCTTGAGCCTATATATATATGTATATGAATGTAGTGGGGATATGATTGAGATAGCATTGGAGGGATGGTGATATGGGTGGCAGGTGTATCCGACCCACCCCTGAAGAGCTGGAGGACTTTGGCACTCCGGACTTCACGATATACAATGCTGGCCAATTCCCCTGTAATCGATACACTCACTACATGACATCCTCCACCAGCATAGACCTTAATCTCCGTAGGAGAGAAATGGTTATTTTGGGTACGCAATATGCGGGAGAAATGAAGAAGGGTTTGTTCAGCGTGATGCACTATCTTATGCCAAAGAGACAAATTCTTTCCCTCCATTCTGGCTGCAATATGGGAAAGGACGGGGATGTCGCCTTGTTTTTTGGATTATCAGGTATTGTGAATCGACCACGAGAACTGCAAATCTCGTGAGATTCACAAAGTGTGTTTTCTTTCTGCCCCAGGGCAAATATATATTAATCCAAATTTCACCCATTGCTGATGCTTCAATATTTCTCCTCTTCACAGGTACTGGTAAGACCACTCTGTCAACAGACCACAACAGGTTCCTGATCGGCGATGATGAACACTGCTGGAGTGAAAATGGTGTTGCCAATATTGAAGGAGGTTGTTATGCCAAATGCATAGATCTCTCCGGGGAAAAGGAACCAGACATCTGGAACGCCATCAAGTTCGGCACTGGTATGATAAAACAAGAGCTGTGTGTTTTCAAACACAACGTATATTAATTAAGTATATCTCAACGGGTTTGGGTTGTTTTAGAAATTAAAATATCAAACTGACCTGTCATTTACACCATGGCTTTTCCAGTGTTGGAAAACGTGGTATTTGATGAACACACAAGGGAAGTTGATTACGCTGACAAATCAGTAACAGGCAAGACACTATTCCTTTTGTGAATTTTGTGTGAATTAGTGGAAGGAAAAACCTAGGGCCCTACCCCGGAAAAGTGCAGGACTGTGAAATCTAATGCAGTGTCTTTCATGGTTACTGTATTTTGCAGAGAATACGAGGGCCGCCTACCCGATTGAGTATATACCCAATGCAAAGATACCGTGCGTGGGACCTCATCCCAAAAATGTGATATTGCTAGCTTGCGACGCCTTTGGCGTTTTGCCACCAGTCAGCAAATTAACCTTACCCCAGACGATGTATCATTTTATCAGCGGATACACAGCCCTGGTAAATATTATCGATGACGCTTTGTGTTTGTGTATATATTCTGATCGTGATGGTGTGTATATATTAAGATATTGTATTGGTGACAGGTAGCAGGCACAGAGGAGGGCATAAAGGAGCCTCAAGCCACGTTTTCTGCCTGTTTTGGGGCTGCCTTCATTATGCTACATCCTACAAGGTATGCTGCCATGCTCGCTGAGAAAATGCAGAAGCACGGCACAACAGGTTGGCTCGTCAACACTGGCTGGTCAGGCGGCAGGTACACTCATTCTCATCCTCCATCTCCTTTGCTTTCTTCATAAACAAGTAGTTAAGTAAGATTTTGTTGTTGATATTCATGTGTTGCTTGAGCTTGCAGCTATGGCGTGGGGCGAAGAATAAAATTGCAGTACACTAGAAAGATCATTGATGCCATTCACGATGGCTCCCTTTTGAAAACCCAGTACTCGGAAACCGATGTATTCGGACTGGAAATCCCAGATGCCATTGATGGCGTTCCCTCTGAGATTCTTCATCCAGAGAACACGGTACGCTGCTGGCTGCTGCTTCTGTCTTTCCTGTTTAATATTAAAAACCATCGGAATTTGGGATTTTGAGTCGGTAGTGTTTTGTATGGTTGCAGTGGCCGGACAAGAAAGCGTACAGAGACACGCTGCTCAAGCTGGCTGGTCTTTTCAGGAACAACTTTGATAAGTTTGTGAATTATAAAATTGGAAAGGACAGCAAGCTGACCGAGGAAATTCAGGCAGCAGGTCCTCAGTTTTAGTTCCATCAAGTAATAATCAGTCATTCCAATAATGAAGAATAGCAAGGTAACATAATGCAGCAATGGAGAGAATGAATGGATGGGCAGTTTCCTAGGTTTATCATTAGGTAGTAGAGGTGCCTTTGTTCCGATCAGAATATTGAATGAGACACTCCAACAAATGCTCCCATATTTATGAAGAGTGATATTATAAGTAATGTGTATTTTTCCGTATGTAGGAACACTGCATGTTTGCAAAAAGTGCAATGAAGAATGGTAGTGGTTTTTATATCACATTTTCTGAGAATTTTACCATTGAATTACATTTTTGGATGGAAGCAGATAGTTGTTATCATGTCATTACTTGGTTTTTATGCCATTATTTGGTTTCCATAATTGCAATGAAGATTGATAATGTTTCATATTTCAAATTTGGTGTGTAACCAAGAATGATAGTGGTTTTGGAGCGGAGAGGCTCATTCTACATCAACCCAGTATGATGGAACTCAGTATAACGTATGATCTGTAAGGGTGTCCATCCCTTATCAAAGTTGAGAATTTTTGTTCAAGTTGACTAAAATAAAAAATTCAAAAAATCTAAAAATAAAAAATAAATAATTATACAAAACATTTAAATATTTTCGTTGCAAAAACAATGTAATATTCATAAAAAATTACATCCCTTTCGGCTCATGTTAAATCAGTAAAATAATATAGACTCATGTCATTACTTGGTTTTATTTGGTTTTCATAATTGCAATGAAGATTGATAATACGTCATATTTGAATGAAGAATGACAGTGGGAGGCTCATCCTACAGCAACCCAATATGATATAACCCAGTATAATGTATAATATGTAAGAGTGTCCAGCTCTCATCAAAGTTGAATTTTTGTTTATTTTGACTAAAATAAAAAAATTTAAAAAATCTAAAATTAAATATTAAATAACCATTCAAAACATTTAAATAATATGATTACAAAAATGATGTAAACTTATAAAAAAAAATATGATGTAAACTTATAAAAAAAAATATGATGTAAACTTATAAAAAAAAATTTACACAAAAAATTATATTTTTTTTTGGCTCAAAATAAATCTTTATATCACTAATTGCTGCCACTCTTTTTGAAAATTGTAAACGTAAAATCAAATTTCCAAATGGAAATCGGAGACGACCTACCTTTCCACTCCACTCTAAATTTGAAGATGGAACGCATGATTTGAAGATAGAACTCGGGAATCAACTCAAATAACTAAAAAAATTGAATACCTCTTCAAATAAAAAACAACAATACTAAGAGTTTGCATAAGGAATGAATTGTAGATTATATTATGACAATAGTTTAGACATTTCTTGCATTGAAGAGAGTGGAGAGGATCCTGGCTGAAAAAAGTTGTTTAGGACTATGATTTATGTTTATTTGGTGCAGACATTTGCCTTTCGTCAGAATGTCACTTTAGATTAAAAGCAATAGAGTACGTTAACTGCAATATATAAATATTTCACGTGGTGTGCATCCATATTACATCATGCAAACACATCTTTATAAAATTTAATAATAAGTCCGCCTTTTAATCAACAATATTAAAGTAACTCGTAATAAAATATTTTTTTATATATAATTTATTATTATATTTTAAAACATTTTTATCAAAATTATATTATTAATTTCGTAAGCAACTATCATTTGTGGCTATTACTATAACTTTTAAGTGTTTATTAGGTATGACTTTCTAATTAATGCAGGTTAGTCCAAAAAATTTTGAACTTTGAATTTTTATTACATAACCCAACCCCATAACACAATTATAATAGCCAATTGAACTACACTACGGATAATATATATTTTTTTCACTCACAATTATAAATAAAGTATTTCATTGTATCAATAAAATAATAGAAAATAAAACAAAATTTACATTTTTGTTTTTCTTATTTGTATATTTTTAAAAATTATTTTAATAGAAATTTTAAATATCCATGTGATATATATCTATATCTATCTATATATATATATATATATATATATATATATAGTTTTTCTAAGTGGTTGGCGACTGGTACAAATATTTGTATATTTGTACTAGGCAGACCACTCAAAATATTCGTATTAGGCAAATCCCCTGAAATGGCTAGCTCAACCATAGACCCTGACCTTGAAGGTGTTCAGAGAATTGAACCTAGGGTCTCAATAGAACTCCATATATCTTTTTATAAAGAGAAAGTAGATTTTTCTCTCTCATGTCTTTTTCTTATATCATTTTATAAGGAGAGTAGATTTTTCTCTCTTTGTTTTAATGTTGACCATAAATAAAATATTTTAATATCTATTTTAAACCACTAAAATATTTGAATATCTATATGAACTAGATATTAAACTTCATATATATTCTTATAAAGAGAGAAAGTAGAATATATATATATATGAGAAATAAAATATTTCAATGTCTATATATATATATGAGAAATAAAATATTTCAATGTCTATTTTAAGTGGCAAAAAATAAATATGTTTAGCTATTAAGGTGTGTAATTCATTAATTTTTAAATATGAAATTGATATGTGACATTTAAAAAATATTTCAACATGGTCATAAATAAAATATTTTAACATATACATAAAATTAAATATTTAAGTAAAATACTTCACTATCAACAATAAATAAATAAAGCAATATCAAATATATAAAGAGAGATATTTCCCACGATAAGGGAGACATGTATCTAAAAATACATTAATAACAAAAAAATATTTTGATATTGACAATATAGACCATAAATAAAATATTTCAATGTTAGTAAAATATTTTAATGTCAACAATGTATATTATATAAAATAATTGAAAAAAAAATTCCTTATGCTTAAAACATTTTATTGGTGTGTTGGTCAAAATGAAGAAGATGCCAAAGAGCATTGGAGTCCATTCAATGTAGTCCATTCAATGTGTGTGTGTGTTTGGAATTAGCGTAATCTATCTTATCAAATCTATTGAGGTGAAAAACATTGAAAAAGGTTTGTGCCTCAAAAGATTTGATTCCTCTTAGAACTTAATAAGTCTAATGTTAAAATGTGTTTAAATTGATTGTATTTTTATTTAACACAACATTTTTATACAATTTATCATTATATTATTAAATTTTTAGAAAAATATTGCCATTGTTAAGTTATTTTCTTTATCTATCTCATAATATGTTTGGTTTCATGTGGCAATTGACATTTTAATTGATACAAGGGATATTGTTAGATCCTCATGGATGAGTGCCCACATGCGCTTCAAGCGACATCAAGATGGAGTGCACAGTGGAATGGTCGTTGTAAGAAATGTGACATTTTGTGAGGTTTTGGGGTTTCCACCCAAAAGCTGAGCAACTTACCCATCATGCGAACTAGAGCATAGAGGAGTCGCTAAGTGATGTGGGTGTTGATGAGCCAAGCATGCCCACAGTGGATTGAGCGAGTTCCATGTTGAGAGGCGAGCATGCCTAAGGGAGGCATCCACACAGCATGAAGTGGCATGACTAGAGATCGTAGGAAGATGCATTTAATAGAGTGGGAGATGCCAAAGCATGTTGGCCTAAATTGAGTATGACTAGTGCATTTAACTTAGTGGAACTAAACGAGGTGCACAAGCATACATGTTGGTGGAGTTGTGAAAACCCATGGGTTAGCTCGAGTAGTCGAGGGGTTGTGACAGTTTAACACCCCTCATTGTAGACAAGTATATATTGCTGAGAGTGGATGGGTGAGAGACACACGACAAAACCTACCAACAATTCATTGGACAAAACCGAAGAGTACAAAGCCAAAGGAAGGAGAATTGAAGGGAACAAAGAAGAGAACCAAGACATGCTATGGGATATGCTCAACTAAGGTTAAGAATCAAGGTCGCTTGGGGTGATGATTTGTTGACAAAGCTAAAAGAGAGCATAGTAGTCCATAGTAAAAGTCCAAGTTGTAGTTTTAGGGTACAATCCGAAGGTGTAGGCCAAGGTATATGTCTAAAGTTTAAGGCTAGGGGTAGAGTATGCCACCCGATGGGTGAACGAGTCGGCTTAATCCTACCTTAATGGATCACTTGAGCAACATGATGTCTGCAAGGGTTATACCTTGGGGAAGTATGTAAAATCCACATTCCATGATCGAGACAACAAAGCAAATACAGTCTTGGAGAGAGTCCACTCTGATGTTTGTGGACCCTTCTTGATAGCCTCCATTGCCAGACATAAGTACTATGTTATTTTTATTGATGATTTCTCAATAAAGTATTGGATCTTCTTCATGTGGAAGAAGGATGAGACATTCTCAAAATTTGTAGAATTCAAGGCACTAGTTGAGAAAGAGACCAATAAGAAGGTGAAGACTCTCAGGAGAGACAACGAAGGTGAGTATGTTTCGAATGACTTCAATAACTTCTGTGCCAAAGAAGGAATTTGAAGAGAACTGACAACTCCACGCAACCCACAACAAAATGGGGTAGTTGAGACGAAGAATCGAAGCATTGTGGGAGCTGCGAGAGCTATGCTACATGACCAAGGCCTACCATTGCATTTGTCGGCAAAGGCATATAACACAATAGTCTACTTGCAGAACCAGAGTCCTCATCAGATTCTTGGTATGATTACACCAGAGGAGGCTTTCTCGGGGAGAAAGCTGGATGTGTCTCATTTCAGAATTTTTGGAGCCTCTGTTTAATGCCATTTCTCCAAAGATTCGAGGAAGAAACTTGAGACGACAATAGAGTTGGGAGTTTTTTTGGGTTACACTGAAACTCAAGAAAACTATGGGTGTACTTATCTTCTCTCATAATGACAGTTGTGCAAAGGGATGTAAAGTTTGATGAGGAGAAAGCAATGAGATGCTGTCTTGAGAGGGAGCCACAAATCCCACTAGAAGAGGAGATTTTAGCTCCAAAGGAGGAGCCAGAGTGTTGTAGCTCTGATACCACTTGTTGTATATCTAACCCAGAAATACTATAGATCTGATATGAGAATACAAGATAATGCAAATATACCGAGAAACAATAAGATAGACATAGATAGAAATGTTGCTTTATTGATCAAAACCCTTATGGTAGGGCAACACCATACATTCACTCCTTAAGGAAGGAGAACACTCCACAAGCCATATGCCTGTTCATACAAGAATACTTCTCTTCATCTTCATATCTCTCCATGTGGAGTCTCTAGCCTTTATATAGGCCTCATACATACAATACCATGCATTATTACCATGGTTCCCTCATACCATCAACTAATACCATGGGCCCATTACATTATTATTAACTACTTGTGGTCCCTTACATGACATGGGTTAACCACCTTATTTATTACTATGGCCCATCCCATTATTACATTATTACCTTGGGTACCTCCCTTGGTACCCCATATTATCCCCCCTAGATATATAACATTCCACCCCCCTAAGCATGTTTCGTCCCCGAAACATGGGAAGAACACAAATAATAAGATATACTCAAAAGAGTAGTCCACTGATACCATGCACGTGCATCTAGCCATCCAAGAGAAAGGTGAACCCTCGATCTTGCTGGTGCCTCGCTCGCTTGAGATGGAAGTTGACCGTGGCAGCTCTTCTGTGTTGATGTGTAGTGGGTGGATCTTCTCTCCTCGCTATCCGTCATGTGACTACTTGGTTTCCATCTTGATGGTTGTCTTGCGGGGTGATGATATGTTGAAGTTTTAACCCACGATGGCTTTTGCTTGACTTCACCCTGCTGTGGTGCCTGTTGTGGTGTCTTCTTTTTTAATATGACTTCAGCCACTGAGCCCTCCTTTGATGTATCATCACCTATAACCTTTTCTTCTGCAGCCTCTGTTTGTGTTTGATTGTCGATCATCAAAGGCTCATCATCTGATATGTCAGTCCCTTGAACATCTTCTGCTTCAGCCTCCATGTGCTCTACCTGTTTATGGATGGAAATATCCTGTAATGTAATTTTCTTCTTTTTATACCATAATTTCAGGAATTTCTTCTGCACATTAATATTGATAGTACCCACGGATTCTATCCAAGGATATCCCAAAACAACATCCATATTATCCATCTCTGAAGCATAAAAATCACCATGCAACACATATTTATCCATAGAAATCTTCAAATCCTTGTACACTTGAACATCCTCATTATCAACCTGTGTATGTTCAATTTGTTTTGCTGGGACTTGCAATTTTTTTGCCAAATTAACACTGATAAAATTATGTTTACAACTAGGATTGATAGAAACAATGATCTTCTCTTTCTGAAGCAATCCATGAATCTGCAATAAGGATATACCTGTAGGAATTAACCCCTTATGTGTCTCATTCTCCTTTTTCCTAGCCCGAGACCATTTGTCCAAAAAGAATTTTTCAAATTCTGCATTTGAAATTTTGTTCAACCAGTCGTAGTCAAGTAATAATTTCCATTTTTGAGCCTCACCTCTAAAGTTAGACAGCATTTGAAACTTCCAAAAACAACCTGTTGTCCCAAATTTGGACTTGTATATTTGTATGAATTCTTCAATAGTAGGACCATCATCTTTTCCTGTAAAATATAGATCCTTGCTAGAAGCCATGAATGGTTTGGAAAAAATTCACTTACTTGGCGAAAATGTGTAATTGTCACAGTTTCGTCAATATTGCTCAGAATCCTTATTATGACCTGTTTTTAGAAATGGGGCAATCATTCTGCATCTGCCCATGTGATAGAAATCCTGATCCAGGCACTAGAATTCCAGATTTGCGCTGCTACTCTCCCGCCGTCACCCAAAATTTCTGCAAAAAGAGCTGATTTTAAATCAGCGATATCTCCCTCATCCGGACTCCGATTCGACTGATTTTTTTTTTGAAGTTGGGTATTTTTTCCCAAAGAATCCAGATCTGCAATTAGATTTTGTAGATCTTGTACCAAGACGTCTAGATCTGCGCCGCAAAGTCGCTGCCCTGAAAATTGTCTATACCCCCACTGATTTTTAGATCAGTGATATCTCCTTCATCCGGACTCCGATTCGACTGATTTTTTTTTTGAAATCGGGTGTTTTTTCCCAGAGAATACAGATCTACAATTAGATTTTGCAGATCTAACAACAAAACGTACAGATCTGATCTGCAAATTCGCCGCCCTATAAACCCTGCAAAAATGAAAAAAAAATTCTCCACTGTTTGCCCAAGAAAGTGCTCTGATACCAATTGTTGTAGCTCTGATACCACTTGTTGTATATCTAACCCAGAAATACTATAGATCTGATATGAGAATACAAGATAATGCAAATATACTGAGAAACAATAAGATAGACATAGATAGAAATGTTGTTTTATTGATCAAAACCCTTATGGTAGGGCAACACCATATATTCACTCCTTAAGGAAGGAGAACACTCCACAAGCCATATGCCTGTTCATACAAGAATACTTCTCTTCATCTTCATATCTCTCCATGTGGAGTCTCTAGCCTTTATATAGGCCTCATACATACAATACCATGCATTATTACCATGGGCCCATTACATTATTATTAACTACTTGTGGTCCCTTACATGACATGGGTTAACCACCTTATTTATTACTATGGCCCATCCCATTATTACATTATTACCTTGGGTACCTCCCTTGGTACCCCATATTACCCCCCCTAGATATATAACACAGAGGAAGTTGTGGAGCAACCACAAGTGGAGAAGTAGAGAGGAAGCAGAGTGGAGATATCCACTAAAGCAAAAACATCCACAAAAGTAGCCTGAAAAGAACCATGGAAGTTGATAGATTGGTGTAAGATGTAAGGGAGAATGTGGGAGCTCCTTCAAATTTGCGCAGGCAAAGGAGGTCACCTGAGAGGTACTCTAGCTACATAGTGTTATACAACAAATTGACCTCCTCATCAACTCAAAGGGGAAAGACATGATAGCTGAAGCAAAGACCAAGATCACATGCCTTGTTTCCACACTAACGCTGGCTATGCACTAACAACCTGCTTTATAAAGCTTCTCTACAAGCCTAAGGGTGCATTAGTGACCCTACTAACTCAAGTTACTAGTATGGGAACAATGTTAGTGAATCCTAGTGAAGTTCTAAGGGTCAAAGGAACGAATTGACTCATAAATATCTAGATATTTGTTCCTAAAATTACTCAAGAAAAGCAAGGAAACATCCAAATTCGACCTATTTGGAGGATTTCTAATCCTAAAGAAGGAGGCAAATGGGAAAGAGCTGAAAAGCATGGCAACTTCATTGCTTTTACCCTAGGGAACTCAAGGAGGAACTTGGAAACCCTAACTCAATTGCTACATAAGCAAAGCTAGGGCTATGGTGATAAAGGTCAGAGCATTTGAAAGGATAGCATACTTGATTTTTGAGCATTGTCTCAAATCTTAAGAAGTTAGTAAGAAGGGAGAGAGAGAGAGAGAAGTTGGAGGGGTAAGGGAAGGCTAATACAACAGATGGTTGTAATCACTCTTCCAACATTAATATAGAACTACAGTTGTAATGTCTACTTCGTGGTGTTGCTACTATCATTCATTCAGTTGTTTGTCCAATATCTTTTAGCATGAGTAGCTTAGTTATGTGTAACTAGATGTTCTTTTATGTATTCATGTATTAGTTATCAGAGTTGTATGCTGTGATTATGCTTGTCTCTTCTATGTGTAGGACTTGATCTAGAGCCGGCTCAGGGGGCTTCCGCCTAGCTGCATTGTGCTCTCTAGCAAATCTACACGGAGGCTTGAGGTAATCTATTTCTCCTACTCTGATAGTTAGCTATTGTTTATGAACATGTATGTAACTTTGTGACGGTTGCAGATAATCTTACAGTCTGCCGAAGGTCCCGGGAAGACCTTTGAGGGTATCTTCATTCTCCATACACCGTGCATTTTATCCTATAGCAGAATTGGCGACTCCACTAGGGACTATACATCTAGTTCCCAATTTACCCGGACAGATCTCAGTTCTCTCCTCCTTCTAAGACCTCCCTATACTTCTACATTCCCTTTCTGACCCACCAAAAACCTTGCTGCATCTTGCCTACATATATTCATCACTGAATCTGATCTAAGAAGCCATATTTTTTACTGTTTTACCACACTAACGCAGGTTAGTAGACTACACAGTTCTTTATAAAGCAATGTGTCTGCTCACAGGGAGCGTTAGTGGGCCTATTAACTCTCTGTGGCCACTGCTACAGAGTGTTAGTCTCCCAAAACTTTGATTTCTAGCTGTGTCTGCAAACCAAAAGGGATAGGAAGCCTGCTCACAGACTGAAAGAGGATCTGTTACTACATTTTGTCAGCAAAATAGGTGTCCTAAAAGTTTTTTGTTTAGGAAAAAAGTTTTGTCTTTCTTTCTTAAAAGCATTTTTTTTACGAAAGAAAGATCCACATTTTTAATTCATCCTTCTGTTTAGCTGGTTAAACGCTGCTCTATTTTTGGTTTCAAGTAGTTGTTAAGAAACATTGGAAAGAAGTCCTTTGGTTATGCATGTGTTAAATGACTAAGATGCATGGAAATAATATGAATATGTGAAAAAATCTCACTTGTAGAATACAACTTGTTTTCATCGAATTGAATTTTTTTTAAAGTATTGTCTTGTGCATGATTTATTGAGTCAAAGTCTCATCACATTTCATACGTCAACTCCCCTACCGAAGACAATAATCAAAGTACACATAAAATTTACCTAAAATCAATCAGTAACTCTTTATTGAGCAAACAAACATTAGTGCAGGCTAGGATCTTGGGATAGGCAGTGTGAGTAAACTTCCCAAGATCAAAAACCAAACTAGTGTCATTAAAAGAGAGAAAAATTCCTTCTGCACTCATACTACCGGGACCACTCCAATAAAAGCAGAGCAAAATACGAGACAACATCGAACTGTAAGTGAAGGTAGCCCGCCTTCTCTTACAACTCCTTTGGGTATTCTGTGTATTGGGGATCCCTTCGGGGATTTCGGAGCTGAGTCGGGGACTCAGGTATCCTGCCCACACAACGTACTGTCTACGACTATGTCCCCCCCAGTGGTGTCTGTGATCTAAGGTATCTTTAGTGGCCAAAATTTTAGGGACTTACACAAGGTGACTAGGGTAGGCTGCCCTGGTACCTAACACAGATGGACCTACTCTGTCTTCAGCTTTTGGGAGGGTGCTCGTCTTCACAAGAGTACTTGGCCCCTCAATCTGAGGTTCGGGCAAAGCTCTAGAGTAACCGTAACTGTACATCTAGCCAGCCTTCTCTGTTATTCATTGAGATACTGGGTTTCATCTCCAGTGATCGGTGTTTATCAGACAGGGTCATTTCCCTCTGTTTGTTGATTGATCAACTTAGTGTATTTTTTATATTTTTTTAGGCACCCGAGTGTTATCATTTTGAGACTTTAACAAATATCACGATAAAATTTATTGATAAAAATTAATGGTCACCATGGCTACATCCAGCCCTCGTTGTCAATCTAGACGATTGCTAGGACTTCCTCCACTCATTGTGGAAGATCCGCTGAGTTCCAATGAACCAGATTCCCCATCTTCGGGGAATCAGTCTCCCAGATCTCACACAGAATCTGTTTGGACAACTGACAATTCAAGTTTGCCGGAGGATTTCTTCACCGAAGGATTTCTTCCTCACTTTAACCCTCTGCTCACGAATCTGTTGGACCCAATCTTGGCTCCCGTGGTACTTGTACTTCTTGCTTCTGTAGTTGGAACATTTCCATCCATCCCGTTGATGACTAATGGGTCATGGAACTTTGCGGACACTTTTGGTCCTCCACCACTTCCCCAGTTGACAGTCACCACAACACCGTCGATGGCGAACCCCGCTATCCCATTTGTCCCAGGTACAACCACTCACATGACACCCTCTACAAGTGGAACCCAACCAATGTCGGGTTCCACCCCTTTAGTGTCAAACTGCATACCTTTGACAAGTGCCACATACAACGCTCCCTATAATGCTCAATATGGCACTATGGGCACGGTTCCCATCCACCAAAAATATGGTCGGCCACCATTGTACAGTTCAAACCCCCAGATTCAAGTATCTGGGGGCATTCCCAATATGCACATGTCTAACAGTTCCCCTTCCATTCTCAGGCATGCATGGTCAGTCGCTAATTGACATGAGCGTTCCTTATGTCAATCAAGGACAAATGGTTAGTTCTGTGACGGGCAGGAATCCTCAAGGAGGTCCCAACCAATCCATGGGGGCACCCTACTCACAAATTCAAATGAGTCAAGGGGGCACCGCTTATCCTGGGGGAAATTCTATACCCCAGTATCAAAATCCCCATGGAAATCCACACTACAACGCCATACCTCAAGGAAACTACTATACCACGCAGCCCATGTATAATATTGGGACTCAAACGATGGGAGGAGTGCAAGGCTCCTCAAGTCAGATGTCATCACCTTGGTCTGAGTCGGGGGCACCACACTCTCTGCCTTTCTTGGCAACGTTGGATATACCCGACTTGTACAAACTCACAAATGACCCCATCTACCACAACTTACTTTGGTCGCCGATCCCGCATAAAATACCAACGGACATTCCCAAGTTCGAAGGAAAGCAAGGGGAGGATCCGGGCACCCATATCACCACCTACCATCTTTGGTGTGTTTCAAACTCCATGGTGGATGATAGTGTCCGGTTACGTCTTTTTCCCCACACCCTCACTAGAAACGTAGCTAAATGGTACATTGAGTTACCATGCGCATCAGTAAACACCTTTGACGCTTTAGCGATGGAATTCCTAAAGCACTTCCAGCTACCTATCCGCTATGAGACTGGGACAGAGCTCCTCACTTCATTACGTCAGGATACCACCACCCACATCTCCGATCATATACATGAATGGAGACGTAGGTGGAGGTTAGTTAAATCTCCCCTCCCAGACTATCTCTTAGCGGATTGGTTTTGCAAGTCCTTACTCCCACAAATCTCTAAATATGTCGCTTTAGGTGGTGCAGTCACAGAAGACCAATCCATATGTCATGCCCAACACTTAGATCTGATATATTCGCAGTCTGGCACTCTTTATGACATAATCCCCAATGCCCCTCGTAACTCCAATGTTTCCGCTACTCAACACCCCGAAGTGCACGCCGATGGGATTGTCAGTGCAACCTTTGGGGCTGCTGTAAAACAAATCAGCGGTCACATTGCCCAGATGTCAGTGGACCCCTCTACCAAATCAACTGCTCTTCCTACCACCACGATAAAATCTGTGCAGTCTACGCAAAAAACCGGTGGTAAGAACAAGAAGAATAAGAAAAAGACCGCTCCTTCTGAGGAGCAGTCAACAAAGCAGCCAAACCCAAAACAGAAGGTCGCTGTGCCTCCTGACGATGAAAAGGATAAACCTGCCATATTTCCCTGCAAAATCTATGCTGAAGACCACATGACCTATCACTGTCTGTGTCTTCAAGAATGCACAGAATACATTGCTAAAAAGGATACTGGTAGGACCCCCGCTGTCCTCAAAAATCCTTTTCCCGCTCAGCAGCAGTAAAACCTTATTGCAAACCAACCCCAACCCCTGCAAGGGGGCAACGATGGTTTGCAACATCCTTCAGCTGGTGAAGGATCTTCTACCGTTTACACCTTTGAAACGGTAGATCTACAAACAAGAGCCAAATCTTATGGAGCTCCTGTCGCTCATGCAGAGGAACCTTCCTCAAGTCAAAACCCACCGCCGCCCAATGATTTGCATATCGAAAGTCTGGTTGCTGACCTTGTAATTTGCCCCCCCAAAGGGGCACTTCAACGCACAACACACAATACATCTGCACGTGCCGCCCAAAACTACAGCATTGTAGAAGACTTGGCGCAAGCGCCATCGGCTATGTCAGTGCTCGAAGTATTACAAACATGCCCAACACAAAGGAAAGCTTTGCTTTCGGCTATTGGTGGTATTGACCCACAGGATTCCATGCTTGCAATTTTCGACATGGAAAAGTGTAAACCTCCCCTTTCTCATCAGCTTGCATTTCAAGCGCAAATTTTTTCGAAAGGTAAAAGTATACACAAAACTGTCATTGACGAAGGTGCTTCAACCCGCATGATGTTGGCTTCATGTTGGCTTGCCCTGGGTTCTCCAACCCTATCCCCACCATCGAATTCCCTTAAAGTTTTCGACGGCCACACTTTCAACCCAAAAGGCTACCTAGCTAGCTACCCCATCACTTTGTATGGGAAAACAATAATGGTGGACATAGAAGTCGTAGATAAAAAACTTGACTATAATCTCTTGCTGGGTCGTAGTTGGACATATGCCATGACGACCATCGTATCTATTGTCTTTTGCATCATCCTATTTCCATTGGATGGAAAGGTAGTTACAGTAGATCAGCTGTCTTTCTGCACCCTTGATTATTCCCCATTACCAAGCAGCTCCGTACCCCTAATAGGTGGTGTACCTGACTCTTACGTCAATCTTGGTACCGGTCTATTGAAGGCTTCTTCCCTCATGGGTTGTTTTCCTCTTCAGCTGCCCAAGGTTCCATAGATGTTCAACATACTTTCATCTATTCCTCATGAACAGACCGATCCATGGATCCTACCGGCTCCTTCATACCTTGACACATACGGAGAACAAATGCTGCTGTCACCAGCCGAATTGGCCTACCAAGCCATTCAATATGCATCCGCATACTTGGTCACGCTGGTTCTGGCCAATGGTACCACTGCCCCTCCCATAAACACTCCTTCTTTCAATCTACTCAATCAATTCCTACCTACAGACGAAGCTATTCGAGAAATCATGAGTTTAGAAGGACGACCTTGGGAGGATTGGCACCATCGTGTTTCGATATCTGATTTGGACACGATGCCTCTTCAAATCCTGTCCCCTGACATACCAGAAATCGTTTCCTCACCCTATACGACCATCCAAACTTTGGAGGCAGAAGGAAACATGGGCAATATTTCAAAGACATTGCTCATCGATATTTTTGTCAAGACAGGCATCGTGGAAAACATCCAGATTGGAGCCGATTGCAATCTTAAGGAAATTGCAAGCTTCACTTGCCTATTTAAGGAATTTTGCAATGTATTTGCCTGGTCTTATGAGGAAATTCCTGGCATAGATCTGTCTATCGTCGAGCATGAGATCAAGCTTTACGACAATGCAAAACCTATCCGTCAAAGACTTCGACCGGTCCATCCCCGCAAAACGGCAGCCATAAAAACCGAAGTAGAAAAATTGTTACATGCTGGTTTCATCTATCCTGTTCCTTTAACAGAATGGGTTTCCAATCTAGTTCCTGTCGATAAAAAAAAGGAACCATCCGCGATTGTGTTGACTATCGAGACTTGAACGCCGCGTGTCCTAAGGATAACTATCCGACACCGTTCATCGATGACTGCGCCGGTTGTGAATCATTTTCATTTATGGATGGATTCTTAGGATACAACCAAATTGCTATAAAACCCAATGCCCAACATAAAACCGCCTTTGTTTGCCCATGGGGCGTCTTTGCCTATCGAAAACTCCCATTCGGTTTAAAGAATGTTGGAGCAACTTTTTAAAGAGCCATGGACTACACATTTCACGATATCAGGCATATCATTCAAGCTTACTTGGATGACCTTCCAGCCCATTCCAAGAAATGAACGCAACACCTAAACCATTTAAGAGCATTCTTTTTAGGCACTTTTTTCTCGCTCATAAAACTAAAAAAATCTCGAGTTTTGTCTTTAGGCTCATTAAACATTTATAAAGATGACCTGAGCATTCTTTTAGGTAATTTTCTCGCTCGTTAAACAAAAAAATCCCGAGTTTTTGTCATCGGGCTCGTTAAAAATCTATGGTAGCAACAAGAGCACTTGCTTTTTGGGACCATTTATTGCTCTTAAATCGAAAAATCCCCGAGTTTTTCCCCTCCTTCGGGCTCGTTAAATCTACGAAGGAGGAATGAGCAGTTCTTTTACCTCTTTTTCCTCGCTCACTAAACTGAAAAAGATACCTTGAGTTTTCTTCATTTGACTCGTTAAAATTTGATGAAGTCATTGATTTTGTCGTCGCATGACTCATTAAAAATTCACAACAAAAAACGAGTTTAGTCCATCTCCTCGTACTCGTAACAAAATGAGGTCGACATCTATTGAACATAGGTTTCTCTTTATCCGGATTCAATAGATTAACTCACGAAAAAGTAACCGATCCGGGTATACTATTAACCTTTTGTTGCACCCGGTTAACAACTATGACAAAGGGACCACCATGGAGTTGCTCTTTACGATCTTTTCAGACTCTCTAAATATGAAAAGACCACCAAGTTGTCTAGTCTGGACTCATTAAACTACATAGACAAGATATAGAGTTGCTCTTTTTACGATCCTTTTCAAACTCTCAAAACATGAAAAGATCGACGAGTTTGCCTGCCTGGACTCATTAAACTAATCAGATAGGGCATAGAGTCACTCTTTTCGCGGTCCTTTTCAGACTCCTAAAAAATGAAAAAGTCGACGAGTTTACCTGTCTGGACTCACTAAACTAATCAGAAGGGGAAAGTGGACATTACAACTGAATTCAGTATTAGAAAGCATGGTTTGGCAGCAGTTGTTCCCTTGAACATGGCACTCCCTCAGATAAACCTTCCTTGTGATGGCCTCTCAATATGAATCCTACCATCCTATTAGTTTAGCCTATATACCCCGATGTTCTTGCATCTGTGTATCCTAACACTCTTTGGTGTTCATGAGTCTAGTGCTGCATGGTTAAAACCGTTGTCATGCCTTCTATTATTCAAGGGTTAACCTTTTGTTTCCTCCATCAACCCATCAAGCATATCCTTTCATCATGCCCTCTGTTGTTTAGATCCAATGCTCAAATATTCCTCAAAAAACAAATCATTCTTGTCCCGTTTCGTGTCGATTGATGTAGGATACATTATTGCCTACCTTTCAACAGGTATCTTCCTATCCACTTCAAAAATCTATCTAGGAAGACAACCCAGAAACACATTTAGTGCCTTGGTACTTGTAGACATTAGTGGTAGGTTGCCTTGTGTTTGATCAGGGGTTCTCATTATTGGCTCCTGGTTAAGCGATTCTATGGGTGTTCAACGACAAAACATCTTTCACACTCGTTAGATTGTACTGTGCATCTTGGAGACCATCACCATTATTGGTGGCCTTCCTCGCATCTATTAACGGTCTCCATTATTGACTGGTAATCAGATGATTTTGTGCATGTTCGACATTAGTGCATATATTCACATGTATCGATTTATGTTGTTTGGTGAAGCGGAAATCAAGACCTTGGGTAGAGGCTTGCATCAATCAGCTTTGTTTCCTCTCCCAAGTTGCATATATTTCTTTTGGAGACAACTTATTAGGATGATTCTATTATGACACTGGATCCGCATTGTGCTTATCGGCGGCCAGCATCGTCATATCTCTTTGGAGAAAATTACTCTGACATAGCTATTGAGTATGGGAATGCCCGACTCAAGACATGATTTTAGTAGTTTTATATATATGTGTTGTATCAAGTTTCCCGTACCACCCGAAGCTCCAATCCTCTCTCTCTTTTTGAAGGAAAATTACAGTTAAGTAAAGTATTTCGGCCATCGTCGCAGCCTCTGAATCTCATACTTTAGGGAGCATTTGTTATACAACAAATTGACCTCCTCATCAACTCAGAGGGGAAAGACATGATAGCTGAAGCAAAGATTCACATGCTTTGTTTCCACACTAACGCTGGCTATGCATTGACAACTTGCTTTGTAAAGCTTCTCTACAAGCCTAAGGGTGTGTTAGTGACCCTACTAACTCAAGTTACTAGTATGGGAACAGAGTTAGTGAATCCTAGTGAATTTCTAAGGGTCAAAGGAATGAATTGACTCATAAATATCTAGATATTTGTTCCTAAAATTACTCAAGAAAAGCAAGGAAACATCCAAATTCGACCTATTTGGAGGATTTCTAATCCTAAAGAAGGAGGCAAATGGGAAAGAGCTGAAAAGCATGGCAACTTCATTGCTTTTACCCTAGGGAACTCAAGGAGGAACTTGGCAACCCTAACTCAATTGCTACATAAGCAAAGCTAGGGCTATGGTGATAAAGGTCAGAGCATTTGAAAGGATAGCATACTTGATTGTTGAGCATTGTCTCAAATCTTAAGAAGTTGGTAAGAAGGGAGAGAGAGAGAGAAGCTGGAGGGGTAAGGGAAGGCTGATACAACAGATGGTTGTAATCACTCTTCCAACATTAATATAGAACTGCAGTTGTACTGTCTACTTCGTGGTGTTGGTACTATCATTCATTCAGTTGTTTGTCCAATATATTTTAGCATGAGTAGCTTAGTTATGTGTAACTAGAGGTTCTTTTATGTATTCATGTATTAGTTATCAGAGTTGTATGCTGTGATTATTCTTGTCTCTTCTATGTGCAAGACTTGATTTGGAGCCGGCTCAGGGGACTTCTGCTTAGCTGCATTGTGCTCTCCAGCAAATCTACATGGAGGCTTGAGGTAATCTACTTCTCCTACTTTGATAGTTAGTTATTGTTTATGAACATGCATGTAACTTTGTGACAGTTGCAGATAATGTTACAGTCTGCTGAAGGTCCCGGGAAGACCTTTGAGGGTATCTTCATTCTCCATACACCGTGCATTTTATCCTATAGCACATGGCTCTAATGACTAAACTTGTAGAGACTAAGCCATCGTCTTTTGCGGAAGAAGTTGAGCAATCAGTTTAGGTTGATGCTACAGTGGAAGAATATGAATCCATCATGAAGAACAATTTTTGGGAAGTGGTCCCAAGACTGACATAAAAATCAATTGTGGGTTCGAGACGGATCTTCAAGGTTAAGCATGTAGCAGATGAAATCATAGAGAAGTATAAGGTCATATTTGTGGCCAAAGGATTCTCTCAAGTTGAGGGAATTGACTATGAAGAAGCCTTTTCTCCCATAGAGAGGTATTCATCCATTAGATCAATTTTTGCACTGACTGCGTAGATGGGGTGGAAGATCCACCAGATGGATGTAAAAAAAATATTTCTCAATGGTGTTATTGAGGAGGAAATGTAAATATAGCAAACAAAAGGTTCTGAGACATTTGATCGAGAGTCTCATGTGTGCAGACTCAGGCAAACATTGTACGGTCTCAAATAGGAACCCTGAGCTTGGTACACTCGGATTGATACTTATCTCACTTGGATTGGGCTTCACCAAAAGTGAAGCAGATGTGAACCTCTATCATATTATGGTATAAGGTAAATTTCTTATCACTATTTTATATGTTGATGATTTAATATTGACAGGTGATGAGAAGTTGATTAACTCTTGCAAGGAGGACCTTGTAAGGGAATTTGAGATGAAAGACATGGGTCTCATGCACTACTTCCTCAGGCTAGAAGTATGGCAAGGTGATGGGGAATTGTTTGTGTCTCAAGGAAAGTATGCCAATGAGATATTGTAGGGATTTCGCATGGAGAGTTTTAAGTCCATGGAGACACCTCTAGTGACCAAATGGAGGAAGGAGAATGCCACTTCAGATGAAGAGGTTGATGCTACCATTACCGGAAGTTAGTGGGTTCACTGATGTATCTTGTAAACACACGAACAGTTGAGACAAGCTGTGGTTAGGCCGACCAAATTGCATTGGAAGGAAGCTAAGCATGTTTTACAGTCAGAGGCACTACCCAATATGGATTATGGTACAGACGAACGAAGGGAGTGAAGTTGTGTGGCTACACAGATGTAGATTGGGAAGGGAGTCCATTTGATCGAAAGAGTACATCAGGTGGAATATTCAGTGTTGGGTCTACAACAATTTCTTAGTACAACAGGAAGCAGAGGTCTATGGCACTAAGCTCATCAAAAAGTTAATACATGGCTACAAGTCAAGCATCATGTGAGGCGATCTGGATGGGAAAGATACTTGTGAGACTATTTGGTTGGGAGATGAATCCAACTATGATTTATTTTGATAGTCAAAGTTGCATTAAGCTCTCTGAGAATTCGATAGTTCACGACCAATC
Source organism: Pinus tabuliformis (assembly GCA_031772625.1). Classification (NCBI taxonomy): domain Eukaryota; kingdom Viridiplantae; phylum Streptophyta; class Pinopsida; order Pinales; family Pinaceae; genus Pinus; species Pinus tabuliformis. The sequence continues at coordinate 923,251,909 of CM062816.1, forward strand.
CAAGCATATATATATCTGGTATCATCATCTACAAGACTGTGTGCAAAGGAGGATAATGTTACTACAAGACATTCTGACAGAGGAACCATACAATGACATATTGACAAAGGCTTTGTCAAGAGGGAAGTTCTAATTCCACATATGCAAGATAAGGGTGGTTGATAATCCATTTCTTGCTAAGAGGGAGTGTTGAGAAGTATAGCAAGAAAGGCTAAATTTGACTTAGCCTTGGTCAAATTGAGAAAATTCAAAATTTCTGCATCAACAGACAACTTGGAGGTAGTTAACTGAGGTGACATGGTTCTTGTCACTCATTTGGCTCAGAAATTTGAGTTAAGGGCTTGGAGTTTAGTTTGCATGTGTTGATTGCTAATTTGTAGCAATCCAGTTCATTTATTTTCAGTTGTATTCAGTTAAACTAGTTCTAACTATTGACAAAACTAGTTGGAGGTCAATTTTGCAGTGGAACCACAATCTAACTCAGAAATCATCCAGTTAACTGATCAATCAACCAAGAATAGCTCATGCATGAAAGGAATTCAAATTTCTCAGCTATGGTGGAGATTCCAAGGTGGTGTAACATTAGTTGTAGACTAGTTTTGAGTGTATAGGTGTTGCATGCAATCAATGATCAATCCCTAGGAATTGCGCATTCAATTAGAGGAAAATTCCTAAAAAATAGGGGCCTAATTCCTCAGGGTCTGTGTAAGGAAATAGGAGCTCAAGAGGAGGAATAAATTGACTAAGTCTAGGTAAGATATTTTCATTGAGTAGAGAACAATTATTCACTTGTAGGTTGAGCTAAGAGCGAGCAAGCAATTGTAATACATTCTCTATTCATTTTATTAATGCAAGAAGGCTTAAGGGGTTTTTACCAATTGGTTTCCCCTAGACAAATCTATGTACTTCAATGTATGTGATTGATGCATGTTTGCAGATGTTTTTATAAATTGTGAATTAATTTCCACAGACCAGTAGAGTAGAATTGTGTCTCTAATTTAGATTAAATTTCTTGAGCAGTTGCAATTATATCACCATATTTTTACAAGGGCTCTAGAGCTAGGCGCTCCTACAAAGAGAGGAGAGGCTGCAGACGTCCACACAAAGATCAATAGGCTGTGAGCCCAGGCAGAGGCTTATGATTATAGGAAGAACGATGCATGGGAGCGAATGATAGACTTATTGATGGGCATGCTCAATGCAGGATGGGAAAATATAGGAGAGGATGTCACTGAGAGGACAATGGCACCAGATAGGGCATGGCACTCAGCTCCCCCCCGAATAGGAGTGGCAGTGGCCACCACACAACCAATTTTGGTTCGAGGATAGGGGGAGGCAAGAGGACGTCTAGTAGGTGGTGTAGGGGGCAATGAGCCCAAGCCTTAGATATAGGACATTATGTACCAGGGCAAGTACCCATTATGAGGATTCTACCCTTTTTGGATGGCTTATTTTTTTGGCGATGACTAGCTAATGCACTATATATTTTTTGGATGATATATATATATATATATATATATATATATATATATATATATATATATATATATGAGCTCTCTTTTGCGACTTTCATGATGTGTCATAATGTGTGATGCTTTTATACATATAATGTACTTGCATTTTATTGATGGATGGATTATGCTTATTCTTTGTATGTCCCGATGATGTCTTATATGTAATGCTTTATAATCTAGTATTTGATTAGCAATGCAGTCAATGACCTAATTTTGAATTCTTGGTATATGTAAAAACGTGATATGGTTAAAACCCTGTGCTGATCATTGTGCATGCATGTATTTACGGAAAATGAAAGGATCATTAATGTTGAAGGTTCGATTCAACTGTGATACGACGAGCTGGGAATCAAGGAACACATGTAGGTGATTGATGCCTAAGTGAGAGGAATCAACTAATAAACCTATGACATCATCATATTTTGCTTGATTGTTAGTGGCTGACCCAATGCAGGTGCCATTCTGATGGAGAATCGTCTGATCTGGGGATTAAATGGCCTAGGCTGCTACAACCAGATTCTACAACCATCGAGAAGCACTGTCAACGAAGCCATGGTGGTAGGTTGTCAGATAATCCATCTGTGACACATGATGAGCATATAGTTTAGAGTACATCAAATGATGAAGTGGTTACTGTAAAAAATAAATCATGGTACATAATATTTACATCATAAGGCCAAACTAAGGATTATGAGAATTTTTTTGAGGTAGGTACAAAGTAGGAGGATCTTATCTTAGAGTGCACAATTCCACGATTCTTTAGACCGGATCCCATTGACATGATCTTTGAGGCATGTTCCATATGGCTCTTCCAACACGTAGGCACCCTTTAATAAGTAATGTTTGATAATTTAAGGTCATTTCCATAGGGTTTCAAACTTGCTAGCTCCCAAGTCTTCCTTGGTAATGGCATATCGAAGTACAAGATCTCCCTCGTTGAATGGGAAAGGGGTGATGTTGCAATCGTAGGAGGCTTTGGTTCTATTTTTATGGGATTCGTTATGTTGAAGGGATTATTTCCAACTTTCGTCGACCTATTCCAATTTTACAAGCCATTGTTCTAGTGGCAAAGTGTCTGGGAAAAGCTTGATGGCCGTGCGTAAAGTAGTGATCTCGCACTCTATGGGGGGTATGGCTTTGATGCCATATACTGGGTGGAAAGGATTACATCCTATGGAGTTTTTGAATGACGTCCGGCATGCCCACAAGGCAGAGAATATCATGTGATGCAAGTTGGTTTTATGCTTGTTCACCATACGTTGCAATGCTGTCTTAAGGACTGTAACAACCTCGGTTAGAAATCCATGTAATAAAGTTAATAAAGGAAAAATAAGACCAAGGTCATGGGACACATATTCCAAGACAAATGTTGGGAAAAAATATAGTGATTGTTGAAAATAACAACAAGAAATGTTAAGAATAACATTAAGAAAAATCCTAATTTAATTTGTCCTTGAACTAAATTGTAATTCTAATTCTCATAGCAACTAGTAACAGTTAACTAAGTTAATTGGACTTAGTTGGCTCAGTATATTCGAGTTGGGAGTCTATCTAGAGTCATGTAGAGTGATACCTAGATTTTAGGGGCTTAGGTTGAGTTATTATTGAGTCATAATTATTTAATTCAATTTAATTGAGTTAAATTCAATTAAACTAGTTCTAACTGTTGGAGGAACTAGTGAGTGGTCAAGTAAATTAAATTGGATTTAACTCACATGTAGTGATCAATCAGATAACTGATAATTCACTCATAAATAAGTCATGTATGTCAGTTTAGAGGAAGACCCGGTTGAGATTAGAGTTCATGGACAATGTACTATCAGTTGTAAAATCATCTAAATTAAACCGATGGTGCATGCAATAAGAGGATGGCCTATGGATGGATTGCACAATTACGAGTGAGGAATTTCCCAATTAAATATGGGAGAATTCCCTAGGAAACTGCGCAAGGAAGTAGGAGCTTGGCAGGCAAAAGATTTGGGTAAGTATTTACTTGAGATGGTTTGTGAAGTAGTGAGAGAGATTGTACTTGTGCAAAGATTGTTCGGGTTGAACAAGCATTGTATTTTCTTCTCAGATATTATGAATAATGCAATATACAGATAACAAGAGTTTTTAGCTGTGGATTTCCCCATAAAATTATTGTGTGATGTGTTATTGAAAATCTTCCTTTTCTGCTCTGTGATTTCATCGATCAATTTTTGTTTCCGCTAATGAGTAGAGTAGATTCAAATAAATTGTTTTAGCATATTACAATCTGCAATTTGAATCTACAATAAAATTCTATAGTGATGGGGATCACTAGTGATTAATTAACAACTATCGAATTTAGCAAAGACATTGACAAAGGATTTGGAAAGGCAAAGAGGCAATAATTAGCATTTTATTTATGAAAATAATGAAAAATAAGAGAAAAGGAAGGTGATGGGTCACATAATCGCATCTGAGGAAAATTGAAGGAAAATGAAGGAAAATGAAGAAAATGGAGGCCTCAATAATAAAAAGGCTCATGAGGATCAATTCATAGCTTTTGCTGGTTTAATTTTTGTTAGTTCAAACTTTTGTTAGTTTTATCTTGGAGCTCTCTTCCATTCTCTCTCTCACACTCGTTCACATTTAGAGTTTCTTGGAGCATTGTGGCATAATATGGATTTGGGGAAAGAAGGAAAACGAAAAGTAGAAAAGCACAAGGCGACAACAGGACCAACAACTACAATTGGATTTCTTTGCAGGTATCGATTTTCATGTATGCTTTCCTTGCTAGTTTCGACATGCATGGTATATGCATGTGGTTATTTGATTATGATCTCTCACTGGCATGTATGATTTATTAGATTGACAATGGTTTTACCTAGCCTTGCCATTTCCTGGATAACCATGGTGTTGTGGTTTTTCCCACTTGATTGTTGTGATTGGTGCTCATGTTCCTTATGGATGTGGGTTGAGTTACTAGTTCCTAGAGCCTTGGTTGGAAAAACTCTTTGGAAGCCCTAGAACAACTCAGGTTGAGTTACTAGTCCTAGAAGACTTCGTTGGACAAGTGCTATGGAGCCCTTGGTGGGTTGAGTTACTAGTCCTAGAGCTTTGGTTGGACAAATGCTCTGTAGCCTTGCAGCAATTGTGGGTTGGGTTACTAGTCCTCAAGATGGGTTGGAAAAAACACTCTGCAACCCTAGATAGCTTGGGTAGAGACCGATCTGGTGATGGCTAGTGATGTCCGACTGTGAGGTGGGATCACTGGTTGAGGGCTGAGGTGGTTTGGCTTCTGGAAGATTTGGTTGGGTTTTTCTTGGTTTATTCCATGGGATCCCACATTCATGCTTGGAATATGGCATGGGGGTGATTGGCTGAAAGAAATATTTGGTTTAGCCCAATCTATGGTCGAGTGGTACATGGAAGTCCCTAACTTGGTTGGATTGTGCATATGTTAATAAGAGTTATTTTCCTCTTGTATTAATTTATGAGTAAATGTACTTTTTATTATGTGGCTTTGATGGTTGTTCTATCATTGTTATTATTATGGTTATATGTTGGTTATAAGCATGGTTTCATGACAGATACTAGTTATGGCTCTTATCATGTTTTGATTGGTAAATGATTGGATTTTGAATGCATGACCCAATAGATGTTATTGCATCTATTATGAGAGGGCATTAGACCTTCTCGATGATTTTCAGATTAGTATCATACCCTATGTTTAGATATGCATTTATGACATTTAGATTACATGTTCACAATGCATTTGATGAAATGTTTGTCATGGTCGGGCCTGGTTAGGTCAAGTTCTTGACTAGGTTTTGCATTAATGGCTTTGTCCTTGTGTCATTCATCATTTTGGAAATTTCTATCAATTTTTGGGCATAGGTCTAGATACTAGCCCTAAAAAAGTGGCTCAGATTTCAGGGTCACATGCTTAGAACTAGGAAATATAGATTGCAGTCACTTGGAAGCAGGGTTATCCATGTGATTGGAGGTCACAATCACTGGATTGCCTTGTTAAGCAAGTGATTGGGAGTCCAGAATACTAAAAAGAAAAGTTAGCTTAGGGTTTGGGCACCTAGAGTGGTTGTTTGGCTCCATTGGGTCCTATAGCTCCCTAGGTAGGTGTTGAAGCCCCGAAAATCGGGTCGACAACAAGGGGGATACCCACCCGGTCCGGACCTTGGTTGGCAGCTCCTTATCCGTTTGGTATAGCGGGTCTGACTGGGGATAATGGGACCAGTTTCCCAATCTAAGGGTGTATGTGTGTGTGTGCAGAGTTGGATGTTGTTGATCTAAGAATACTTAAAGCTAATTTAATTCAAACTTTTAAACTAACTCTATGCTATTGTAATCTAATGAGAAACAACACATCTAATCTACGCTACCCCGGGGTGTATTTCTTCTATTATGCGATCTAAAGAGATTTCAAACAATAACTGGTAATAAAGATCATTCAGCTATCATAAGAATAAAAATCAATTAAGATAAACCACTTTGCATAAAAAGTTAGGCAAAACAGTTGTGAACAACATATCGCATAATAAGTTATTCATATATCAAACATAAATAAATGACTCCACCGTACAAAAGTGCCAAATGGTAACTCACACATTCATGCAGTAACATATAAACAACTGAAAACTGTATATCACTTTAAGAATATAAACAGAAACGGTCAAGAGATAAAAGTACCATTTATGACTGGTTCCACTCATAAGCTTCAAGCAACAATGATTTATCTCTCCTTGATCTAACATCTACTAAGAGTACAGAAGTGCAACATCAGTAGCAGATATCAAATGCAAACATTAATAAACCTTGATCCATCCATTCATCAAAACCCCCTCCGAGGGTGCAAAAGTGCATGTTCTGAGGACAAGTTTTTTGACAAATTTCTGGACCCTTCTCCAAATGCCTGAGAAGGGTTTAAATACTGCTAACTAATTAACTTAATTACATAAATTTAGGATACGGTTTTAAATGACCGCCCTTCTGCTAAAGCAAAACTATTTCTAAAAATTGAATCTAATTCCTAACCATTTTTGTATTTGCTCCTTAGTGCTGCAAGCATGAAATATTCGCCTGGGAAGAGTCGGCTGGTCGCCTTCTGCTTTCGTTTGAGCTACGAAAATAGAAATAACAAGCACTGGCAACACTTTCTGATAAACTAGAAGATATTTTCAAGAATCTTCCTCTGGCTGGGTGTATTCACTGCGTGTATACTTGGTAATAACCCAAATTTCTCTCAAACCAATTCTGCTTTTGCTATTTCGGTTTCCGACCTTGCGAATGACTGAACAAGTTAGGGACTTTGCTCTCTGAACAATTTTCTTAGCATCGAAAACTACCTCCATTCTTTGTTCCAAGCTTTTCTGGTGCGTTTTCCTTCTTTAGCGCCTTTTTTTCTTTTACCGGGCATAAGCTTCAGGATCTTTTGTAAAACATGCTGCTTTTGTGCGCTTTTGACTCTGAGCGTTGGATGGCCTATTGACATCAGCATCTGTTGAGTGATACTCTAGAATCTGTGGTCCTGTTGCATGTGGCATCCGTTTATGAAGGCATCTCTTCTCTGTTCTCCGAGCATTGACGCTTTCCCCTTTTCCTTAGGTGTTTCCTGCACATTGCTTCATGTTATTTCCTGTCTTACAGTTTACGCAAAGGAAAAGAGTAATGATAATAAAGATTGACATGAAAGCTTTAAGCTCTTATGAATGTATAAAATCATGACACCCATAGCGAACTGACTCTTCGAAAAACACAAAACTGTCCTTCTTGAATACTTTGGCGTACATTCGTTAATTTCTTTTAAGGCGTGCGCCCAATTTTGGTTTACGGACAGCTTTCCTTGAATACTGCGCCGAGGAAAATTTGTGATGGGTGATTTCTGCGACTCGCATCGCAGCGTCGCGGATTGCGTCGTCAAGATGTGTCATCGCAGAAATTCATGATCGCATTTATTGCAAATCGCATTCATCGCAGATCGCGCTTAGTCATTCAATCATTGTGTGCTGCTTATGCGATGTTGCGATATGCGACGTCGCATATCGGTCGTCGGAGATTTCTTAAGATTTTTCATTTAAGAGCGCTTCATAATGTATGCGATGCGATGAATTTCGCGTCGCTTCTTCGTAGTTTATTATGCTCATAAGAAAATGTTTTATTCTCTTCTCGCGATGCGATACAGTTTTTAGGAGTTGAATACAAAAATTTTCATAAAATGTTTTTTTTTGATTTTTTATTAAGGGTCCCCATTTGCTTGGTGTTATTGCTAATACCAAACAAAGACAGATAGAGTACATTATGCTTTATCCTATCAATGATATTTTGTTTCAACCTTTCTCTATTCCAATTGTTTGCTTCCTCAGGCTTTGTCCTTGTATTTACATCAGCCATTACTTGGTCTTTTAAAGATAAAATAAGGTCTTCTCTGTGTGCTGGCTTTTAAAATATGCTCATTTGTCGTAGGTAGAGCCTCTGCTGCCAGCAGGCATCCATAGCCTCGACAGGGTTACCTGTTACCAAACAATGATCCTTTATCCTGCTTAAGGCTATTTACAACTTTTCAGAGAAAAACCCATTTTGACACTTTTTTCTTTTTTTTTATTCTCTAAAGAACAATGTCTTGGTTTGGTGGCCAAATTATGACATAGTCATTCACTTGATTTACACTTTTGCTGAACAAGCTGGCTCGTGATGAGACCCCTTGTCTTTTGATTGCAACAATCTTGAGTCGTTGCCCTGTTTTGGTGGACAGTATTGGCAAAGTCAGCAAGTTATAATATTTGTGATCATGATAAGCCGGCTCGTGATGAGACCCCTTATTCTTTGAGATATAGTGCTTTCTCGGATTGTTCCTCTGAATGCTGCGATTTTCTTTAGCAGGGAGGAAATCATTGTTTTTCCTTAAGAAAGCTCTGGACGACAATAATAGAGTTTGAAAACAGCAGTTTTACAGAGAATCTTTATTTTATTATTGATACCTTTCATTGTGCTGATATAAAACAATTTTTTGCCAAAGGTTTCTTTCATCAAATTTTTTGAAGTTGAAACTAGTATCATATCTAGGCTAAAGTTTTTAACTCTATCTGTCAATAATAAAGATCATATTTTTCGAAAAATTTTACTATTTGTACAAGCGAAAAAAAATTCAAAATATGATAGAGAATTGGTGTCTTTTTCGTGAACCCCTGTAGTAACCATCTACAACTGGTTTTATTTATAAGAAAGAAAAGAAAAAAACTAAAACTATCCTACAAAATAGAAGAATAATCTTCTATGGAAAATATATTTTAAGGATCTGTCCATTAACAGGCAAAGAATCCCTTCTACCTGCTAAATCCTGCAACACAAACGTTGATGGGCCTATGACTTCTACAATCTGAAAAGGACCAAGCCACATCTTCTGAAATTTTGTATGTTTGCCCTTTTCTTCATGAGCCTTATCCCATTTCAAAACTAGATCTCCCATCTGAAAATTTTTTCTGGTCATTATGCTTGAATCAAAAGAGGATTTTATTAGCGCTTGGTGATGAGCATGGGTTTTCTTAGCTTGTTCTCGTCGTTCTTCTAATTTAATTATTTCCATTTGTCTTAATTGTAAGGAGGAAGTAGATACTTCATCGATGTATTGTACTAAAGACAAGGAGGGGATCACTAAGTGAGTTGGGAGAACCACTTCCTTCCCATAAACTAAATTAAAGGGAGAAGTGCCGATTGAAGCTTTCTTCGTTATTCTATCTACCCATAAAGCATTTACCAAAGTTTTGTGCCAATTCTTTTGGTTCTGGTCAACTGTTCTTTTAATAATCTTGATTAGATTTTTATTTGTTGACTCAGCCAATCCATTACCTTGCGGATAGTAGTTGGCCAAATATTTCAGTTTGAACCCTCTTTTAAGTGCAAACTCAGTCATTTCATTCCCAGAAAAGTATGAGGCATTATCAAACATTAAAGCCGTTGGCAATCCAAACCTAGTGATCATAAATTGATCTATGAATTCAATGATGTTTTCAGAATTAGCTGTCTTGAGAGGAACTGCTTCTACCCATTTAGTAAAATAATCTGTTGCCGTGAGGATGTATCTATGTTTCTTAGAAGAGTGAGGAACGATCTCACCTATTATGCCCAAGCCCCACTGACTGAATGGTTGCTCGATGTTTACCGGTTGTAGTGGCATGGACGGTTTCTTTTGTCTCCCTGCAGTAGTTTGGCAGACTTGACATTTCCTCACGTAACTGTGTGAGTCTTTGAACAGCGTGGGCCAATAATATCCTGCACGTAAGATTTTATGTGCAGTAGTATCTCCAGCATAGTGTCTGCCTGCTGGTCCATCGTGGAGTTCCTGCAAAACCTTTTCAGCTTCAGTTTTCTCAAGACACCTAAGAAGAACAGAATTGTAATTCTTTTTAAACAGAACATCATTTATGAGCTGATATTGTTTAGCTTTCAATCTCAGAGCTCTTTTCTTAGTGTGATCCAGGTGTGATGGAGCATACCCATTTTTAAGATAATAAATGGTGTCAGCATATAATGATTTTGCATCGTTTAGGCTTACCTCATACATTTGTACCTCTTCAGATGAATTTTCAGGAATTTGCGATGCTCCAGCCAACATTTTGCAGAAGCCTTGACCTCTTACAATGCTTGCTGGTTTGATCTCAAGGTCGTATTCTTGTAAAGTAGTGATCCAATTTTCTCTTTTTTCACCCACATCCTTCTGTACTAGAAGATTTCTTACCGCTGGAAACGGTACTATGACCTTAGTATGGGTTTTAAGTAAGAAAGGTCTGAAATATTTGACCGCTTTGAAAACAGCATATGCCTGTTTCTCCACGTCTGAATAGTTGAGTTCAGCACCTTGTAAATTCGAGCTAAAAAATGTGATTGGAGCTTCCGCTTTCTCTTGATTTGCTTGAGTTAGAATCGCAGCATATGATTTCTCTGAGGCAAATGTGTATAAGATAAAAGATTCTGAAAAACTCGGGGTTGCTAAAGATGGAGCGTTAATGATAGCTTGTTTGATCAGGTTGAATGCTTCATGCTCATCTTGACCCCATTTAAAATTTGAATTCTTTTTATTCATGGTTTGCAAAGGAGAAACAATTCGTGAAAAATCTGGGACAAATCTCTTCACAAAATTGATTTGACCAAGGAAAGATTGCATGGCTTTTTTATTATGAGGTAGGGATATTTCAGAAATTTCTTTGATTCTGTCAGGCTCAATGTGAATACCAGATTTTGACACGATGAATCCTAGAAGTTTTCCTTCACTTAATGCGAAAAAATATTTCTTTGGGTTAAGTGAAATCCCATACCTTAAACATCGTTGAAAGATTTGTTTCAAGTCTTTGAGATGGTCGCTTCGCTTCTTGGAGTACACTGTTATATCATCCAAATAAATTACTACAGATTTATTGACTAAACCCTTGAATGCGATGTCCATGGCTCTCTGAAATGTAGCGCTGGCATTGATCAAACCAAATGGCATCTTCCGATATGCATATGTGCCCCATTTAGTTTGGAATGTGGTTTTTAACTGATCATCGAGATGTACCAGCACTTGATTGTATCCTAAAAATCCATCCAAAAAAGACATTAGTTCTGAGCATGCTACTGCATGTAATATTTGCTCCATAGGTGGGAGGGGAAAATTGTCTTTTTGACAGGCTTTGTTGAGATTCCGAAAATCGATGCAGATTCTAATATCTCCGTTTTTCTTTCTAACGGGTACCATATTGGAGACCCATTTGGAATGCCTGACGAGGAAAATTATTCTGGCTTTTAACAGCTTATTTAGCTCAGTTTTTATTTGATTTTCTAAATTGGGGTGGATTTTTCTGAGCTTCTGTTGGACAGGTTTTTCGTTGTCAATCATAGGGATAGTATGTTGAATGATAGAAGTGTCGTATGTCTTCAGCTCATCGTAATTCCAGGCAAAAACATTTTTGTATTGTCTCAAAAGACGAATATACGCTAGTTTTTCTTCAGGGGCTAGGCCGTGGCCTAGATTAACGTTTTGTGGTTTATCATCGGTTCCTAGGTTTACTAATTCGTAGTTCAGAGTTGAACTGTAGAGCTTAGAATTGGTAGACCTTTTAAACCGACTTTTCAAATCGTATAAGTCTTCCAACTTAACCACCGATTTAGGTATAGCATTATCAGTGCTATCTTGTTGTATTTGTCGATCGTGATGGTCTTCGTCAATTATTTGATTGGAGTAGGATCCTTCAGAAGTGAGGAAATTTACAATATCAGGATCGTCATTGAATACTTTCCAATTTGTAATATTGTCAGGGATGGACGGTCTAAAGATTAATTCTATTGAGAATCTATCTTGACTAAAATCTTTGGAGGGAATAAGTCTAGAGGCTACGTTAGCTAAAAGGTCTGCGCTCGCGTTTTGGAGTCTTGGGATTGACGAAATATTGAATGCTATGAAATGCTCAGTCAGATCTTGTACTAAAGATTGATAGTGTTTCAAATGACCTAATAGGCAATGTATGGTGTTACGTACTTGTTTGACGACAATCTCAGAGTCTCCGAAGACTTGAAGATACTTGACGTTCAACCCGATTGCTTTGTATAGGCCTTGCACCAAGGCCTCATATTCCATTGTATTGTTTGTGCAATCGAATTCAAGTCTGCATGTAAGCATGGTATTATTTCCTTCTGGACTAATCAGAACGCATCCTGCTCCTGCTCCTTCGTTAGATTTAGAGCCATCAAAATATAATTTCCAAAACAAAGATGTATTTACAGGTTTATCTACAAAATTAACACACTTTGAATTATCAGTTTGGGAAAAATTTTCGACTTGGGACAAAACTGAATTTTCTAAGTAAGGTGATGTATGAGCATTGAAATTGCCGAGGAAAGAATCTACCGAGTAATTGCCTATGATGCTGCTGTTATATGCTATTGCTTCATTTTCTCCCTCCAATTTCGTTACTATGTACTTCTGGTGTAACTCTCGTTCAACCTTTATTTGATTCGGTTTACCATTGTAGGGTAACCACATGTGCGACCAGTCGGTTGAGAAGTATCCATGGAGTTTTTCGGACCAATCCCTGCTAAGAATCAAGCCATAGAATTCTGGGATATCAGCTACTAGAATGTCAATAACCTGACATACCTTCAGGTTGGACGACAATCTTATGGTTACTTGATTAAGTTCACCAATCACTTCGACTTGAGATCGATCAAGCTGAACTATGCGCACTGCGGATTTTTGTGGTTGAACATTCAACTTGGCACATATTGATCTGGGCAAAATATTCGTTGAAGCACCAGAATCTATCAAACAATTGTGCACATTTTTATTGAAAATTTCATAAGTGAGAAGAAAAGGGGGAGTGTGAGACCTTGATCTTCCTCCAATCAAGGCGATGTCATTTGGATCAATCTTATTGATCGTGTTGGTTGGAGGTCTTCCCATGTTGTGGGAAGCTACAGCTGTAGGCAAAGATGTAGTAGGCACGGCATGTAATTCTTTCATCATTATCTTCTGTTGATGTTTCAATTTGCTCAATTCATAAAGAGTGATATTAGCCCTAGTCTTTTTCATGTCATCAATAATACTGTATTCCATTTCATCCGACACTATCAGTGTTCTTGATGGAGTTGTTTGATCTGGTTGGACTGGGCTAGGTTGAGTCGCTTTAGCGGTCGTTTTCTTTGTTGCGACTTTATCTTTTGCTGCAGGGCTTGCGCCCTTCTGCTTAGGGGTAGTTTGGGGAGGATCAAGTTGATTTTTGCTTCGTGTGCTAACCGGAAATGCTTCTTGATCTTCTTCTTGTGGGAGGATGAAATCCCACATTCCTTGTAGTTCCACAACTTCTTCGTCATCGGTCTGCCCTTCAGTGGTACTCTCTTCTTCTTCCTCTTCTTCGGATTCGACATTTGAGATAGCGTTGGGTGGTTTCACATCCATTGAAGGGCCTCTTTTAAAAGCTCTGTAGGGCTTTTTTGAAGAAGTTTCTGCTACTTGTTTTTTTATGTCAATCATCTCATTGGACATGGTCTTTAATACTTTTTGCAATCCTTCCAAATCGAAAGGGTCTTTCGTTTGTTTCTTCTTGGAGTCTTCCTTGAAGGTGACTTTTTTAGATTTGCGTTCCTCTATCGCAGATCTCTTTTCCAAGGCTACTACGCGTTTCTCTACTGCTATCGCCTCTGTCAGGTTTTCAACTAAGGTTGTTTTATTTGCCCTATCCACGAAGATTGCTAAGTTTGATGGTAAGGCCGTAATATACCATTCACATCGTACTTCTTCGCTGGGTTGGGAAGCAGTGGGAATTTTGTTGAGGATCTTATTGAACCGTAAATTGAAATCTTTGATGGGTTCTCTAGCCTCGGTTTTAAGATTGGATAGGTCATTGATTAACGTTGGTAAGGAATTGACTTTGAAAAATGTCCCAACTTGTGATAGACCTGGAGGGTAATGAAAAGTACCATGACCCGGCTGTTCCTTGCATTGTATAGGGAAAAAGTCGGACAACAGCATCCTCGTTGGTAACTCCGTTGAGATTGACAGAAAGCATGAAATTGTTAATGTGCTCTTCAACTAGCATGCCTGCTTCTGGATTGAATTTGGGTAGCCATTTCTTAGGATGGGCCGGTATTTGGCTCAGGGGTGGAGGCATTAAAACTGCCCCAGGATTGTTCCATGGAGACTGGGTCATCGTTGAGCTGCTAGTAAATGAAAGTGCAGAGGATGATCCCTGAGGCTGGGAAGATGAAGATATTATGATCTTAGATGATTGAAGAAGAGGGGTTGTGGGAGATGGATGGGTGGTTTGGAATGAAGATGTGGGTGGCTGACTTCGCGGTGAGGGAGTTGAAATGGACGATGTAGATGAAAGAGTCTCACTGTCAGACTCTTGTGGCGTTTTCCTTGCTCTTTTCCTGGTGGGGAGAGGGAATTCAGTTGGCTGGATGCCAAATTTTTCACTCTTTAATCTGGTCAGGGGATGAGCAGGATTGTACTGCGAAGTCACGCTGCTTTGAGATTTATCAGAACTCTGTGTAAAAATAGAAAATCCCTGGAGTTTGCGAATCAGAGTTTGAACTTCAGGGGGTTCAATGGTAGATTGGTCTGAAATATTAGGGTATGTAGCAGCGGTTAATACTCGAGCGACTTCTGACTCTAGATTTAAACGTACTGGGGAAGTCGGGGGAGTTGATGAGGGCGATTTACTCTCAGAATGGTATTTAGATTTTGATTTAGGTGCCATTCATAGTTCGGGCCCTCCTTCTAGCGCCAAATATGTTGAAGCCCCGAAAATCGGGTTGACAACAAGGGGGATACCCACCCGGTCGGACCTTGGTTGGCAACTCCTTATCCATTTGGTATAGCGGGTCCGACTGGGGATAATGGGACCAGTTTCCCAATCTAAGGGTGTATGTGTGTGTGTGCAGAGTTGGATGTTGCTGATCTAAGAATACTTAAAGCTAATTTAATTCAAACTTTTAAACTAACTCTATGCTATTGTAATCTAATGAGAAACAACACATCTAATCTACGCTAACCCGGGTGTATTTCTTCTATTATGCGATCTAAAGAGATTTCAAACAATAACTGGTAATAAAGATCATTCAGCTATCATAAGAATAGAAATCAATTAAGATAAACCACTTTGCATAAAAAGTTAGGCAAAACAGTTGTGAACAGCATATCGCATAATAAGTTATTCATATATCAAACATAAATAAATGACTCCACCGTACAAAAGTCCCAAATGGTAACTCACACATTCATGCAGTAACATATAAACAACTAAAAACTGTATATCACTTTAAGAATATAAACAGAAACGGTCAAGAGATAAAAGTACCATTTATGACTGGTTCCACTCATAAGCTTCAAGCAACAATGATTTATCTCTCCTTGCTCTAACATCTACTAAGAGTACAGAAGTGCAACATCAGTAGCAGATATCAAATGCAAACATTAATAAACCTTGATCCATCCATTCATCAAAACCCCCTCCGAGGGTGCAAAAGTGCATGTTCTGAGGACAAGTTTTTTGACAAATTTCTGGACCCTTCTCCAAATGCCTGAGAAGGGTTTAAATACTGCTAACTAATTAACTTAATTACATAAATTTAGGATACGGTTTTAAATGACCGCCCTTCTGCTAAAGCAAAACTATTTCTAAAAATTGAATCTAATTCCTAACCATTTCTGTATTTGCTCCTTAGTGCTGCAAGCATGCAATATTCGCCTGGGAAGAGTCGGCTGGTCGCCTTCTGCTTTCGTTTGAGCTACGAAAATAGAAATAACAAGCGCTGGCAACACTTTCTGGTAAACTAGAAGATATTTTCGAGAATCTTCCTCTGGCTGGGTGTATTCACTACGTGTATACTTGGTAATAACCCAAATTTCTCTCAAACGGATTCTGCTTTTGCTATTTCGGTTTCCGGCCTTGCGAATGACTGAACAAGTTAGGGACTTTGCTCTCTGAACAATTTTCTTAGCATCGAAAACTGCCTCCGTTCTTTGTTCCTGGCTTTTCTGGTGCATTTTCCTTCTTTAGCGCCTTTTTTTCTTTTACCGGGCATAAGCTTCAGGATCTTTTGTAAACATGCTACTTTTGTGCGCTTTTGACTCTGAGCGTTGGATGGCCTATTGACATCAGCATCTGTTGAGTGATACTCTGGAATCTGTGGTCCTGTTGCATGCAGCATCCGTTTATGAAGGCATCTCTTCTCTGTTCTCCGAGCATTGACGCTTTCCCCTTTTCCTTAGGTGTTTCCTGCACATTGCTTCATGTTATTTCCTGTCTTACAGTTTACGCAAAGGAAAAGAGTAATGATAATAAAGATTGACATGAAAGCTTTAAGCTCTTATGAATGTATAAAATCATGACACCCATAGCAAACTGACTCTTCGAAAAACACAAAACTGTCCTTCTTGAATACTTTGGCGTACATTCATTAATTTCTTTTAAGGCGCGCACCCAATTTTGGTTTACGGACAGCGTTCCTTGAATACTGCGCCGAGGAAAATTTGCGATGGGTGATTTTTGCGACTCGCATAGCAGCGTCGCGGATCGCGTCGTCAAGATGTGTCATCGCAGAAATTCATGATCGCATTTATCGCAAATCGCATTTATCGCATATCGCATTCATCGCAGATCGCAGCATTGCAGCATCGCAGATCGCGCTTAGTCATTCAATCATTGTGTGCTGCTTACGCGATGTTGCGATATGCGACGTCGCATATCGGCCGTCGGAGATTTCTTAAGATTTTTCATTTAAGAGCGCTTCATAATGTATGCGATGCGATGAATTTCGCGTCGCTTCTTCGCAGTTTATTATGCTCATAAGAAAATGTTTTATTCTCTTCTCGTGATGCGATACAGTTTTTAGGAGTTGAATACAAAAATTTTCATAAAATGTTTTTTTTGGATTTTTTATTAAGGGTCCCCATTTGCTTGGTGTTATTGCTAATACCAAACAAAGAGGGGGGTTGTTGGTGGCCACAACAATGGCGATTCACTGGGAAGAACCAGTTATCTCTGCTTTTCTATTGAATTTTAACTTCCAAAGCAGAAAAATTTTTCATAAGTCTAAATTTTGTTATGGACAGATAGAGTACATTATGTCTTATCCTATCAATGATATTTTGTTTCAACCTTTCTCTATTCCAATTGTTTGCTTCCTCAGGCTTTGTCCTTGTATTTACATCAGCCATTACTTGGTCTTTTAAAGATAAAATAAGGTCTTCTCTGTGTGCTGGCTTTTAAAATATGCTCATTTGTCGTAGGTAGAGCCTCTGCTGCCAGCAGCGTCCATAGCCTCGACAGGGTTACCTGTTACCCAGCAATGATCCTTTATCCTGCTTAAGGCTATTTACAACTTTTCAGAGAAAAACCCATTTTGACACTTTTTTTTTTTTTTTTTTATTCTCTAAAGAACAATGTCTTGGTTTGGTGGCCAAATTATGACACAGTCATTCACTTGATTTACACTTTTGCTGAACAAGCTGGCTCGTGATGAGACCCCTTGTCTTTTGATTGCAACAATCTTGAGTCGTTGCCCTGTTTTGGTGGACAGTATTGGTAAAGTCAGCAAGTTATAATATCTGTGATCATGATAAGCCGGCTCGTGATGAGACCTCTTATTCTTTGAGATATAGTGTTTTCTCGGATTGTTCCTCTGAATGCTGCGATTTTCTTTAGCAGGGAGGAAATCATTGTTTTTCCTTAAGAAAGCTCTGGACGACAATAATAGAGTTTGAAAACAGCAGTTTTACAGAGAATCTTTATTTAATTATTGATACCTTTCATTGTGCTGATATAAAACAATTTTTTGCCAAAGGTTGCTTTCATCAAATTTTTTGAAGTTGAAACTAGTATCATATCTAGGCTAAAGTTTTTAACTCTATCTGTCAATAATAAAGATCAGATTTTTCGAAAAATTTTACTATTTGTACAAGCGAAAAAAAATCAAAATCTGATAGAGAATTGGTGTCTTTTTCGTGAACCCCTGTAGTAACCATCTACAACTGGTTTTATTTATAAGAAAGAAAAGAAAAAAACTAAAACTATCCTACAAAATAGAAGAATAATATTCTATGGAAAATATATTTTAAGGATCTGTCCATTAACAGGCAAAGAATCCCTTCTACCTGCTAAATCCTGCAACACAAACGTTGATGGGCCTATGACTTCTACAATCTGAAAAGGACCAAGCCACATCTTCTGAAATTTTGTATGTTTGCCCTTTTCTTCATGAGCCTTATCCCATTTCAAAACTAGATCTCCCATCTGAAAATTTTTTCTGGTCATTATGCTTGAATCAAAAGAGGAATTTATTAGCGCTTGGTGATGAGCATGGGTTTTCTTAGCTTGTTCTCGTCGTTCTTCTAATTTAATTATTTCCATTTGTCTTAATTGTAAGGAGGAAGTAGATACTTCATCGATGTATTGTACTAAAGACAAGGAGGGGATCACTAAGTGAGTTGGGAGAACCACTTCCTTCCCATAAACTAAATTAAAGGGAGAAGTGCCGATTGAAGCTTTCTTCGTTATTCTATTTACCCATAAAGCATTTACCAAAGTTTTGTGCCAATTCTTTTGGTTTGGTCAACTGTTCTTTTAATAATCTTGATTAGGTTTTTATTTGTTGACTCAGCCAATCCATTACCTTGCGGATAGTAGTTGGCCAAATATTTCAGTTTGAACCCTCTTTTAAGTGCAAACTCAGTCATTGCATTCCCAGAAAAGTATGAGGCCGTTGGCAATCCAAACCTAGTGATTATAAATTGATCTATGAATTCAATGATGTTTTCAGAATTAGCTGTCTTGAGAGGAACTGCTTCTACCCATTTAGTAAAATAATCTGTTGTCGTGAGGATGTATCTATGCTGCTTAGAAGAGTGAGGAATGATCTCACCTATTATGTCCAAGCCCCATTGACTGAATGGTTGCTCGATGTTTACCGGCTGTAGTGGCATGGACGGTTTCTTTTGTCTCCCTGCAGTAGTTTGGCAGACTTGACATTTCCTCACGTAATTGTGTGAGTCTTTGAACAGCGTGGGCCAATAATATCCTGCACGTAAGATTTTATGTGCAGTAGTATCTCCAGCATAGTGTTCGCCTGCTGGTCCATCGTGGAGTTCCTGCAAAACCTTTTCGGCTTCAGTTTTCTCAAGACACCTAAGAAGAACAGAATCGTAATTCTTTTTAAACAGAACATCATTTATGAGCTGATATTGTTTAGCTTTCAATCTCAGAGCTCTTTTCTTAGTGTGATCCAGGTGTGATGGAGCATACCCATTCTTAAGATAATAAATGGTGTCAGCATATAATGATTCTGCATCGTTTAGGCTTACCTCATACATTTGTACCTCTTCAGATGAATTTTTAGGAATTTGCGATGCTCCAGCCAACATTTTGCAGAAGCCTTGACCTCTTACAATGCTTGCTGGTTTGATCTCAAGGTCGTATTCTTGTAAAGCAGTGATCCAATTTGCTCTTTTTTCACCCACATCCTTCTGTACTAGAAGATTTCTTACCGCTGGAAACGTTAGGGTATTTTTAGACTCCTGAATTACATTGTAAACAAGTGACCTTGGGAAAATTGTCATAACTTTCTCTTTGCGCATCAGATTGACATTTCGTAAGAAGTTGCAGAAAGAGGACGAATTGTAGTTTTCGGTGTATATTTTTCAGATCCCAAGGTTGAAACAGTGACATGTGGCACTTCGTACACGTGCGCTCTATTGAACTAGTCTATAATCAGGTCATCGTGGGTGATTTGACATAACTCTTCCTTGTAGAATCCAATCTTGATTAGACTTGCGGGGTTAGAAAGAGAACACAGAGGGCTACTACACCATAGAAAATTTTAGGGGCGAATGTTCGCCCTTTGGCAAAATTAAGGGGTTTTAAATTTTTAGTGGGCGAATATTTTGTATCATAGTACATTTTTACAAATCACCTCAAATAGCCCACCTTATTTTAAGGGAGAGGGTAAAAAAGGTAAATTTAGCCCTTGAAATTAGGAGTTACAACCTTCCATTTGCCCATTTTCAAGAATAGGTTTTATTTAAGTGAATCCATTCGCCCATTTTCAATAATAGGTTTTATTTAAGTGAATCCTATGGGCCAAAGGCCCAATTACCATATTTATAAAAGAGGTATGGTAAATTAATAAAAATATAAATAAATGAGAGGTATGGTAAATAAATAAAACATGTTTTATATTTACTCCATAAGTCACCTCATATACATGAAAGGGTGTAAACAAATAAAAATATAAGTAAAGTGGAGGTATGGTAAATAAATAAAACGTATTTTTATACTTACTCAAAAGGTATGGTAAATAAATAAAAATATAAATAAACTAGACACATGGTAAATAAATAAAACCTCTTTTTATATTTAGTCCATAACCCTCGTTCTATTTATGAACTCTCAAGAAAGAGGTTTTATTTAAGTTAATTCTATGGGCCAAATACCATATTTGTAAAAGAGGTATGGTAAATTAATAAAAATATAAATAAACGAGAGGTATGGTAAACAAATAAAACATTTTTTTATATTTACTCCATAAGTCACCTTATATTTACGAACACTCAAAAAATGCGTTATATTTAGGTGAAACCTATGGGAAAAATACTATGGGACAAGTACCATGGACTAGATTGTTATTAATACCATGCAAAAAAACATTATTAACCCTAATATTAGTATTAATAAAAATAAAAATGGCACATGGTATTGAGCCATGGTATTCACCAAAATGGCACATGGTATTGACCCATGGTATTCACCTGGAATGTAGCCTATTTAAATGGGGGAATTAGGAAAAATATTTGATCCGATCAAGAGTAAAAATAGATGTTGTAATTTAATGTATGTTAAACATTTTAGCTTGGTTAAAATAAAAAATAAAATAAAATTCAACTATTAATTTTATTAATTTTTATAAATTACTAATAGTAATTTTTAAGCTCCAGGTTTATGATAACCCATGGTAATACCATGGTATTCATGTGGGCATAGACTATTTAAAGGGAGAATTCTATCATCTTAGATCCATCTTAATTCTGAGTCTACCAAGTGCTCAGAGGGATAAATAGATTTCATCCCCCTAAGAGTGGTAGATGTGGAGTTAGGATGGATATAGGTTGGTTTTTATGATAATGAAGATATTAAATATACTTAAGAAATTATATTGTAAAAACATCTTAAGGTGAATGGTTAAAGCATAGGCATTGGACAAGTATATTTGTATACTTCTGTTTTAAACTGAAACAAATCCAGGGCTAAAAGGAATGGATTGATCGCACTAGTCATCTTTCTATAACTTTCCAACATATGCTGGAGTAAACAAATTGTAATTTGGGTAATTTTTCTAATTGTAAATAGGAACATACTTGTGTATTGGCAGCTTCCAACATATGCTGGAGTAAACATATTGTAATTTGGGTAATTTTTCTAATTGCAAACAGGAACATACTTGTGTATTGGCAGCTTGGTTACGAGGTCCCTAGAAGTGATGAATTTGAATTTTTCTTGGTTTTATATATAGTATTAGGTTTTTTCTCATGCTTTCTGTGAATGGCACGGGTGAATTTTATCCTACACCCACTAGGTTATCGATATGTAATTTCGGTAATTTTGATTTCAAAAGATATTTTAAAGAAATGCAATGATTTCATTTGTGTATTCAATAAACACAAGATTTTATAATTGAGTAAAATATTCGCCATGCCTGGTGAGAGATTCGCCAAAAAATTATATATACATATCATATTATTGATAAAATCGCCTTCCATTTTTCCTATATACCATGGAGATTCGCCCATTTATTATACATGTAAATTTGGGGGGGTTCTTAAAATTTTCCTTGTACTACACGATGCAATTTTAGAACTTGGAGATTTGAAATTATAGAGTTACAGTCGTTTCAAGATCGAGCTCCTAAAATCAAGAAAAGGTGATATGAGGAAGTTTGATGGCAAGGATCTGGTAAATTGGATACTATATATGGAGCAATATTTTGACCTACATGAAGTGAAACTATTACGGAAGGTACGTATTGCATATTCATATTTAGAACTAGATCAATTTTTATGGTATAAAGGGCTTTGTTCTCATAAACAACTTGTTACGTGGTCAATTTTCATGGAGGAAATGATAGCACATTATAAGGATACAAAGAGAAACACCTTCTTTAGCCAATTGATAAATCTCAAACAAAAGTGTTCAATGGCAAAGCACATTGAGGACTTTCAAAAATTGAATATAAGGGAAAATGATATTCCAGAGAAGCAGAGGATTGATGTCTCCATAGGGACTTTAAAGGATAATATTCAACATGAGGTTCGTCTTTGGGAACCTGATTCATTGGAGAATGCATTCAGGTTGGAAAGAAAAGTGGAAAGCAAAATTATGGCAACAAGGAAGTCTATCTGTCACAACTATAAAGATGGAAGTGTTGTTTCTCATAACCTTCCAGAACCTACAAGGTTGACACCACAACAATTGAAAGAAAAAGGAACAAATGGGCTTTGTTACAATTGTGATAAAAAATACATTAAAGGTCATAAGTGTGGTGAGAAGAAATTATTTTACATTTATTGTGAAGAGGAGGAAGAAAATGATAAAGAAATGTCAAAAGAAGAGGATATACACCAGGAACCAACCCCAGAGAAAGAAGAAATGAATTTGACCATATCTTGTAAACCATTGGCAAGAATTACCACTCCTCAAACTCTCAAGATAGAAGGACATATCAAGAAGAAAAAGGTTCAAGAAGTGAAATATCACATCGAGAAAGAAGAAATGAATCCAACCATATCTTGTAATGCATTGGGCAGAATTACCACTCCTCAAACTATCAAGATAGAAGGACATATCATGAAGAAAAATGTTCAAGAAGTGAAAGATCACATTGAGCATCAAGAAATGAATCCGACCATATCTTGTAATGAATTGGAAGAAATTACCACTCCTCAAACTCTCAAGATAGAAGGACATATCAAGAAGAAAAAGATTCAAGCAGTGAAAGATCACATTGAGCATCAACAACAATTTCTCCAACTTTTAAAGGATAACGCCACTTTGGTGCAAAATCGAATGAAACAACATGCATACCAACATCGTAATGAAAGAAGTTTTGATGTAGGCGATTGGTTATTTTTACGGCTACATCTCAAGCAAGCTATTTATGAGAAGGAGATGTTGGCAATACTACATGAACTTAAGAAATGGCGACCTTACCTAATGGGAAGACACTTCAAGTTAAAAATGGATCATGATAGTCTTAAATACTTTTTAGAACAAATATTATCTTTATAAGAACAGAAAAATGTGTCACAAATATGTTGGGGTTATGACTTTGAAATAATCTACAAAAAAGGGAAGCAAAATGTTGTTGTAGATGCACTCTCAAGAAAGGATGAGGATGTGGAAGCATTGTTTTATGCTATTTCTATTATCCAACCAGATTGGATAAACAAAGCAAGGGATGAATGGAAGAAAAATTAAGAAGTGTGGCCACTCATTCAAAAGTTGCATAAGATCCCAGTTCAAACAATATTGCCAGAACTTGACGAGGAAGGAAAAATCATATTGGAATCTGGAGTAGTCACAGAAACAAGAATCCGATAGCTACGAAATCGATCAATTTCAGAGTATCTCAGCAAGTGGAAGAACTTACCGGTTGAAGATTCCACATGGGAGGACAAGAATTTTATACAGAAACATCAAGAACTACTCAAGCGTTGAGGACAACACTTTTTGAAGGAGAGGGGCATGTTAGGCCCCTATACTACTAGTGTAACCCATTATTGTTATTAGTACAACCCCCTTATTATATTTTGTGCCCATGTAGTCCCCATATTGTTATTATTGTGCCCCATAGAAGCCCACTATTGTTATTATTGTGCCATTACGTTATTATTGTTATGTTGGCTTTGATTATATTATGACCCCTTAGACTCCTATATATAGAAAGGAGGTCTTGTCATTTGTATCATCCAAGAATTTTTCATTTGTGTAATGTAAGGAGGTTGCCCCCTCGAAGAGGCTGAATTCTAAGGTGTTGATCTATCTTTTCTATCTTTTTGTGAGCTGGTTTCATAATATATATTGACATATTCTAATAATGAGGAAGAGCATGTAGAACATTTGGTAGTGGTGTTAAAATTGTTGAGAGAGCATCGATTATATGCCAAGATTAGTAAATGTAGTTTCTTTCAGAAAGAGGTTCATTATTTGGGGCATGTGGTCTCTAAGTAAGGCATAACAATGGATCCAAAAAAGATCAAAGCTATCATGGAATTGGAAACTCCTAAGAATGTGGATGAGGTAAGATCATTCATTAGGTTAGAAATTTATTATAGGCGGTTCATAAAGAACTTCTCACGGTTTCTTATCCTATCATGTCCTTGCAGGGAAAACGGAAGAAATTTGAATGGTCAGAGGAATGTGCAATTAGTTTTGAGCAGTTGAAGCAATTGCTTACAAATTCTTTGGTTCTAAAGATTGCAAATCCAAATAAAGAGTTTGTGGTATGCACAAATTCTTGCAAGAGAGGACTTGGTGGGGTTTTGATGCAGGAAGGACATGTAGTGCGCTATGAATCAAGGAAACTATATGAGCACGATCAAAATTATGTGACACATGATCTTGAGTTGACAACGATCATTCATGCATTGAAGATGTAGAGACACTATCTTCTTGGAAGGATACTTGTTTGACCAACTAAATCTGAATGCCAGAAAAGCTAGTTGATTGGCTACGATCAGTGAGTTTGATTTCGAGATCAAGTACAGAAAGGGTAAAGAGAACATGGTTTCTGATGCTCCTATCAGAAGTGTACAAGAAAATCCCACAGACGCTATGAGTTCATATGGGACAAATTTATAGGATCAAATATTATAGGAAGGACAACAGGATGACAGGTACCAACAACTTAAGCATAGGCTACAACAACAAGGTATAGGTGAACAAGATGTGGATTATCATCTCATGGCAGATGGTTTGGTCAGATTTAAGGATAGGATCTATGTGTCAGACAACAGTGAGCTCAATAAGATTATCTTGAGATAATTTCATGCTAAGCCATATTTAGGTGACCCGGGATGTCAAAAGACATTGACAACGATTAAGAAGTTCTACCATTGGAAAAACTTGAAGAAATATGTGGTTGAGTTTGTAGCAAGATTTTTGGATTGTCAATAGGTAAAATCATAGTGTAAGCATCCAGGCGGGCTATTATAGCCAATTCCGATTCCAGAGTGGAAATGGGAGGTCATTTCCATGGACTTCGTTATAGGTTTGCTGAGGACATCTATACAACATGATTCTATCATGGTTGTGGTTGACATGTTGACTAAGGTAGAAAATCCATTCCAGTAAAGTCTACGAATTCACCTAGTGAGTTAGCACAGGTCTTCATATGAGATATAGTGAGGTTGCATGGTGTTCTAAAGAAGATTCTGTCAGACAAATATTCCAATTCACTTCTAGATTTTGGAAAAAGTTATTTGTAGGTTTGGGGATAGAGTTGGCCTTCAATACAGTCTATCATCTATAGACATAAGGAAAAATAGAGAGGGTCAACAAGAGTTTGGAGGACATGTTGATAATGTATGTTATGCATCAACAACTAAAGTGGGAAGAGTATCTTCCACTGGTGGATTTTGCATATAACAATGGGTATCAGGAATCGTTGAAGATGAGTCTGTTTGAGGCACTTAATGGGTAGAGTTTAATACTCCCATAAGTTGGAGTGATCCAGTGAATAGGGTATTGATCAGATTGAACATGTTGGCAGAGATGGAATAGGAAATGTGGGTTATCAAGAAGAATTTAAAGGTAGCACAAGACATGTAGAAGAGTTATATAGTTCAACACAAGGTGTTTAAGGAGTTTCAGATTGGGGAAAAAGTGTACTTGCACATAAAGCCCAAGATGAGATCCTTGAGGATTGGATATTGTGCCAAGTTGGCACCTCGATTTTGCGTGCCTTTCAAGATGATTTAGAGGATTGGACCAGTAGCCTATTGACTTGCACAACCTCCGCCAATGAAAGTCCATGATGTTTTCCATGTGTCATTTCTTAAGAATTATGTGAAATGTGTTGATCATGTGATTGACTAGTCTGTATTGTAGGTGCAACCAGAAGGAGAACTCTAACCAGAACCTGAGTGCATTTTGCAGTGAAAGATGTTCATGCTTCAGAATTTAGAAATTAAGCAAGTTAAAGTGCAGTGTAATAAATTTGGGCATGATGAAGCTACATGGGATATGAATGATCAGATGCAGGCTATGTATCCTTCTTTATTCACTAATTGAACGGATGTATTTTGGTATATGTCTTTATTTTGTGTTTTGGTTATGTCTATATATGCATATGTATGATGTAAATACTGTTAGTGTCAGTCTTTACAGCCTTCCTCCAATGATCAAATATGCTCTTACAAAGTGATTTTAAGGTGTGAAGGTCAAATTTTGTCATTTCAGTGAGTCTTCAAGCAAAATTTGGTCACTAGGCATTAGGTCTAGGGTTTGCTTTTACTTCTGTCAAAGTTGTCCAAATGTCAGTCTATGTCACTATTCAGCTGAGTCTACCATCATTCAAAGGGTTGTCTTTATCATGTCAAGTTCCAGTGGGTCATTTTACACCTTGCTCATGCTTTAGTTGCGCCTAGGTAAGGTTCATTTCCCTCTCCTAGGGTTTTGAAGGTAATTTCTCTTGGATGGTCAAATCATTAGAAAAATTTGTATCCGGATGTTCATACACCTTCCCCTATCCTTAATGTACCTTATTAAACACTTCCCATCACCGAGATCCCCCGAATTCCTCATTTTTGAACAAACCCTAGTTTCTTGCTACAACTTGGCAATTTTCTAGGTTAGGTCTGTGTTTCGCCCTTTTGGACTCCTTCCCCTCACTCAATTTCTGAGATTCAACTTTCCCCTACTTCTTAACATCCCTCCATACTTCCCAAAATTTTCTCAAGAATTTAGAAGCCCCTTATCCCCTTCATTTCGCTTCATTTCGACAAATCCCTTGTTCCACACATCGGGATAGGTTTTACTCCAATGATGTTTCTGAGAAATAAAAGATGAATTTTTGAAACCTGAGATAAATTTTTGTCCAAAACAGGCCAAGGAATAAAAACCTCCTTCAATTTTTACACAGGTGTCATAGTTTTAGAGAAATGTCAAAAATACAGTTGCCTCGGGAGAATTGATGCACCTCTAAAGTGACCTTGGGTAAATCAAGTTTTCTCCTAGATTGGTTGGCCAAATGACTTGCTTGATGAGTCAAAGGATAACTAGACACAAATATATTTCCAATGAGCTATCATGAGCTCAATTTGGAGTTGAGGAAGGCATTCAAAAGTTGACTGTAACAGCACTCTGCCTTGAGGCAGCCTCATTTGGTACATTTTGACCAGTCTTGGGAGATTTTATTTTTTATAGGGAAAATGAACCCAAAATTGAAAAATTATAGTTGGGTTGGAAATTAAACTCAAATACCTTTCCAACGAGCTCTTCTGCGCTCAATTTGGACACCGGGAAGGCCTCCAAAAGGCTCCTACAAAAAGGCACGACGCACTGAGAGAAATTATCCAGTGTAAATTTACACTGGCGCGACGCACTGGGGAGGCGCGGCGCATTGGGCTACAAGGCCTGAAATTCATTGAAATATTCCTCCAAATTGAAAATTATTCATTCCAAAAGTAGGTAGAGCCTCCATTTTTTTGTTTCATCCAAGTTTGTGCTAGGGAATGGTGGTTGATGGATGCTAATGATTGAAACAAAAATTCAATCCCTATCATTTTGAATTCCTCACATGTAAACTGTTGCCTAGGGTTTCAAAAATTGTTTGCCACCAAGGTTACTCTTTTCCATTATTTCTCTTGTCCTTAATTTCCTTTTTTCCTTGACTTCGTTGTTCCCCATCCCCTAAAGTTACTAAACTCCTATCCTAAATTCCCTTTCCCAAAACTTTCAAATGTGAAACCCTAAACCCTATCCCACACATAAAACCCCTCAAACCCTCCTACATTTCCCTAATAAAATTTGTCCCAATAGTCCCTAATCCCTCGCTATTTTTCCCTCCCCTTACTATCCCTCATGTCATTTTTTTCTCTTGGTGACAAAGGTCAAGCACATCATCAAAGGCATTACAAGACAGTGTGACATATCAACACCTATTTGTCCAAGACTGTTTGTCCACCAGCAGACATGACATCTGATCCGTTATATGATCATGAAGAAGAGACACAATGATTTTACAACAGAGGTACATGCACCCAGGAGGCCTCATAGAGGTGGCAAAACATCCGTGAAGACCAGCAGGCTGCCCAACGAAGCCTAAATAAGAGGACACCCATTCAGCAGGAGATAGAGGCTGATCGAGAGATTTGGCTCGAGAGGATCAACATCCACTTAGAGAAGCTATTGACGAAAGCAAGCAAGGACAAGTACATGCTCAGGCACATGAAAAACCATTATTGGGCATGAATCCGGAATTGAAAGGCAAAACTAAAGAAGGCAATAAGGAAGCAAAAGAGGCAAAGGGAGCTTGATCGTCTTCAGATATTGGCCAAAGCCTCTTTAGCCAAGCATAACACTTAATGAAGAATCTCCAACCCAAATTTCAAGAAATTTGGGGCATTTTTGATATTTTGGAAATTTTGTGCACAAAAAACAGGGCTTTTCTCCCTGTGCGTCGCGCCACGTGGCGCGCGCTTTTGCTAGGAAGCTCCAAATGGAAAAAAGTTTATATGTTTGGATTTGTCATGAAAAATCATGACTTCTAGTTCACGTCCAAGAAGTTTGGGCGAGTTTTGAGTCCCCAGGAGGTCAAAAACACTCAAAAAATGACCTTTCTGCCCCTATTTTGACACACAGGAAGCAGTCATGGGAGATTGAAGTTTTGGAGGGGCAAATGAGTACCAAATTCAGAAATTCCGCTTAGGTTGGAAAGTAGACAGGAAGGGCTTTCCAACAAGTACACTTGGGCTCAATTTGGACTTCAGGAAGTGCCTCAAACTCAGCCTCAAAGTGGCACGACGCACAAAGGATTTTTGCTCAATTTTTCACCTTCCAGCTCAAAAATTCGGCCAGTTTGACTAGTTTTTCTTTGTGATGTAATTTTTTATCTATCTTGATGTAATTGGATAAAAATGATGTAATTTTGGCACTTATTTACTTGTTCTATAGGATTCATTCACTAAAAAGTGAAAATTTAATGAATGAATTAGTTTCCTACCTTATAGAGGCAAGTTGTTTTGATTGCCTAGATTTTAGTGCTTTGTTTAGAATTGGTTGAAACAGCTCCTAGAATGATGAGATCAACCCCTAGAGGCAAGGGAATGGGTTGGGCTAGTCTATATTATGTAATTTCTAAGTCATTTTCAGGGTTGGACACTTGGGATTGCTTTGGCATATCATTGTATATTCTATCTCTGCATTTTTGGTTAAGGAAATACCAGGGTTTTGCAACACTGTTTGGGATCCATGTGGCTTTATGTTTTGATGGTGTGCTTCTCTAAGTAATTGTAAGTTCATTAGTGTTATGTGTATCATTTTCCTCTCTTTTCTCCTGAATTTGAACAAATGAGTGATTAAGATAGAATCCATTAACTGCTATGCTCTGCCTTTGAATTTGTTTAGATTTCCATGTTTTCATCTGTTTAAGGAGAATTCTTGAGACTCTCTTGCTCTCCTTAGCTCCTCACCAGTATGATCTATCCATACACTCAATTAAAAGAATCAAAACGATTACCTTCCTTGCCCCAATCAGAACTCTGCAGAAAATGTGCCTCATCCCCAAGCCCAATTTGCCTTTCCCTATTTCCAAAACTAAACCCTCAAAAACTCAAATCAAAACCTTCACACTTAATACCTAGCCTAAAATCAGTTGCTAAATCAGTCATCTCCAGCCCCATTGATTATCTTTCGCTGAGATTGACCCAGAGAGAGCCCTCTCCTATCCTCGTAGGGCTAGCTACGAGGCTGAGCGTGGTTTGATGTGGACCTAGAACCTTGTCTTTTCAGCCCGAGGCAAATCTAGGCTCCAACATAGTGGCGACCGTACTGGGGAAGAAAATGGTTTTCTTTTTGATGTCATTTGTTTTATAAGCTACAGACAGAGCTTGAAGTTATGCCAGGTAGCCTTCGAAACGCTTTGGCTTTGCATTAGCGCAAGTAGATAAATGCTGCTTCAGTCAATCTCTGGTCTAGCTTGTAATCGTGACATCTAGCTTGTTAATTGCCCCAGTACATGTATCAAGTTCAGATCTGATTGTTTATGGTGGACAACAATTAGGCATAAGAAGGATAAAATCATTCACCTGGTGACTTCATTCACTGAAAAAACCAGAGATCAATGCTTTATGGTGACTCCACTGCAGGAAGATTAGTAACTTTGAGCTTTTCAATATGGATTGGGTTGCAAGAAGATACGCTCCCATGAGCCGAGATCATATCCCAGGTTTTCCAAATAAAATTCCCAAGGTAGATTGGTCAAAGAATTTGCCTATGTTCAGAAATGCGGAAGGTAATGACGCTGCTCTTCATCTGGTGAAATTTCACATTCATGTGCATACATTAAAGATCAATTTTCCTGAAGACTGTTTGATGAAAATGTTTATGGCTACTCTGGAAGATGAAGCCCGATATTGGTATGAAAGTTTGCCACCTGCTTCTATTTATTGTTTAAAATATTTTCATGCAATGTTCTTTGAGAGGTATAAAGAATCATATCCATCCTTGGCTTTAGTTCAGGACTGTTGTAGCCATGTTCATAGTTTTATTGAAAATCTTGAGAAAGTTTATGAAGATGATAATTTCATGGATGATGAGATCATGGAAGCCCTGTACGAAAATCCATTTCAGGAACATCAAGATGATCAGGAAAATTTGCAGCAGGATCATGATTTTAGCACGGTGGAAGATGAAGGAATTTCGCATCTTGACAGTCAGCAGGAATTACATGAAATGGATCAGCAGTATGAGGAAAATTTGTACACTCCTTCACTTGAAATTAATGAAGACAATCACTGTTTGAGCAGAAGAAAACAAAAAGTATTATCTCCTCTGTCCCAAGACGAGCTAGATCAACTCTTGAACGGTCATGTTCCAGCTCAAGTTAACGTAGATCTACAGTGTGCACATGGTCAAGAAGGTGATGGTGGAACTTCTTCCTCTTCTGAAAAGGATGACAGTCCTGTACGCAGCTTTATAGATCAGCAGATTGAAGATGTCATTTCAGATTTGTCCATCGAAGAAAACAACATGCAGGGAATTCAAGTTTTGAAATCAGAAAGTGATAACGTTAAGTCAGCCATTTCAGATCTAGATTCATATTGTGATGACCAAGAATACCTTGTGCTGAATCTCACGAAGGAGAACTCTACTGCTGAAAACGTCTGGAATAAAGAAGACATAGTTATGAATCTAAACGTTCTCATGTCATCAGAACAAAGTCTTCATAAAGAGGTAATCCAGTCAGTTCATGAACAACAAAATGAGAATTTTGTTCAAGTAAGTGAAAAAGTTTCTCTGGATGAATTTGTGGTAGATGATATAAATGATAGTGTTGAGTTTCAAGAATATTTTGAAGTTTCTTTTCTTATGATTGATGAATGTAATGAGAATATGGCTCTCATATCATATGAATATGACCTACAATATATTCAGACTACCGAAGATCAGAACATTCAGCACTGCCTTTCAGATTCTTCCTCATATGTCTCATGTTTTGAAATGTTCTTTCAAGAGGAGATCTACTCATCTACTTGTTCAGAATTTTTTGAGGACCAGGAACATACTTTTACTGAAGTACATGATGAAGGAAGATTAGAATCAAGAGAAAAAGATACCTTGTTTCTCCAGCAGGAGGTTAATCTTCATATTTTTCATGATCCAATGGCAAATCTGTTGCAGGCAGCAGTGAAGGTGATTATTACAGTGTTCAGTGATGAAGGAGATCATGGTCAATTAACATTTTGGATGCCCAGTTACAAGTATCTACTGTTGACCAGGAGATCTGATCAGGAGAATCAATCAAGAAGGCATCCGCTTGATTTGTTACATTGGAATTTTGATATAGTTTGATCGTATATTGTCTTGTAAGAAACACGGGTGGTCATGTACTGCCCTCAAGCTTTAAGTTTTAAGTTCAGGTCTTAGTCACTTTGAGTTAGTTTGTTAAAGTCAAGTTTTTCAGTCATTTCAGTTTCAAAATTTAGTCAAATTTTCAGTCAATAAATCAGTTAATAGGCTTGTGTTGATTTTTCAAAATAATGGACTCCATGGCCCAATGGACGTAGGCACGGTCTGCTCTTCCAAAGCTCTGCGGTTCTTGGCACCTCCAAGGAGCTACCATCCCCATTGGAGCCAATGTTAGTATTAGTCTTTGAAGCCTTCCTCCAGTGATCAAATATGCTCTTACAAAGTGATTTTAAGGTGTCAAGGTCAAATTTTGTTATTTCAGTGAGTCTTCAAGCAAAATTTGGTCACTAGGCATTAGGTCTAGGGTTTGATTTTACTCCTGTCAAAGTTGTCCAAATTTCGGTCTATGTCACAATTCAGCTGAGTCTACCATCATTCAAAGGGTTGTCTTTATCATGTCAAGTTCCAGTGGGTCATTTTGCACCTTGCTCATGCTTCAGTTGCGCCTAGGTAAGGTTCATTTCCCTCTCCTAGGGTTTTGAAGGCAATTTCTCTTGGATGGTAAAATCATTAGCAAAATTTGTATCCGGATGTTCATACACCTTCCCCTATCCTTAATGTACCTTATTAAACACTTCCCATCACTGAGATCCCCCGAATTCCTCATTTTTGCACAAACCCTAGTTTCTTGCTACAACTTGGCAATTTTCTAGGTTAGGCCTGTGTTTCGCCCTTTTGGACCCCTTCCCCTCACTCAATTTCTGAGATTCCACTTTCCCCTACTTCTTAACATCCCTCCCTACTTCCCAAAATTTTCTCAAGAATTTAGAAGCCCCTTATCCCCTTCATTTCGCTTCATTTCGACAAATCCCTTGTTCCACACATCGGGATAGGTTTTACTCCAATGATGTTTCTAAGAAATAAAAGATGAATTTTTGAAAACTGAGAGAGGTTTTTATCAAAAATATGCCAAGGAAGAAAAACCTCTATCACTTTTTACATAGGTGTCATAGTTTTAGAGAAATGTCAAAAATACAGTTGCCTCGGGGGAATTGATGCACCTCTGAAGTGACCTTGGGTAAATCACGTTTTCTCCTAGCTTGGTTGGCCAAATGACTTGCTTGATGAGTCAAAGAATAACTAGAAATAGAGAGCTTTCCAATTAGCTATCATGAGCTCAATTTTTAGTTGAGGAAGGCATTGAAAAGTTGACTGTAATAGCACTCTGCCTTGAGGCAGCCTCATTTGGCACATTTTGACCAGTCTTGGGAGATTTGACTTTTGATAGGGAAAATGAACTCAAAATTGAAAAATTACAGTTGGGTTGGAAAGTAGACTCAAAGACCTTTCCAACTAGCTATCTTGCACTCAATTTTAACATCTGGAAGGCCTCCAAAAGGTTCCTGCAAAAAGGCGTGGCGCACTGGGGAGGCGCGGCGCACTGGGGAGGCGCGACACACTGGGAGAAATTTTCCAGTGTAAATTTACAGTGGCGCGGCGCACTAGGGAGGCGCAACGCATTGGGCTAAAAGGCCTGAAATTCATTGAAATATTCCTCCAAATTGCAAATTCTTCATTCCACAAGTAGGTAGAGCCTCCATTTTTTTGTTTCATCCAAGTTTGTGCTAGGGTATGGTGGTTGATGGATGCTAATGATTGAAACAAAAATTCAAACCCTATCATTTTGAATTCCTCACATGTAAACTGCTGCCTAGGGTTTCAAAACTTGTTTGCCACCAATGTTACTCTTTTCCATTATTTCTCTTGTCCTTAATTCCCTTTGTTCCTTGACTCCATTGTCCCCCACCCCCTAAAGTTACTAAACCCCTATCCTAAATTCCCTTTCCCAAAACTTTCAAAGGTGAAACCCTAAACCCTATCCCACACATAAAACCCCTCAAACTCTCCTACATTTCCCTAATAAAATTTGTCCCAATAGTCCCTAATCCCTCACTATTTTTCCCTCCCCTTACTATCCCTCATGTCATTGTTTTCTCTTGGTGACAAAGGTCAAGCACATCATCAAAGGCATTACAAGACAGTGTGACATATCAACACCTATTTGTCCAAGACAGTTTGTCCACCAGCAGACATGACATCTGATCCATCATATGATCATGGATAAGAGACACAGTGATTCTCCAACAAAGGTACATGCACCCAGGAGGCCTCATAGAGGTGGCAAAACATCCGCGAAGACCAGCAGGCTGCCCAACGAAGCCTAAATAAGAGGACACCCATTCAGCAGGAGATAGAGGCTGATCGAGAGATTTGGATCGAGAGGATCAACACCCACTTAGAGAATCTGTTGGCGAAAGCAAACAAGGACAAGTACATGCTCAGGCACATGAAAAATCATTATTGGGCATGAAATCATGTTTGCAAGGCACAAATCAGGAATTTAAAGGCAAAACTAAAGAAGGCAATAAGGAAGCAAAAGAGGCAAAGGGAGCTTGATTGTCTTTAGATACTGGCCAAGGCCTCTTTAGCCTAGCATAACACTTAATGAAGAAGCTCTAGCCCAAATTTCAAGAAATTTGGGGCATTTTTGATATTTTGGAAATTTTTTGCACAAAAAACAGGGTTTTTCTCCCTGTGCGCCGCGCCATGTGGCGTGTGCTTTTGATAGGAAGCTCCAAATGGAAAAATTTTTATATTTTTGGATTTTTCATGAAAAATCATGACTGCTGGTGCACGTCCAAGAAGTTTGGGCAAGTTTTGAGTCCCCAGGAGGTCAAAAACACTCAAAAAATGACCTTTGCGCCCCTATTTTGACACACAAGAAGCAGTCTTGAGAGATTGAAGTTTTGGAGGGGCAAATGAGCACGAAATTTAGAAATTCTACTTGGGTTGGAAAGTAGACAGGTAGGGCTTTCCAAAAATCACACTTGGGCTCAATTTGGACTTCAGGAAGTGCCTCAAACTCAGCCTCAAAGTGGCACAACACACAGAGAAATTGGCGCGGCGCACAGAGGATTTTTGCTCAATTTTTCACCTTCGAGCTCAAAAATTTGGCCAGTTTGACTAGTTTTGCTTTGTGATGTAATTTTTTATCTATCTTGATGTAATTGGATAAACATGATGTAATTTTGGCACTTATTTACTTGTTCTATAGGATTCATTCACTAAAAAGTGAAAATTTAATGAATGAATCAGTTTCCTACCTTATAGAGGCAAGTTGTTTTGATTGCCTAGATTTTAGTGCTTTGTTTAGAATTGGTTGAAACAGCTCCTAGAATGATGAGCTCGACCCCTAGAGGCAAGGGAATGGGTTGGGCTAGTCTATATTATGTAATTTCTAAGTCATTTTCAGGGTTGGACACTTGGGATTGCTTTGGCATATCATGGTACATTCTATCTCTGCATTTTTGGCTAAGGAAAGACCAAGGTTTTGCAGCACTGTTTTGGATCCATGTGGCTTTATGTTTTGATGGTGTGCTTCTCTAAGTAATTGTAAGTTTATTAGTGTTATGTGTATCATTTTCCTCTCTTTTCTTCTGAATTTGAACAAATGAGTGATTAAGGTAGAATCCATTAACTGCTATGCTCTGCCTTTGAATTTGTTTAAATTTCCATGTTTTCATTTGTTTAAGGAGAATTCTTGAGACTCTCTTGCTCTCCTTAGCTCCTCACCAATATGATCTATCCATACGCTCAATTAAAAGCATCAAAATGATTGCCTTCCTTGCCCCAATCAGAACTCTGCAGAAACTGTGCCTCATCCCCAAGCCCAATTTGCCTTTCCCTGTTTCCGAAACTAAACCCTCAAAAACTCAAATCAAAACCTTCGCACTTAATACCTAGCCTAAAATCAGTTGATAAATCAGTCATCTCTAGCCCCATTGATTATCTTTCACTGAGATTGACCCGGAGAGAGCCCTCTCCTGTCCTCGTAGGGCTAGATACGAGGCTGAGCGTGGTTTGATGTGGACCTAGAACCTTGTCTTTTCAGCCTGAGGCAAATCTAGGCTCTAACAAATACTACATCAAGCTGTTCTATAAAGCTCTAATCACTGGTATGGTGTTCATGGTGTGTTGGTTATGTCTTTAGTAGTATGATATGATGTAAATGTTGCATCAAGTTATGTTATAGAGCTCCATAGGTAGCATGTGTTTTGCTGGTTATAGCTATCATTAAACACCGAGGACGGTATTCCCCCAAGGGGCAGGGTTCTGTATCAGCCCCAATTAAAAATCCATGTAATAAAGTTAATAAAGGAAAAATAAGACCAAGGTCATGGGACACGTATTCCAAGCTGAATGTTGGGAAAAAACATAGTGATGGGGATCATTAGTGATTAATTAATGGCTATAGAAATTGGAAAAGACATTGGAAAAGGATTTGAAAAGGCAAAGAGACATTGTTTGACATTTTATTTATGAAAATAATGGAATAGGAGAAAAGGAAGGTGAAGGGTCACATAATTGCATGTGAGGAAAATTGAAAGGAAAATGAAGGAAAATGAGGAAAATGGAGGCCTTAATAATAAAAAGGCTTATGAGGATCAGTTCACATCTTTTGCTGGTTTAGCTTTTGTCAATTCAACCTTTCATCAGTTTTAGCTTGAAGCTCTCTTCTATTCTCTCTCTCATACTCTTGCACACTTAGAGTTCCTTGGAGAATTGTTGCATACTTTGGATTTGGAGAAAGAAGGAAAAGTAAAAGCAAGTGCAAGGGGACAATGAGATCAATAGCTATATCTGGATTTTTTTGCATGTAACGAGTTGCATGTATGATTTCCTTGCTAGTTTTTGCATGCATGGTATATGGATGTGGTTATTTTGTTATTATCGGTCATTGACATGGAGGATTGCTTGGATTGATAGTGGTTTAACCTAGCCTTGAAATTTCATAGATAGCCATGGTTTTGTGATTTTTCCCTCTTTATTGTATGATTGGTGATCATGTTCCTTATGGCTGTGGGTTGAGTTACTAGTTCCTGGAGCCTTGGTTGGAAAAACGCTCTGGAATCCCCGGAACAACTTGGGTTGAGTTACTAGTCCTGGAAGCCTTGGTTGGACAAATGCTCTAGAGCTCTTGATGGGATGAGT
Organism: Pinus tabuliformis; assembly: GCA_031772625.1. NCBI lineage: Eukaryota > Viridiplantae > Streptophyta > Pinopsida > Pinales > Pinaceae > Pinus > Pinus tabuliformis. The sequence goes on from CM062816.1 coordinate 923,289,110, forward strand.
TACTAGTCCTGGAGCCTTGGTTGGAAAAACACTCTAGAGCCCTGCGGTAGATGTGGGTTGGGTTACTAGTCCTGGAGTTGGGTTGGAAAAAACACTCTAGAGCCTTGGAAAACTTGGGTAGAGACTGATATGGTGATGGTTGGTGATTTCCGACCATGAGTTGGAATCACTCATTGAGGGTTGAGGTGGTTTTTCCTTTGGAAGCCCTAGTCTGTTTTTGCTTGGTTTACTCAGTGAAATCCCATATTCATGCTTAGAATATGGCAGAGGGGTGATTGGTTGAAATAAATATTCAGTTTCTCCTAATCTATGGTTGAGTGGTACTTGGATGTCCTTGACTTGGTTGGATTTTGCATATGTTAATAATAGTTATCTTCCTCTTGTATTAATTTATGAGTAAATGTACTTGTTATTATGTGGCTTTGATGGTTTTTTATCACTGTTATTATTCTGGTTATATGCTAGTTATAAGCATGGTTTCATGACAAATTCTTGTTATGGATCTTATCATGTTTTGATTGATTATTGAATGCAAGAACTAATATATGTTATTGAAACTATTATGCTAGGTCATTAGACCTCCTTGAGGATTTTTAGATATGCATTAGGCCCCTCTGTTCAGATATGCGTTTATGACCTCTAGATTACATGTTCAAAATGTGTTTGACGAAATGTATGTCATGGTCAACCCTGGTTAGGTCAAGTTCTTGACTAGGTTTTGCATTAATGGTTTTTTCCTTGTGTCATTCATCATTATGGAATGTTATATCAAGCTTTGGGAAGATGTATGCATACTAGCGCACAAAAAGTGGCTCAGATTCTAGGGTCGCATGCTCAAAACTAGGAAATCTAGATTGCAGTTGCTGGGAAGCAGGTTTATCCATGTGATTAGAGGGTCACAGTTGTTTGTTTTCCTTTTTAAGAAAATGTATGGGAGTCCAGATCGCTAAAAAAGAAAGTTAGCTCTAGGTTTATGCACTTACAGTGGTTGTTTGGCTCATGTGGGTCCCGTAGCTCCCGAGGAAGGTTGGTAAGTTTTCATCTTGTCGACTCCATTTCCTTAAGGTGATCTAGGAGGTTGAGCCACATCCTAGTAACTCATCCTCTCATGTTTACCCTAACAGGCTAGTGAAATTGGGTAGACATAGGAGGGGTGGTTACAGAGTGGTATCAGAGCTCCTAGGTTTAACACTTGGACTGGATGGGAAAAATGTGTTTGTCATTATTGCAATTGTGTCATCATGTAGAAGTTGATGATGTTGATGTTGATATTATTGATATGATGATTTCATTATCTATATATATATATATATATATATATATATATATATATATATATATATATATATATATATATATATAGATATACAGATATATATATATATATATATATATATATATATATATATATATATATATATATATATATATAGATATATATGTATATATATGTATATATATGTATATATATATGTTATGCTAATATGGATAGATTTTGTAGACAATATTACCTCCCCGTGAACTTCTCTGAGGTATGTTTGATTGTGGTTATATTTGGTCTATCTGACATGGTATGTTTGTAGGAAGTACATGATCAAAGATGAAAAGAAAAATGTGGAATACAATTCACATGATTCTCCCTATAGATAACATGAGTAGCATGGTGATGCATACTCCCCTAAGATAGTAGACACATTGAGAAGTTTTAAAGAAGAGATCAAGAGTTGCAAGGCAGATAATGACATGATCATTTAGTCACAGGAAATAATTGATAGGGCATAGAAGAAACAAGAAGAGGCCAACACAATGATTCTTTAGAGTTTATCAGATTTGCAAAGACAAAGACCGCTTAGGATTAGTCATGGACAATAGGAAAGGATAAATAGCACATATGTAACTAGGTCTCAATCAGGACACCAGTTGGATATAGAGGATACAATCAGAGATGGAAAATTTCTAGATACACCTAATCAGAGGGGCAATGATCATGTGTTCTATCCTAGTTCTGGTTCAGAGAGACAATATGGTCATCATAGTCACCATTCGTATAGGAGGAGTGAGAAGGAGTATTTTCCAGAAGATTTCAAAAGAGAAAAGGCACCTACATTGACGGATAAATGAAGAAGTCATAGGATGAAAACGCTTGGTTACTTAGGATGAATAATTCTTTTAGATTGCATGATTATTCAGGAAACATGAAGGCCAGGATAACTACTTTTAGTCTCAAAGGTAAAGAATACATTTGGTGGGAAGATGTGAATAATGTGAGAGGAATTCAGGAAGATGAGTTTCCTTGGAGTGAGTTTGAGAGACTTTTCAGGAAGAAGTATCAATCTAAGATATATTATGATGATAGAGAAAATGAATTCTATGACTGATGAGGAGTGTACTACCAGATTCTTGGAGTTGTTGAGATATATGCCTTATCTTAAGGGGGAGAAAGGAAATATTCAGAGGTTCATTAGTGGGTTTCTGGTGCCATTCAAGGATATGATTGAGTTTTATGAGCCTATATCGCTGGAGGAAGGCATCAGAAAGTTGAAACACCATTATGAGAAAAAAATGCGTAGGTCTGAGACTAAGAAGGATTGGAAAGGTAATGAGAAGAATAAAGGAAAGTGGGTTAAGAAGAGGGTAAAACTATATGACAAGGATAATATAACACCACACAAAAAATTCAATGCATCTGACAGAGGACAAGGGTTTCAGTATGAGGAGAAAAAAAAGGGTGATGACAAGAATATTTTGCGGTGTTGTACGTTTGGCAAGGATCATCGCAGGAGAGATTGTCCACAACATCAGGGTGACAGATCATATATTTACAGTGTTCAGGAGGCATAGACGGTGGGGGATGTTGGAAAAAGTACTCCTCAAATTTATGCAACATTGGATAAAAGTAGGGGGATCACCAGACATCCATTATCGAGATGGACGGTAAGCTTTGTGATCAAGTTATTTCTATTTTGATTGATCTTGGATCTAATTATAGTTATGTTAATCCTGACCTGGTGGATAAGTGCGGTTTTAATAAAGGAGTGCATGTAGAGTCTTGGTTAGTGCAGTTGGCTATAGGTACTAAGAAAAGAGTTCATCATTGGGGAAGAGATTGTGTATTTGAGTTGAAGGATATGTCTACATCAACACATCTAAATGTGCTTCTGTTGGGATCATACAATATGTTGTTGGGTATGGATTGGTTGTATCTTCATAAGACTAAGGTGGATTTTTATGAAAAGGAAATTGAGTGCTTGGATGACAACAGAGAAGAAATAATCTGGTACTAAGAAAAGAGTTCATCATTGGGTAAGAGCTTTTACATTTGAGTTGAATGGTATGTATACATTAGCGCATCTAAATGTGCTTCTGTTGGGATTATACAATTTTTTGTTGGGTATGTATTAGTTGTATCTTCATAATACTAAGGTGAATTGTTATGAAAAGACAATTGAGTGCTTGGATGACAATGGAGAACAAAGAATCTTACATGGAAAGAAGAAGGAGACATTAGTTAGAATGGTTACATCTATGCAGGAAAAGCATAGTCACAGGAAAGGGTGTGTATTATTTGTAGTTCATATTTCCAATGATAAAGGTAAAGATGACAAGGATGCTGAGGTCTTGAAGGGGTACATGATTTTATAGCAGTTTTAGTATGCGTTCCCAGTAGATATTTCAGAGTTTCCACCTCACAAGGAAGTGGAATTTTCTATTAAGTTGGTACCAAGAGAAACACATACATCAAAGGAACCATACATGATGAGTACTCCAGAATTAGTGGAAATGAAGTTGCATTTAAAGTAAATTCTTGACAAGGGATACATTAGGCCAAGTGTTTCGCCTTAGGGTGCACCAATATTGTTTGTGAAGAAGAAGGATGGTACTCTGAGGTTATGTTTGATTAAAAGTAGTTGAACAAGGTGACGATTAAGAATTGGTATCAATTTTCAAGGATTGATGATTTGGTTGACCAGTTGAAGAGAGCAACAGTGTTCTCGAAGATTGATCTAAGATCAAGATATCATAAGTTACACATCAAAGAAGAGGACAACTACAAGACTGCTTTCTGGAAAAGGTATGGGCATTATGAATTTTTTGTGGTTCCTTTGGTTTGAGTAATGCTCCATCTATTTTCATGTGTTTGATGAATAATTTGTTGCATCCTTATCTATACAAGTTTGTGATTGTATTCATTGATGATATATTGATACATTCTAAGAATGAGGAAGAGCATGCATAACACTTGGTAGTAGTGTTAAAATTATTGAGAGAGCATCAGTTATATGACAAGCTTAGTAAATTTAGTTTATTTTAAACAAAGGTTCATTATTTGGGGCAGGTGGCCTCCAAGGAAGGCATCGCAATAGATCCAGAAAAAGATCAGATCTATCATGGAATTTGCAAGTCCTAGGAATGTTGATGAGGACAGATCATTCATGGGATTAACAAGTTATTATAGGCGGTTCATTAGGAAATTCTCATGGATTTAATATCCTATCACATCGTTGCAGCAAAAAGGGAAGAAATTTGAATGAAAATAGGAATGTGCATCTAGTTTTGAGCAGTTGAAGTAGTTTCTTACAAATTCTCCGGTTCTAAAGATTTTAGATCCAGATAAAGATATTTTGGTATGTATAGATGCTTGCAAGAGAGGAGTTGTTCGGGTTTTGATGCATGAAGGATAGGTAGTGTGCTATGAATCAAGGAAAAATGAATGAGTATGACCATAATTATATGACACACAATATTGAGTTGGCAGGGATCATTCATGCATTGAAGATGTGGAGACACTATCTTCTTAGCAAGAGGTTTGTATTGATGGGCAATCATAGTGGGCTACGACACTTGTTTGAGCAATCGAATTTGAATGCCATACAAGCTAGTTGGTTGGCTGCGATCAGTGAGTTTGATTTTGATATCAGGTACATCAAGGGTAAAGAGAACAAGGTTTCTGATGCTCTTAGAAAAAGAGTATAGGTAAATCACATAACATCTATGAGTTCATACGGGACATATTAACAGGATCAAATCTTGTAGGCAGGATAGTGGGACGACATGTACCATCAACTTAAGAACATGTTACAACAACAACGTACAGGTGAACATGATGTGGATTATCATCTCACGATAGATGGTTTGGTCAGATTTAAAGGCATGAACTATGTGCCAGACAACAGTGAGATTAAGAAGATTATCTTGAGGTAATTTCACGCTAAACCATATTCAGGTCAATCGAGATATCATAAGACATTAACAATGGTTAAAAATTTCTACCATTGGCCAAAATTGAAGAAATAGGTGGCAGAGTTTGTGGCGATATGTTTGGATTTTCAAGAGGTAAAATTAGAGTGTAAGCATCCAAGTGGGTTATTACAACAAATTCTGTTTCCAGAGTGGAAATGGGAGGACATTTTGATGGAATTCATTACAAGTTTTCCAACGACATATAGACAACATGATTATATCATGGTTGTGGTTGATAGGTTGAATATGGTAACACACTTCATTCTAGTAAAGTCTACGAATTCATCTAGTGAGGTAGCACAAGTATTCATCAGAGATATAGTGAGGTTACATGGTGATCTGAAGAAGATTGTATCAAACAGAGATGCCAAGCTCACTTCCAGGTTTTCGAAAGAGTTATTTGTAGGTTTGAGGATATATTTGGCCTTCAGTACAACCTATCACCTGGAGACAAATGGACAGATATAGAGGGTCAACAGGATTTTGGAGGACATGTTGAGAATGTGTGTTATGCATCAACATTGAAAGTGGGAAGAGTATCTTCCACTAGTGGATTTTTCGTATAACAATGGGTATGAGGAATATTTGAAGATGAGTCTGTTTGAGGCACTTCATGGGAGGAATTGTAAAACTCCCATCAATTGGAATGATCTAGTGAATAAGGTATTTATTGTACCAGAAATGTTGGTAGAGATGGAACAGGGAATGAAGGTTTTCAAGAATAACTTAAAGGTAGCACATGACAGGCATAAGAGTTATGCAAATTAGGACATGGTGTTTAAAGAGTTTAAGGTTGGGGAACAAGTGTACTTGCACATCAATCCCAAGAAGATCTCCTTGAGGATTGGATCATGTGCCAAGTTGGCACCTTGGTATTATGGGCCTTTCAAGATTCTTGAGAGGATTGGACCAGTATCCTACCAACTTGCACTACCTTCGACATTGAAAGTCCATGATGTTTTCCATGTGTCATTGTTTAAGAAGTATGTGAAATATGTTAATCATGTGATTGACTGGTCTATATTGTAGGTGGAACCAAAAGGAGAATTCCAATTAGAACTTCAATTCATTTTGCAGCGAAAGATTCTTATGCTCCAGAATTGATCAATCGAGCAAGTTAAAGTGTAGTGGAAGACTTTGGGCTCAATGAAGCTACATGGGAGATGGTTGATCAGATGTGGAGTTTGTATCCTTCTCTATTCGCTAGTTCAAAAAATGTCTTTTGGTATGTGTTTTGATGTTGTGTTTTTATTGTCTATATATGCTTATGTATGATGTAAATACCACATCAAGTTGTGCTATAAAGCTCCAATAAGTGGTATTGTTATCGGCAAAACTAGTGTCCATTCAGAGCTGCTAGTCCCACTAAGATGGGTGGCTATCTTAGAAACAAACAAACTAAAGTTACTTGTGTTTTCCTTTATGAGAGATAGATGAGAGAGAAGCAGAGAGTACCAACCTCAGTCTTTCGCTAGTCTCCTTGCTCGTTTCCTCTCTCCCTTGATAGAGCTTTCGCCACTCCTTTCTCACTTGTCCCACATCAAACAACACCTGTAGAGTTGGCAGCAAAATACCATCAAAGCATAGATATTTATAACCGTAAACATTGTAGGATCAGATGTACATTAACCATATAAATGCATATACAAATACAAGATTCAGAGATATACAAGCATATGGAGGAAAACTCAAATAGCTTTATTGATAGAAGTAGTAGAAGAGAGGATTACAACCAAGCTGTCTGATCCAACATCATCCTCCCAGCATGAAATCCCTCTTCAGCTCATACAAAGCAAGATCACCCAATAATGTCTTCAAAGAGAAACCAACATCACTTCCTTGCAAATTACAAAATTCCACCCTCTGGATCTCTACGATGAGGGATCCATATATAGATGTTTACAAGAGAGTGAGTCAACTTCTGGGATTTTGATTAGTGTCATTTCACTGATAGTTCTTGGTTCCACTTGGAGATTTCATGATCTCTTACTCATCCCTGGGAAAATTCAGAGAGGCAAGTGTCATATGAGCAGTTTCTAGAAGATTCTTTGAGTTTCCACCTAGCAAACTGCTTCTGCCATTTGTCTGCTCTCGCGCATCACACCCTATAAAAGGGATTTCTAGTATGCATCGCACCCCCCATGTGTAATAGGTGAGATGCATCGCACCCTCAGTATGGAGCAGTTTGTATGGTCTAGTTTTGACCAGTTCTGAGTAGTTTTTCATGGAGAACTTCCGGGAGATGACGTAATCAGCTGACCTTGTTCCTTTAGGGTCTGAAACAACACTTTTAGGGGTTTAGTAGCCCTTGGTTTATGGACATATGTGATTGGGTTTGCAGTGCCCAAATATGTCTATAACAGTTGCCCCCTAAAGCATGAGGTCGTAAATCTTCTGATGTCGGGTGAAATGCTTTATAATGAGGATCCGAGGTTTTTCGAACTGGAAGGTGACCTATAATAAGATACAATACAATACATTATCTTCATAATATTTTCATGATCTAGCTAAGGTGAGCATTCCCATGCTCAGCTTTATAAATTCATATTCATGTACATAAGATAGACAATCGTCTGTGTGGTAGACTGATGATTCTGGTAGAGCCATCATCCTTTAGATTGGATGATTATCTGTGCAGCTATGATGTACATTTAATGTGTTTATTTTCCTGAATATATCGTAGCCCGGATGGATGAAACTAGATTTGGGGTCTTCAAACTCGTCCAATCTTCGCCCGAAGTACAAGTCGATCCATGTGAGAAGATTTTCTGATGTCGAACATGTAAAGACATCGCCTGATTACCAGCCAATGATGTAAGCTGTTAACAGGTGCGAGAGGAATCACCGATAATGATAATGACCCTCAAGGTACTGCAGTACAATTCACGTGGTGTGAATACATGAGTTGATGCCGAACACCATGCAAAATCTTTCGGTCGAAGGCCATTGATGTAAACCTGTCGCCGGAGGTAAGAAACTTGCCATTGAGGCATGCAAGCTTCAAAGTACTGAAAGGGTTGTTCCTAAGTCAACTTCTCGGATAATGAGCTGATGTCGACAAGAAGTGACTCGTCGTAGGAGGGCCTTAATGAATCCCACATCTACGGCACAGAACGGAGCAAATGATTTTGTGGAGGTGAAAACGATCTGATGATATAAGGTTCAGGGTGGCGGTCATGAAAAATTTAGAGTGAAGGTATTGTAGTGGATGAGGAATTAGCTAGGTTGGTGAATTCTCTGAGCGGCTTCTCTTGAACATACCAGTGACACTGAAATGGATTGGTAGCGTTAACCCCAAGGTGGATGGTACGACGGACCAATGGTGATATGACCAATGAACGGAATAACCCAACCCGACTCAATCATGGTGACGGAGTGAAAGTGTCATGTTCAAGAGTGACCTGCTACCAATGAAGCTATTCAAGTTTTCTTCCCTTTTTCCCCAATCATTGCTAACTAGTACCTCTTTATTTTTGTCAAGCTTGAGGAGGATAACATATGCTTGTTCTATAATTTGCCCTTCGGGAAAACCTGTCGCTATGTTTTAACGAGCCTAGCGACAGTGAAACTCATTCTTGTCTGCATGGACAAGTTTTTCGCTATTGTTTTAACGAGTTTAACGACAAAGATAACTCGGTCCTTTTCAATTTTAGAGAGTCTAAAAAGGGACGGAAAGGCAACTCCAGTAGTCCTTTTTCGTAATGTAATCCCTTAAGTCTGAAAAAGTATAAAATAATACGAAAGGGATGACTTCTTCGATAGTTTTAACAAGCCAAACAAGATAAGCGCTCGATCTTTTTGTGTAATGATCCCTTAGGTCCAAAAAGATTAAAATCTAGAGGAGGGATGGCACTTCTGATCGCTTTAACGAGCTGGAGAGGCCAATTGCTCGGCAATATTTTCATATTTTACGAGTCAGATGAAAAGAGCTTAAAGGAGACTCATTTTTTGAGGAACGAGTGATGTTTTTGGATAGCAACTGGTTCCAGGTAAGGTTTGGAACTTTTCAATCACAATAGTGTAAAGAAGGTGGCTAATAGAATCACTCATTGCAATTGTTCTTCAAAAGGGTAAACAATCAAATGGAGGTGTATGATCAGCTAAAAAAGAGTGGAGGTGATGGTAAGAACACGACCAAGGTTCAAAAGCTGATAATTATGCGATCACAAAGATTATTTACTGAAGGTGGGTTCATTTTTTAATGAGCTTAAACTTTGGGGGAACATTTGCTCATTGCTAGGTTGATTTTTTAACGAGCTTGAACTTCGCGTAAAACTACTCATGCTAGTCGTATGATAAGGATGTCCCATTAGTAGGTTCATTTTTTAGGGAGCTTGCCCCATGTGCAACTTTGCTCCAAAGCCTTTCATTATGCAAGCTAGGAACGACCAACCTACGGGTTTAAAGGGTTAAGAGCCTACAAACTAAAAAAATAAATGGTCACTTTTCAATTGCATGCAAAAAGGTTTGCATGCCCCCAGTTATAAAGTAGAGTTTCTAGGCCACCATATGGAAGTTCTTGCATTAGCAAGATTGTCCCATCTGCGTTGCAGAAAAAACACTCCCTTGGCGATGTCCATTGAAATGGACAAAAGTGATTGTTGTCAGTCCCAATCACATAACCTTTGATAGGGGAATCCTTTTCCAGTCCAAATCCATTTTCCTAAATAGATAGGGGTATCAGAATAGTCATATTCCTATGCGGAATCCTACCTTATATCTGGGGTTTTCCTGCCGAAGCAGACCAGGGCACATGCCTATTGGGTTTTAGTCACAATCACCGAATCACTCACGATCATCAGGTGGATGGACTGGAGATTGATGAGACATTCCTTATGCAAAAAGACCAGTTAGGGATGGCATTTGACTAATAGCTATGTTTGAACCAGGGAATGAAAGCTGGTCAACTAGGTGGACCACTCTGCCTTCATGTGGAAAACACATCACTCGGAAGAGTGAGGAAACGATAGCTCCCATGCTATAAATGTAGTCATGCCCAAGGAGTAGATTGTAATCTAGAGGTCCTTGGACTACCATCACATTTAGATGAATAGTTTTCCTTCTCAAAGTTATAGGCAAATTTGGAAGGATCCCTAACGGTCGACTGGTTCCTTTGTTGAAGCCTGTCAGATTTCGAATCTCAGGCAGAAGCGATGGCGAACCAAGCGCTTTCCAAGTAGTTGAGGAAAGGATACTCATAGAAGCCCCTTCATCTATAATAGTACTAACCATAATCATTCTGTAAGCTTGTACTATGATTCAGAATGGTACATTAGATGGTAGTCGGGGTCCGCCTAGTAGATTCCAATCGAAGGAAATGACTAGATTGCTTGGAGGTGGGACCAAATAAACGACCGGATAAACCTTTGACGAACTCATTCCTGTGGTAAAGGAATGGGCAGATTGCCCCCATGTTCATCGGAGTCTGTGTTTACGAAAAGAATTTGAACAGTGTCGTTCTCATTCTCTTTAGTGATAGTATCATTTGAAGGTGGACCCTCTGAAGAGAAGATTGGATCGACTGCCGTCTTGACCTGTTGACTTTGGTTCGGCGCAGACTCAGAGGGTTTATCTTCAATGATAGGTGCTTTGACCGACAACAATGGTGTGTCAGTCAGATTTTCAACTAGCGTTGGACTCGGCAAGAGTTTCTTGTATCCAGGAGGAAGTCGCTGTAGTGACGTAGGATGGTTATCCAAGACTCTTTTAGCTTCGTCTAGGAAAGGACAATGGTGGAGGACATGATTGCCTTCACACAGTCTACAAGGAAATTTAGATCTTCCTTTCTTTTTGTTGGCTTCGTTTTCACTAGTTGATGGTGTGCTCTCAACGTGATCGTCAGAGGTTGAAGACACCAGATTATGCAAGCGGGGAGACCAGTCCCTCAAGATCCGTGGGATGCAGGGACAATCTCGATGATAGTGGTCTCCCTTGCAAATGACACATGGAGATTTAGGTTTGGAAGGTGCAGTGTGTGGATTTTCGCCAGATGATGCATGGTTGCCCCTTTTCGTCATTGGATTATTCTTTTTCTTCTCCTTCCCTTTCTTCTTCTTCTTAGTTACTTGGTTTTTAGCGTCACTAGCTTCACCAAGCGAAGAGGAAGAAAGAGAGGGAGAAACAAACGAAGTAGAAGGTGGGGGAGCAACTTAAGGGTCATCTAGTTGCTGATTTGATTGCTGAGGAATTGCGGTGCTTTGAACGACAGAGGTCGAGAAAAGCCATACTGGCAGGCCAATTGTGAGTCCTGGAAGGGACAATGTGGCCATGTGTGGAGAACCAACACCCCCCCAAGAGGAGAAGGGACTAGGATTTCCCCCAAGGGGAAATGCTTGATTGGTAGACTCCATTTTCTCAACCTAAGACCAACGAGGGAACAGTGACATTATTCCGATTAAAATAAATTTTATGATGCTTTGACACAACTTGCTTTTTCAATTTTTAAGAGTCGAGAAAAAGCTAAAGATGACTCTAGTCACCTTCGATTTTTAATGAGCCTGAAGTGACAAGTGCTTAGATGGAACTTTTCTTTTAGGGAGTCTGAAAAGCAATGAAATTGACTACTCTAGAAATATAGATAGAGGGATTACCAAACCAATCGCAAAACTGCAGAATACTTTTTACGGTACAACAGTCAATCTTCCCAAATGTTGTGTTCAGTGCATTGCGATTGATAGGGTGGCAGACACGACTTCCTAAGGATAAAGGATGTAGCCTATTGTGGTCTCCAAATATATACTCGACGGTATGTGGGAGCACAAGTCCGTACTGGCACTTTTCATCTCAAAGAGGAGGAATCACCCAACCTACGATGAAAGCGATAGTTACTAGGCTTTACGACACGGAAATACATCTCTAGCCTAGAATTCTAAATGTTGTGCGTTAGGTTCCAAAGCGTTTTTATGTTCATTGAGGTTTATTTTACAGTTGATATTTCTTAAGAAGTTTTCCTTTAAGGTTCACCACACGATGTAGATACACAATTCCTAAATATGCAATCTAAGATGATAAACAGTCGTTTACTTTTTTTTTGCAATGAAAATCCTAGCTACTAAGGAAAGAGAGATGAAATTATTTCAACATAGAGCAGATAGCACACACTAGATGCACTTTTCCTAAATCAACTTCAGCATGCAGTCTTAATGCAAATGCACATGCATGTAATGTTTTTTTAGTTTCCTTAATGTGAGAATGACAAAAAGAAAACTAAGTATAGATCTGAACTATCTTCTTTCAAAGCGATAGTACTAACAATTTTCTTTTCAAAAAATGAAAGTAAGGCCAAGACGACACTTTGTGATTTTCAAATTTAAAATTTCTTTCGACACTTGAAATACTATTAATTCAAATCAAATACAATGGCAAAAGTGTAATCAACTATCTAAAAGAGGAATGCTTTACGGCACTATTTTTCTTGACTGAAAACGACACTTGCGACACTCTTTTTCTTGACTGAAAACGACACTTGTGACACTTTAAAATCAAAGGACGACATTTCGATTAAGCTACTATTTGCAAAGGAGAACTGTAAATGATGAAAAATACATAAAAAACATTTACAACTCCTTCTGATGGAGGCTAAATAATGCAAAGGAAGATGGTTTCAACAGAGATATACTGATCATAGACAACAAAACTACTGAATAAAGCTGAAGACAATGAAGAAAAAACCAAAATCTGGAGGCAGAAACAGTCTTAGTCAATCATTGCACCTGTAACACAGGGAAACAGGGATGCATCTCACCTGCAACACACGGGAGGTGCGATGCATCCAGATTTCCAAGAAGAGACAGTGTGATGGTGCAGGGACGAGACTGAGCTCAGTTTTTACTCACAGTTTGCAGCTAAGTTCAGGGATTTACGCTGAGCTAATGATTGTCAGTAAACAAAAAGTATAGGGGCTGATCTAATGAGGTTATTTGAGCTACCACTAAGGCACTTAGGATGTTTTCAAGCTAGATGTTCAGTTCGTAAACCAACCTGGAGATTGACTGAAGCAACGTTGATCTACTTTGCAGTTGCATAGAAAAAGCAGTTTGAAGGCTAGCTGGCTTAACTTTAGGCTCCGTCTGTGGTTTATAAAGCAAACAATAGTAACAAAACAAACAAACTATTCGCCCCCAGTGGAGTCAAAATTTTGTTCTAGTGTCCATTTAGAGCTGCTAGTCCCACTAAGACAGGTAGCTATGTTAGAAACAAACAAACTAAAGTTACTTGTGTTTTCCTTTATGAGAGATAGATGAGAGAGAAGCAGAGAGTACCAACCTCAGTCTTTCGCTAGTCTCCTTGCTCGTTTCCTCTCTCCCTTGATAGAGCTTTCGCCACTCCTTTCTCACTTGTCCTGCTTCAAAGAACACATGTATCGTCAAGGCAACAAAATACCATCAAAGCATAGAGATCTATAACCATAAACAATGTAGGATCAGATGTACATTAACCATATAAATGCATATACAAATACAAGATTTAGAGATATACAAGCATATGGAGGAAAACTCAAATAGCTTTATTGATAGAAGTAGTAGAAGAGAGGATTACAACCAAGCTGTTTGATCTAGCATCATCCTCCCAGCATGAAAGCCCTCTTCACCTCATACAAAGCAAGATCACCCAACAATGTCTTCAAAGAGAAACCAACATCACTTCCTTGCAAATTACAAAATTCCACCCTCTGGATCTTTAGGATGAGGGATCCATATATATGTTTACAGGAGAGTGAGTCAGCTTCTGGGATTTTGATTAGTGTCATTTCACTGATATTTCTTGGTTCCACTTGGAGATTTCATGATCTCTTACTCATCCTTAGGCAAATTCAGAGAGGCAAGTGTCATATGAGTAGTTTCTAGAAGATTCTTTGAGTTTCCACCTAGCAAACTGCTTCTGCCATTTGTCTACTCTCACTCATCGCACCCTACATAAGGGATTTCCAGTATGCATCACACCCCCCGTGTGTAATAGGTGAGATGCATCGCACCCTTAGCATGGAGCAGTCTGTATGGTCTAGTTTTGACCAGTTCTGAGTAGTTTTTCATGGAGAACTTACGGGAGATGATGTAATCGGCTGACCTTGTTCCTTTAGGGTGTGAAACAACACTTTTAGGAGTTTAGTAGCCCTTGGTTTATGGACATATGTGATTGGGGTTGCAGTGCCCAAATATGTCTATAACAGGTATGGTGTTCATGGTATGTTGGCTATGTCTTCAGTAGTATGATATGATGTAAATGCTGCATCGACTTGTGTTATAAAGATCCATAGGTAGCATGTGTTTTGTTGGTTATAGGTGTCACTGAACACCAATGATAGTGTTCCCCCAAGGGGGAGGGTTATGTATTAGCCCCGATTAAAAATCCATGTAATAAAGTTAATAAAGGAAAAATAATACCAAGGTAATGGGACATGTATTCCAAGTTGAATGTTGGAAAAAACATAGTGACAAGATTCACTGGTGATTAATTAATGGCTATGGAAATTGGAAAAGGATTTGGAAAGGCAAAATGGCATTAATTGATATTTTATTTAGGAAAATAATGGAAAATAGGAGAAAAGGAAGGTGAAGGGTCACATAATTGCATGTGAGGAAAATTGAAGGAAAAATGAAGGAAAATGAAGAAAATGGAGGCCTCAATAATGAAAAGGCTTATGAGGATAAGTTCACAACTTTTGTTAGTTTAAATTTTGTCATTTTTCACTTTAAGATCTCTTTTATTCTCTCTCTCTCTCATACTCTTGCACACTTAGAGTTTCATGGAGCATTGTGGCATAATTTGGATTTGGAGAAAGAAGGCAAAGGAAAAGAAGGAAAGTGCAAGGTAACAACGGGAACATAAGCTATAGCTAGATTGCTTTGCAGGTATTGAGTTGCATATATGATTTCCCTACTAGTTTCAACATGCATAGTATATGAATGTGGTTATTTGTTTATGATCTATCATTAGCATGGAGGACTTCCTAGATTGACAATGGTTTTTCCTAGCCTTGCCATTTCCTGGATATCCATGGTTTTGTGGTTTTTCCCACTTTATTTTTCTGATTGGTGTTCATGTTCCTTATGGTTGTGGGTTGAGTTACTAGTTCCTTGAGCTTTGGTGGAAAAATTACTTTGGAAGCCCTGAAACAACTTGGGTTGAGTTATTATTCCTGGAAGCCTTGGTTGGAAAAATTCTCTAGATCCATTCATGCATTAAGTTACTAGTCCTAGAGCCTTGGTTGGACAAATGCTTTGGAGCACTGCGATAGTATTGGGTTGGGTTACTAGTCCTGGAGCCGGGTTGGAACAAATTCTATGGAGCCCTGGAAAACTTGGGTAGAGATTCATCTGGTGATGGTTAGTGATGTCAAACCATGAGGTGGAATCACTGGTTGAGGGTTCAGGTGGTTTGGCCTCTGGAATCCCTAGTCTGGTTTTGCTTCATTTATTCCATGAGATCCCACATTCATGCTTGGAATATGGAACAAGGGTGATCCAATGAAAGAAAGATTTGGTTCAACCCAATCTATGGTTGGGTGGTACATAGAAGTCCATGACTTGGTTGGATTTTGCATATGTTAATAATAGTTATTTTCATATTTTATTTTATGAGTAAATGTAATTTTTATTATGTGGATTTGACGGTTTTTCTATCATTGTTATTATTTTGGTTATATGCTGGTTATAATCATGGTTTCATGACAAATTCTAGTTATGGCTCTTATCATGTTTTGATTGGTAAATTATTGGTTTTTGAATGCATGACCTAATAGATGTTAATGCAATGATTATGAGAGGGCATTAGACCTTCTTGATGATTTTAGGATAAATATCAAACCCCTATGTTCAGATATGCATTTATGACCTATAGAATACATGTTAACAATGTGTTTGATGATATGTTTGTCTTGGTCAAGTCTGATTTGGTCCAGTTCTCAACTAGGTTTTGCATTAATGGATTTTTCCTTATGTCATTCATCATTCTGGAAATTTCTATCAAGTTCTTGGTATAGGTATGGATACTAGCGCTGAAAAAGTGGCTTAGATTCTGAGGTCGCATGCGTAGAACTAGGAAATCTAGATTGCAGTTTCTCGGATGTAGGGTTATCAATGCGATTGGAGGGACACAGTCATTGGCTTTTCTTGTTAAGCAAGCGACTGGGAGTCCATATCACTAAAATGGAAATTTAGCTCATGGTTTGGGTACCTGGAGTGGATTTTTGGTTCCCACAGGTCCCGTAGCTCCTGAGGAAGGTCAATAACATTTCATCTTGTCAACTCCATTTCCTTAATGTGATCTAGGAGCTTGAGTCATATGATAGTAGCTCCTCCTCTCATGTTTACCCTAGCAGGCCAGTGAAATTGGGTAGATGTAGGAGGGGTGGTTACAGAGTGGTATCAAAGATCCCAAGTTCAACACATGGAATGGATGGATGAAATGTGTTTGTCATGCATGCATGTAGGTTTTATATGTGATTTTTATGTATGCATGGTGATGGTCATTGTTGCAGTTGTGTCATCATGTAGAAGTTGATGATGTTGATGTTGAGATGATTGATATGTTTATTTCATTATATATATATATATATATATATATATATATACACATACATATGTTATGCTAATCTTGATTGATTTTTCATATGAGATAGACTCCCTTGAACTTCACCAAGGTACATTTTATTGTGGTTATATTCGGTTTATCTGACATAATATGATTTCAGGAAGTAGAGGATCAAAGATAACAAGCAAAATAGTGGACTACAGTTCACATGATAATCATGATAATCCCTACAGATAAGATGAGCAACATGGTGATGAGTACTGCCCTCACATAGAAAACACATTGAGAAATTTGAAAGCAGAGATCAAGAGTTGTAAGGGACATAATGACAACATCATTCAGTCACAAGAAAGAAGAAGAGGTTAATGCAATGATTCTTCATAGTTTATTAGATTTGCAGAGACAAGGACCACTTATGATCATTCCTTGATGGGAGGAAAGGAAAAATGGTGCATATGGTAGTAGATCTCGATCAAGACACAAGTTGGATAGAGAGGATACCATTAGAGATGGAAGATTTCTAGATACACCTAACCAGAGGGGTAGTGATCATGGGTTCTTTTCTAGTTTTGGTTCAGAGATATAATATGGTCATCACTGTCACCATCAATATAGGATGAATGAGAAGTAGTATTTTCTAGAATATTTCAAGAAATCAAAGCAACCTACATTTGACGGAGAAATGAAGAAGTTAGAGGATGCAGAAGCTTGGTTACCTGGGATGAATAAATTTTTTATATTGCATTCATGCTTGGAAAATGGCACGGGGGTGATTGGCTAAATTAAAGATTTGGTTAAGCCCATTCTATGGTCAGGTGGTACATGGAAGTCCCTGACTTGGTTGGATTTTTCATATGTTAATAAGAGCTATTTTCCTGTTGTATTTTATGATTAAATGTACTTGTTATTATGTGGATTTGATGTTTTTTCTATCATTGTTATTTTTCTCATTATATGTTGGTTAGAATCATGGTTTCATGACATATTCTAGTTATGGATCTTATCATGTTTTTATTGGTAAATGGTTGGTTATTGAATGCATGACCTAATATATGTTATTTAGCTATTATGAGAGGAAATTAGACTTTCTTGATGATTTTCAGATAAGTATCAGACCCCTATGTCCAGATATGCATTTATGACCTGTAGATAAGATGTTCACAATGTGTTTGATAAAATGTCTATCATGGCCAGGCATGTTTGGGTCAAGTTCTTGACTGGGTTTTGCATTAATGGATTTGTCCTTATGTCATTCATATTTCTATAAAGTTCTATCAAGTTCTAGGAAGAGGTATGGATACTAGCCTTGAAAAAGTTGCTCAGATTCTGGGGTCACATGCTCAAAATTGAGAAATCTAGACTGCAGTCGTTGGGAAATAGGGTAATACATGCGACTAAAGGGTCACAGTCACTAGCTTACCTTGTTAAACAAGCAAATTTGAGTCCAAATCATTAAAAAATAAAGTTAGCTTAGGGTTTGGGCACTAGGTGCAGTAGCTCCTAAGGAAGGTTAGTATGGTTTCATCTTGTCAACTTCATTTTTTTAATGTGATCTAGGAGGTCGAGTCATATCATAGTAGCTCCTCCTCTCACATTTACCTTGGCAGGCCGGTGAAACTGGGTAGATATGGGAGGGGTGGTTATGAGGAATTTGTTGATAGCTTCTACCTGGTCGTCAGACTTGGGCTAGTATGGAGAAGAAAACTCATGTGAGAAGCCAAGGAGTTGGGATAATTCTTAGAAGATATCAGTCTCGGAGTGTTTACCATGATCCGAGATTAACTCCTTCAGAACATCAAATTGCGTGATGATATGGTTAAAGAAAAATCGAGTGGCGGTATCAACAATATTGTTGAATGTGGGCATGGATTCGAATCACTTGTTAAAGTAGTCGACAACACCTGCCATGTATTTGTGGCCATTTTTAGATGACGACTCACAAGTCATGAAGTAAATGCCCCATTTGAAAAAAGGACTAGCGACAATGACTAGATGTAGGGGAGCGGGAGGAGCTTAGGCTTTGTGGGTGAATCACTGGAAATGTTCACACCTTTTGACTACTTGAAAACAGTTGCAGAAAAGAGTGGGCCAGAAGTACTCGACATAGAGGATCTGTTAGGAAGTTGCCATCCCTAAGAGGTGGATGCCATAGGCTCTACCATGCTAGTCATTTAAGGCATGGTCGACTTCATCAATGGTAATGCATTAAAGAAGAATGATGTTGATGCCTTTGCAGTATAGAGAGTCTCCAATAAGGAGATAGTGGGGGGCTTAGCGGAGAATGTGCCTACGATCATTGTGAGTGAGTTGGGGGTGGAATTCAGACGAAGAGTAGTATGTCACCATAATAGGGGTTGTCTGTGGTTATGAAGAATTAATGTTTGTCTGGGAAAGAATCATTTACAGGGGACCCTTAGGATTCCGAAGGCAGATCTATGATAAACTCCACAAGAATAAGATCTTTCTTGCTCTTGACGGAAGCAAACAAAAGATTGCATTCTTGTAAGATAAATACCCATAGGCCATACTTGTGGTTCATCATTCGGTGTGTGAGAAATTATCTCATGGGGTTGATACCTGCAATAAGAGTGGTAGTCCTCAAAATAATGTAGTGTCGAAGCTTCTAGACTACATGTACTAGGGCTATGGATATTTTTATTGTTGGCTCATACTTCAAAGCAGGCCCCAGGAGGTTCTTGCTGACATAATGGAGAACGCACTCTCTATGATCACTACCTTCTTAGACTAGTGCCCCTACGGTGGCTACATCTGAGGATGAGAGGTAGAGAATATAGTCCTTGGTATGGTTAGGTCGGCTTATTAGTGGTGCTTGCAACAATGTGCTTTTTAGGCCTCAAAGGATTTTTGGGCCTGTTCATCCCATTGGAAGGGGATATCCTGATACAGGAGATGTAAGAAGCCATGCACATGTGGCATAGTCAAGAACAAATCATCGTAAGTAGTTGGCCTTACCTTGTAAGGTTTGTAACTACTTTGAAGTTCTAGGTGGTGGGATATATTGAATGGCCAAAACCTTCAAAGGGTCGACTCTAATGCCTTATTGGAAGGCTATGAACCCCAAAAATGTTCCGGCGGTAATGTAAAAGGCACAACTAAGTGGTTTTAATTGAAGTTTATATTGTTGACACCTCTAAAAAACCAAAAGAATATATTCCAGATGGTTTGAGCGCTTTTTGGAATGAGCTATGAGATTGTCCAAATAGGCTAGAATGAGATGATCTAGATTGTGGAAGATATAATTGATGGCCCATTGGAAAGTGGATCCAACATTTTTAAGGCAAAAGGGAATAACATGATATTTGAAAGTACCCCATGGGGTTGTGAAAGCTATTTTATACTGATCCATGTGGAAAATTTGTATCTAGTTATATCTTGAGAAGCGATCCATGAAGGGCAAGTCTTCGTGCCCAACACATGCATCAATAACTTTGTCGATGAAGGGTGTAGGATAATTTTCCTTGGGACATTCTTTTTTCAAATCATGGAAATCAATACAAATGTGAATGGTGCTCTGTTTTTCAAGAGGGGTGCAAGGTTAGAAATCATAGATGTGTAAGAAATGGGGTAGATGAAACCGTCATTGTTGCGTTTGTTGATTTATTATCTAATCACTTCTACCTTGGACAGGTGGAGCTGAAGTTGCTTTTTCCTAACTGGGTATGCATCTAGCCATGTGTCAATGTGATGTTTCACTATCAAAGGGATGACACCTAGAATTTTAGAATATGACCATGTGAAAATATCCCTATATTCCTAAAATAAGGCATTGTACGAGGTCACTTCTTTAGGAGAACAAGTTGCCCTTAGTGAGATTTCTTCAATTATGATAGGCTTGGTGGAAATATATACCTTGATGGAAGGTGAGATATTATACATTTTTCCTTCCTCAAATGCATCTAGTGCAGGGATGGTTTTATTGAACCAATCTTCCTGTTCAGGTGGTAGGAAGTCCTTTGTCTATATTGAGAAAATATTGTAGCATGGTGCTTCAGTAGGTGAGAATGCTTTTTCTTGTAGAAAGAAAGAGAGATGATGCATGGCATCCGAAGGGAATTCTGGTTCCGTAATGGCCTCAAGAATATCTTTGTCTAAATTAAAAATATTTTTTAATGGTGATAGAGGTTGCGAGAGGTCATGAGGGTGGGATTGGAACCCTGTGGTGCTGGTTGAAAAGTAAGAAAACAATTCATTGGTCATTGCCGTAGAACCCAATGATATTGACAATGCACAAAATGAATGGTTTTACATATTTGTGTGTTGTGAAACCTTCACAATGGGCAAAGCGGTCTCGACACCAAAGAACGATGAACAAATGCCAGGAATTAGGGTTCCTACAAACGAGGATATGAATCTTATGTGATGTTGGCTGTGGTCAGCACTAGGTGGTGGGATAATCTCCCATATGTCAGCCAGGTGGTGGGTAGGGGAGGGTTCCCAGGAAGGTATTCGGGTCCTCGGGTGTAAGGAATCTTCCTTTTTTGGAGGTGGCTTTTCATGAACTACATGAAGTGGGCGCCGTCGGATGTTAAGTTGTCCAAATTTTTGCAACATTGGACATGTTGCTGAATTATGAAAGGTGTTGGTACAAATGTCACAAGGATGATTTGTGTGTACTACAGATCATGTGTACATATGATAGATGGTGTGTGTAAAAATTTCTCTCATGGTTCATGACGATGACTGGTGGATGAAGTCATGAGGTGGGGCACTTGGTAAAGGTGTGTGCCACCCATTGGTATTAGCATTGGGAGTGAGGGAAGGGGTTGAGGTCCTGACGTTAGTTTGCAACAAAGCTTCTCTTTCCTCTCAAAATTGAGGGAGGTATGGGTAGTTACATAGATGATTGACTTGGGAACAAATGCGATAATGATTGCGCTTGTATCTAATCTTGTTTAAGTGATCAGGCTGAGGAAGGTGGACCAATGAGAGAAAAAGGTCCCTGATTTTGTTCAACTCTCAATATTTATTAATAAAATTCCTTGGTTTGTCACATAAGGCACCTGAGTGGGTAGGTTTTCGTGAGGTTATTTAAGGCAACTTCACCATACTAGGGGAGACTGATATCAAGTGCGAGGTAAAATGGAAATGGGCACAAGGATGAAATGAGCACGAAGCTTCTTCCTCGAAGATACAATAAATGGTATGGGACACAATGTATGTAGATGGATTAGTAGTTAATGATGGTATCGCTGTATTATCTTGGAATTAGGCTACCAATGCGTCCTGATAGTGATGGAGTTCATGGAAATGGTGCATGTAGTGTTTGTACTGCATGCATATAGCGCATAGATGGTTGGTAAGTAATCCCTTACTGTGCATTGGAGTAGCCTTGTCTCTAGATGGTGGTGGTGGGGTCATTGGTGGTGCCTTTAGGGCATGAAGAATAGCTTTAAGTTATTCTAGTTTTGGGCACTGGTTTGTAGGGTGTCCTGATACCTACATAATGCACATGGCAGAGATACCCTAGAAGTGGAATTAGTTGGGGTTTCAACCTTTTTACCTTTTTGTTTCTCCTTTTTGGTGATACTTATTGGTACTGCTATCGGCATGGTTCCTTGAGGCATGGTTGAAGGAATATTCACTTTGGTAGAAGTAATACCTGAGTTTTCCAACATGGCCTTTGGGGCCAAATACCAAACAGGAAGTGCAAGAGCCATGTTGGGCAAGGTAACTATTTCCATGACTTGGTGTGAGACAAAATCATGTGGGGTATACAAGAAAAGTGTTTTGGTTATTGCATATGGAAGGATGATGACTTAATAGTCACAACGCTAGGTGTTTTAGGAATTGGTTCCTGAGTTTGGGTAGTATTCAATGAACTCATCATACATATTGGTGCTTTGGAAGTAGGTACAACTACTGGTGGGTCTTCTTGGTATGTACGAAGTAGTGATGATGTTTTGAACATTCCTGGGCCTACTTTAGTCAAATATGGGACCGACTCATTTTGGGATGCTATGAAAGGTAACACACCATCGGGGGTTGTGGATGTCTGTTTCTTGTAGTATGTTAGTTGATCTATGGTGACGATCCTCCCATCATGGGGAAACATCATGATGTGAAATAATGATGATGCTTGAGCAGGCATGGTGTACATGTAGCTGCGATCTAGCAAGATAAGGAATAAAGTACTTCGATGTCTATGAGAATTTTTTTGCTAGCAAGCTTGACCAGGATGTTTTGGAAAAGTTCGATGGGCACAGAGGGGTGTTCATCATAAACATTTAATGTAATAGAGGATGTAGCCAATTCAGGGGATCCTAGTTTCTTCCAAATTGATTTGACATAACATAAGTGGATACCCCTTCATCTACAATGCATTGATGGATGATGATGTTCCAAATGGTGACCAAGATCTAAAAGGAGACTATAGATGGGAGTCACAACGCAACATTTTCTAAGTCAAAAGCCATCAATCACAAATCAGATGGGTCATTTGCACCTAACCTAGAAATTAGGGACTTCCATTGAGTTGTATAGGTTTGCAAGACCTCCAACACTAACATGGTTGAGGGAGATTATGCGAGGCCATCAACAACGCTATAGATAACAACTTCCCTTAGGTTATGGGAAGTACAACGTGATCGCACTTTAATCATTTTCAAAATGGGTTCAATAGGGGGTCATGGTATCATCAAATGTGTTGTAAAAATAGTGTTTGGTGATGAGGAAGGATTCGTTTATGGAGACGTCCCGTAATCATAGTTTCTTGTTTGCAAGATAACATTTGGTTTGGTCATGTAAATGTCATGGTTGGCTGTGTCATTAGAAATGCCCCCAGTTGAATTTTGGTAGGGGAGGGGTGGCCTCGTGATGTGTGGCCACTGATCCCTAGTGGGGGAAAGGATTCTGCATTATTGCAAGTTGTTGGTTCATTCCCCCCTGCCCCCTTGTGTCTCTCATTCACTTCAACTCTGGGAGTTGAGGGCAATGATGGGTGTAATGTCCATATTCCCCACAAATAAAACATTCATGGTTGGTCCTAAGATTGGGATTCTTGTTCTACTTTTGTGGGTTGTTGATACCCCGAATTTGAATTTAGTTCCAATTGGGAGGATTACCCCAGTTGGTGCACACATAGTTTGTTGGTGGTTGTTTCCACTCTTCTTAGGTTCCCCTTTTTGTTTTATCTTTCCTTTATTCATGTTGGCATTTGGAGGGTTAACAATATTGAGGATTTTGAATGCTAGTTCCTATTGGAAGAATGAAGGTAGAACAAAATTAACCCCGATGTTTGGCTAAGGTGGGTGGTTAGGTTGTTGAAGTACAAGAAAAGGAGTAAGAAGGGTTCCCTTGTCCTGGGTTAGTGTAAATGGTTTGGGAGGTCGAAAAGGTCTCTATGCTGCATGAAGGAGAGTGACTACCCTATGTGGGAAGTTACTGATTAACCTAAATGGTAGGGTATTGATTACTCTTCATAACAGGGTAATGGTTACCTTGTGTGGGAGGATTTTGAGAGTGCATAAGGTGATTGGAATAATATCCTGCGTTGGTTGGAACTTGGGTTACAGGTGGACCTACAATTGATTGGAAATGGGGTTGTCCTATGTACACATTTCTAGACTATTGGAAAGTGTTTCTAGGTTGATTTTGGGTGATGTTCCAATTAAGCCATCCACTGCATTTGATTCTCCTAGATTATCTTTTCTGAATGACTGTAATATGGGGTCATCCAAGAGTACATATTAAAGGTAACCCGATTGAGTGTAAGCAAGCTCAAATTGTTGAACTTTACTGATAGTCTCTTACTCAGCCTGTGGCATAGTGGTAGCCACATCTTTTGAAATTAATAGCAGATAGATTTCAAAAATAAATTGAGGCAGAGGTCTTTTGTTATGCCCACTTTACAAAGGCTATGATGCTTTCGCCAATCTTGAGCATGGTATCAAATATGAGTGGAGGTAGTTTTTTGAAAGTGGATCAATAATTCTAGCCTTGTGTCAGGATGCAATGGGAGTTGGAAAAAGGTGAGGAATGATTGAGCAAGAGATTCAAATGTGCCATGGGAGCAAGCTGGCTTTCTCCCATACCATTTCACTGTAGGGCTTGTGAGGGTGCGTTGAAATAGTCTTAGACGAACTGAGTCTTCAATGGTACTATTCGATGAACACCACAAATGAAAGGTCATGATGTGGTTGGTGGGATCTTCCCCTTGTCTACCTTCAAACTTAGGAATGTCTGAAGGTAGCTTCGTTGGCATGGAGGCCATTGTGGATTATGGAAATTTGATTATTTGTTAGCTTAGTTAGATTAGGTAGGTTTAAAGAAGCTGCAAATGGGATTTTGGTGGTATTTTCCATATTAGAATTACCTTATTATGTAGTCTGAAAAGAGTTCCCATGTGGGGGAGGATGGGTAGGACTACTTGGGGGTGTAGTATGTGGACTCCCGAAAGGGGTAGTAAAAGGG
This sequence comes from Pinus tabuliformis, assembly GCA_031772625.1. Classification (NCBI taxonomy): domain Eukaryota; kingdom Viridiplantae; phylum Streptophyta; class Pinopsida; order Pinales; family Pinaceae; genus Pinus; species Pinus tabuliformis. The sequence goes on from CM062816.1 coordinate 923,314,313, forward strand.
GTACCTTCAGTGGGAGTGGTCCCAATCAAGGTTACTCCAAATAAGGATGACCCAATTACAGTGGTTGAATGTTGTCTTCTATGCCTAGATGATGAGAGACTTGGCACACCTCCTGAAAAAAGGGGGGAGGTAACTAAAATGTGACAAGAGAATTAGGTAACCCTTGGTTCCCCTATGGTTCCCATTGTAACACCCTCCTCCCACATTTACCCAAGTTAATTGCTTAGCTGGGTAAACATGTGACGAGAGGATACTATGATTTGATTCAACTCCCCATGTATAGTTAAGGAAGTGGACCAGACAAAACACAACCAACTTGACCTTCTACACGTGCTACAAAACCTTCGGGAGCCAACCAATCTTCCTAGGTGACCAACCGTTGAGGTAACCCAACATCTTACTAACCTAGAGCCTCAGTTGCTCCCATGACATGGGAATGCATGTGAATGGGGCCCTCCAGTCGCTCTCACAACAAGGGTATCCAAGTGATTGGGGTATTTTTTCAGCTAGTTCAAAGCCAACGACCTTGAAATTTGTGCCACCTTTTCAGGGCCAGGTCTTAGGCCATTACCTAAAACTTCATGAAACTTATAGAAATGAAAAGTAACATTTAAGCAATGATACAAATGTAAATAATTGAACAAACACTTGATTGGACCCCTAATAGCCATGACATACATTTTGTCAAACATGTCACACATATGCATTTTACAAGCCATAACAACACATCTGAGCATATGGGTCTCATACTTATCTCAAAATCACTAGGAAACATTGATGCCTTATTACATTAGTTGCATTATCATCTATTAGGAAAAGTATTCATTTTTCATTCATTTACAAATCAAAACATGACGAGATCCATACATCATCACTATCAGAAAACATACTCATAACGAGCATATAAACAACATAAATAATAAGGATACAACAAAAATAGAATCCACATATAAAGAAGTACGTTTACACATTTAATGAATGCAAAAGCTAGCTGGGTTTGGGACTTCCACAAACCACCCGACCATAGATTGGATGAACCAAATATTTCTTTCAACCAATCACCCTCGTGCCATATTCCAAGCATGAATGTAGGACTCATAACAAAAAAAAAACAAATAATCATGGATGTCACTAGATTTCTCCACCTACACTATCATTAATGTTACTATCTACTAGTCTTTAGGCTTTACCTCAATCCATATTCTGATTCAGGGATCACTGGGCCATAATTGAGACACCACCTTCCAGGCTTTACCTTATATCCTTCCATTTACCATCTAAGGATTCCTAGGCCTGATCAAAGGTACCCACCTATAGGATTTAGCGTATATCCGACCATTCACCAGTCAAGGATTCCTAGACCCACCCAAGAAACACAAATATGAATTTACTGGAACCCACCATCTGGTTCAGTGGTTACTAGGCCAATGCCTTACTACAATCCATAGTCCAGTTCAGGTATCACTAGGCCATGTGTTCTTCCATTTAGAGATCCACCTCACTTAGTTTTGAATCCATTCGACAATCTAGCTCAACCAAAACATGAGAATCCCATCACACCAAGGCTATCCTAAAGTGGAAAGGCTAGGCTAAAAAACATTTTCACACCTAGAAAAACCCATGCCAATGAAAACAAGAGAACCAAGAACAGACATGCATAACTATGCATTCCAAAACTAGGAAGGAAATCACACATGCAAATCGATACCTACAAATAACATTGTTGTAGCTGCGAGATCCTTCTCTTCCTTCCTTGATCCTTGCTTTCCTTTGCCTTCTTTTGTTTTCTTGATCCAATGATGAAGTGCTCCAAGAAAACTCTAAGTGTCCAAGAGAGAGAGAGAGAGAGAGAGAGAGAGAGAGAGAGAGAGAGATAAAGAGAGAGCTCCAAAACTGAACTGATAAAAGGTACCAACTAATCCTGAAAACACTTTTTATTAATGAGACCGCTATTTTCTTAATTTTCCATTATTTTCCTTCATTTTCCTCCTCAAATACAACCTGTGACCTTTCACCTTCCTATTCTCCTAATTTCCATTATTTTCATAAATAAAATTCCAATTAATGCCTCATGCCTTTCCAAATCCTTTTCCATTTCCTTCACCAATTGTTTTAGCCATAATAAAACAAATGAACACCCACACTAGGATGCCTCCCCCAACATTAAACTTGTAACAAGTGTGCCATAACCATGGTTATTATTTTTCCTTTATTACCTTTTATTATATGGAAATTTCACTAGGGCTATTACAGAACCCTCCCCCTTTGGGGAACACCATCCTCAGTGTTCAAGGACACCTACAACCAACAAGACTTATGTAAGAAAAACATACTACCCATGGAATTTTATAACTTAGCTCGATGCAGTATTTATAATGATCAACCCACTGAAAAGAAAACCAACATGACAACATAACAATATGAAAACCATAATGACATGACACCCATACTGCTTATTGGAGCTTTATAACACAACTCATGGCGATATTTACATCCATATACATATGTACATAAATAAAAACATCACACCAAAACATATACCAAAAACATTTGCTCAACCAACGAATAAGGAAGGATACATAGCCCGCATTTGATCCACCATCTTCCATGTAGCTTCACTGGGCACAAAGTGCTTCCACTGCACTTTAACTTGATCGATTGTTCTATTCAAGAACATGAGCATATTTCTCTACAATATACATTTTGGTTATGACTGGAATTCTCCATCTGGCTCCACCTGTAATACAAACTAGTCAATCACATGATAACACATTTAACATACTTCTTAAGCAATGAAACATGGAAAAACATCATGGAATTTCACTGTCAGAGGTAGTGCAAGTCGATAGGCTACTGGTCCAACCCTTTCAATAATATTGAAAGGTCCACAAAATCAAGGTGCCAACTTGGCACATCATCCAATCTGCAAGGAGCTCTTCTTCGACTTGATGCACATATACATACTTGAAACTCCTTAAACAACCTGTTCTGATCTGCATAAATTTTCTTCCTACCCTGTGATTCCTTTATATTCTTCTTGATTACCTACATTTCCTATTCAATTTCTATCAACATATCCAGTCCAATCAACACCCTGTTCACTAGATCACTCCAACTGATGAGTGTATTACAACTCCGCCCATACAATGCCTCGAACAGACTCTTCCTCAAAGATTCCTGACACCCATTGTTGTAAGCGAACTCAACTAGTGGAAGATACTCTTCCCACTTCCGCTATTTATGCATCACATACATCCTCAAAATATCCTCCAACATCCTGTTGACCCTTTGTATCTGTCCATCTATCTATGGATGATAAGCTATAAACTCCTTCCAAAACTTGGAAGTGAACTTAGCATCCTTGTCTAACACAATCTTCTTCAGAACACCATTGAATATGACCACATCTCTGATGAAGACTTGTGTGACATCACTCGTTGAATAAGTAGACTTCACTGGAATAAAGTGCGCTACCTTTGTCAACATGTCCACCACAACCATGATGGAATCATTTGTCTAGATGTCATCAACAAACCTGTGATGAAATCCATGGAAATTACCTCCTATTTCCACTCTAGAATCATAATCGGTTGTAGTAGTCCACCTTGATGCTTACACTCTGCCTTTACCTGCTAAAATTCAGGGCATCTAGCCACAAAATATGCCACTCATTTCTTCAAATTCGGTCAATAATAAAACTTCTTCACTCTTTTCAATGTCTTTTGATACCCTAGGTGACCCAAATACAGTTTCACATGAAACTCTCTCAAGATAGTCTTCTTGAGCTCACTACTGTCTCACACATATATCCTATCACTAAATCTGATCAAGCCATTTGTTGCAAGACGATAGTCCACATCTTGACCACCTGTACCATATTGTAACCTATGCATAAGCTCCATGTACTTGTCACCATATTTTCCTTCCTGTAAGATCCGATCTTGTAATTCTATCCCATAAGAACTCATAGATGCTACGTGATTCACCTATATCCTCATGCTAAGAGCATATGTAAACATGTTCTCCTTACCCTCGATGTACCTGATCTCAAAGTAAAAATCACTAATGATGGCCAACCATCTAGCTTGCCTGGCATTCACGTTTGATTGATCGAATAAGTATCTCAACCCACTATGATCACTCATCAATACAAACTTCCTGCCAATAATATAATGCCTCCACATCTTCAACACATGGATGATCGCTGCCAGCTCAAGATCACGTGTCAGATAATTTTTCTCGTGCTCATACAGTTTCTATGATGCATAGCACACTATATGTCATGCATAAGGACTCCATGAATTCCTCTCTTGCAAGCATTTGTGCATACCACAAATTATTTTTCTGTATATGGAACATTTAACACTGGAGCATTTGTCAACAACTGCTTCAATTGCTCAAAACTAGCTGCACATTTCTCTGTCCATTCAAATTTCTTACCTTTCCTCTGCAATGACGTAATAGAATATGTAATGCGAGAGAAGTTCCTGATTAACCTGCTATAGTAACCTACTAACCCCATTAATGACCTTACCTCATCCACATTTCTAGGATCTTCCCATTCCATGATAGCTCTTATATTCTTTGGATCCACTGCTATACCTTCCTTGGAAACAACATGTCCCAAGTAATGTACCTCTGTCTAAAAGAAACTACATTTTCTAAGCTTGGCATACAATTGATTCTCTCTCTACAATCTCAACACTACTGTTAAGTGATCGACATGCTCTTCCTCATTTTTAGAATATATCAATATGTCATCAATGAATACAATAACAAACTTGTCCAGATAAGGACGCAACACACTATTCATCAAGCACATAAAGGTAGCTGGAGCATTAGTCAAACCAAATGGAACTACAACAAACTCATAATTCCTGTACCTGGTCCAGAAAGCTATCTTGTAAATGTCTTCTTCCTTAATGCATACCTTATGATATCCAGATCTCATATCAATATTCAAGAACAATGCTCTCCCTTCAAACGATCGAACAAGTCATCAATCTTGGGAAATAAATATCTATTCTTGATGGTTACCTTATTCAACTGCCTATAATCAATGCCTAACCTAGGAGTACCATCCTTATTCTTCACAAATAATACTGGTTCACCCCAAGGTGATACACTTGGCCTAATGTATCCCTTTTCAAGCATCTCCTTCAACTGAAACTTCAATTCCACTAACTCTGGTGTGCTCATCCTGTAAGGTGCCTTTAATTTGGTGCTTCCCCTAATAACAACTCAATGGAAAAGTCTACTTCCCTATGAGGTGGCAACTCTGAAATATCCACAAGAAACACATCCTGAAACTGCTGCAAGATCGAGTACCTGCTTAATACCTTCGCATCTTCAACTTCCTTACCTTTATCACTAGAAATATGTATTGAAAATAACACACACCCTTTTCTGCGACTGCGCTTTGCTTGCATAGATGTCACCATCCTAAATGATGTTTCTTTCTTCTTACCCTACAAGATCCTTGGTTCTCCATTGTCATCCAATGACTCAGTGGATTTGTCATAACAATCCACTTTGGTCCTATGAACATACAACTAGTCCATACCAAATATCATGCTATATGATCCCAATGATAATACATTCAAATGTGTTGATATAGGAAAACCATTCAAATCAAAAGCACAAGCTCTTACCCAATTATGAATTCTCTTCTTTGTACCTATAACCAACTGCACTACCAAAGATTCTACATGCACTTATTTATTCAAACCACACGTATCCACCAATTCAGGGTTAACATAACTATAATTTGATCTAGGGTCAATCAAAATAGAAACAACATGATCACAAAGATTATCATCCATATCAATGATAGATGCTTGATGATATCCCTGTCTATTATCTAGTGTTGCATAGATACAAGGAACACTTTGCCCAATATCCCCAACAATCTGTACCTCCTGTGCACTATAGATATGCAGTCTACCACCTTGATGTTGTGGAAAATCCCTCCTAAGATGCTCCTTACCACATGTAAAACAATGCAACCATCCTATCTAACCATGTTGGACTTCTTGTATGGTGCAACATTCTCTTTCTCTTCTACATTCTGAGGCCTTGTTCTTTTCGGCTACCATTTTCCTTTGCCTTTATCTTTCCCTTTCCATATTTGCTGGGATTCATTCTGAGGCTTTGACTACTTGTAAGAATGTTTCAACTTCCCAATAACTTCCTCAAGTGACTAAGGTTCATCATACTCAATACTATCTCTAAATTCTAATGGCAATCCACTAACAAATATTTTAACTTTATATTTCTCATCTTTAAGATATAATACATACCTCAAAAGCTCCAAGAACTTAGTCGTATGCTCCTCATCTATCATCAATCCCATTTTGAGCTCATATAATTCCTTGGCTTTTCTATTGTAGTACGTTTCTAACAAGTATTTCTTCTTGAAGAGTCTCTTGATCATGTCAACTCAATTCTTTTGTCCTGATGTCTTTGACCTGTCTTAGATCTTCCCACTAGATGTCTACTTTCCCTTTGAGGTTGAATATAACTACTCTAGCCTTCATATTCTCTGTGTACTCATGTAGTTCAAATAATTTCTTCATCCAAAGTAACCAAGCCCCTATGTCCTCCGACTTCTTCAAATCTCCATCAAAAGTGGATGGCGTAACTTTCTTAAACTCATCTGGAAAATATCCCTTGTCACTCCTCCTATAAGGGTGATAATGATGACGATCATAATGCCTTCCAGAACCAAAACTAGAATAGTACTTGTGTCCATCACCTCTCATATCAAGAGTATCCAAGAATATGCCATCTCTAACTGTGTCATCCCTATCTGACATTTTCCCATCATGCGCTCTACTTCCATATGCCCCATTTGTTTTATCCTCCTTCCCATGGCTGATCCGAAGTGGTCCCTGTCTCTACAATTCTGACAATCTCTAAAGGATTACTGCATTGAATTCTGCTTGTTTCTCCTGTGTCTGTATGATTCTGTCATTATCTTCCTTGCAAATTATTAATTCTTCCTTCAAGCTTCTCAATGTGTCTGCTAAGTCAGAAGAATGCCCAACATGATGCTGCTCATTTGATCCATAGGGAGAGTCTCAAGAAATGTAGTCTACCATCTTGCTAGTCATCTTTGTTGCTTTATTCCTACAAGGTATATCATGTCAACTAAACCAAAATACAAACATAATAAACATACCTCAGTAGAGTTTGGGGAGGATATCTCATCTGCAAGATCAACCAGATTAGTGCAATACATGTATAAACATAATCATAAAAACATATAGATATCACCCTAACCATAGTCCAATCATCAATGCATGACCATATCAACCACACATCATGACCTCATGCATGACAACTACAACCATGTCAATGTATGCATAATCAACATATGTACAACATGCATGCATACACGATACATACAAACATTGTCATGCATAACTAGTGCATAACCAATCTATAATAATGATAAACACATCCAACATCACACCATTCACTTTCACATGGTGACACCACTGCAACCATGACCATACCCATGCATATTCCATAAGCACATAAACCACAAGAATACAGAACACATATGCCATCGATATGAATGCATGACCAACACACCACCCATCCAGTCCAAGGGGTGAACCATGCTCTAATACCACTCTGTAACACCCTCCTCCCACATTTACCCAAGTTAACCGGTTCGTTGGGGTAAACATGTGATGAGAGGCTACTATGATCTGATTTGAGACCCCATGTATAGTTAAGGAAGTGAAACTTACAAAACACAACCAACTTGACCTTCTACACATGCTACAAAACCTCCAGGAGCCAACCAACCTTCCCATGTGACCAACCCCTGAGGCAATCCAACATCTTATTGACCTAGAGCCTCAGTCAATCCCATGACATGGGAATACATGCGACTGGGACCCTCTAGTCACTCTCACAACAAGGCCATGCACACGACTAGGGTCTTTTTCAGCTAGTTTAGAGCCAGTGACCCCAGATTCTATGCCACCTTTTCAGGGCCAGGTCTAAAGCCACTACCCAAAACTTCATGAAACTTCCAGAAATGAAAAGTAACATTTAAACAATGATACAGATACAAATACTTGAACAAAGACTTGACTGGACCCCTACTAGCCATGATAGGCATTTCGTCAAACATGTCACATAAATGCATTCTTCAGGTCATAACAACCAATCTAAGCATAGGGGTCTCATACTTATTTGAAAATCGCTACGAAGCATTGATTCCTTATCACTTTTGCTACATTATCTTCTATTAGGTCATATATTCGTTATTCATTCATTTACAAATCAAAACATGATGATAGCCATACATCATCATTGTCATAAAACATACTCATAACCAACATATAAACAACATAAAAATAAGGATACAACAACCATAAAACCCACATATAAACCAATACATTTACACATGAAATACCAAGGAGAAGGAAATCTTGTTAATGAATGTAAAATCCAAATGGGTTTGGGACTTCCACGAACCACTTGACCATAGATTGGATGAACCAAATATTTCTTTTAGCTAATCACCACTGTGGCATATTCCAAGCATGAATGTGGGGCTCATAACAAAAAAAAAACAAAATAAGCATGGATGCCACCAGATTTCTCCAACTACACCATGAGTAATTTTACTTTCTCCTAGTCTCTAGGATTTACCGCAATCCACAGTCTAATTCAGGGATCGCTAGGCCATAATAGAGACACCACCCTTTAGGATTTACTGTATATCCTTCCATTCATCGACCAAGGATTCCTAGGTCTGATAAAGGGAACCCACCTCTAGGATTTACCGTATATCCCGCCATTCACCGATTGAGGATTCCTAGACCCACCAAGGCAACACAAAAACTAGCATTATCGTAACCCACAATTCGGTTCATGGAATACTAAGCCAAGGATTTATTGAAATCCACAGTCCGGTTTAGGGATCACTAGGCTATATTTTCTTCCTTTCAGAGATCCACCTCACTCAATTTCAAATCCATCCTACAATCCTGCTCAACCAAAATATGAGAACCCCATCACACCAAGGCTATCCAGAAATGGAAATGCTAGGCTGAAAAATACTATCACACTTAAAAAAACACATGCCAATGACAACAAGAGAACCAAGAACACACATGCATAGCCATGCATGCCAAAAATAGAAAGGAAATCATGCATGCAAATTGATAACTACAAATAATCTCATTGTAGCTACTAGATCCCACTCTTCCTTGCTTGATCCTTGCTTTCCTTTGCCTTCTTTTCTTTTCTTGATCCAATGTTAAAGTGCTCCAAGAAAACTCTAAGTGTCCAAGAGTGTGTGAGAGAGAAAGAGAATAAAGGGAGATCTCCAAAACTAAACTGACAAAAGGTACCAACTAATCCTCAAAAGCCTTTTTATTAATGAGGCCTCTATTTTCTTCATTTTCCATTATTTTCCTCCTCACATGCAACTTGTGATCTTTCACCTTCCTTTTCTCATAATTTCCATTATTTTCATAAATAAAATGCCAATTAATGCCCCATGCCTTTCCAAAGCCTTTGCTATTGCCTTTTCCAATTAACTTACCCATAATAAACCAAACGAACACCCACACTAGGATTTCTTTCCCAACATTCAATTTCGAATAAGTGTCCCAAGGTTATTATTTTTCCTTTATTAACTTTTATTACCTAGAATTTTCACTAGGGTTATTAAACCTATGTGGGTGTGCATTACTTTATATGTTGAGAGGGGATTTTTTATCAAAGCATATAAACCACATACATAAAACAAATCAAAAATAATTTTTTTAATTCTCCCCTTAACTTTATTCTATTTGACCAATCAAACAAAAAACAAGTTTTATGTTTGTGATAAAAAATCCTAGAAAGACCTAGATGTCCTTTCCACTCAAATAGTAACTAGGCCTTGCAAGGATTCTTATAGTTAGGTACTGAGGCCACGTCCCAAAAGTATTGGCGACACTTCCAACAACCAAGATTCAACCATGGTATATAGAGGAGTTATAATGGCAGGTACTAGGGCAATGTCCCAAAAGAGCTGGCGACGTCTCTGGTAGCATTGCCAATATCACCTCAGGTCTCTGTGCTAGCGCACTTAAACCTATAGGGAAAGATGCCCTGATATTTGGCAACTAACACTAGTAGAAAATGGTGAAATTAGTGACTAGGCAACTAAAAAAGTTAGTCACCGCAACTTTTCCAAGTGAAATACTACCAAAAATTAGCAATATTAAGGGACCCAACTAAAAACGACTAACATAAATGACTATTTCAGTGACCAGTTAAAATATATGACTAGCTAATAAGTAATACTACTAAAAATGACTAACATAAATGACTAATTTAGTCTAGAAAAAAAAATATGACTACCTGACAAAAACTACAATAATATGAATTAGTCGTTTATGTTAATCATTTTAATTGCGTCACTTCAAAAATCTAAACTTACAAGTCATAGGGGATTCAAAGGTTATTTTAGATTGGCTGAAAGGTTATACTTCCTTGTACACTTGTTTATTGGATCAAAGGATGATTAAAATTATGGAGCTTATTAGAATCTTTAAGGTCATATCATTTGATCACATTCACAGGGAATCAAATTCAAAGGTTGACAAATTATCATTGAAAATGGGATTGGGCCAACACCTCCTTTTGCAACACGACATGACCACCTATATATGTTGCAACAACCTTTCCAAATTATTTAGTTGGTTGCACATATATTTCACATTTCTTCTTCATCTTGCAAAGTGGTAGTGCTAAGGAGAGGGTATGAACTTTGATCAAAGAATGTTCACTTAGTACCACTACCAAATTTCCTTCATGCAACTTGCATGATGATAAATGGATGAAATTTGAATGTTACAAACGTGTAAGTAGTCCACATTCAACTTTGTTGTCTTCATTATCCTTAGTAACAACGACAAGTTTGAATGTTTCCTTTATTTATCATCACAAACACATAACTCTTTGTTGTCCCAAACATAGTTAATATTGTTGGTGTGTGCTCTCTTAATTGTGGAATGGTCTCTTGATGATGATAACAGGCTCTCAATATCCAATGCTCATGAATATGTTGAATGAATGATCTAATGCCTTACTTGTATAGACAATTTATGATTGATTTTCTATTTATATTGTGTCATTGTATATATGCTTCACTAGCATCTCATGCTATATGGTTAATTGAGCAAGCTTTATCTTTCATTTTTCAAGTATAATTTGGTTGCATGAATAAGCATAGTTGTGTAATTAAAATCATTCAAAAAATTGTTAATAATTCATGGTTTGTTTGACTATTCACACACTTATCCCTGACCTTTTACTTTGAGAGTGAGTAGTGCCAAATCACTAGTCTTCATTAAGGAACTTCCTTTCATTACTCAATGACCTAGCTTAACTCGATATTTAAGGATTCCCCCTAGATAAGGATATCCTTATTGTAGTCTAAAGAGGGAGAGAAGGCCACCAAGGTGACATTGGTGGCTTGCTTGATGGGTGGGGTCAAGACTTTTTCTTTCTATGAGAGTGTTTGAGTGGAGATACAATTTAGAAAATTCTTACAAGAAAATTAGTTTCCTTTATTTCCATCACCTAAAATAATTCCAATAAAATCATGTGCTTTTAATAAAATCTAATTTTGATAAATAATTAATTCAATAAAATTAAAAATTAAGATTATTTTTATTATTGTTATTTTTTGTATATGAGAGAATAGACAACTATAACATTTTTGTACTTAAGGATCAATTCTATCCGCTACCATAATCACCTCCAAGTGTACCCACATTGCCTCACAGGTGGCACACTGAGCTAATCGAAATTTAAACCAACAACATCATAAGAAATGCCTTAACAATCAAATCTATCATCAACTAATCTACACCATGGGGCAAATTAAAAAAAAAAACTTTTAATATTAAAAAATATAGCCAATTATTTTATTTGAAAATCAATTTTAACATCTAATTTGAGGAAACTCCGTAAAATAAAATTTAATGTAAAAAATGTTAAGCAAAATAAAGTTGGGTAAATTATAAAAAAATAAATAAGTAAAGTGAAATATAAATTAATAACTATAATTATAATTAATAATTCAATCATATTACTCCTAATTTACCAAGTGTCAGAGGCATAAAATATCTTCATATGCAAACCTTTTTTAAAGTGAAAAGTGATTTGATCCCCTGGGTAAATCCAAAATTAAGATCTAAAATTAAGATAGATCCAAGCTAGTTTTATATCAATTTATGTAATTGAAAGTAAAGAATTATTATTTTAATGAAAAGTTACTTTCAAAAATATTTGTAATTTCCTCAATTTTAAAATAAAGCCAGCCTAGTTCCATCTTAACTCCAGATCTATCAAGCGACGAGAGGGATCACATCTCTTGAGGTGCAAACCTATTTTTTGAGTGCAAAACTTGAGGAAATGTTTGTACCTCGAGAGATTTGATCCCTCTCGGTGCTTGATAGATCCAGAGTTAAGATGGATCTAGGTTGGTTTCAGTCATGTGCGACCAAAGAAAATCTAACGAACATATGATTAATTTTATCAATAATACGTAAATTCATCTAATATTAATATAATCATTTTAAATATGCTAATATGTCTAAGATTAATCTATATATTTTAATTTTAAATTTGCTTAGTTGCCTCAGTTTGTTGTGATGATAATAACTTTAATGATGAAATTTGATGAAATATAAATTTTGAATGTAAAGGGACAATATAATAGTGTTGAATAATAGAAAATGTGAATAATAAGAATATAGTCAATTACAAATAGTCTTCATTGTGGTTAATCTAAAACTATTTTCTTCTATTATTATTATTGTCACCCTTTTTACTTTTGTCATATTTTCATACTGGTTTTCATATTTTCATATTGATTATATGAAAAGGACAGGTTAAACCATAAACCATTTAAATATTTAGCTCAATCTATTGTAGTAAACATCATTCCTTGTCTCTCCTTCTCTCCAATATTAATAGGTTGAATTACTATAACACAAAAATCAATGTACATTGTCAATAATTTTTTGTGCTTACACTGAAATCAATGCACAATGTTAATCCAATAACTTTAAAATTAATGTACCATCATACATCCAATTACATCAAAACAAAAATCAACATTTACACTGAAATTAATGAATCTAATGCAAGCAATTAAATAAGATTAGAAAACAACATTTACATTAAAATCACTGCATCTAATGAAAGCAATCAAATAATATTAGAAATCAACATTTACACTCAAATCAATTCATCTAGTGCACGTAAGAAAATTGGATTATAAACCAACATCTACACTGAAATTAATGCACCTAGTGCAAGTAAGAAAATAGGATTATAAAGCAACATATACACTAAAATAAATGCATCTAATGCAAGAAATCAAATAGGATTATAAATCACCATCTACATTGAAATAACTTCATTTAGTGCAAGCAATAAAATAAGATTAGAAATCACCATCTACACTGAAATCAATGCATCTAGTGCAAGCAATCAAACATTATTAGAAATCAACATCTACATTGAAATCAATGCATCTAGTGCAAGCAATCAAATAGGAATAGAAATCACCATCTACATTGAAATCAATGCATTTAGTGCAAGCAATCAAATAGGATTAGAAATCATCTACATTTAAATTAATGCATCTAGTGAAAGCAATCAAATATCATTAGAAATCAACATCTACACTAAAATCAATGCATCTAGTGCAAGAAATCAAATTGGATTAGAAATCACTGTCTACACTGAAATCAATGTATATAGTGCACAATATTCCTCACTCTCCCCCCCCACCATATATATCTATATCTCCCTCCATCTCTCCTTATTTTCCACTTTATCTCAACCCCCCAAACACACATGTTATTTCACTTTATATCTATCATTATCTTTGTCCCTCCCTCCCTCTCTCCATCTATCTCTTCTTTCCTCTCTTCACTTTCCATCTATATCTCTATCTCCATTTGCCTCTCTATATCACTACCAAAACATACACTCTATTAGTTCAATCTATCTACCTATGCCTCCCTCCTCCTCTCCCTCTCTCTCTCCCTCTCTCTCTCTCTCTCTTCCCTTCTCTCCCTCTCCCCCACTTCTATCTCTCTTCCCTACTTATTTCCTCTCTCCCTCTCTCTCCATCCTCTTTATCACTCCCTCTCTCTCTCTCTCTCCACCTTTCTCTCTATATTTCTTTCTTCCTACCTCTCTCTCTCCCCCCTCCAAATCCATCTCTCTTTCCATCCCTCACTCCACTCTCTCACATCCTCTCTCTCTCTCTCTCTCTCTCTTCAGCCTCCAACTCTATTACTATATCCCTCCCTCTCTCCTTCTCTCCCCCATTCTCTCCATCTCTCCTTCTTTGTCTTTATCTCAACCCCAAACATACACACTCTCTCTCCATCTCTCCATTGTTACTCCCTCTCTCTATCTCCACTTCTCACTCTTTATGTATTTCTTCTTCCCTCCCTCTCTCCCCCTCCAACTCCATCTCCCTATCCATCCCTCTCTCCTCCTCTCTCTCAAATATTCTCTCTCGTACTTCCTCTTTCTCCCTTTCTCTCCTACCTCCCTCTCTCTTCCCCCATCTCTCTCTCTCTCTCTCTCTTTTCCCTCTAATCCTCTCTCTTACCCCATCACTCTCCTTCTCTCTCTCAAGTATTATCTCTCTCTGCCCTCTCTCTCTCTATCTTTTCCCTCCAATCCTATCTCTTCCCCCATATATATATATATATATATATATATATATATATATATATATATATATATATATATATATATATATATATATATATATATATAGATATATAGATATCTTTACCTATGTTACTATATCCATCCCTCTCTCTTTCTATCTCCTTCTCTCCCCCCTTCTCTCTATCTCTCCTTATTTATCTCTTTATCTCACCCCTAAACATACACTCTTTCTCTCCATCTCTCCCTTGCCAGTACCTCTCTCTCTCCACTTCTCACTCTCTATGTCTTTCTTCTTCCCTCCCTCTCCCCCTCCAACTCCATATCTCTATCCCTCCCTCTCTCCTCCTCTCTCTCATCCTTCCTCTCTCGCCCTTTCTCTCCTACGTTTATCTCTCTTCCCCCGTCTCTCTCTCTCTCTCTCTCTCTCTCTCTCTGCCCTCCAATCCTCTCACTATCTCCCTCCCACTCTCCTCTCTCTTCCCCCTCCATCTTTGTGTCTCCCTCTCCCTCTTTTACCCTTCTCTACCTCTCTCTCTTTTTATTCCTCCTCTCCCCTCTCCTTTAGTTTATCTCCATCTCTCCCTTGTCACTCCCCCTATCTCTCCACCTCTATAACTTTATGTCTTTGTTCTTACCTCCCATATATATAGAGTTAATATATATCATGATATATTAATATATATTATAATATAACAAATTTAATATTGGATTAAAACAAAGTTATTATATTTAATAATATCAATATTATTTGATCCTGCCAGTAGTCATAGGCTTGTCTCAAAGATTAAGCCATGCATGTCTAAGTATGAATATTAGGTTTAATAATAATAATAATAATCTCTTAATATTAATATTATGGTTAATAGTATTTTTTGCACGGTATTAATAATAATTTGGCCCATGATATTTTTCCCATAGGCTTCACCTAAATAAAACTTACTTTTTTAAGTGTTAATAAGTGTAAAGAGGTTTATGGAGCAAATATAAAAAGATTTTATTTATTTACCATACCTCTTGTTTATTTATATTTTTATTTTTTTATCATATTTCTTTTATCTACAATGGTATTTGGCCTATAGGCTTAGTATATAATTAGATGTTGATTTCTAATCTTATTTAATATGCTTTTATTTATTTACCATACATCTTTATACCTCTTTTATATTTATTTATTTATCATACCTCTTTTATAAATATGGTAATTGGCCCATGGTATTAATAATTATGTGTCCCGCAGGATCCACCTAAATAAAACCTATTTTTTGAGTTTTCATAAATATAAAGAGGTTAATGGAGTAAAGATAAAAAGAGGTTTTATTTATTTACCATACCTTTGGAGTAAATATAAAAAAAAATCTTATTTATTTACCATACTTCTCGGTTATTTATTTTTTTATTTATTTACCATAACTCTTTTTTGTACTATTCCTAAACCTCTTTATATTTTAAATTTATGTTGTGTTTATACACAATAATAATTAGATTGATTTTTAAATAGGGCCGACATTAGATTAAAAATGCTAAATGTTAAATATTAACTTTTACATTTACGCTTATGTTTACATTTACATTTAAGTTTACATGTTTATGAGTTTACCCAAAATCTACCCCATGGGTGCAATAATTATTTTATTTTTAATATGAAATTACAAATAACTTTGAAAAATACATATAAATAACCAATTTTTTTTTTATATTAATTAAAATAAAATAAATTTCAATTAATTGAAAGTTAAAATAATATTGTTTGAATGAAAAATTGTTTTCTATTTTGAGAGTAAATAGATTTGTAATTATTTTATTTAGACTTTGAATTACAAATAACTTAATAATTTAATAATTTAAACTGCCGTAAATTTTGGGTTTTGGGTGATTTTTCCCTAAACCGTAGGGGTTATAGATCATCTTGCCTTGATAATTGGCAATGTAAAGGCATTGTTTTACATTTGGCACTCTTTCTACTAGGGTAACACCTATCCAAATCTCTGGGAGCATAAAATTGATCTAGATCGATTTTCAGTGGATCCATGTGTTTGGTGTCCCTGAAAACCGACATCTCAACCATAGTGATTTTTGATTCTATCGACATTGAACTAGCTACAACTAGTTGGGAACTAGAGAAAGAGAGCTGTAGTGAGCTGTGAAATCAAATATTCATCTTGCAGAATGATTGATCCAATCTCAACCATAGTGAATTCAGATTCTATCGACATTGAACTAGCTACAACTAGTTGGGAACTAGAGAAAGAGAGATGCAGTGATATGTGAAATCAAATATTTAGCTTGCAAAATGATTGATCCAATCGTTATGCACTATGGGAAAGGTCAACTATCTTGCTTCTTGTCCGATCCAGATATTGTGCTAGATCTGGTGAGTAACTCTTAACAAAGCGTGAAAAAGAATTTTGTAATTAATTTTAGATTTTCTGGAGTATTTCCATATTAATTTTTTTTATTATTAGATTACATTTTTCATCTATAAGATGATAGTGGATGGTTCCAAACTTAGATTTGATATTTTTTGAGTATTTAAATCATATTTATTTGATTTTTATGGAGTTTCTCTACATTATTTATTTCTCTTGGGAGATCAGATCTTCTATATCCTTTTTCTCTTAAATGTGTTATTTTTTTTGGTTGAATTCAAATTGAAGATATCGGAAGACATGGTTGCAAATGCAACTTTAACAGCCATGGACAAACACGCAGGAAAGCAAGCATGGCGTAAAGGTTTATCACGTTTTTTATTTGGTGGTAAATCCCATAACAATTCAAGAAGTTTTAAAAATAATATTTGAACATTTTAAATGTAATCCCTACATTGATTGCAAAGGAAACCGAGTAAAATTGTTGAAGGAATTGACATGCATTAATACTATGGAAAATTGTGGGCTGGACACAGCGTTTAGTTCACCAAACAACATAAGTTGTAACAATACTATTTGTTTCTTACCAAAAATTTTGATGAATATAAGTGGAATTTGAAAAGTTAGAAATTTACTCACGTAAATTTTATTTTGCATATAATTTCTGCATATAATATGTGATCAAGGATATTTAATATAAAGGATTATTGATTCACCATAAATTAAAAAAAATACATAAAATGAATCATTGCAAAGTGATAGTCATATTGTAGATAGCGGGGTTATCAAGATCATCTACAAACTATATGTTACAACAATTGAAGCACCTGGAAAATATCTACGAGCCATATGCATTCTACGAAGGAAGGTGAATTATGTGCAATGGAGATGAGATACAAATTTGTTGGTGCTGTATTGTTTTAAACATTTTGATTAGTAATCAAGCAACGTACATTAATAATTTTTTTAATATATTTATGCAGATTAAAAATTGTTTCAAGAGCTCTCTGAAGATATTTTTTAATATATTTATGCAGATTCGATACAATTCTGAAATATTGTTTCACTCTGAAGATGAACGAGACAGTTTCAGATTTGATGTGAAGATGAATGAGACAATTTTGGATTTGATGTTAAGATTATCAAGTGGAAAAATTACATCAGAAATTTTCATAGTCCGTGACTTGGTGAATATATCTTAAACGGGTGAATATGTATCAGTGGATCACAATGATTACAATGGCTGACATCAATTTTCACTTCACTGGGTTCACTATTTTTGGGAGAGTGATGGGGGTTGTTGGAGCAAAAAGTTGTCCAGATATAAATGGAGGTTGTGCCAATGTGAACGTTGAACTCATTTCCATGAGCAATGATCTCATTAATGATGTGTTTATGTCGTAGGGAGGGAGTTACACGTTTACAAATATTACTCCAAGGAAATATAGGCTAGTTGTTTCCCATCATGAATACATAAACTTCATCAATCCTTGAGTAGTATACAAATATCAGGTCATACCAAATCCCACTACATTTTTTTTCAAAAAGGAAAGGCCATGATATTTTTCTCTCTTTGCCTTCATTTGATACGTAAAATAAGTTTGGAGATTCCTTAAGGATGAGTGTCCAAAGGACACAGTAGCCCTCCATGAAATCAAACGTGAAGAAGTGGAAAGAGTGGGCTCTGTGAGCCAATTGTTAAACAAAGGAAGAAGATACAAGGTCATACCTAATGTCGACCCTAGCTAGGATGGCACTACGCATGAGGTACAATGATTGAGGTCTATAGAGTATATTTTCTATAATATTCTCTTTAAAATACGTGATTCTCATGTTCTCTTAACAATTTTCCAAAGAATGATTGAGGTCTATAGAGTATATTTTCTATAATATTCTCTTTAAAATACGTGATTCTCATGTTCTCTTAACAATTGTCCAAAGAGTCTCTCCAGAGATGGAGTTGGGCTTTGGAAATTTGGTAGTATATGACATCTTTTAAGTCCCAAGTTATGATATGGATGGCTTAGTTGTTTCTCAGGGTAACCCTATTTTAGGTGTTCATGTATACCTTTATTCAGATGATGTCCATGAGGTGAAGTGCCCTCAAAGAAGCTCCTTGGCCAAATCAAGTGCTTTGTCATGGAATATATGATGCATATGGGAAATTTTCTTTTAATTTTATTCCATGTGGAAAATAAAGGTTGTTGCCATTCTACTAGGGTGAGAATAGAATATTTGATGTTTCACTTCAATCTATAGAGGTTGTTGTTGAGCACAGTCCTATTAATATATCTTAGCCATTTCTGGTCATAGGTTTCTCAGTTGGAGGACTTGTGGTGACTTCTGAAGGAGTCTGTTTTGAAGGTGTTAAGATATTAGTTGATGGACGAGAAAGAGCTACAACAGATGTGCAGGGATATTACAAACTTGATCATGCAACATCAACATGCTACACAATCAAGGCTAATAAGGATCACTTCAAGTTTAGGAGTTTGGAGAATTTCATGGTTGTTCTAACATGGCTTCAATCCCAAAGATAGAAGCAACACATTATAATATTTGTGGTTCCCTAAAATTAGTGACAAATGGCTATTATGGAAAGCATCAAGTTGGCTTGACACATGGGCCAGACAATGTTAAGCCTCAACTAAAGAGGATTGATGATATGGGAAACTTCTGCTTCAAGGTTCAACCATGTTAATATCAAATATACCCACTGACCACAACATTAGAATGTGATTCTGGTTTTCAATTTTCACCATCACATATTAATGTGATAATAACTAGACCAATGTTTGGCATTGAATTTATAAAGTCCCTTGTTGATATCCATGGATCGATGATATGTAAGGAAGGATGTGACTCTTCAGTTTCTATATCACTTACTTCTCTGGTTGTTTAACTCTGGGTTCAGAAAAGCTTAACTCATTAAGTTTAACAAATGAGATCAGTGACTTCATATTTGAGAAAGTCCTATCTCGTGCATTGCGTCTTGAGGTAAAACATGGACCTTCATATGATTTGTTAGATTGGGATGATGACTGGTGTTGGGAGAGAAAGGTTATTGATTTCAATGTTGGCATTTCTTATCATTCAGAGATAGTGTTTATCCAAAAATTCTATTGGTTGCGTATTATGTCTACTCATCCAGTGACTTCTTACATCGTATAGCCAAACAAAGAACTAATGAATTTTTGATTGAGAAAGGATGGTATCAAATCTGCGTAGAAGCTGCTCATGTACACATGCTTCATTTCTGGAACTCGTGCATTTTCTTTGGAATGTCTTCATTAGAATTCAATGTATTGAACCATAAGCCTATATATTTGACCGGTGAAAAATATCTACTAAGTGGTGAAATACATGTTGATTCAAGTTCTTATCGCAAAGCAAGTGAGTTGTCTCGAAGCACTATTGTAGACATATGGCAAAAGGAGGGTGAATTTATAGATATGATCAATAATGTCAAAATTGTTTCAAGTGCTAATGGACCAAGCAACATTGTTGTATATCAATACACTCATTGGGCCAATCTTGAAGATGAAATGGTCTTTGTTCTGAGAGATAAAAGGAATGCTAGTGAGAAAAATAGTTTTGAAAATGCCTTGTTTTATCCAAGAAGTTGACACGTTGTTGTTATAACTAATGGGTGCCAACCTTCTATTCCTTATTTTGTGGGGTGCCTAGGAAAGTACATTTAGGGTCAGTGCTTCCAACAATCCCAGGTGTTGACATTAAAATAATTTCTCAAAATGACAATAGTAATGGTCTCCTAAAAAAGGGTGACTTGGTTCTTCAAACTTCGAGAAGATCAGATGGTCTATTTTTGGGTGGTCCTTTGTATGATGATATTGAGTATTATGTTGAAGCTTCCAAGGGATATCATTTAAAAGCACTTGCATAGGACCCCTTTTGAAGCTTAGCTATATGCTCATCCAATTTGATTGGATGCCCCACTCGACTAGCCAAACCATAAAGAATATTTGATCGTCAGTATTCGACCTTCTGTGCACTTGAATTTGCATCAAACAACTGCTAGCTATGGACAAAACCTCTTCAATCACATTGCTTCAAACTACAACCATGTAAGTCTGGATTTTACTATCAATTTCAATGCTTTACAATGAAACCAGTGTAAATGTAGGTTGTATGTGGATAAAATATAAACCACTGTAAACACATGTTGTCTTGTATGTGTATGCAGGGGCATACATGATAAAATATCTGAGAGTGAATGGGATAATGTTTCAAGAGCTTTCATGCTATATATTGAGACTCAATATGCAACGTGGAAGTAATTTGACCGTACTGGAAATGGACTCATATCTCGATAATGCATACAATTTCTTTGTGGACATTTTGATTGAGATGACGAGGAGCTTTACATCATTAAAGGAGCTAGTCATATGTGTTGTGCCTTTGCTTAAAGAAATATGCGTCTTCTCAATTTGTTGTTCAAGAGGCAACCTAATATCCAATGTTTGTTAATGGGTGACAACTTTATCTTGGTAAAAACAGAATTTCTAGTTTTCTTTTACATGTGCAACAAACAACATGTTTCAATATTTAAGAATGTTTTCATTTGCTACTTAGTTGTTAGGTATAGCATAAAAAAAAATTATACAAAGCATATATTGATGTAGCTTAGGTTGACTATTATGGTTTGGTTCATTATTATGTCTTATTTACAAATTTAGTATATCCAATAGTTATGAAACAAAACCAAGTAACGACTTTGTTTCATATCTATTCCTTAATGAAAATCTACACTACCTAAATGAAAAAATTTAACCTGCTATAAGATGTGAAAAGACCATAAAATTCTTCCATGTTTTTTTCCATGATGTTCATGATGAATATTTATGTATTTTACCTCATAAATGAGTGCAGAGTTGGTTTATTCTGGTTTTGAAATGAAATGAAAGAACTTTCAAAATATCCCATACCTCGACATCTCAGATCCCCACTCTCTCATCTCCGTATATACAGGTTTATGTAGACATAACTGAATTTCATGATAGGGAAATCAGTGTATTAGGTTTCTTTCTTCAGAGCACCCCTACTCTAGAGATGATAGAACTTCATTTAACTGATGACTTGAATTATGACGATCCATGATATGTAAAGTTTTTGGAGGAAGTGAAGTATTTGAATAGAGTTTCAAAGCAAGCAAGGATATTATTATGAGAATCTTCTTTTTAAATACACGCTTCAAAATCTTTAAACCGTTGACCAGTAGAAAGGCTTTTGGGCTTCATTTTCTTTTATTTTTTTCTTTACAGAAGGGTATGACCAATGTAGGTTGTATATGGATACGAGGATGAATTCTACTATGGGTACGAGGATGTGGACACCAGTTGAATGGCATGCTTAGTCTTTGGAAACATCGAGCATGGAAGAAGATGGTAGTCTCATGGAGTGGGTATGTGACATTTTTCCCCATTTTCATTTTGTTGATCATTTTTTGTTTGCGCTGGTTCTAGTAGTTAGTTTTAATTATTTATCGTTTTGTCATTTATATCATTAACATTCCATGTTTCCCAGGCAAGGTAACATCTTCGATTGCTTTAGATGAGCAACTTGTAGGATTAGGATGTTCCCAAAGAGTTTTGAACATTTGTCCAATATGCCTTGTTGATTTTGGATTGTCATTGCGGGTTATCGCTTTAATTGTTATCCGGTTTGACATTTGATTGACAAAGAAATTCCATGCTTTTATAAATTATTTGTATGTTATTTTTTAAAATTATTTAAGAAATTTATCTTCAGTAGCCACACTTCAAACAATGGATTTCACACTACTAGGTTTAAGGTTTGGGTTATGTATTTGGTTAAAATTTCCTAAGATTTATATCATACCTCAAGTGTCAGGTTTGGGTTATTTATTTGGTCAAAATTTCATAAGATTTATATCACATCTCAACCTTTTGAAATTCATGCATTCATGGCATTCGAATGTAACGCATCATGACAAGAATGAGCCCTATTAATCTCACCAAATCTGTTACTATGCTTCATGAATCATAATTTAAATGGACTCTGAATTTTGTTCTTTTCCTTGACTAAATAGTATTAAGAAAAATCCTCTCATTCAAACTCAACCCCAAGTCATACTAAAAATTTTGACATGTGAATAACATTGGCTCGGTAGCAAGTTTGACACCCAAGTCCTTGCAAGTCAGACAAGACTGTCCATTTAAAAAAAAATGATCATATCCTTAAATTGTTAGCCCTTTGACTCCTTCATTAAAGAAAAGATCATTCTATGATCTTGATAATTGGTCTATCAAAACGTGGATGGGGCAAAATATGAGTTAAGGAGTAGAGAAAGAAATTTTCCTTGACATTGCCTAGAATATTTTGAACTTTTGGGGGCACATCACGTGACACTATGTTACAGGACAAATTGACCTTCTAATCAACTCAAAGGAGAAAGACATGATGTCTGAAAGAATGACCATATTTGCAGGCCCAGAATCCACACTAACGCTCTCTGTACACTGACAACCTGCTTTATAAAGCTTGTTTACAAGCATAAAGGAGCGTTAGTCAACCTGCTAACTCTTGTTGTTAGACCAAGGGGAGCGTTAGTGAACTTTAGTGATGCTCAAGTGGTTATGCCAACGAATCTGTCATAAAATATCTAGATATTATTTCCCTAAATTTGTGCAAGAAAAGCAGGGAATCTCCAAAAATCAAGATATTTGGAGAAATTCTATTCCGGAAACAGAGGCAAATGGGAAAAAGCCGTTAAACGAGGCAGGTTCATGGCTTTTACCCAAATGAACTACAGGTGGAGTTGGGAAACCCTAAATTGATTGCTATTTAAGCAACGAAAGGGCCATTGCAAAAGGGTCAGAGCATTTAGAAGGATAGTACATGGTGCTGTTGTGATATTGTCATATTCTTGAAGGAGCTAGCTGAAAGAAGGAGAGAGAGAGAGGAAGAAGGGATAAGGAAGGCTGATACAATAGGGTTGTTGTAATCACTCTTCTATTCTGAATACAGGACTGCGGTTGTGTTCCACTACTCGAAGTGTCGGTGATATTATGCATTTGTTTGTTCATTCTGATGCTTGTTGTGTTGAGTATATAAGTTACACATTTATACATGTTTGTTATTGATTCTTTCATTAATTGTCAGAAGTATATGTTGTGATTGGTTTGCTTCGTTCTTTTATGCAAGAATCATCTTGGAGCCAGTCAGGAGGAGTTCTTCTTACCGCACAGAGATCCCCAAGATAATTTGGAAAGAACCAAAGGTGATCCTTTCTCCATATCCTATCAATATATATGTCAGATAGATGAACATGTGTGTAACAGGTACCTTTTGCAAATAACCTTACAGTCTATTGGAAGTCCCGGGAAGACTTTCGAGGGTAGTTTTCATCTTGTGCATTTTACCCCATAGCAGAACTGGTGACTCCACTGGGGACTATACATTTAGTTCCCAGTTATCTGGACTCCTCTCAGATCTCTTCTCTCTTCTATGAGCTTCCCGCTTCTTCATATCCTTCTCTGATCCACCATCTAACTTGTTGCATCCTGCAAAGTTGCTTTCTCTTTAGAAACTGATCCCAAAAGCCCACTTTTTGAGCTCTTTCCCTCACTAACGTAGGTTGCTGGTCTACACAGAGCTTTATAAAGCTCTTTGACTGTGCACAGGGTGCATTAGTGGCCAAACTAAAGCTTTGTTTACACACAGATAGAGCGTTAGTCTCCCATTTCTTGGTTTTTCAAGAGATTTTGTGGACCAAAAGGGGGGGAAACTTGTCCCAAGGGCTAAATTAAGATCTGCAACAGTATCATGCTAACAAATTTGGTGTCTTAAAATTTATTTTTTAAGAAAATGCTTTAGTTTTTCTCTCATAAAAGAAATTTTTGTTGAAAGAAAAGCTGATAAACTGTACATCTCCTTCTGTCAAATTAGTTGTAGGCTGCTTTGTTTTGGTTCAATAGTTGTTAGGGAATATTGAGAAAAGGAACTTTCGGTTATGCAAAGTGTTGAATGATTTTAAGATGCACTGACGAATAAATGAATATGTGAAATAATACATGTGTAGAATAAGACTTGTTTGCATAAGAAATTGAATTTTTTTTAAAGCATTGTTCTGCACAGTTTATTGAGTCAAGAGTCTCATAATATTCATATGTCAACACCCCCTCCGAAGACAAATAAGAAAGTACACTAAAATTTACACTAAAATCAATCAGATACTCTTTTTTAGAGAAAAACAACATTAGATAAGATTAGGACCTTGGGATAAGGGAGTGAGTCAACTACCCAAGGTTGAAAATCAAACTAGTGTCGCTAAAGAGTGAAAAATCCTTCTGCACTCATATTACCGGGACCACTCCATTTAGAACGAAGCTAAATACGAGACAACATCGGATTGTAATCAAAGGTAGCTCGCCTTATTTTACAACTCCTTCGGGCATTCTATGTAACGGGGTTCCCTTCGGGGATTTCGGAATTGAGTCGGGGACTCAGGTATCCTGCCCACACTGCATGCTGTCTACGACTATGTCCCCCCTGGTAATGTCTATGATTTGAGGTATCTCTAGTGACCAATACTTCTAGGTACTTATCTAAGGTGACTGGGACGGGCTGTCCTGGTACCTCAAATGGACGGACCTACTTTGTCTTCATTTTTTGGGAGGGTGCTCGTCTTCACGAGAGTACTTGGCCCCTTAATATGAGGTTCAGGCAAAGCACAAAAGTAACCGTAACTGTACATTTGGCCATCCTTCTCTGTTACTCATTGAGAGACTGGGTTTCATCTCCAGTAATTGGTGTTTATCAGACAAGGTAATTTCACTTTGTTTGCTGATTGTCATTTTTAATGTATTTTTTCTTTTTAGGTACCTAAGTGCTATCGTTTTTGAGATTTAAAGAATATCACCTTAAAATTTATCTGATAAAATTTACCAGTCATTGTGGCTACATCCGGCCCTCACTGTCAATCCGAACGGATGTTAGGACTTCCTCCACTCACTGTGGAGGATTTGCCAAGATCCACTGACTCAAATTCCTCATCTTCGAGGAATCAGTGTCCTAAATCACACACGGGATCATTTTGGACGACCGGCGATTCTGATTTACCGAAGGATTTCTTCACGGAAGGATTTCTTCCTCATTTTAACACTCCGCTTATAGATCTGTCGGATCCTATTATTTCTCCCATCGTACCAGTACTTCAATCTTCATTGGGAGGAACTCTCCCATATATTTAGTCGGCACCTCAAGGGTTGTGGAATTATAGAGACACTGTGAGTCCTCTACCACTTCCCTAGTCGACGGTCATCACAACACCGGCAATGTGGAACCCCGCAATCCCATTTGTCCCAGGTACTGCAACTCACACAACACCCTCTATCAGCGGAACCTAACAGATGCCAGGTTCCACTCCTATGGTGCACCAAAGCATACCTTCGACTAGTGCCACATATAGTGCTCCATATAACACTCAATGTGGCAATATGGATACGGTTCTAGTTTACCAAAACCAAGGTCAGCCGCCAATGTATGGTTCTAACCCCCAGATTCAGATATCTGCGGCGGTTCCAAATATGCACATGCCAGCGGGGGATCTCACAGTCCCCCCTCCATTCTCAGGCATGCACGGATAGTCGCTGATTGACATGAGTTTTCCCTTTGTCAGTCAAAGCCATATGGTTAGTTCAGTGTTGGTTGGGAATCCACAAGGCATCCGCACCCAATCCATGGGGGCACCCTACTCACAAACTAAGATGAGTCAAGGGGGCACCGCTTATACTGGGGGCAACTTCATACCCCAGTATCATAATCCTCATGGTAATCCACTTTACAACACTGTACCGCAAAGAAAATGCTACACCACGTAGCCCATGTACACCATGGGGAACCAAACGTTGGGAGGAGTGCAGAACTCCTCAGGTTATCCGTCATCACAATGGTCCGAGTCGAGGGCACCCAACAATTTTCCTTTTTTTGCAACATTGGATATCCCCAACTTATACAAGTTGACTAATGACCCCATCTACCATAACCTACAATGGCTGCCGATCCCGCATAAAATACCGGTGGATATTCCTAAGTTCGATGGAAAACAAGGGGAAGATGTAGGCACTCACATCACCACCTACCATCTATGGTGTGTTTCTAACTCTATGGTGGATGACAGTGTCTGGTTGCGTCTTTTACCCCGCGCCCTCTCTGGCAATGTTGTAAAGTGGTATATTGAGTTACCATGTGCGTCAGTGAATACCTTTGATGCTTTAATGATGGAGTTCCTAAATCACTTTCAGTTACCTATTCGTTATGAGACAGGGATGGAGCTCCTTACTTCATTTCGTTAGGATACCACCACCCACATCTCCTATCATATCTGTGAATGGAGACGTAGGCGGAGGTTAGTCAAAGCCCCCATCCCTGACTTTCTCTTAACGAACTGGTTCTGTAAGTCATTTCTCCTGCAAATCGCTAGAGATGTCGCTCTAGGTGGTGCAGTCACAGAGGACCAATCCATACGTCATGCCCAGCACTTGTATTTAATTTATTCATAGTCTGGTACTCTCTACGTCATTATCCCCTATGCTCCCGGTAACCCCAATCCCCTCATCACTCAACGCCCTGGAGTGCATGTCGATGGGATCGTCGGTGCAACCTCCACGGGCACTATAAAACAATTCAGTGGGTCCGTTGCCAAGTTGGCAGTGGACCCCTCTACCAAAACGACTGCTCTTCCTGCCACTGCGATTAACTCTGTGCAGTCTACACAGAAATCCAGTAGTAAGAACAGGAAGAAACAGAACAAGACCGCTCCTTCTGAGGAGCAGTCATCTAAGCGGCCCAACCCGATATAGAAGGCCGCTGCGCCTACTGATACAGAAAAGGATAAAGGCACCAACTATTCGTGCAAACTCTGTCTTGAAGACCACGAAACTTGGCGTTGTCTGCGGCTTCTAAAATGCACGGAGTACCTTACTGTTATAGACATTTTTGTGCCTTACAGCTCTAAGCATGAAATTTCCATAAACCAAGGGCTCCTAAGTCCCTAAAAGTGTTGTTCTAACTCCTAAAGGAACAAGGTCAACAAATTATGGCTTCTCTCAGAAGTTCTCCACCAGAAACTGCTCATAATCAGTCAAATTAGGATCATTTCAGCTGCTCCACTAGCTAACTGCGTTGCAAAGCACCCAAACACACTAGCTAGGTGCGTTGCAATGCACCTAAATGCACTACCATGGTGTGTTGAGCGGGAAATGACAAGTGGCAGAGTCATTCCACGAGGTGGAGAGACAATGGAAGCTTCTAGAATCTCCTCCAATGACACTTGCCTCACTGAATTCGACCAAGGATGAGTAAGAGGCTCTCAGTCTCCAAGTGGAAGCAAGAACTGACAGAGAGAAGACACTAGTCAAATCATAAGCTGACTCATACTCCTTGCATACATCTATATATGGATCCCTCATCCCAGAGATCCAGAGGCTGGAATATTGTACATTGCAAAGAATTGTTGTTGTTTTTGAGATAGATATCAGAGTATTGGGTGATTTATGCTTTGTTGGAGGTGAAGAGGGGCTTCTCTGCTGGGAGGTTGATGCTGGATCAGGAATCATTGGTTGTAACTCCTCCTGGATCTTCTTGCGTTCCTCCTACATGCTTGTGTATCATTGATGTTTGTTACATTTGTATGTTTAGCTTAAATATGATCCTAAGATTTTTATGAGTATGAACCCATGTCTTTGTATAGTTTCCTTCTTCTGTGATCTTGCAGGTACTTGGTGAAGTTGGGCAAGTAAGGGAGCAGGTAGCTGGAAGCTGTCAAAGAGGAGAGAGATTGGATCAAAGGACTAGCGTAAGACACAGGTTGGTTCATCCTATTTCTCTTTGTTTATAGTTCATAAAGAAGAATACAAAAGTAGTTTTCTCTGTTTGTTTCTAAGGTCACTGTCACACCTTAGTGGGATAGGGTCGTTCTGAATAGACACTTTTCTCGTTAACAAAATGGCGACTCCACTGGGGATGATTGTCTAGTTAGTTTGTTTGTGTTTCTCTTGTTGTTTATTTCATAAACTTAGAAGTAGCAAATCGAACTGCATTTGCCATTGACAAATTCAAAGTAGACATCTGCTGCTTCAATCCATTCACTGGATCTGTTTATGATTTGAACAGCTGATTCACAAATGATCTGATTGCCCTTTGTGATAGCTCTTAGACCTCCTTTAAATCTACCCTCTCATAGTGCATTACTGATTGGTTTTACTCGGCCAAAAACCATAGATTAAACTGCAAACCGTGACCCAGAACCTGGATAGAATTCTCGTTTTTGCCCCAGCGTAGGTACTGTGAAGAGTCCCTGCATTTCAGCGCAGTTCTCGAGAGGGCAACCTGCGTTGCAATCCAGTTTCTCTGTGTCGCAGGTGCGTTGATCAACCTAGCCTTGTGCAGCTGAGGTTCTTTGCTCAATTTTTTCAGTTTTGTCTCTGATTTTTGCAGCCTGTGATCAGTGTGTGTGTCTGTTAAAAACCCCTTTTCTTTGCTGATATTCCGCCTTAGTTGTATAAAAGAAACTGTAGATGTTTTTGTGTGTTTGTTATGTCATTTACAGTTTTCAATTGCAAAAGTAGAATAGTCATACTGTCGTCCTTTGATTTAGATCTGTCGCAAGTGTCGATTTTGATCATAGGAGAAAATTTATTTGCTGTTGACAGTCGATTATACTTTTACTTTTGCCTTTGGTCTGAATTTGTGACTTTCTAGTGTCGAAACGAGTGTTTATTTCAAAATCATAAAGTGTCGTAATCATCTCTACCTTTTGATTTCGAAAAGAAGCTTGTTTGTGTTTTTCACTTGAAAGCGAATTCAGATTTGTACAACAACTTTCCTTTTAGGCATCAATATTAAGAAAGTGAAAAACAAAACAAATGCATGTGCATTTGCATATTGACAGTCTGTTTGGCTTGATTTAGGAAAAGTGCATTTACAGTGTGCTCTTTTCTCTTTGCGAAAAGATTGTGTCTTTCTTTTCCCTTGTAGCTAGGATTTTCATTGCTGAAAAGAGATAAAAATTTGTTTATCATCTTTAGATTGCATTTTAGGAATTACATCTACATCTCGTGGTGATCCCAAAAGGAAAACTTCATAAGAAAGATCAATTTAAAATAAATTCAATGAACTTAACAACGCTTTGTAACTTAACGCACAACATTTAGAGGTCTAGGCTAGAGACGTATTCCAGCGTCGTAAAGCCTGGTAACTGTTGTCCTCACTGATGGTTGGGTGATTCCTCCACTTTGAGACGATAAGTGCCAGTACGGACTTGTGCTCCCACGTACCGTGGAGTATATATTGGGAGACCCCTATAGGCTTAAAACCTTTTATCCATAGGAAGCCATGTCGGCCGCCCTACTGATCGCAATCAACCGAACAAAGCATTCGGGAAGATTGACTGTCGTACCGTAAAAAGTATTATGTAGTTTTGCGATTGGTTTGGTACTCCCTCTACCTAGACCTCCAGAGCAGTCCCTTTCGTTCCTTTTCAGACTCCTTAACGGAAAAGGTCCATTTGAGCACTTGTCACTTCAGGCTCATTAAAAATCGAAGGAGACTAGAGTCATCTTTTGTTTTTTCTCGACTCTTTAAAACTGAAAAAACAAGTTGTGTCAAAGCGTGTTAAAATTTATTTTAAACGGAATATTCATACCCTTTTCCTACGTTGATCTTTGGGTTGAGAAAATGGAGCCTACCAACCAAGGAATTCCCCTTGGTGGAAATCCTAGTCCCTTCTCCTCTTGGGGAGATGTTGGTGCGCCCCATATGGCCACATTGTCGCTTCCAGGACTGACAATTGGCTTGCCAGTATGGCTCTTCTCAACCAATGTCGTTCAGAACACCACTATTCCTGAACAATCGAATCAGCAATTAGACGAGTCCAGAGTTACCCACTAGCCTTCTACTTCCTCTAATTCTTCCTCTCCTCCTTCCTCTTCGCTTGATGGAACTGGTAAAGCTAAAAGCCAAGTTCCTAAGGAGAAGAAAGGAAAGAAGAAGAAAGAGAAAAAGAAGAAGGAGCCAAAGGCAGATGGGGGAAAACGAGTGTCGTCTAACGAAAATCCACACACAGCACCGACCAGGCCTAAATCGCCATGTGTCATTTGCAAAGGAGACCACTTTCACAGAGATTGTCCTTGCATCCCCCGGATACTAAGGGACTGGTCTCCTTGTTTGCACAATCCGGTGTCATCAACCTCTGGTGATCATGTTGAAAGCACACCGTCAACTAGTGAAAGTGAAGCCCCAGGACAAAAAGGGAAAGCTAGATTTCCTTGTAAACTGTGCGAAGGCGACCATGCCCTCCACCGTTGTCCCTTCTTAGACGAAGCTAAAAGAGTTTTGGATGATCGTCCAGTTTCACCGTTACGACTTCCTCCTGGATATAAAAAACTCTTGCCGAGTCCATCACTAGTTGAGAATCCAGCTGGCCCGCTCAGGTGGTCGGCTGAAGCACATATCATTGAAGATAAACCAACTGAATCGATTCCAGACGAAAGTCAAAAGGTTGAGGCGGCAGTTGACCTGGTCTTGCCTTCAGAGGTTTTATCTTCGGATGATACAGTCACTGAAGAGAACAAGGATGACACCGTCCAAATTCTCTTCATCAACACAGACTCCGACGAACATGGGGGCAATCTACCCATTCCTTTACCGCAGGAAGGAAGTTCGTCAGAGCCATACCCAGCCGTCTACTCGGTCCCACCTCCAAGCAACCTAGTTGTCTCCTTCGACTGGAATCAACTAGGCAGACCCCGTTTACCAGCAAGCATACCATTCCAAATTATCGTTCAAATATATAGAATGGTCATGGCTAGTACCATCATAGATGAGGGGGCTTCTGTGAGTATCCTTTCCTCTATTACTTGGAAAGCGCTTGGTTCGCCATCGCTTCTGCCTGAGATGAGAAATCTGACAGGCTTTGATAAAGGAACCAGTCGACCTTTAGGGATCCTTCCCAATGTGCCCATAACATTGAGAAGGAAGACAGTTCGCATGAATGTCATGGTAGTTCAAGGACCCTTGGATTATAACCTACTCCTTGGACGAGACTATATTTATTGCATGGGAGCCATCATCTCCTCACTCTTTAGAGTAATGTGTTTTCCACACGAAGGAAGAGTGGTCAAGCTCGTGGACCAGCTTTCATTTCCCAGATCACGCATAGCAAATAGTCATATACCGTCCCTAAATGGTCTCCTCACGCAAGAAATGTCTCAATCCCCAGTCCGTCCTCCCGATAAGCGCGAGTAATTTGGAGGGATATGACTGAAACCCAGGGGGCATGCGTCCTGGTCTGCTTCGACAGGAAAACTTCGGGTATAGGGTAAGTTTCCGTGGGAGAATATGACTAGTCTGTACCCCATCCGTCGGTGGAAGAGGGGTTATTCTAGAATAAGATTCTCTTGTCAAAGTTATGTGAGTTGGCGGACGTCGTCGATCACCCTTGTTTATCTCGGTAGACATCGCCGAAGAAGTGTTTTTTTTGCATCGCGAATAGAGCAATCTTTGGGTAACCTGTAAGAGGTAGGCCTCTCCCGATAGAACAAATGTTTTGTCTGCAAATTGAGGGGTAACCTTGAAACCATATTTTGTACCTGGGGGCATGCAAACCTTTTGGAGTGCAAGCAAAGAGCGATTATTTATCCGTTTTTTGGATTAGTCGTTTCCTAACTTGCATAAAGAAAGGATGTGGGGCAAAAATCTAAAAATTGCCGTTTTTATATGAGACATTCTTATCATATGACTGGATTAATTGAGCAGTTTTAGCGCATAGTTCAAGCTCGTTAAAAAATAAACATAAGACTGAGCAAATTTTTCCATCCGCGTTTAAGCTCGTTAAAAAATGAACTATTCCCCGGTAAATAACCGCCGTGAATGAAGCATTTCAGCCATTAAAGCCTTGGTCGTGTTTGCACCGTCACCTCCACTTTTCCATTGGCCGATCATTCACCTCCATTTGATTGTTTACCCATTTTGAGGAACAGCTGCGAAGAGTGATTTCACTAGCCATCCTTGTGACACTACCGTGATTGGAAAATTCCAAACCTTACCTGGAATCAGTTGCTACCCATTTTATCACTCGTTCCTCAAAAGACGAGTCTTCTTTAAGCTCTTTTCAACTAACTCGTAAAATATGAAAAGATTGCCGAGTTTTGGCCTTCCAGCTCGTTAAAGCGACAGGAAGTGCTATCCCTCCTCTAGATTTTAATCTTTTTGGACCTGAGGGATTATTGCACAAAAAGATCGAGCGCTTGTTTTGTTCGGCTCGTTAAACTATCGAAAAATCATCCCTTCTGTATTGTTTTATACTTTTTCGGACTTAAGGGATTAGATGACGAAAAAGGAATTTCGGAGTTACCTTTACGTACCTTTTCAGACTCTCTAAAAATGAAAAGGACCGAGTTGTCTTTGTCGTTAGACTCTTTAAAAAGATTAATAGCGACAAACTTTTCTTTAGACGAGAATGAGTTTCACTATCGCTAGGCTCGTTAAAACATAGCGATGGGTTTGCCCGAAGGGAAAATTATAGAACAAGCATATGTTATCCTCCTCAAGCTTGACAAAAATAAAGAGGTACTGGTCAGCAATGACTGGGGAAAAATTGGGAAGAAAACTCAAAGAAATTTTGTTGGTAGCAAGTCGCTCTTGAACATGACACTTCCACTCTGTGCCTGAGTCGGGTTGGGTTGTTTCATTCACTGGTCACATCACCATGGTCAAGTCATACCATCCACATTTGGGGTAAATGCTACCAATCCATCACATAAGTGTCACCGACATGTTCAAGAGAAGTCATCCAGAGAAGTCACATGTGTCCCATCCACTACCATACATTATACTCCATTCCTTCATGACCGCCATCCTGAACCATATATCATCAGATCGTTTTCACCTTCATAAAAATCATTTGCTCCGTTCCGTGTCATTGATGTGGGATTCATTAAGGCCCTCCTTTGACGGATCGCTTCTTGTCGACATCAGCTCATTATCCAAGAAGTTGATCTAGGAACACCCCATTCAGTAATTTGAAGCTTGCATGCCTCAATGGCAAGTTTCTCACTTCCAGCGACAGGTATACATCAATGACCTTCGACCGAAAGATTTTGCGTGGTGTTCGACGCCAAGTCCTTTATTCATACCACGTGAATTGTACTGCAGTACCTTGAGGGTCATTATCATTATCGGTGATTCCTCTCGCACTTGTTAACAGTTTACATCATTGACTGGTAATCAAGCGATGTTTTTCCATGTTCGACTTCAAAACATTTCTCACATGGATCGACTTGTACTTTGAGTGAAGATCAGACGAGATTGAAGACCCCGGATCTAGTTTCATCCATCCGGGCTGTGATATATATTCAGGAAAATAAAAACATTGAAATGTACATCATTGCAGCACAGATAATCATCCTACCAAAAGGATGATGACTTTATCAGAATCATCAGTCTACCATCAGACAATTGTCTGTCCTATGTACATGAAAATGAATTTATAAAGCTGAACATGGGAATGCCCGCCTCAGCTAGATCATGAAAATAGTATGAAGATAATGTATTGTATTGTATCTTATTACAGGTCTCCTCCCAGCATTGAAAGAACTTCGGATCCTCCTAATAAAGCATTTCACCCGATAAACGGCCTCATACTTTAGGGGGCAACTGTTATAGACATTTTTGTGCCTTACAGCTCTAAGCATGAAATTTCTGTTGGAAATAATACTGAGAGGGGGGGTGAATCAGTATTATCAGATCAATAAAACCTTTTCAATTTCATACTCAGAAACATATACGCGACTTCAGTCAAGTGAACCCGCGTGTACACGCGACTGTGTCTAAAGCAACTAGCGTATATGCAGATATCTTATGATTCAGTTAATCTTATCTTCAGTAAATGCATCAGAACATTATTAAGCAATTTAGCAGTAAACAGGTGCAGTATAACAGAACAGAACATCACACAAGAGCCACACACATGAACACCATGATATAAGGTGGAAACCCAATGTGGGTGAAAACCACCTGCTGCAATTCGTCTCTTTCTTCTTTAATGAGAAACTTCTTTTACAATATACTGGTGCAGTCCTTTACCAGTATGCAGGCTACAACCTGCAGAGGGCTACAACCCTCTCTCTCGTTTTCCAACTACTTTTGGAAGGGAGCTACAACCCCCTCAGCTCTTGTACTAGCTGATCCATTTACTAGTACGTAGGTGCTGACCCTACAACCTTCAGGGACCACGTTTCATCAATTTTCAGACTGGATCCAAGAGTACAAAGCAAACATTACCGCAATACAATCATCAACTTATACTTGCATCATAATTCATTAAACAACCCAATACCGAATCACTGAAACCCTGTCATCAAGAACACAGAACCCAAACCAGAATCTAGAACTCTGCAACAACCACCAGAATCAGCAACAACCTGAAATATCAACCCTTATCATGCATACGCTACTTCACTGTACCAAAACCGCGTGTATACGCGCTTTCTCCAAAGGCAACCCGCGTGCAGATCTAGAAATGATTACTTCTGCCTTTGCTGTCAGATCCGACCCTTGCCAAGCGTCCCGAACAGATAACCAGCAATACCAGATCCTCTCACTGCGTCAGACACCCACACACACTTACTCTTTGCCTAGTGATCTTCTCCTTATATAGCCTTAGGCCTTGTTCAATACCAAGAGCCAAAACCATAGAAACACAATACCATCAACTTCAAAACTAGGGATCGACACGCCCGTCGAGATACAATGGTCCGAAACCATAGGCACAACTTCCAAGGACTAACCGCCATGGACCAAAGGTGCTTTTCCACATACACGCGCTTTTTCTGAAGCCAACCTGCGTGTACACGCGACTTGGGCTTAACAAACCTGCGTGTATGAACTTCCTTGGCAAGCTGTACTAGGATCTGTCTTCTGAGTAAGTTGCCATCACCTGAACCAACTTCTGAGTATCTGTACCAACCTCTGAGTGAGTTGCCATCAAGGACAACACTTGAATCATAATGCCAACAATTTCCATAAACCAAGGGCTCCTAAGTCCCTAAAAGTGTTATTCTAACTCCTAAAGGAACAAGGTCAACAAATTACAGCTTCTCTCAAAAGTTCTCCACCAGAAACTGCTCAGAATCAGTCAAATCAGGATCATTTCAGCTGCTCCACTAGCTAGCTGCGTTGCAAAGCACCCAAATACACTAGCTAGGTGCGTTGCAATGCACCTAAATGCACTACCACGGTGCGTTGAGCGGGAAATGACAAGTGGCAGAGTCATTCCACGAGGTGGAGAGACAATGGAAGCTTCTAGAATCTCCTCCAATGACACTTGCCTCACTGAATTCGACCAAGGATGAGTAAGAGGCTCTCAGTCTCCAAGTGGAAGCAAGAACTGACAGAGAGAAGACACTA
Source organism: Pinus tabuliformis (assembly GCA_031772625.1). Taxonomy (NCBI): domain Eukaryota; kingdom Viridiplantae; phylum Streptophyta; class Pinopsida; order Pinales; family Pinaceae; genus Pinus; species Pinus tabuliformis. The sequence goes on from CM062816.1 coordinate 923,350,849, forward strand.
GTCAAATCATAAGTTGACTCATACTCCTTGCATACATCTATATATGGATCCCTCATCCCAGAGATCCAGAGGCTGGAATATTGTACATTGCAAAGAATCGCTGTTGGTTTTGAGATAGATATCAGAGTATTGGGTGATTTATGCTTTGTTGGAGGTGAAGAGGGGCTTCTCTGCTGGGAGGTTGATGCTGAATTATGAATCATCGGTTGTAACTCCTCCTGGATCTTCTTGTTATATCAATAAAACTATTTGAGTTTCTCCTACATGCTTGTGTATCATTGATGTTTGTTACATTTGTATGTTTAGCTTAAATCTGATCCTAAGCTTTTTATGAGTATGAACCCATGTCTTTGTATAGTTTCCTTCTTCTGTGATCTTGCAGGTACTTGGTGAAGCTGGGCAAGTAAGGGAGCAGGTAGCTGGAAGCTGTCAAAGAGGAGAGAGATTGGATCAAAGGACTAGCGCAAGACACAGGTTGGTTCATCCTATTTCTCTTTGTTTATAGTTCATAAAGAAGAATACAAAAGTAGTTTTCTCTGTTTGTTTCTAAGGTCACTGTCACACCTTAGTGGGATAGGGTCGTTCTGAATAGACACTTTTCCCGTTAACACTTACCAAGAGAGATTCTGGTAAGGCACCTACTGTCCTTAGAAATCCTTTTCCTACTCAATAGCAGCAAAATCTCGTTGCCAACCAATTGCAACCCACGTCAGGGGGCAGCGACGGTTCACAACATCCTTCAGCTGGAGAAGGATCTTCTGCCGTTTACACATTTGGAACGGTAGATCTCACCACAAGAGCCAAATCTTATGGAGCTCCTGTCACTCCGGTAGTAGAACCATCTGCAGGTCAAAACCCATCGTCGCCCAATGATTTGCGAATCGAAAGGCCGGTTGAGGACTTTGTAATTCGACCCCCAAGGGGTCACTTCGATGCACAATGCACAACACATCTACACGTGCCACCAACACTACAACATCATAGAGGATTTGGTGCAAGCGCCGTCGGCCATGTCGGCACTCGAAGTATTACAAACATGCCCCAGCCAAAGGAAAGCTTTGCTTTCGGCTATCGGGGGTATTGACCCTGTGGATTCCATGCTTGCTATTTTCGACATGGATAAGTGTAAACCTCCCCTTTCCCACCAGCTTTCATTTTAGGTGCATATCACTTCGAAAGGTAAAGGTATACACCGAACTGTCATCGATGAAGGTGCTTCAACCTGTGTCATGTCGGCTTCATGTTGGCTCGCCTTGGGTTCTCCAACCCTCTCCCCGCCGTCGAACTCCCTTAAAGCTTTCGACAGCCACACCTTTTTCCCAAAATGATACTTAGCTAGTTTTCCCATCACTTTGGCTGGGAAAACAGTAACGGTGGATGTAGAAGTCGTAGACCGAAAACTCGACTATAATCTGTTGTTGGGTCGTAGCTGGACATATGCCATGACGACCATCGTATCTACTATCTTTCGCATCATCCAATTTCCATTGGATGGAAAGATTATTACAGTAGATCAGTTGTCTTTCTGCACCCCTGATTATTCACCATTACCAAGTGGCACTGTACCCCTAATAGGAGGTGGAACTGATAGTTGCATCAGTTTAGGTATCGGCCTACTGAAGGCTTCTTCCCTCATGGGTTGTTTCCCTCTTCAGTCGCCGAAGGTTTCACAATCAGTCAACATTCTTTCATCTTTTCCTCATGAATAGACCGATCCATGGATCCTACCGGCTCCTTCAGACATTGACACTTATGGAGAACAAATGTCACTGTCACTAGCTGAATTGGCCTGCGAAGCCATTCAAATTGCACCCAAATCTCCGGTCACTTTGGTTTCGGCCAACGGTACCACTTCCCCTCCCATAACCGCTCCTTCCAATCAATCAAGTCCTATCGGTGGACGAAGCTATTAGAGAGATCACGAGGTTAGAAGAGCGACCTTGGGAGGATTCGTACCATCATGTTTCGATATTTGATTCAGACATGATGCCTCTTCAAATCCTGTCACCTGATGCATATGAAATTGTTTCCTCACCGTATGCGACTATCCAACTTTTGGACTCAGAAGGAAACAGGGGCAATATTTCACAAACATTGCTCCCTGATATTTTTGTCATGACAGGCATCGTGGACAACATACAGAGTGGAGCTAATCACAATCCTGAGGAAATTGTGAGCTTCACCTACCCGTTTAGGGACTTCCGCGATGTTTTGCCTTGGTCTTATGAGGAAATGCATGGCATAGACCCTTCTATTGTCAAGCATGAGATCAAGGAAGATTGAGCATTCTTTTTATGGTATTTTCCTTGCTCGTTAATCCGAAAAACCTCGAGTCTTCTTCTTTGGGCTCGTTAAATTACCACAAAGATGAATAGAGCACTGTTAGGGATATTTTATTTCTCTTTAAAAAATACAAACATCCCCGAGTTTTCATCGTTAAGCTTGTTAAAAACTTTCTAACTATGGTAGAGCACTGTTAGGGATATTTTATTGCTCTTTAAAAAATACAAACATCCTAGAGTTTTCATCAATAAGCTCGTTAAAAACTTTCTAACTATGGTAGAGAACTGTTAGGGATATTTTATTGCTCTTTAAAAAATATAAACATCCCCGAGCATTTGTCCTTGTGCTCATTAAAACTATGCAACGATAAATAGAGCACTTTTGGAGACATTTTATCGCTCTTTAAAAAATATAAACATCTCCAAGTTTTTGTAGTAGGGCTCGTTAAACATATATACCACAACCCATAAAGCACTTTTAGGGATATTTTATCGCTCTTTAAATAATATAAAACTCCTTGAGTTTTTCATCATTTGCACTCGTTAAATATATGCAAATAATGCTCTGAGCACCTCTTTTTTGATCTTGTTCCAGTTCATAAATTGAAAAAGACCAACGGAGCATCCTTTTTAGGCACTTTTTTCTCGCTCTTTAAACTGAAAAAATCTCGAGTTGTGTCTTGCTGCTCATTAAATATGCTAAAGATGACCCGAGCATTCTTTCAAGTACTTTTTTCAAGCTTGTTAAAAAATGAAAAATCTCGACTTTTTGTTAATGAGCTCGTTAAAGTGTCATGACAAAACACGAGTTTAGTTTGCCGCCTCGTACTTGTAACAAAATGAGGTCGACATCTATTGGAAAAAGGTTTCTCTTTATCCGGGTCCAGTAGATTAAATACGAAAAGTAACCGATACGGGTATACTATTAACCTTTTGTCGCACTCGTTTAACAACTATGACAAAGGGACCACCATGGAGTCTCTATTTACAATCTTTTCAGACTTTCTAAAGATGAAAAGATCATCGAGTTGTCTAGTCTGGACTCTTTAAATACATAGACAAGATACAGAGTCGTTCTTTTTGCAATACTTTTCAAACTCTTAAAAGATGAAAAAATTGACGAGTTTGCCTGTCTGGACTCATTAAACTAATCAAATAGGGCAAAGAGTCATTCTTTTTGTGATCCTTTTCAGACTCTCTAAACATGAAAAGATCGATGAGTTTACCCATCTGGACTCATTAAAAATCAGATGAGGAAAGTGGAAATACAACCGTATCCTGAAGCGTGGTTTGGCAGCAAAAGTTCCCTTGAACATGGCACTCCCTCAGATAAACCGTCATTTTGATAGCCTCTCAATATGAACCCTACCAACCTATGAGTTTTTAGCCTATATACCTTGATGCCATTGCATCTCCGTATCTTAAACACTCTGTAGTGTTCATGAGTCTAGTGTTGTCTGGTTAAAACCGTTGTCGTGCCTTCTATTGTTCAAAGGTCCCTAATTGTTTCCTCGATCAACTAACCCTACATATCCTTTCATCATGCCCTCCGTCATTTAGACCCAAAAGCTCAAAAGATTCTTTAAAAAACAAAATCATCCTTGTCCGGTTTCGTGTCGACTAATGTAGGACACGTCATTTCCTACCTTTCGACAGGTTCCTTCCTATCAACTTCAACACTCTATCTAGGAAGGTAACACAGAAACACATTCAATGCCTTGGTGCTTGCAGACATTAGTGGTATGTTACCTTGTGCTTGATCATGAGTTTTCATCATTAGCTCCTGGTTAAGTGATTCTACGAGTGTTCGATGACAAAAAATCTTTCACACTCACTAGTTTTCACTGTGCATCTTGGAGACCATCACCATTATCGGTGGTCTTCCTCGCATCTGTTAATAGTCTCCATTATTGGCTGGTAATCAGATGATTTCGTGCATGTTTGACGTCAACTCATTTTATCACATGTACCGATCTATGCTGTTCAGTGAAGCAGCAATCAAGACCTTGGGTAGAGGCTTACATCATTCAGCCTTGTTTCCTCTCCCAAGATGCGATATTGTTCTTTGAAGAAATCCATTTCAGGATAGTCTATTATGACACTGGATTCGCCCTGTGCCATATTGGCAGCCAGCATTGTTATATCTTTGAGGAGAAAGTTACTATGACATAGCTACTGAGCATGGGAATGCCCGACTTAGGACATGATTTTAGCAGTTCATATATATGTACTTTTGTTGTATTAGGTTTTCCTTATCGCCCGAAACTTCTCTCTCTCTCTACAAATATTTTGACGGGAAACTACAGTATTTTCATAAAGTATTTCGGCCATGGTCTCTGCCTCTGATCTCATACTTTAGGGGGCATCTTTTATAGGACAAATTGACCTCCTAATCAACTCAGAGGAGAAAGACATGATGACTGAAAGAATGACCACAGTTGCAGGCCCAGAATCCACACTAACGCTCTCTTTACACTGACAACCTGCTTTATAAAGCTTGTTTACAAGCATAAAGGACCGTTAGTCAACCTGCTAACTCTTGTTGTTAGACCAGGGGGAGCGTTAGTGAACTTTAGTGATGCTCAAGTGATTATGCCAACGAATCTTCCATAGAATATCTAGATATTATTTCCCTAAATTTGTGCAAGAAAAGCAGGGAATCTCCAAAAAACAAGATATTTGGAGAATTCTATTCTGAAAATAGAGCCAAATGGGAAAAAGCTGGTAAACAAGGCAGGTTCATGGTTTTTACCCAAATGAACTACAAGTGGAGTTGGGTAGCCCTAAATTGATTGCTATTTAAGCAACGAGAGGGCCATTGCAAAAGGGTCAGAGCATTTAGAAGGATAGTACATGGTGCTGTTGTGATATTGTCATATTCTTGAAGGAGCTATCTGAAAGAAGGAGAGAGAGAGAGGAAGAAGGGATAAGGAAGGCTGATATAACAGGTTTGTTGTAATCACTCTTCTATGCTGAATATAGGACTGCGGTTGTGTTCCACTACTCGAAGTGTCGGTGATATTGTGCATTTATTTGTTCATTTTGATGCTTGTTGTGTTGAGTAGATAAGTTACACATTTGTACATGTTTGTTACTGATTCTTTCATTAATTTTCAGTAGTATATGCTGTGATTGGTTTGCTTCATTCTTTTGTGCATGAATCGTCTTGGAGCCGGTTAAGAGGAGTTCTTCTTACCACACGGATATCCCCAAGCGAATCTAGAAAGAACCAAAGGTGATCCATTCTCCATATCCTGTCAATATATATGTCAGATAGATGAACATGTGTGTAACAGGTACCTTTTGCAGATAACCTTACGGTCTGTCGGAAGTCCCAGGAAGACTTTCAAGGGTAGTTTTCATCCTGTGCATTTTACCCCATAGCACACTACCATCATGACACCAAATTTTTTTGGTAAAGTTTCACTGCAAGAGGCATCCAATGATTCACGTTCCTCAACCTGTGACCATAAAGATGATTCTCCCTCAACATTTTTCCTAGATGATGACAATGATATATAGTCCTTACCATCATAAAGTATGGATTTTCTTTCTTCACCCATGCTCCACCTTCCCCCTCCCAATTGTATATAAGCATCAGTTTCTCTTGCATGCTTCCCTCTGATTGTAAAGTTATACCCATACCTAAAATCCTTGTCTTGATCTTGGTTCTTATGCTTCTCTTCTTCTTCTAAGCTAAGAAATCGGAAAAACATTACCTCCCTACCACCACAAATAGATAAACCATTTTTCCTACACTATCTTTCAAGCTCCACAAGAGGAATACTAAACAATTCTTGAGTTGTTTCTCCCTCTCCAATCACCATAGCAACATCTTGATTTGGACCAGATCCATCTGTTATGTCCATAAGATTGGATTCAGAACTATCAAGGTCCTTCAATGGTGGGGCATCTCCACATATTGAATGAAAGGGAGGGACACTTGAATTTCCAAACTGAAGAAAGGTAGCTCTCTATCCATTCACATAAGCATATGAAAGGAGAAACCAATCTGGACAAACCTGGAGAACTTTCATCAATCCCTCCTGAAAGGATGCCATAATATAAATGTAAAAAAATTCACAAAAATATCCACACAGTCATTACCCTAATTACGATATTTTTTTTTACGAGAAAAAATTACCAGCTACCTTGCTAATTTATGACTAATAAGGGGCTTGATCTTAATACATGATCTATTTTCAGCATTACTACCCTCAACATTTCTATTATTTAGAGTGAATTTTCATGAATTGGCAGGCGTGTTTTTCCACATTTCTATTTTTATATCCCACACAATTGGAATCTTGCTACATTTGGCCTCCTCTACTTCCCTAGGATACATGTGTTAAAGAGGGTACAAAACACTAATGATATGTTATTTTGCCATAAGTTCTCATTTTTTGGATGAATTCTGTGGAAATTTTATTCATGCCAATTATGTGGTAGGAAATAATGTTCCATTATTCTTTTTTATCGTCTCTTGTTTATGAGTTAGCATGCTTCTATTGTACTAGTTCATTACGACTATGCCATGTAAAGATCAAGTTGAGTGGGTTTTACATTTGATTTCCATTGTAGTCAACAACTGAATATATAAGTTTTCTGTTAGGTTGAAGGATGGGACAACACACTTTGATTTCCACTAGTGCTCTCTTTTTTATATACTACCACAAGTGCATAAATACAAACTCACTTTTCTTTTTACCTGGATAAGAAAATGATGACAACTTTGTATTTTGTAGTGACAAGGCTAACTATGTATTGGAGCTAGACCTTGAGCCCTTCAATTCATCCTTTCCTTACCCAACACAACCATATCCTATTGGTAACAGAATTCAATTTCTGAACCAACATTTGTCTTCAATACTATTTCATGATAAAGAAAGAACACAACCATTGTTGGATTCCCTTCGAGCACACAAATACCAAAGCCATGTCATTTTTATTTCCTTGGTTAATATATTGCATCGTTGTGTTTGATAGCTAATTCATTATTATTCTATGCCAATAAATCTCTATCAAATAGAAGAGAAGGATGACCTGGCTGCTTTAGAGATATATAATATGGATTAATTAAAAATTCACAGGCTTATTTCGATTCTCATATTTCTATTTCACTTCTTTAGAGAAAGCTATATATTCAAATACCAACTCAACTCAAACCAAACTAAAATAGAGAATCCTAGTTATGAAGATGTTTCTCTCTCCATACCTTATAATGACATTATTTTTTTGAATTATACTTGAAGTTCACTGATAATAACCTGGATTTATATATTTCTTTCAGCACCAAATTGAAATCATGGTAAAAATACAAATATCCCATTAAATATGACCTAAATATGATTCAAAGAATATCACCTTTAGTCTGAGAACGTGACAGAGTAATTTATGAGGTGTGAAGTTTTATTAGAGGCATTGTTTGTTTATTTGTTTTGGTTATAAAATGCTTTTCTATTGCTTTCATGTGACTTTCAATTTATCATATCTAGCATGTTGAGAAATGGGAAAGAATAATGTGTGACATTTATCTTGTAGAAATTGATGTTGAATGAAAGGATAAAGAGTTTAACCAAGCTACAATCCACTTTGGTAAAGGTAGAGGGACATCTTAAAAAGTTACCTAAGAATACACCATATACATAGTTTGAACATAAGTAATATATGGCTTTTTCGTTTGCAGATGTGTTCTTTTTTATATCCAAGATATTACAACAAGACAAATATTGATATTGTAGAAATTGTTAGAGGAACTCATTGAGGTCAATATTTTTGATGTTCTACTTGATTGATATATTCTCATGAATTAATATGTTACCAAAACATATTATATTCAAATTTGATACATATAAAAGATAAAAATAAATGTCAATTCCTTCATTTGATTTTTACTTGACTCTGGTGTGGGCAGGTTACATGAAATGTGATTGGAAAAAGGATGGGGAGACAATATAGAGATCATGTCTTGGATATGATTCATTTTTTGTTGGAGATCCTTCAGGCACTTCAGCCATCGACTTTGGAAATGTTTCTAGTAAGTATTCTTATGGTTTTTAATGTTGTGATTCTTTCACCTCATGGTTATTTTGGGCAAGCAAATGTTTCAGGAATGCGTGATAAGATATTGATGGATAGGTAAACAATTTTTTTATAATTGAAATATCCATTCCATGATATCCTCTCTTTATTGTTTTATTGTATTTTGAACGTTTATTTTGATTTTTCTTTGTATTTTAACAATGAAATTGAAATTACTTGGTATTATGTTTGTTTAAACGACAACCAAAGCTTGAGGATGAAATTAATATTACACGATATTGATAGAAATCCTCTTAACTATTTTGTATTGAAAGATTTTCATGATTATTAGAAAAGTTTCCTTTCATGTTGTTATTTGAAAACATGTTGTTTTTATACTTTACCAAGTTCATTCATATAAGGTTACCTTCGTCCCATGGGGTGGTCGAATCTCAACTTCTAGTTGTTAGGTTTAGACCCAATACCCCTACCACTTGTTGGGAGATGACATGAAGGTATGTGATTTTTCGCCCACTAAGCCTTATCCTCCTTCACAGGTTTATGACATGCACCTGTTTTTACCATGGGATGGTACAAATATGTGTGGTTTTTCCATATTAATAGTTAGGGAGTAATTTTCAGTTGCATCATAAGTCTCATATAAAAGTGTACATGTCTAATCACAACTGCATCAACAAGACAACCATCTCATCACATATCTTCTCGACTCATGTTTCCTCTATTCATATGCTGAACAATGATGTCTCAATCTAAAGAAGAAGAATAATGATCCACTCAGTCAAGTCCTGGACCCGACAATAGGGGGAGATACACACTTTCCACTAGTGGCAAGGATCATATATGCCCTACAATACCAATAATGGAGATACACACTTACCATGCTTGGTAAGGATAAAAAACATCCTATTGTCCACTGGTATTCTCACCTTGATCCTTAAGAATCAAGTGGTAGAACACCTGCATCCAATCACTTGGGGGAGATACGCAGTTACCACAAGTGGTAAGGATCAGACAAATCCAAAGTATCCTCACGCATTTGCCAGATGGGTGGTAATCTCAACATGCCTAGCTTATGGTTATGATGCATATTGGGTATACCTGGTCAAGTCCCAGACTTGAAAACAGGGAGAGCTACTCACTTACCACAAGTGGTAAGGATCAGACACATCCCTACATCGATAATAGGGGAGATACACACTTACCATCCTTGGTAAGGATCATAAATATCCTATTGTCCATGACTTGCAAGGAGCATCCTCAAACTCGGGAGCTTCCTAGGTCCATCCACCCTGTAAATTAATAGAAGTCAAAAGACAAGGAGGAAGAATACAACTTAGTGTTCTCTATCAACTGTGATCCCTTCTGAGAAGGGCCACATCCACCAATCCAAGCTAATCTATGAAGAATATGAATGGTTTGGAGAGAATGTTTGCAATTTTCTCATCTTTTGAAGCCTAACCACTTCAGTTTAGTAACAAGGCACTGCGGGAGCCTCACTAATCCCTCTAAGTTATAGCCTAATCATTCCCTTAGTGGCACCATGAATATCATGTGGATATAATTTGAAGCCGTACTTCTCACAATATAATTGGCCATTGCTGGACTGAGTGCAACGGAAGTTTGTTACTTTCTCATCTAGGAAATCAGAGCAAGACCCATACTGAAGCAACACGTAAATGTGTTATTCATGTTCAAAACACTCCTAGTTCATTTGGCATCAATATATTTACTCCATCACAATATTGTCTCAATCCTTGTCAAAACCATATTTTCACCTTCCAATATACATGTCCAAGCTCTATCTAGCTCGGGGACCACACTGCAAAGCAAGGATCCATCTGGTTTCCTGATCCTCATGGTTTCCCTAAAAAATGAATTTGAAGAGGAGTCTCTCTAAACTGCTTTAGTGTAATTCATCATTGCAAGTCTTTGTCAGTATACTTCCCTTGAAAAGAAAGTTCTCATCATGTCTCTGTTACTCTTCTGGTCTCAAGATGTGGATCACATTAGGCTCAGAGGTTAACTCCCTCTGGCACTAAACACTAAGATGATATAATCCTCTCAAAAATAAATTATTAGCATATATGAAACCCAATATCAAATACATACCCTCAACCCTGAAGTGAGGTTGGATACCGCGTCAAGTGTCCATCAATCTAAGCATGCCAAGTCCAAGGAACTTGCTTGAGTCCATATGGGACTTTCTTCAATCTGAAATCATGAGTCTCTTTTTTATGTACTTGAAAGCTATGAGTTAGCTCCAAGTATGCTTATTCCTTAAGTACACCATGGAGGAAGCCAACATCACATACATCTGATAATAGTGCATATGACAACTCAAGCTAGGATCTCAACATAGTACTCTTTCTTAGAGAGAATATCATTGTTGAATTCACCAACACTACTACATCTTTGGCATCTATAATAGTACTTGCATGAAGGAAATATTGCCCATAGAATCTACTTATCTCAGAACATCTCTTTTCATTGTTACATGGCAATCTACCCCCTATGAATATTTCCACTTTAATCATGGGATGGTTCTGCATCCTCCTCAATCTCGATATTGAGGACTTAGTCATCACATCCATCAGATGTACCTATTGAACTTAGAATATAATCAAGAGCAATAAAGTAAATAAAATAAAATGCACCTAATGATGAGGCAAGATTGTCTTTCTTCTCTAGATATGAGAGTGGCTCCATTTTCTGCACCAGCTCCCTCTTGGTGGTAACTCTTCCTGCATTTCTCCACATCTTAACAACACTCAAGATGGATTTTCTTTCCTTGATCACATTTTCATTCAAGAAGTCCCTGAAGAAGCATTTGGTTAACCAATCACTCATGTAGGAAGAATAAACATAAACCAAAATAAATAAGAACAATGTCATAAAGAAATAACATAAGTCTTGAAAGTACTTATCTTTAATTAGGATTGTAGGGAGCTATCACCTCCCTCTTGATCCTGCCTCTAGGAATCACCATTGTTCATGAACCATAGGTAAATGTAATCCTCAGAGGAAATTCATCCTCTTGAGAACCACTTGTATTCTCATTCCATATCCTTCCAAGCCTGGTTATCAATGTATAAGATGACCATAGGATTTGTATCCTACCATCTCCTATTGGGAGACCAACCCATCTAGGGTTACTCTGAAGTTGACATGGGTACTTAAATAACTCACTAGCTTCTCAATGATCATATCATATCATAAAGAAATTTTGAATCATACTAGGGTTCCAAAGCTAATGAACCCATGCCTTTTTCTATATCAAGGTCACTCATAGGGTTTCTCTCAAACCCTAACCTTTATTGTAAGCATAAGGTCTCCCTAGGGTTTCCTCCAAACCCTAACATTATTTTAGGTCCCCAACATCTTCATCATGAAATACATCATAAGTGTCTTCATGGGGATGATCTCAGTGAATTTTCTTCAGCCCAACTCTGAAACCATGTTAATTTTTAGGGCTAGATTGTTCTCTGTTGTAGATAATTGCATTTTTAAACTTTTTCAACATTTTCATATTACATTCACCCCATAACATCTTATCATCATTAGAAATTATGTAGATAAAAAATAACATCAACAATGCAATGAAACAATAAGGAACAATAGAAGAAAAAAAACACAATAGAGACACCAAGATTTTGGTCGAAGACTAGGGCAAAACCCCGAAATGTTGAAAACCCATAATCAAGTCTTCTTCTTCTATTAGATATTCATCAAATGTTTAGCTGGGATACAAAGTGCAATTTGAATGAGAGATATATCTTTCACCATTAATCACATTAGGCCTCATAGGGCCAACCTGGGATTGTACATTCCCTCAAAGAGACATTCTCAAGACCTCTTATAGGGCTACCTCCAAATCATCATAGGAAGCATAAATCTCCATCTCGAGTAGCACTGTCAACACTGTCATAAGGACACTACCATAAAACATCGTCATACTATCATATATCACTGTCAAACTATCATACATATCTATCATGAGAACTCAGTCCATACATCACTTTCCATAATAACCCTACCATATTGTCATTAGGACTATCATACGTTAATCCCGACTAGAATCTTTACCCAAAAATCACTATCATTAGCACTGAATATTTTCTTGAAAAATACTATCATTAGGAATAAGTTTCATGCCATGTAGGGACAAGAATCTCTTCCATATATCACAATCATATGATACATACATCACTATTATACAACCACACATATTTGTCATAAGGATATTCCATACGTCACTGTCATATAGGTCTTTGTCATAAGTCAATGTCACATTACTTTAATACATGACTGACATATCATTGTCATTAGAACACTATCACATGATTGTCATAAGCACTAGAATTACTATTATACTACACTGTCATAAATACAATTGTTACCGCCATCATATGCACAAGTGTCACTGAAGATAACTTCCCATTGACTCCTTCAAAGGATATCCACACATAACATCATATTTGTTTATCTATCCATGAAATTAGGTATTTCTTTAATATCCCAATCACCATTAAATACAAGCTTCCATACAATATGACCAACCAAGCTTTACTCCACCTTACAAAACATCAAAGAAAGAAAGCAAATGACATACCTTTGAGTGACAAGTGTTGGCATTATGACACAGATTTGGCACTATGACACAGGTGTTGTCCTTGATGGAAACTCACTCAGATGATAGATCATAGTTCAGACTCACAGAATGAAGAAAAAGAGGTATACGCAGGTTCTACATTGACCAAGCCACGTGTACACGCGGGTTCGCATACCAAAAGCTGCGTATAGCGTACACACACACTTTCATAGATGGAAAGGCACGTACATGTTGGAAAACTTAGTTTTTGTCTGTGATATTTGGTCCATGGTATTTTTATCCATGGTATTGGTCCAAGGTATCCTGTTCGAAGTGGTGACCCCAGGTATTGGTTGTAAGTGGTTTTGGTCCATGGTATTGAGTAAGGCCTAAGACTATAAAAGGAGGAGAAGATCATTAGGCAAAGGCACTCATGAATTGAATATCTAATGAAGAGCAAGATCTAGAATATAGGTTATTGGATTATGGTGCACAACTGGATATGAATCAAGGATGAACCTGAGCACTTGATGAAGGATAAGTTCTATTGATGGGTCAAGATCTTAAGGCTTGAAGAGAAGTATCTTTGTGTGATTTTGATATTTTATCTGAATAATTGGCGCATGTTGTAATCTGTAAATATGATGATCTGGGTATAACTGATGTCTGGAATTGTTGTAAAGTTTAAATCATCATTTACAGATTTGTACGCAGTTTCACTTTAGCAGAGGCGTGTATACATCCTGGTTCTACATATCAAAACAGCATATACGTAGGTTCGCCTTGAGAAAAACGTGTATGTATGCAGGTTTGGCACATTGAAGTAGCATATACTTAATAAAATATGCTTTAGCTACTTCTGTTTGCTGTTGCAGTGTTCTGGGTTCTAGCTTGGGTTCTGGTTACTGTTACTGTATTCTAGTTACAACATTCTGAGAAGTGATTGATTGATTCAGTTTTGGTTGGTGCAAAGGAGATTGATTGATGCAGATATATTTGATGTTTGATTGATGTTATTGATGGATCCAGTCTGAAAATTTATGAAACGTGGTCCCTGGAAGAAAAGAGAAGGTTGTAGCCTTCTGTAGGCTAGCACCTACATACTAGTAAACACATCAGCTAGTACAAGAGCTAGGGGGTTGTAGCTCCCTTCCAGGAGAAGCTGGAGAATGAGAGAAGGTTGTAGCCTTCTGCAAGTAGAAGCTTGTGTACTGGTATAAGACTGCACCAGTACAAAAATTGTAAAAAGAAGTTTCTTAATAAAAGAATATAGAGACGATTGTAGGAGGTGGTTTTCACCCACATTGGTTTTCCACCTTATATATTGTGTTCATGTGTGTGATTGTCTGTTCTATTTTTACTGCACCTGGTTACTGTTTATATGGTTCTGATGCACAGATTAAAGATCAACATATGATGAATTAACTAAGTTATAAGTTTGAAGGGTATATGCTAGTTGCCTTAAATACAGTTGCGTATACACACAAGTTTGATTAACTGAAGTAGCGTATATAAATCTAAAATGAAATATTATTGACTTGCTAATACTGATTCACCCCCCCCCCCCTCTCAATATTATTTCCAACAACAAGTCCGTTCTTTATTTACTATGCCTAGGGCTTGAATACTTGTTGTCCAAACCTCCATGTAGGATAGTCATCTACTAGGAAACCATCTATGTAATCATACCCAATCACAACCCTTACAAGACTCTCCATACAGTCCTAGAAATCTCGGTCATTTGCACTTAACCCACTAAAATTTCCGACCTACTTTAGGCCTTTTGCAACTGCTTCAGAGATTCCGTAACTCATCCATGTGAGATCACCAAGAATACTGTGATTTTCTCTCCTTTGGGCTCTACAACCTCCTACGCATATACTAGAGGAAATAGACCCTCATTCTTGTAACTTGTGCACATAAAATAGGGTTTTAGCCTGCCCTTATGCCAAAATTATACTATGTCCTATCACATAGATATAACATCATTTACATGCTCAAAACCTCATCCAAAGTGTTAATTTGGCAGATCAGGGATACATTCCCTTCATTGGACATTATTTCTCTTTGAAAGAGACCTAAAATTTCCCATTGAAGCCCTCAATTTGGTTAAGGAAAAATATATTTTTGATGAGAAAACCCACAATGGAACAAAATTTAAGGTCGGCCTAAGGCTAATTAGCCCTTCTCCAATGCATATAAATACATGTCACATCAACCTCATTTGGACACACAACATCACACATCTCTCTCTTCTCTCATTGGTTCATACAATTTGAAAATTGTAGGGTTCCTTTCACACATTCGAAGGAGAAGAAGTGTCTTTATCTTGATCAAAGTTTGACTTTCTATTTGGGCTAATTTGATCCGCATTGACCAAGATTATTTTGACTTATGTTGACTTGTTTTGGACCTATCTTTGAAGGCCGATTTGATTGGCACACAAACCGAAAATTTCTTGGCATGTTGACTTGCGTTGACCACAAACTTTGACCTGCATTGACCATAGAAAAATTGAAGCTTTGACTGTAGTTTTGTCTCTCTCTTTTGACCTATATTTATTGACTATTTTGGGCTAAATTTGACCAAAATTGGAGGTTGAGTACATTGATCTTTGACCAAGCTCTTGGAGGATAGTTTGACTACTAATTTGTTGACTGGATAGAGCACAATTTGACTGATGTTGACTTGGACATAATTGTAGACTTTGATAATTGACCATATTTGACTATTGGTTGATATTATTGGATCTTGGTTAGTTTTTTTGTTGGATAAGTCAAAGCTTGACTTTGACTCTTGTTGATGGAATTAGAATATTGATGTACTCTCCTTGATGAACACTTTATGGCAATCTAATAAGAAGATGAATTTGAAAGGGTTTCGCCCTTGTCAGGTTTTCCCTGGTATTTGACCAATCTTGGTGTCTCTTGTCATTACTTTTGATTGTCTCTTGTTGTTCATTGACTTTACTGTTCTATCTACAATTTCTATTGTTTACTGGAAGATTGAATTGATTGATAATTGAAGATAAGAATTGGGCTAAAATAATTGTAACAAAATAGAATAGTAGAAAATTAACATGGTATAAGAACTAATGTGAAGAGAAAACCCGAAGGATGCAAGATACAAGAGAAATATTATTTAAAAGGAGTTGAAGGAGCCTATTTGATTTGTACAATATGACTACCTCCTTCTTCAAGGACAACGAGTGTTGGGATAGGGTCCCTAGGGTCAATTTTGGGTTAGTTTAATCAATTTTTGAGTAGAATTTTGTAAAGAATGTAAAGTCTCTGCGAAATGTGGAAGTGGAGCATACAACTAAGTAGGAGTCAAAGGGGCTTTAGCCCCTTGTATGGGTAAGTGATAGGATGGTTTTGAGACTCACCCATAGGCTGCAAACCATGGTATTGTATTAGAAAGGCTATAAATATTTGAGTCATAGCAAGTCTAGAGAGATAAAGTTTGGTGAAGAACAAGTGTAAGGGAAAAGTTCTAAGGCAGGAAATATTTGTTTCCTATACATAGGCGAAGGGGAAGGCTCCTACAGCAGAGTGCACGGAGACCTTGGAAAGTCTGAGTTGAGTGTGCGAGCCCCTGCAGCTGGGTGCGCAGGGTGGAAGAGTCTGTAATTTGAATGCTGAACCTAGTAAAGACTGATTTTGGACCGAATCTCTTGCATATGTGCCTTGTTCTTAATTCTATTTAAGCTTATACATTATTGCTTAATAATCTGTTTTCTATGAAGTAAATATTATTCTCTACGCAAACCTGTCAAATCTCTAATATCTATGCATGAAATGAGTAATGAAATGTTTTCACGAAGGTTGTAACTTGTTATGATAACTGTTCGAATCAGGTAGATCTACACGAAGGTAGATCTAGGGTTATTATTTACTAAGCGAAAGTTGTGAGTCTGCTTCTTTTAGGTCTAAAAATCCTGATCGTAGACCTTAACAAAGGTATGGGAGCCTCTTGATAGAGTTGCAGTGGAGGTTCATAGGAAGATACAGAATTGCACGAAGGCAGATTTGAGCCATAAGGACTTTAGAATACATATCATAGGTCTCTCAATGCAAAAAACTCATTCTAGCATCCCCCAATATTGCTTTGGGTGAGACTGCAGCTTGCACTATGCAGGTTTTTGCCAAAAGGGGCAGCATATAGGGTTTTGTTGGTTGGCGCAAATACCCTGAACCTGGGTCAGGCCCCCTTAAGCCAACAAATGGTTCTGTTACCAGGACCGAGATCTATCTAAGCGATGTGTGATAAATGGTTTCCTACAAAGAAAGAGATTGAGAAGTGGATTAATTGAAAAGTTCATGCATTTGTGGCTCAAGATAACAAAAGCCCTAAATTATCTAAGGAATAATGGTTGTAGAGATATTTATACACAGATGAGACTGAAGCATTCTTTTGTTTCTTCCCTGATGAACTACATGAGTGGTTGTCTAAATTGGCCGATAGTCAAGGGACGTGGAGGCTTGATGGCCCTATAGTGTGGAATCTAGAACTGGTGCGACATCTGGAAGAATCAGGAAGCAATATCACACGGGCCATGGATCATTGGATTGATCACACACTTGGAAGTTTTGTGACTGAGTTCATGATCGATAGAAATATCAGCTATAGCGAAGTGGAACATAGGCTCTTTAAGGGACTGCGAGGTAAGTATTTGAAATCATTAAAGACTTGGATTAAAATGATGTTATGTGAAAATAGGGTTATGTAGTTACCTCGATGTTTGGGGCTACGCAAAGTGGGAGTTTCTTTGGAAGAAACAAAGGACCAAGCTCAGAGTACAGTCCTCTCATTGAACCCCCTTCAAGTGATGATGAAGGGATGGCGTTGAATACACCGCAAAGTGCAGTTTAGTTAATTAAGAAGGGTATCCCGAGAATACCTCATCCATCCACTCCACCTCCACCTCCACCTCCACCTAATATGCCTACACCTTCACCTTCACCTCCACCTCCACCTCCACCTCATACACCTACACCTTCACTTCCACCTCCACCTCCAGTACCACCATTCAACATGGTGAACATGATGAAGATGTCAGTTTTTAAAGGGACCGGGAGTGAAGACCCCGAACAATTCTAGTTTGTTGCAGGAGATGTATGGAAGGAACAAAAAATTATGGATGATAACATCAAGAAATCAGTTGGTAACAACCTTACAAGGTCGAGCATTGACATGGTACATCAAGTACTTCACTGACAACCCCATCACGATGTTGGCAGAAACCCAATAAGCTCTGAACAAGGAGTTTAGAAAGCCTAAGTCAGAGGTGCCGTCGGTGACTGAGTTTAAAAAATTTCGACAAAACATAGATGAGACACCTTGGGATTTCAATCAAAGGTTGAAATGCATGATCAGGCGAGCCAATATGGTGATTATAGTTTCCCAACTTCGCGACAGGTATATAGCATCACTCTTGCCGCACTTAAGATTACTGTTGTAACAACAAAAGATAGCAACACAGGAAGAAGCCTTAGAAATCGCAATGAGGCTGGAAGCCTTACCCATACAAGATACAAACCTTGGAGTGCAACAAATTCAATCATAGCTAGAAAGCCTGTACTTGGAGTTGCAGAGCCTAAAGAAAGGAAAGGAATCCGAGGTGGAGGTGTGCGTTGAAGTCTGGTGCTTGAAATGTGATGAGCCTCTAAATTAGACATAAATTAAGGCCCATGCCTCTAAATTAAACATAAATTAAGGCCTATGACCATCCTTCCACACATTAAACCTCTGTTTTTGCATTAGATAATGTATTTTTAACTTTATTATATTCATGAGGAAGGTTTATGAATAATTCCATATTTGTGCTACATATTATTTATTTTTGTGGAATATTATGAGAATATTGGGCAGATTATGAAGATTGGAGGAAGAGATAATTTAGGGACTTTCTCCCTACTATAGGAGGATCACTATTAAATAATAAATCAACAAGATATTATGGAATTATGGCACATATTGTGGAACTCCAATGATTGAGAAAATCTAGGAATGTGTTCCGTGCCATTTAATGTAGATTCCTAGTATTGGGAACAAGATGCAATGATCAAGGGATTTTGGTGGGGAAAGCTTCCTCCATTCATGGGGAATGATTTCTAATCATTTTGTATAAGTACCAAGTCGAATTTTCCTCTAGGGATAGATTTTCATTAGTGTTCTTGTGGAGAGAACTCGTATTTTTGCAGCATTATTGTATTTTCTTGCAGGGATGTAATTGTATTGATGAAAATAATGAAGATTGGTGTCATGTTCAGCTTCTAAATCTTGTTCTCCTTCATATGTATCTGATTTTCCTTGGGCTTGGCCATCTTAGGAGCCTCACAGCCCTTTTATATCATTTTCTTTCATTCTTTTCACTTCTTATTCACATGCATCTCTTGTTTTTATTTCTTTCTATTTCTGCATTTAGTATTAATGATTTCTTGTTGTAGGATTGGGTTAAATGGTTGATGTAAATTATTTTACAGGATCACAAGCATCATTTCATCCTTGAAAAATATTTGGAAGGTCATAGTAAACATTTAGCTACTTGGATTAGTATTCGTATTCCCAAATCTAGATTTATGGAATTCCTTTGTGGAAACTAGCAGTAAGTTTCTGCTATTTTTTAGAGGAGGCTAACGAGCTCCAATAAAATTGGTTCCACTTGCATTAGATCAAAACAAAATTATAGTTCATAACAAAAATTACCCCATTTCATTTTGACTTGATTAGGTTAGGCATTTTATAGATTTACTAGCTCACTAGTTCTTGAATTTCTAGATTTTCGATTAGTATTTTTCTGCTATTTTTTAGCATGGGTTAACAGATGTCTTTTTGAGTGATTCCACTTGGAATGGAGACTTAAGACATCGTAGTCAATAAAAAAATTTGTCCCATCCAATTTGGATTTGATTTTCTTGGTCATTCAATGAATTATAATTTCATATAGTAAATCGGTAATATCCTGCAGTAAAACAGAGGATCATGTAGGAGAACTAGTACATCTTGTAGGAAATCCTGTAGTGGCCTGTTTTGAGCCTGAATTGAGAAAAATCATCATTGAAGCTAGGATTAGGCCTCTACTTGACCTCCATGCCATCAACACCATTTTAACCCTCTTCCTCCATACCTGTCTCCCCTGCCTAAAAACAAGTGAGGATTAACATTTGCATTTATAAAACAAAAAGATTAAAAAAAAGAGTTCTTTTATATTCACACATGCACATATCAGTTAATACTCCCTAGATAAAACTCCATGCTCAGTTAGTTTAAATCATCACATGTGATAAATAGGTTTAAGTTAGGTTTCTTTTACATTTAATTCATGATCTTTATGAAATTAGAATAGGTTTCTTTCCTTGTACTTTATTTCTTGCAATAGGTTTGAGGTTTCCATTTCGAGCATTTAATTTTCTGTAATTAGTTTAGGATTTGGTTTCAATACATGCACTCCATCACATCTTGACAGCAAAGGTCAAATGACACATTGTATGCTGCACATATAGTGCCAATACCTCTTAAGTTTGTATGAACACTGGGTTGATAATTAAAAGTCGGTAGCCTTGGGAGTTGTAGCATTCTTATTGCAATACCGAGGCTCATGACCTTTTAGCGCCGTTGCCGGGGAGGTGTCAAATTATGCATTGTTTTCTTCCCTAGTTGATTTATTTCTTTTTACTTTTGCAAAAAAAAAAAAATAATTGCGTTAAGCATATTTCATTTCAAAAATAGAAAAGTGCATTGCATTAGTGTTTTCATTTAATCATAAAAAAAAATTCTCCAACACCAACCCACCTCCCTATTTAATCACGTGGTGTAGTAAGAGCCACCTCACCATTTACTTTGTAGGTAGAAGAAGAAGATGTCAAAGAATGTAGAAGAAATGGATGGAGATGATGACAATGAGGAAGATCCTCTCGGATTTTCCATTCAAGATATTGATGTTAATGTGCACATGAAGAACATCCCTCCATATTTTCTTCCAAAATTTCATGGTCTAAGGTCAGAGGATCCGGAAACCCTTTTATTTGAAATTATTTATTAAAAACTCAAAAATTGAGATTACTTCCAGCAACATTGAATGGTAAAGCTCTTAAATGGTTCATGAGTTTAGGGACTAATTCAATAAGATCATGGAATGATATGCAAAATATATATTTAGAAAAATATAAAGATCATGATCTTAAGGAAGAAAGAATGAATAAAAAATAAGATGAGATTCTAGAGGATCTAATAGAGAGGTTCATGTATAATGTTAAGAGGGAAGAACTACATCATTTAGGATCTGACACACTAAAAACCCTCTTACTTAGAACAATTAGGGATGAATGGATTGATCTCCTTGATCTCATGAGTAGAGATGATGTATACCAATTATCTTTTGAAGAAATTTGTGAAACATGCAAACACATAGCAAGAGGAAGGGCAAGAGTAGGTAAATCAACATCAAGATCGGTAAGTCAAGCTAAACTTGGAAATTTTCTTGATAACTTTAAAACAAAAATTCTTAGTAATCTAAGTGAACAAGTATAAATGTTAAGAATACAAAAGGAGCAAAAAGAAGATGTTGAGATTCGTGTTGTCCATGCTGAATCATATGATGTTAATGTCACTCCTCATTACCAAGGTTGAAATAAGTTCACCAAGAGGACAATGGAGCAAGTCAATTGCCAATGCAACTATGTTATGTAGCTCCAAGAGGACCATGACAGCCTAGTCAACCTAGTATGATGCAAGAGCCCAATTCAAAATTTCAAGGTTATGCATATCCACCTCAAAGTAATTGGAACACACCCTTTCCTTGGCAACATTGGGCATCTCAAACCCAAAACCAATCTTGGAAACAAGGTTGGCAAGGAACTTATGGGAGCCATCCACAATATCCTTAGTATTTTCCTCAATATCCTCCATACCCAACTCCATGTTATCCCTACCATTGATCTCCACCACAACCAATACTCCAACCACATCCATCTCAAATATCCACTCCCACTCAACTACCTGTACCACCATTTCCAAACCCACACATTCAAGTAGCTCAGCCCACTTACAATGCTGAGGTACAACACTTCCAAACATATCCTCTTGATATCAATGGTATTCACCATAACTGAGGAAGAGTATTGCCAAAAAGAGATTATCTTGATATCATTGAAGGACCACATCTAGAAGAAGAAGATTCAAATGAGAAGACCACATAATCATGGGTTGCACTTGATGAAGAGCAAACATTAAAATCAGAGATCGAGAGAGCTCCCTCATGGTTACCATCAAATTCACCATGTATTCAAGAGAAAAATCAACAAAAAGAGGAAGATTTGAAGGTCATGATAGAAGAAGACATGAAGAATGATCCAGATAAGCAAGAAAACCAAGGACATCAAAGTTATATTGAGGTTTGGTTACAGAAAATAAGCAAGATGGAACATCACTCTTTTCTTCAACTATGCTTGATCCTTTCGAAGTCAAATAATTTGGTCTCTGAAATCCAGGCACATGTCAAAGCATACATTTCAAGCTTACACATCATTTTGTTTGTCATATTGATGTGCACATGGCTCCATTGGAAGTATGCTTATACTTGAAAGTGATTTTGTTTTTCAAGTAGGGTAGGGTAGAAAAAAATGAAAAATAAGAGAAAAAATCAAAATCTCAGGTGAAAACCTCCTTTGAGGCACCTCAGATTGGCTCATTGATTGAAAACCTCCATAAGGCGGTCAATGGGTTGGGAAAAAAGGAAAAAAGGATAAAAAATAAAAGATCATAGGTGAAAACCACCTTTGAGGCGCCTACGAAAACCTACTAGTTGAAAACCTCCTTGAGGCGGCTAGTAGGCCTAGAAGAAAAAAAAAGGAAAAAAATAAAAAATCCTTGCTCCATGTATCTCTTTGATGAATGTAGGTGCTCTCCAACATCTACAAGGAACAAAAACAAGTTGCCACCAAAGAAAGAAAAATAGGTCAAACCTAGTCAAAAGAAGTCAAAATTTTGACTTTATCCTCCTTTGCTCAAATGCTCCAACAAAGCCATGGCCATGCCAATCCATCACCCTCGTCTATTTCCACCATCCACCCATAATTCTCAAGCTTTTCCTATTCATTTTTCTATAGGAAGGTTGTGTTTTACTACAAGAAACAAAAATACATAGAGAAGATTTTTTTTTTTTTTTCCATAAGTTTAAAACAATGCATCCATTTGCCAAGCTGTTTTAGGGGGAGATGCATATGGATGATGGTAACATGCTCAAGCTATTTCAGCAAATTCTAGTGCACAATTTTCAAGAAATTAACCTCCATTACCTACATCCATTTTGCATTTTCTTGATATCTATGCATCCATTTAAAAATATGTTTCATGGGGAGATGCATATGAATGATGGTAGTGTTATCAGGAAATCTAGTGTCTATGCAGAGCTGCTAGTCCCACTAAGACTAGTAGCTATCTTAGAAACAAACAAACTAAAAATACTTTCGTTTTCCTTTATGAGAAGTAGATAAGAGGGGAGCAAAGGAGACCAACCTTTGTCTTGCACTTGGTTCCTTACTTGGTTCCTCTCCCTTCTGATAGATCTTCGCCACTCGCTTCCTCATCTACCCAGCTTCAAAGAGCACCTGTGGAATCAAATCAGCATAACACTATCCTAGAACATAGATCTACTATCATAAACAATATAGGACCAGATATATATTGACCACACAAATGCATATATCATCAATCATACAAGAATGTGGAGGAAAACTTGAATAGCTTTATTAATATCAAGAAAAGGAAAGAGGATTACAACTAATTATTCTGACCCAGCGTCATCCTCTCAGCAAGAAAGCCCTTCTTCACCTCATGAAAAGCTTAGATCACCCAACACTATGATGTTACACCAAGAAACCAACAGCACTTCCTTACAAGATACAAAATTCTAGCCTCTGGATATCTGGGATGAGGGATCCATATATAGATGATTGCAGGGAGGTGAGTCAGCTTCTAAGATTTGATTAGTGTCCTCTCTTTGATAGTTCTTGATTCCACTTGGAGATTGATGATCTCTTACTCATCCCTGGGCGAATGCAGAGAGGCAAGTGTCACAGGAGAAGTTTTTGGAAGATTTCATGATCCTCCACCTCGTAAATTGACTCTGCCATTTGTCCACTCTCGCCCATCGCACCCCATAGAAGGGATTTTCAGTATGAATCGCACCTCCTGTGTGCATTTAGGTGGGATGCAGCGCACTTTGACCATGGAGCAGGTGAGATGGTCCAGTTTTGACCAGTTCTGAGTAGTTTTTCATGGAGAACTTCTGGGAGATGATGTAATCAGCTGACCTTGTTCTTTTAGGGGATGGAACAAAACTTTTAGGGACTCAGGAGCCCTTAGTTTATGGACATATTTGATTGGGGTTGCAGTGCCCAAAAATGTCTATAATAGTTTCCCCCTAAAGCATGAGGTCGTTAATCTTTTGATGTCGGGTGAAATGCTTTATCATGAGGATCCGAAGTTTTTTCGAGCTGGAAGGTGACCTGTAATAAGATACAATAAAATACATTATCTTCATAATATTTTCATGATCTAGCTGAGGCGGGCATTCCCATGCTCAACTTTATAAATTCATTTTCATGTACATAAGATAGACAATCGTCTGTGTGCAGACTGATGATTCTGGTAGAGCCATCATCCCTTAGGTTGGATGATTATCTGATGTACATTTGATGTCTTTATTTTCCTGAATATATATCGAAGCCCGAATGGATGAAACTAGATCTGGGGTCTTCAAACTTGTTCGATCTTCACTCAAAGTACAAGTTGATCCATGTGAGAGATGTTCTGGAGTCGAACATGGAAAGACATCACCTGATTACCAGCCAATGATGTAAGCTGTTAACAGGCGTGAGAGGAATCACCGATAATGATGATGACCCTCAAGGTACTACAGTACAATTCACGTGGTGTGAATAAGGGACTTGGCGTTGAACACCACGCAAAATCTTTCGGTTGAAGGCAATTGTGGTAAACTTGTCGCCGTAAGTGAGAAACTTGCCATTGAGGCATGCAAGCTTCAAAGTACTGAAAGGGTTGTTCCTAGATCGACTTCTTGGATAATGAGCTGATGTCGACAAGAAGCGATCCGTCATAGGAGGACCTTAATGAATCCCACATCTATGACACGGAACGGAGCAAATGATTTTGGAGGTGAAAACGGTTGATGATATAGGGTTCAGGGTGGCGGTCATGAAAGAATGGAGCGTGAAAGTATTGCAGTGGATGAGACACAGGTGAATTCTCTGAGTGACTTCTCTTGAACATATCGGCGACAATGACATGATGGATTGGTAGCATTAACCCCAAATATGGATGGTGTGATGGACCAATGGTGATATGACCAGTGAACGGAACAACCCAACCCGACTCGGATGCGGAGTGAAAGTGTCATGTTCAAGAGCGACTTGCTACCAATAAAGTTTCTTCAAGTTTTCTTCCAAATTTTTCCCCAGTCATTGCTGACCAGTACCTCTTTATTTTTGTCAAGCTTGAGGAGGATACATATGCTTGTTCTATAATTTTCCCTTCGGGCAAACCCATTGCTATTTTTTAACGAGCCTAGCGATAGTGAAACTCATTCTTGTCTGTACGGACAAGTTTGTCGCTATTTGGTTTTAATGAGTTTAAAGACAAAGATAACTCAGTCCTTTTCGATTTTAGAGAGTCTGAAAGGGACATAAAGAAAACTCCAACAATCCTTTTTTCGTCATATAATCCCTTAAGTCCGAAAAAGTATAAAATAATACAAAAGGGATGAATCTTCAGTAATTTTAAGGAGCTGAACAAAACATGCGCTCGATCTTTTTGTGTAATAATCCCTCAAGTCCAAAAAGATTAAAATCTAAAGGAGGGATAGCACTTCCGGTCACTTTAACGAGCTGGAGAGGCCAATTACTCGGCAATCTTTTCATATTTTACGAGTCAGATGAAAAGATCTTAAAGGAGACTCGTTTTTCGAGGAACGAGTGATAAATTCGGGTAGCAACTAATTCCAGGTAAGGTTTGGAATTTTCCAATCACGGCAGTGTCACAAGGATGGCTAATAGGATCACTCTTCACAACTATTCCTCAAAGGGGGTAAACAATCAAGTGGATGTGAATGATCGACCAATATAGAGTGGAGGTGATGATGAGAACACGACCAAGGCTTCAAAGGCTGATGATAATGCATTCACGATGGTTATTTACCGGAAATTGGTTCATTTCTTAAACTTTGGGGGAAACATTTGCTCATTGCTTATGTTTATTTTTTAACGAGCTTGAACTCCACATAAAAATTTCTCGATCCAATCGTATAATAAGGATGTCTCATTTAAGATGGCATTTTTTCAAAGCTTTGCCCCGCATCCTTTCTTTATGCAAGTTAGGAAATGACCAATCCTACGAGTTTAAAGGGTTAGAGGACCTACAAATTTAAAAAATAAATGGTCGCTCTTCACTTGCATGCCAAAAGGTTTGCATGCCCCCAGGTATAGCGAAAAATTTCCAGGTTACCAAAGATTGCTCGATCCGCACTTGCAGACAAAACACTTCCTCGGTGATGTCTACTGAAATAGACAAAGGTGAGTGGTGCAACTTGCCTCCACTCACATAACTTTGACGAAGGAATCTTATTCCGGTCTAATTTCATAAACTAGTCATATATCCTTCGTGGAAACCTACCCTATACCCAAGGTTTTCCTGCTAAAACAGACCAGGGTGCATGCCCCCTGGGTTTCAGTCATGTCCTCCCGAATCACTCGCGCTCATCAGGTGGACGGACTGGGGATTGATGAGACATTCCTTGCATGAAAAGACCATTCAGGGATGGTATATGACTATTTGCTATGTGTGAACCTGGGAATGAAAGCTGGTCTATGAGCTTGACCACTCTTCCTTCATGCGGAAAACAAATTACTCTACAGAGTGAGGAGACAATGGCTCCCATGCAATAAATATAGTCGCGTCCAAGGAGTAGATTATAATCCAGGGGTCCATGGACTACCATTATGTTCATGTGAACGATTTTCCTTCTCAACGTTATCGACACATTGGGAAGGATCCCTAACGGTCGACTGGTTCCTTTATCAAAGGCTGTTAGATTTCTCATTTCAGGCAAAAGCGATGGCGAACCAAGCGCTTTCCAAGCAGTTGAGGAAAGGATACTCACAGAAGCCCCTTCATCTATGATGGTACTGGCCATGACCAGTCTGTATATTTGAGAAATGATTCGAAATGGTACATTAGCTGGTAAACGGGGTCTGCCTAGTAGATTCCAATCGAAGGAAACAACCAGGTTGCTTGGAGGTGGGACCGAATAGATGGCCGGATATGACTCTGACGAACTTCCTTCCTGTGGTAAAGGAACGGGTAGACTGCCCCCATGTTCATTGGAGTTTGTGTTTACGAAGAGGATTTGAACGGTGTCGTTCTCATTCTCTCTGGTGACTGTATCATCTGAAGATGGACCTTCTGAAGGCAAGACCGGGTCAACTGCCACCTCGACCTTTTGACTTTCATCTGGTGTGAATTTAGATGGTTTATCTTCAATGATAGATGCTTCGACTGACCACAATGGCGTGTTAGTCAGATTTTCAATTAGCGATGGACTTGGCAAGAGTTTCTCATATCCAGGAGGGAGCCGTAATGGTGAAACTAGACGGTCGTCCAAAACTCTTTTAGCTTCGTCTAGGAAGGGACAACGGTGGACGGCGTGATCGCCTTCACACAGTTTACAAGGGAATTTACTTTTCCCTTTCTGTCCAGATGCTTCGCTTTCACTAGTTGACAGTGTACTTTCAACATGATCATCAGAGGTTGTTGACACTGGATTGTGCAAACGAGGAGACCAGTCCCTTAAGATCCGAGGGATGCAAGGACAATCTCGATGATAGTGATCTCCTTTGCAAATGACACATGGAGATTTAGGCTTTGATAGCGCAGTGTGTGGATTTTCACTAGATGATGCCTGGTTGCCCCTTTTCGCCTTTGGCTCCTTCTGCTTCTTCTCTTTCTTCTCCTTCCCCTTCTTCTCCTTCTTAGTTACTTGATTTTTGGCTTTACCAACTTCACCAAGTGAAGAGGAAGGGGGAGAGGGAGAATCGAACAAAGTAGAAGGTTGGGGGGTAGCTTTGGTATCGTCTAGTTGCTTACTTGATTGTTAAGGAATCACGGTGTTCTAAACGACAGAGGTCGAGAAGAGCCATACGGGCAGGCCGATTGTCAATCCTGGAAGCGACAATGTGGCCATATGAGGTGCACCAACATCTCCCCAAGAGGAGAAAGGACTAGGATTTCTTCCAAGGGGAAATCCTTGGTTGGTGGACTCCATTTTTCTCAACCTAAGATCAACGTAGGAAAGGTGATGTTTATTCCGATTAAAATAAATTTTAGACACTTTGACACAACTTGTTTTTTCAATTTTTAAGAGTCGAGAAAAAACGAAAGATGACTCTAGTCGCCTTCGATTTTTAATGAGCTTGAAGTGACAAGTGCTGAGATGGACCTTTTCCTTTAAGGAGTCTGAAAAGGAATGAAAGAGACTACTCTGGAAATCTAGACAGAGGGATTACCAAACCAATCGCAAAACTGTAGAATACTTTTTACGGTACGACAGTCAATCTTCCCGAATGCTGTGTTCAGTGCATTGCGATCGATAGGGCGGCAGACACGGCTTCCTATGGACAAAGGATATAGCTTATTGTGGTCTCCCAATATATAGTCGACGATACGTGGGAGCACAAGTCTGTACTGGCACTTGTCGTGTCAAAGTGGAGGAATCACCCAACCAACAATGAAAACAACAGTTACCAGGCTTTACGACGCCGGAATACGTCTCTAGCCTAGACTTCTAAATGTTGTGCGTTAGGTTCCAAAGCATTTTTAGATTCATTAAATTTATTTTACAGTTGATCTTGTTTAAGAAATTTTCCTTTCAGGTTCACCGCGTGATGTAGATATACAATTCCTAAAATGCAATCTAAGATGATAAACAATCGTTTAATCTTCTTTTTGCAATGAAAATCCTAGATACTAAAGAAAAAGAGATGATATTCTTTCAACATAGAGCAGAGACCACACACTATATGCACTGTCATAAATCAAACTAGCAAACAGTCTAAATGCAAATGCACATGCATGCATTTGTTTTCAGCCTTCTTAATGTGTGAATGATAAAAAGAAAGCTAAGCGCAAATATGAATTATTTTTCAAAGCGACATTACTAACAAGATTCTTTTCAAGACAAAATGAAGACAATGACAACACTTTGTGATTTGGAATTGAAAACTTGCTTTCGACACTTGAAAAACTACTAATTCAAATCAAATACAAGAGTAACAGTGTAATCAACTATCAAGAACAATCGGATTCTCTTCTATGACTGAAAGCGACACTTGCGACACTTCCAAGTCAAGAAACGACAGTTCAATTACGCTACTTCTTTGTAAAAGAGAACTGAAAACGACTCACAATACATAAAAACATTTACAGTTCTTTGCACAATGGAGGCGGAATAATGGCAAGGAAGGGGGTTTCCAATAGATGTATACTGGCTACAGACAGCAAAACTCCTGAATAGAGCTGAAAAGAGTGAAGAAAAACCAAAGTCTGGAGGCAAAATTAGCCTTTTCTGATCAGCGCACCTGTTACACAGGGATTCCAGTATGCATCCCACCTATAGCACATGGGAAGTGCGATGCATACTGATATCCTTGAAGAGAGGGTGTGATGGTACAATGCAAGACTTTTGATCCAGTTCTTGATCACAGTTTGCAGCACAGTTCAGGGATTTAGGCCGAGCAAGTGGTAATCAGTAAATAAATCACAGGGGTAGATCTAAGGAGGTTACTAGAGCCACCACAAGGGCAATTAGAGAGTTTTTAAATCGATTTTTCAGTTCATAAACAAAACCCGGAGATAGACTGAAGCAGCATTGATCTACTTTGCACTTGCATAGCAAATGCAGTTCGAAGGCTAGTTGGCTTGACTTCAGGCTCCATCTGTAAGTTTATAAAGCAAAAAAATATAGGCAAACAAACAATCTATTCGCTCCCCAGTGGAGTCGCCATTTTGTTATCGGGAAATCTAGTGTCTATGCAGAGCTACTAGTCCCACTAAGACTGGTAGCTATCTTAGAAACAAACAAACTAAAACTACTTTCATTTTCCTTTATGAGAAGTAGATAAGAGGGGAACAACGGAGACTAACCTCTGTCTTGCGCCTGGTTCCTTACTTGGTTCCTCTCCCTTCTAATAGATCTTCGCCACTCGCTTCCTCGTCTACCCAGATTCAAAGAGCACCTGTGGAATCAAAGCAGCATAACACTATCCAAGAAAAGAGATCTACTATCATAAACAATATAGGACCAGATATATATTGACCACACAAATGCATATATCATCAATCATATAAGAATGTGGAGGAAAACTTGAATAACTTTATTAATATCAAGAAAAGCAAAGAGGATTACAACCAATTGTTCTGACCCAACGTCATCCTCTCAGAAAGAAAGCCCTTCTTCACCTCATGAAAAGCTTAGATCACCCAACACTATGATGTTACACCAAGAAACCAGCAACACTTCCTTACAAGATACAAAATTCCAGCTTCTGGATCTCTGGGATGAGGGATCCATATATAGATGATTGCAGGGAGGTGAGTCAGCTTCTGAGATTTTATTAGTGTCCTCTCTCTGATAGTTCTTGATTCCACTTGGAGATTGATGATCTCTTACTCATCCCTGGGCGAATGCAGAGAGGCAAGTGTCACAGGAGAAGTTTCTGGAAGATTCCATGATCCTCCACCTCGCAAATTGACTCTGCCATTTGTCCACTCTCGCCCATCGCACCCCATAAAAGGGATTTTCAGTATGCATCACACCTCCCATGTGCATTTAGGTGGGATGTAGTGCACTTTGACCATGGAGCAGGTGAGATGGTCCAGTTTTGACCAGTTCTGAGTAGTTTTTCATGGAGAACTTCTGGGAGATGATGTAATCAGCTGACCTTGTTCTTTTAGGGGATGGAACAACACTTTTAGGAACTTAGGAGCCCTCAGTTTATGGACATATTTGATTGGGGTTGCAGTGCCCAAAAATGTCTATAACAGGTAGCATGCCCAAACAATTTCGGCAAATTCTAGTGCATGGTTTCCAAGAAATCGACCTTCATCTTCTTCAGTAATTTTTAGTTTTTCTTGAGATCCGTGCATCCATTGACCAATTTTTTTTCTATGGGGAGGTGCATAATGATGATGGAAACATGCTTAGAAAGTTTCAAGCCAATCCATTCTACCATTTGGGAGATATGGACAAAACAAGTCTACTACAAGAGGTTGTCCTAAATTACTACAGGAGTTTCCTGTAGTACTACAGGAAGTTCTGAAAATCTACAGGAAAGGAATTTCGATGGAAAAATTATGATGAAGGTCTATTTTGGGATAGGAAAAAAGGACATTTACTTCACCACATCTCATCCAACACCCATCATGAACATGTCACTTTATGGCCTCACCTTCCACTCATTCCAATACCTATTTACCCTCCAACAAAGAAATGACACAAACATTAAAAAAAAAAGGGCAGCTACATCAACATTTTTGGATGTAACAGAAGGCTCCAGGCCTAACCTTCATTACCATGATTGAAAGAGGAGAAACATAACTACATGCACAATGAAACTCCTCCAGAGCTCAGTAGCAACAGAGGAAACCATCACCTGCACATCAACAAGAAGACAACCCATCAACAAAATAAGATCAACAAAAAAGAAAAAGGCAGTCAAGAAGATGTACCTGAGTCATGAGAAGCACAACAACATCAACTCAACAGCAACATGCATGTCTCTCCAACAACCATCAGGTAGGTACAGGTATGCAATATTCTTGACCTCTTCTCTTGAGCATATTATAGTTAAAAATTTGTTGTCAATGCATGAGAGATGAGTTTTTATAAGCTAAGGATGGGTCAGCAGTCTCAGTTGCCTTCAACTAGTTAATTGCAACTCACTCCTTCACTCATGCAATGTTGAAAAGTCAAATTATGAAGGGTGATGATTTCAAGGAATGAGGACAACAGTTAAAAGAAGACATTTTTGCAAAGGCCAAGTCACCACAACACTCTAAGCCCTCCATCCACTTCATATTCACTATCTATCCATAATTCATCCATCCCATTTTATAATTTCAAGAACAAACCCTATCTCACCCTGAAAATTTCTTGAAAAAGAAAACATAGCATCCTCTCCATTTTCACAAACCTATATCATTTCAAATCACTCCCATACAGTTGGAAGACTCCGAAGGAAGAAGGAATGACTACTATAGGAAAGAAAAGTGCTGCTACAAGAAGGAAGAAAGAAAAAATTGTGCTGAAACCAAAAATGACAGTGCCTAAGAGAGACCTAATCGAAGCAGAGAACTTCAAGGCCATTAGGCAACCATCTAGGCCACAAGAGAGAAGAAGAAGTCAACAAAAGGAAATGAGGCATCCACCATCAAAATAGAACTCAAATTGCAGTGATGAAAAGAGACTTTCCAAGAGGTCTCTAATCTCTTTCTAGCTATTGTCCAAGGCCTAAAAGATGTTATAGAAATGAGAGAAAGGCATGGGAGTCAAGTTGAGGGTCTGTCCCAGGCTGATACTATCATTTATGCTCAAAAAGGGTTTCCTGTAGTTTTAACAGGGTTTCATGTAGTTTTCCTGTAGTTTTGAAACGAATTACTACAAGATGTCCTAGTTCTCATCTAAAGGAATTTTGAAGGTTTTAGAGGTGTCCAAATGGTGGAACAAGGTAGCAGAATATTAATAAGAATGTGGAAGACCTTGCCAAATTGAAAAATATTCAAGAACCCATCTTGAATAAGGGGAAGAACGCAAGCTAATGGTCCCAAGAAACAATGATTTTTCTATGCACAAATAGATTTTTGGGCTTGTCCTTATAGAACTTACAACCACGATTCTTAATTCACAAGAGAGAGGCCACCAGGGCCATGAATGAGGCATAATGAGGTCACTAAGCTACTCAGAGGATGAGTAACACTTTTAGCAGGGGGTATGATAGGCCTCTAAATTGGACATAAATTAAGGTCCATGCCTCTAAATTAAACATAAATTAAGGCATATGACCATCCTTTAGCACATTAAACCACTCTTTTTGCATTAGATAATGTATTTTTAACTTAAATATATTCATTAGGAAGGTTTATGAATAATTGCATATTTGTGCCTAATATTATTTATTTTTGTGGAGTATTATGAGAATATTGGGCAGATTATGAAGATTTGGAGGAGGAGATGATTTAGGGACTTGCTCCCTACTACAGGAGAATCATTATTAAATAATAAATCAAAAAGATATTATGGAATTATGGTACAGATTGTGGAACTCCAATGATTGCGAAAATCTAAGAATGTGTTCCCTGCCCTTTAATGCAGATTCTTAGTATTGGGAACCAGATCCACTAATCAAGGGATTTTGGTGGGGAAAGCTTCCTTCATTCATTGGGAATGATTCCTAATCATTTTATATAAGTACCAAGTTGAATTTCCCTCTAGGGATAGATTTTCATTAATGTTCTTGTGGAGAGAACTCGTATTTTTGCAACTCCATTGTATTTTCTTGCAGGGATGTAATTGTATTGATGAAAATAATGAAGATTGGTGTCATGTTTAGCTTCTAAATCTTGTTATCCTCCATAGGTCTCTAAGTTTCCTTGTGCTTGGCCATCCTAGGAGCCTCAAAGCCCTTTTTCATCATTTTCTTTCCTTCTTTTCACTTCTTATTCACATGCATCTCTTGTTTTTATTTCTTTCTATTTATGCATTTAGTATTAATGATTTATTGTTGTAGGATTGGGTTAAATGGTTGATGTAAGTTCTTTTGCAGGATGAAAAAAATCATTTCATATTTGGAAAATATTTGGAAGGTCATAGTAATCATTGAGCTACTTGGATTAATCTTCTTATTCCCAAATTTAGATTTATGGAACTCCTTTGTGGCAACTAGCAGCAAATTTCTTCTATTTTTAAGAGCATGTGAATGATCTTCAATCAAGTTGGTTCCACTTTCATTAGATCAAAAAAACATTCTAGTTCATAAAAAAAATGACCCCATTGTATTTTCACTTGATTAGGTTAGACATTTTATAGATTTACTAGCTCACTAGTTCTCAAATTTCTAGATTTTCAACTAGTAATTTTATGCTATTTTTTAGCATGGGTTAACAAAGGTCTTTTTGAGTGATTCCACCTAGAATGGAGACCTAAGACATCCCAATCAATAATAAAAAAAAATTTCCCATACAATTTTAATTTAATTTTCTTGGTCATTCGATGAATTATGATTTCGTATAGTATCTGTAACATCTTGTAGGAAAACAAGGGATGCTGTAGGAGAACTAGTACATCCTGTAGCAGCCTGTTTTGAGCCCGAATTGAGAAAAATCATCATTGAAGCTGGGATTAGGCCTCTACTTGACCTCCAAGGCATCAAAACAATTTTAACCCTCTTCCTCTGTACCTATCTCCCCTGCCAAAGAAGAAGTGCGGATTAGCATTTGCATTTATAAAACAAAAAGATTAAAAAAAGAGTTCTTTTATATTCACACATGCACATAGCAGTTAATAATCCCTAGATCAAACTCCACAATCAGTTAGTTTAAATCATCACATGTGATAAACTGGGTTAAGTTGGGTTTCTTTTACATTTAGTTCATGATCTTTATGGAATTAGAATAGGTTTCTTTCCTTGTACTTTCTTTCTTGCAATAGGTTAATGTTTCCATTTCGAGCATTTCATTTTCTGCAATTAGTTTAGGATTTGGTTTCGGTACATGCACTCCATTACATCTTGATAGCAAGGAAGGACACATTGTATGTTGCACATATAGTGTTGATACCTCTTAAGTTTGTATGAACCCCGATGTGATAATTAAAATTCGGTAGCCTTGGGAGTTGCAGCATTCTTGCTGCAATACTGAGGCTCATCAAAATGCAAGGGCCATGGGCACGATAAGGATGATTGCCTGGTTTAAAAGAACTATCTTATTGGGGGAGGGCCTGTTCCCATGAAACTAGAGAATATTGTTGGGGTGAGCGCTGGAATTGCACCATGGTGAGCTATTTTTCAAGTTACAAGACAACATGCGACTTATAATTGCCATTTACTAGGAACGTTTGTACAGAACCCTCAACAGTGGTTTTGCAATTTCTGTAAATTTGTAGGTCATGAAGAACACCATTATAGGAGTTATGAACTGATGATGGATAGAACCCATACCTACTGAATGCAGGCAGAAAACCAACCTCAGGATCAGGGCGTAGGAGCAGCGCGTGGAGGATTCTAAGGCCGAGGATGAGGAAGAGGGGGCAGAGCTGGCTGAGGATGTGAGCAGATAATTTACTATAACTATGGTGAAGCAGGACACTTCATGCGAGATTTCCAAAACCCCGTGCATCCATCATGTCATTATTGCAGGCAGTTCGACCATTTGATAGAGGAATTTCTGATCCTTAAGACAAAGATGCAAGAAAATAAGATGCAACCCCAGCAACCTACGAAGAACATCCAAATGATGTGGGAAGAGCCCTGCGAAGAAGATTAAAGCATAAATATAGTCACAAGAAGTGTTATGGCCACTGGTGCAGATAAGGTCAAGCAGCTTGAGACTGGTGGGTGGGTTTTTAAAGCTGTTGATAAAGAAATAGACTTTGATCTTAATCAAGCTAAAGAGACCTTCATGGAAGAAAAGAAGAACTTCGTTGAGGCCTCCACCTCAGGAAGGTAGGATAAAATTATAGAAACTAGTATGACACAAGAGGTAGATCCTTCGGTATTAGCTACGTTTACAAAGACATGTATGAAGTTACTTTGCGATAAGAAAGAAGTAGAAGGTATGCAAGAGCTAATCGACAAATGCACGAATAAAGAAAAGACCCCTA
The DNA here is from genome assembly GCA_031772625.1 of Pinus tabuliformis. Lineage (NCBI taxonomy): Eukaryota > Viridiplantae > Streptophyta > Pinopsida > Pinales > Pinaceae > Pinus > Pinus tabuliformis. The sequence continues at coordinate 923,386,709 of CM062816.1, forward strand.
TTGAACAACGCACCGTGAGAAAAAATGGTAAACATAAGAAGCGAATGGTGCACGAGATGAGGCTGACTGCACAAATAGGAGAATATGAAATGGACTAGGTAATCTTGGATTTGGGTTCTGAGGTGAATGTACTACACAAGTATATGTGGGAAAAGATGGGGATACCTGTGCTACAGTGGTCTCATATTCACTGCGCATCAAAAATCAACAGAAGATTATTCTGATGGGGCCTTATATGGTGTAATGGTAGACATTGAGGGCGCAAGCATGCTGGATGACTTTGAGGTCATTGAAATAGTGGATGATAGTAACCTGTACCCCGTGCTACTAAGAATTGACTAGGATTTTTATATGTACGCGGTAATCAACTTGAAGAAGCGGAAAGTGACGTTTGAAAGGAAGTTGCTCAGGGTTGTAGTACCACTAGACCTTGTTGAAGGAGTGCGTTATACTGAACCTGTTAACGATTTTGTGGAAGATGATGATGATCTTGATCAAATATACAAGATAACAACGTCAAATGAAGATTGGATCAATCCTACGATTGATGGATGAATTGTGTGGGACAGGGACGCTCCTGCACCTCAGACTCGGATGAAGAGATTGAACACTGGTAGAATCAGTTGCATGAAGTATCTATGCTCCGTTGCAATATGATGACCAAATCATTGTAGTGTGTCTCAACTAAGGTAAGGAAGATTCCAAATTATGATGGTCTGACTGATGTTGATTTTTTGGGTTGAATTTGAAAGGGAAGTATTGAAAGAACATCGCTTTCAAGCCCTGGAGTTGGCACTACGCGGTATGCCTTCCCATTGGTTAGGTACACACAAGGAGAGCTTGGCTGGATGGAAGAAATACAAAAGAATGATGAGATTAAGGTTTGGGTATGCTTACACCCAGATGAAAGAAAAGTAAAGTGGGAAGGATGATCCACACATTCATCTGGCACGATGCACTAAGGCTTGGGGAATGGAGCCACAACTAGAATGGGTGCACATTTTCTGTCATACCTTATATACAATCCCGATGAACTGGTATTTGGAAACAGAGCTTCATCATGGGACAACTGAATGGGATATCTTAAGAGAGAGTTTCTTATTAACTTTCAGCTTTGAAGATAGGTTTGAACGCATTGATGAAGTGCTCCAGGAGATAAGTAGCTATATTCAGAACACCTAAGGAACTGGTAGAATGGGCTCAGCCAAATTGGAGTACACAACTGCACCATGTGCTGGAATATTACAATGTGTCTGCTGAAGAGGAAGAAGAAGATCCACAAAATATTAACATTCCAGATACAAAGGGACAATGTAAAGTCAAAGGACCAAAAGCTAAGAACTCGGGTATATCAGAACCTTTGAAAACTAGACAAGTAAGAATTGGATTTGAAGCAGAGCCTAAGTTCATGAAGATAGGAGACTATTGGGATGAAGTTACAATCAATAAGTTGGCTGAACTACTGTGAGAATAACAAGACCTATTTCCCACAAAGTTTGTGGATCTGAAGGGGATCGTTGGAGATTTGGGCGTTATGAAGATTACATTGAAACTAGATGCGAAGTCTGTTAAGTAGAGACCTTATCAGCTAAATCCAAAGTATAAAGAAAAGGTGTGCCAAGAGCTTGATAAGATGTTAGATGCAAGTATTATTGAAATAGTAGAGGAATCCGATTGGGTAAGCCCAATAGTTGTCCAAGAGAGGAAACAAAAAGGTGAAATCAGGATATGAGTAGATCTAAGAAAGTTGAATGATGCATGCGTACACGATCCGTTTCCAACACCATTTAGAGATGAAGTATTAGAGAATGTTGGCAGACAAGGGGCTTATTTGTTTACTAATGGCATTTAGGGATACATCAAATAAATATCGAGTTGAAAGATCGAAGCAAATCAACCTTCTTTGATGGAGTGGGGTTACTTTCAGTATATAGTAATGCCATTTGGATTAAAGAACATGCCTGCAATATTCTCCCAGGTTGTCATAGCGAAATTCAAAGAATTTATCCATAAATTTTTGAAGGTTTATTTTGATGATTGGACTGTGTTTGGGTTGGTGAAGCGCCATGTTACGAGTCTACAGCTTATGTTGGATACATGACGAAGGTATCAAATCACACCATGCGATCAAGACCATTTCAACCCTCTTCCTCCATACCTATCTCCCCTGCCAAAGAATAAGTGAGGATTAACATTTTCATTTATAAAACAAAAAGATTGAAAAAAGAGTTATTTTATATGCACACATGCACATAGCAGTTAATACTCCCTAGATCAAACTCCATGCTTAGTTAGTTTAAATCATCACATGTGATAAAGAGGGTTAAGTTAGGTTTCTTTTACATTTAGTTCATGATCTTTATGGAATTGGAATAGGTTTCTTTCCTTGTACTTTATTTCTTGCAATAGGTTAATGTTTCCATTTCGAGCATTTCATTTTCTGCAATTAGTTTAAGATTTGGTTTCAGTACATGCACTCCATTACATCTTGATAGCAAAGGAAGGACACATTCTATGCTACACATATAGTGTCGATACCTATTAAGTTTGCACTAACCCCAGGTTGATAATTAAAAGTTAGTAGCCTTGGGAGTTACAACATTCTTGCTACAATACCGAGGCTCATCAAAATGCAAGGGCCATGGGCACGATAAGGACGATTGTCTGGTTTATAAAAACTATCTTATTGGGGGAGGCCTTGTTTCCCTGAAACCAGAGAATACTGTTGGGCCGAGTGCAGGAGTTGCGCCATGGTGCGCTATCTATCAGGTTATAAGAGAACATGCGACTGATAATTTCCATTTACTACAAAAGTTTGTACATAACCCTCAGTAGTTTTTTAGCAATTTCTGTAAATCTGTAGGTCATGACGAACACCATTATAGGAGTTATGAGCTGATGATGGATAAAAACCCTACCTACCGAATGCAAGCAGAAAACCAACCTTAGGATCAGGGCGTAGGAGCAGTGCATGGAGTATTCTAAGGCTGAGGATGAGGAAGAGGGGGTAGAGCTGGCTGAGGACATGCACAAATAATTTACTATAACTGTGGTGAAGAAGGACACTTCGTTCGAGATTGCCCAAACCCCATGCATCCGTCATGTCAGTATTGCAGGCTGTTTGACCATGTGATAGAGGAATGTCCGATCCTTAAGACAAAGATGGAAGAAAAGAAGATGCAGCCCCAGCAGCCTACGGAGAACATCCAAATGATGAGGGAAGAGCCCCGCGAAGAAGATCAGAGCATAAATATAGTCACAAGAAGGGGTATGGCCACTGGTGTAGGTAAGGGCAAGCAACCTGAGATTGATGGGTGGGTTCACAAAGCTGTCGACAAAGAAATAGACTTTTATCTTAATCAAGCTAAAGAGACCTTCATGGAAGCAAAGAAGAACTTTATTGAGGCCTCCACCTTAGGAAGCTAGGAGAAAATGGTGGAAACTAGTATGACACAAGAGGTAGATCCTTTCGTATTAGCTCCGTTTATAAATACCTATATGAAGTTACTGCGTGATAAGAAATAAGTGGAAGGGATGCAAGAGCTAATACATAAATGCACAAATAAAGAAAAGACCCCTGTTGAACAACACACCGTGAGAAAAATTTGTAAATGTATGAAGTGAATGGGGCGCAAGATGAGGCTGACTGTGCAAATAGGAGAATATGAAATGGACCAGGTAATATTGGATTTGGGTTCTGATGTGAATGTACTTCCCAAGCATACATGGGAAAGGATGGGGATACCTGTGCTGCAGTGGTCTCATATTCAGTTGCGCATGGAAAATCACCAAAAGATTATTCCGATGGGGCACTTATATGGTTTAACGGTAGACATTGAGGGTGCAAGCACGCTGGATGACTTTGAGGTTATTGAAATAGTGGATTATAGTAACCTGTACCCTACGCTACTAGGAATTGACTAGGATTTTGATATGGACACGGTAATCAACTTGAAGAAGTGGAAGATGATGTTTGAAAGGAAGTCGCTCAGGGTTGTAGTACCACTAGACCCTGTTGAAGGAGTGCGTTATACTGAACCTGTTCACGATTTTGTGGAAGATGATGATGATCTGGATTAGATATACAATATAACAGTGCGAAATGAAGATTGGATCAATCCTATGGCTGATGGACGAATTGCATGGGACAGGGACGCTTTTGCACCTCAGACTTGGATGAAGAGCTTGAACACTGGTAGAATCAGTTGCATGAAGTATCTATGCTCCGTTGCAATATGATGACCAAATCACTGCGGTGTGTCTCAATTAAGGTAAGGAAGCTTCCACATTATGATGGTCTGAGTGATGTTTATTTATTTTTGGATGGATTTTATAGTTAAGTATCAAAAGAACATCTCTTTCAAGCCTTGGAGTTGCCACTGCGCGCCATGCCTTCCCATTGGTGGGGTACTGTTACACAACATTTTGACACTGTCCCTATACTCCCCATTCCATGATCCTGGAGGACCTCTATAGTGAACCCTACATGCTTCCCTTTCATGAAGAAAATCCCATTGTGTCCCTCTTCATGAGCAAAACAATTCCCTTTTGCATCATTTCCCAAAAATCTTTTGTTTTTCCTAGTTTACAAGACCGATGCTAATGAGCAGTTTCCTCCTCATGCCGATATGCAGGGATTAACACTATCCCTAGCGCCCACTGGGGTGACTAAGCCTTTTTCCAGTCATGCTAATCCTCTTTTTGAAAGTTTTTTAAATAAGGAGTTGAAGCTTCTAGCCCTAGAAGCTTCCTAACAGAAGTCTGGTAAATGGTTGGGCCAAATGGAGTCAAGGATGTTAGTTTGGGCTCCTTTCCCCTATTAGGATAGAACTACCTCAAGATATAATACCTTCTCCCATGAGAAGAGGAACCATATCCCATCCATTCATGCTATATAAACCTCCCTTTCTCCCAAGCACAAGCTAGTGTTAATGTTGGTGTGCTAGTGCTAATTAAGTTTGGAGTAATCAATAAGTTATTCATAGTTGTAGCTCTCTAGTTATGTGTGAGGGAGAAGTGTGAATTTGTTTTAGTGTGAAGACTAAAGGGAAGAGCCTTAAAACTATCATTTTTGAGGCCACCATGGAATGCTAACAGAAGTGTGTGGGAACCTGGTTTTGTCGAAGGAGAACAACAACGTCAAGACAACGGTTGTAATCTCTTCTTGATTTAATATATATGCAACTATTGATTGATTTCCTACATAATGTGTCATCTCACATGTTTATGGATTAATGCTTCTTGACTTGTTAAGTAGGTTGAATTACAATTTGTCTATTATCATGGTTGTTGTTTGCTATTGTTTACTTGTTTCAGGTGTTCGAAGAAGGAAACAAGAGATAGCTGGAGCGAGCAAGCAAGGTCATCACCAAACGGGATAAGCATACTAAGAGGTAGGCCCTCTTAATTGGTTCTAACCTAAGGAAATATTCCATAGAATGTCTTGTTTGTGGCTAGACCTGCTATAGGGCTAGAGAAATTGTTTGTGTTTGCACTTAGAATTTTACTTCACCACAAATTGGTGACTCCATTGGGGACCCATCCTTCCATTTCTTTGCTTGGAGTTTCATGGTTTTGTGTGAAATTTTCTAGTTTTTCCATTTCCCTTTAGTTCTGTCTGCTTCTCTTTGCTTACTACTCTGGGTTTGAAATTCACAGTAGCAAGTTTGGTCCCAAATTTTGAAATTTCTTATTTTTTTCTTTGCATCCTTGCTCAACACGCTTATTTCGCTGACAGTCACGTCGATTAGCGCGATATGCTGAGAAACAATCGTGCTAACCCCCTTCTGGCGCTTGTTGTCAATTAGGCAGCCGCGCTGATGCCTATAAGTGAAGATTAGGGTTCACGCTAGATCTTGTCCAGTGTGTCTTGTTCTCTTGATTTCTACCTTGTAAGTTGTTTAGACCATCTTCTCCCTGAATTGAAAGCTGCTTTTCATTTGGTTTATTTACTTTTTGATTTTCCTTCTTTTCGCTTGATTTCTTGGGTCATTAGATGGTTTGTGGCCCTAGGGCATCTAAGTTGTCGTCCATTCAACTGATTGTGAACTCAGTAAGTCAAGTTGTTGGTGCATTTATGGGCTTGCTATGGCTTTGATTTTCATTACACAAGTTTAAGAAGTCTCATTTGCTTGTCTAAACGTCTCTTTTCAGGCATAGATCACATTGCTTGTCTTGTTTTTGGTGAAGTCATTGCATCATTAATTTGAAAGAGATTCTCTTTTCATTTTTTTCATTTGCTTGAGAATCGATTTTCTCGAAACATTTCATTGGAGTGTTTTATGAGAAATTCATCTTGTCATTTCATGAAAAGTATAAAATTATAATTTGTTGCATCAATATATTATGGTGGTTAGCATCATTGAAGACTAGGATTGCATTTGCATTTGAAAAGGAAAAGAATTCTCTTTACTTTTGAAAGGACCGTTGGAGTGTACCTATTAGGAAATTCGGAATTGGAATGAATTTTTCATTAATTTATTTTCTCGAAAAATGAAGTAGTGAAAAACCATTTTGCTTTCGGTTGCTTGGTTGTTTGCATTTGGTTGTGTTTTCTACCCTCTCTAGTGTAGACAATTCATCAAATTGAAAGGTTCTTGTCTCATTTCACTGCATTTAGGGTTTTTCAAGTCACGTCGCTAAGGCCTGAAAACTGAGACATAATTCAAGATAAACTTTAAAATGAACTCAATTAACCTAAGGCACATTTGAAACCTAACGATCACATCTAGAAGGTCTAGGCTAGAGATGTGTTCTGGCATATTTAAACCTAGCAGCTGTCATTAGCTTTGACACTAGACAACACTAGTACGGACTTGTGCTCACTGTACTGTCAAGTATATAAAGGGAGACCCCTCTAGGCTGCAATCCTTTATCCATAGGAAGCCGAGTCTGCCACCTTGCAAACGTGATACACCAAACACAACATTTAGGGAGATTGCTTGCCCGTACTTCTCAGTTAGTCAGGAGGTATTCTGCAGTTCACATTTGCCTCGTAATCCTTTTACCTAGATCATCCAGAGTAGTCATTCAATCTTTTTTACTCATTAAACTTAAAATATCTTTCGAGCACTTTTCCTTTCGAGCTCGTTTCCATTCGAAAGTGATAGATTCATCTTTTCTTCTTTCTCAATTCTTAAAACATGAAAGAGCACCAGTTTATTTATGCGTCTTAAAAAATTGTTGCCCACGATCTTATAACATCCTGTTAGTCTTTTCTAGACCAAATCGTGAGTTTTCCCTAAATTACATTTTAAAGCCTTGAAATTTATCTCTCTTTTCTTGTTAACTAAGACAAGGTCATCGTGGCTAAACCATCTGGTTCACCTAGTTCCTCTTCCTCTCCTCCGTCTGAAAGATTGTCTAAGGAGCCTTTTCATGAATTACCAGAGTCACTCGAGGACCAAGGTGTTGAACTCAGAATCATTCTGAGAATTCAACCTTTGTCATCTTGTCCTCCACCTACTTCAGATACTGGGTCACCTACTGATATTGGCTCGGAATCTCCGGACAATCCTGTCCAGACTCTTGAGAGTTCGCTAACTACTGATGGTCAACTTGGACTAGTTATATATCCTTCGAATCCTTTGTTCAACCCTATTCTGATATCACCGCAACGTCCATACAGTCTATATGATTAGCGGGTGTTCCTTTGGAATTATCCCCTCATACATCTTCGGTCATTCATCATCGTTTGTTCCCAGCTATGGAACCTGAAGGCGAAGCTCCAGTTACCTCTTTGGATCAATAGTAAGTTTCTAGTCCACTCACTCTTGAGGAGGAAGAACACCAATTTCCTCTTGAAGGTTTCCCCTTTGAGCATTCCCATCAGTGTATATTGGGATTTTCCACCTAATTATTTGATTTTAGCATAGTTGGTCTTATGTGCACATAATGCCTCATCACTTTATCACAACCTTGTTTGGGTGTCTAGTGCCATGCCTACTACAAGTCCGTTCATTTCAAACCTGACCTCCCAATAGGTTGTTACCTCATTCCTGGTGTAATCCACTGTTCCGAACCCTCTTGTCTCGTCTGTCCTAGTCACCCATTCGGTTCAACCAACAGTCTTGAGGCATGTTGCTGTCAGTTCTTCGACCCCTCTAGTAAGTGGACAGGTTGTGCCACTACTTGGGGGGTAGAATTTAAGTGTTTCTATGATGTTAGACACCACCAATGTGAGTAGCTCACAAGCTCACATGGTTGGTATGAACGAGCCTTCTTCTGGTGTTATCCAAAACCCTGTTAGTCCTACTAGATCGAGCAATGTCCTATACCAATGGGTCCAAAATCCCTTTGGTTTATCTGGCTCAAGCAATTTCCAGTATTAGCAGCCTTATGAGGCTCAAGTTCAATACCAAGCTCCTTATGTTCCATATGGTTCTCAAGGAATGATCAATCCACCTTATGTCCTTTAGTTTGGGTAGTATGTTCAGCCCGGCCCATCCACTTTTAAGGGCGGCTATGGCCAGATACAGTTCAAAATTTTTCCAGGAACTGTTCAAGTACCTCTGCAGCAGCAAGGACAGCCTCTGCAGCAACAAGGGCAACCTTTGTTGCAAAAAGGGCCGTCCACGCAACAACAAGGGCAGATGATACCACAACAAGGACAACTGCAACAACTACAGGGGAAACCCTCGCAACAGTTGCAGAAAACCATGCAACTGTAGATGCAGTATGCTCCACAAACCTCCCAGCCTATGTCTTCGCAAGGCCAACCTCTGCAGCCGTATGGACAGCCTTTGCAGCTGCAAGGTCAATCCTTGCAACAACAGAGCCAAGCTGGGCAACAACAACCCTTATATACATATCAACAGGGTCAACCCTTGCAAGGAAAAGGCCAGGGTCAAGTCCCACAGTAGTAGGCCCAAAATACCTATGTCCAAGGACAACAAGTGTAAAATCCTTATGTCCAAGGATAATAGGTCCAAAATCCTCTTGTTCAGGAGCAACAGGTTCAAAACCTGTATGTTCAGGGACAATAGGTGCAATATCCATATGTTCAATGTCAACAGGCTCAACAACCTCTTAACCCATATGTTACTTATTAGCAACCTATGGTTGAACAGTTCCAAGGTCAAAATCCTCCCTACGGCCAAGGTAACCTATAGTGAGGGCAGAATCAAATGCCATATGGCCAAAACCCTCCACTATGGGGGAAAAATCCTTACCAGTAGGGATGGACTCCTCCAGTTGGACTCGCTTATCGACCACCAATGCCTTTCAATACTCAATTGTCGTTCTTGGCCACACTAGAGTTGCCAGATGTGTCTCGACTCATGAATGATCCATTTCTTCATTCACCATACTAGCCTTCGGTTCCATCCAAGATCCCGAGTGATTGTCATAAATTTGATGGTAAAGCAAAAGAAGATCCTCAAGCCTATGTGATGACATATCACCTTTGGAGCTCTTCTAAATCCTACATTGATGATTCTATTCATGATCCGGATTTAAACAGGAACGCAACAAATTACAGAGATAACCATAAAAACAAAGATGTAATAGAAATAATACTTCATTTCATTAATGTAAAATACTGAAATATGCTTACAAACATAAATGGAAATAGGTTCCGTCCAAGATCCTGATCTATTGTCCTAAGTTCGATGGGAAATCAAAAGAAGATCCTGAAGCCCATTTGATGATTCTATTCATCTCCATCTTTTCCAACAAACCCTTACAGGTGCTGCAGCCAAGTGGTACATTGAGCTTCCTCGAAGTACTTACCATGAATTCAACTCTTTAGCCATGGCTTGCCTCATGCATTTCCAGTTTACGGTTCGCTATGAAACTGTCACCTATTTTCTCACATCGCTCAAGCAAGATACTACAACACACATCTTCGATCACATCCATGAATGGAGATGTAGAAATCACGTGATCAAATTTGAGATTGCTGATCAACTACTCACTGAATGGTTTACCAAGTCATTCCTTGCTCCAATTGCTCGTGATATAGCTATGGGGGGATTCGTTATCGAAGAACAAGCCATTGCTCTTTCCTAGTACTTAGATCTCGTTTATTCTCTGTCTAGAACTTTGTATGAGTTATTACCTAATGCTTTGTGACCATCATCTGATTCGACGACATGGAAGTCACAGGCTACACCTCCTGTTGATGGAGTAATTGGTTCATTGTCCCAGAACCCTGCCAAATCTCCTTCCAAATTGAAGTCGGTCTCAAACACTGCTTCCAATAGTTCCTCCTAGAATCCACTTGGCCATTGTAAAAACTCAGAGGTCCATGCTGTCCAGTCTACCACAGCGGACAAATCCTCGAAAGGTAAGAAGAAAGGCAAAGGCAAGGGTAAAGACGATGCACAAAATAGGGTCCTCCTAAGCCGTCTGCTGGTGATTCTTCACAATGGAAGCCTAAGTATATGTGCCTCATTTGCGAGGAGGATCACTATACTATGGATTGTCCCTGACGATCCAAAGTTAGTCGTTTGCTCAAAGGGACCCCAGCTGTCCTGAAAGAGCCGTTTCCATCTCAGCAGACTCAAATGATAGACCAACCTCAATCATATGCTTCCTCAGGTTCTCAAGTTTTCATGATGAGTACGCCTATTAATGTGGCTACTAGATCAAAATATTACCAAAATCCTGCTCTGATAGCTGGGAAAGAGAAAGAGGCCACCCCTTCTTCTTCGGCCCGAGTTCTAGCCCTCTTCATATCAAGCACCCTAACCTTGATTCCACCATTCGACCACCTTCTTGAGGTGTGCTAAGGAAGTCCTCATACAATCCCAATGCTCAAGCCGCTCAGCACTATAATATTGTTGAAGATTTGTCTCAGGCGCCATCAGCTATGCCTGCTCTTGAGGTACTCCAAAGTTGTCCGTCTCAATAGAAATCTTTGTTGTCAGCTATTGGGGGTATTGATCCTACTGATTGCCCATTATTGCAATGGGGTTGTCATCTGACTCGTAACCCTCCCTTGCCCAGGGAGAATGGGGGAAAAGCCGTTTATGCATTCTACTCTATTCTTTGGTTGAGTTGATGCTTACTCATCATGTCAATGGTAAAAATATGGTGTTCATCTATGTTGATTGATTACCCGAGTCCCAGCATGGACTCCCTCAAAAAGTACTATGCTTAGGTCATCTTGCATGGTTACTTGTGTACATTATTGTGTTGTTCCTTTTTGTGCAGTGTGATTTGGTGTGTTAGTTTTCAAACAACTTTCCTGTTTACTATGTTTTTCCTTGCTTTGCAGATGTCTATGACTCCTCACATCAGTTTCGCTGATGGTGCTTGTCGTAGTACTCGAAATCTATCCTCCACGGCATGGGCCATTTATAACCCTCATGGTGAGTTGATTGATCTTCAAGGTATTTTTTTAGGTCGCACAACTAATAACATTGCTGAATACAATGCATTCATTGAATTGTTGTTCGAGGCCATCACTCTTGACATTCGAGAAGTGGTTTTTCAACCTAGATTCACAGCTTCTTGTCCTTAAACTCAACGGGAAATATTCCATTAGAAACCCTGAGATATTGACAATGTATCTATGTATTCGTCTACTGGAAAGAATTTTTTTTTACATTACATATCATAATATTCCTAGACACATGAATACATTGACAGATGCATTAACTAATTATGTGTTGGATAGACATTTACGAAACATGTGAAAAGACAAAACAAATCGGTTGTATGATAGTAAGCAAAAATATACAGCATATATATGGTGATAATGTTTGATACATCAAAACCCCAAAAAATAATATGTGTGTCCAAGTAACATTCGTGGCCCGTAAGCCTTATATAGTCGTGGCGCGCAGGCCTAAAAAATGTGAATGCCAGACCTAGGAACTAATCAGCATGGTGATCATGGTAACATGAAACTGCTCATGCAACATGAGTAAGCAATTGACGGATCCAATCCGATACCCCCACCATATGCCTTTGGTACTAGCGTGGGATGTCTCCCACTTGGGCATACTCTGGGATACCTTGATTCAACCTCTCAAGGTTCCTCACGATCTCCTCCTCGTTGTTGCTCCCCTCCTAATAAGGAGCAACATCAAACTGGTGAGCGACATGCCTAGCTATCAGGGACATCTCGGCAGGATGCTCTGGTCCAACATCTGCATTGATAAAACAAAATGTTATAAACACATATATATAAAAAACAATTCAAAAATCCAAAAAATTAAAAGTTATTTTTTTTTTCCTTCATTATTGAAATTCTCCCCATCTGGCAGTGGCATGTCTAGATCTCCGCGAAAGTTGGTACCACTATTTGGCCAATCCTCCACTATGATCTACTGTTGTCATAGCCATGAAAAGAAGGTGTGCTTGTAGGACATATGCTGGCCCCTAGTGACCCTAGGCATAAAACAACTCCAACGGACCATCCGTGGGTCTCATGGCATAAACGTATCTAACTCAGTTAGCTAGTACTCAAACAACAGAACCCGTTCCAAGAAGAAGGTCACTAGTATAGATCTGAAGCAAAACTACTTCAAATTCCCTGCCTTAGCTTTTGACAGCTAGCGTTTCATGTTGATCTTCATGGCTTCCACCCAATTGAATATTATCGGTGTTGCATAGTCGATAGCATAAAAAAATTTTGACTTGTTAGTCTTGTGCTCTGCTTGGGACCCAACCACTCTGTTGATAGTTAACAAGATCACTCTCAGTGTTAGATCTCACATAGTGGCAATCTCAATCTTGTCGCTCTTGGATTTGAGGGCTTCTAGACAATGTTCGGTAAGTAGTATGGATATGCTTGCGCCAATCAATCATGATCCATATAGGTTGACTGGTTCCCCTCTTTGGGACTATCCTGTGATGAAGTAGATGTCTGAAGTTTCCAACTCCAGCTAGTGTTCACCAATGATGAATATTTCCTAATTTTTATGTCCCAGAGAATAATTATCTATCGGAGTAGCTCAGATTGAGCCCGCATCCTTGGTGTGAGAAAGAACTTGAGGAGCCAACAGTTCCTCAAGGCATCCAAGTAGTTTGGATCATTCATTGCTTGAGTGTCCACATCTTTGTGCTCGCGTTCTTTCCACTCTACCATTTTCAACGATTCTTTCTTGCAAAAACCATGTATTCAAGTCAATAATCATTTTTGGCAAGTAAAAATTGAATTCAAATGGTGGATTTGAGAGGAAAATGGATTTTTCTTTATTCACGGCACTAGCACACCTATTTTAAAAGCAATTGTGCCGATGATGCAGTTGGGCATTTTAACAACCCTCGGCCAGCGTGATTTCCTTCCTGGAAATTGCGTCGACCGAGGGTGAATTTTTTTTGCCAAAAACTCCCTCAGAAATAAAAAAAAAATGGATAAAAATAGGGATAAATAGTATGGAAATGGAGCTTAGGGACTTGGATCTTACTTGTAACTAACGACTCAGCAAATGACCTCCCGGATCTCCCGCAATATGCTCCAGAAAAATTAGGGCAAAAGTGGGTAAATTTTTTTTTCACTGCAAGGTAAAATGGTAAATGGTAAAAAATATTTACTTTTCCCTCCTTTTATTCAGTCTTTCATAAAATGTTAGGGTTTTTAAGTATTTTTGACCTATTTTTCCCCAAGAATTGGATAATGCACTTTACCTTTTTTGCGCAGCAATAGGTGATGTATATTTGACAATGGTGTCGAGTCATGTTTCAACTCTTTTATCGACTTGTAAAACTCAAATGAAAAGATTGCCAAATATTTTTCCCTTTTGATTCGTAAAAGAGAATAAAATGGGGGGTCCGCTTTCAAGCTCTTTTCCAACCCTTTAAATACGAAAATATTTCTGAGCTCTTGTCATTTCAAACTCGTTAACGGATGCAAAACATCGTGCACCCAGTATACATTTACCCCTTTTTCGGGCTAGGATGCACTATTTATGAAAAACATACTCCTTGACTAAAATGGTCAAGCGGTTCTCTCAAGTATTGTTTTCTACCTTTTTGGGCTCCAGAGACACAAATATATGAAAAGGGACCATGTGGATTTTTATTTTCCGTGCCTTTTTTAAACTCTCTAAACGTGAAAAAGATACTGAGTTCCACCTTTGTCGGACTCGTTAAAACATACAACGACATCGGATTGGTCACCATGAAGAACATGAGCTTCTCCTTCCTAGGGCTCGTTAAACTTACTAGGTCGGATTCATCTGAAGGATGAACTTACAATGCAAGCATATACTATCACCTTCAAGCTTGCGATAAAAAAAAAATTGGGGTACCTACCAGGAATGGTGGGGGAAAATTTGGAAATTCAATCAGTTGTGTCGGTAGCTCACTCTTGAACATGACACTTTCTGCTTCATGTCGAGTTGGGATATCCTCCTTTTTATCGTTGACCTTCCTGGGTTGGGCTGTTTATTTTTTCCTTCCATTTGATCTCTATCGTGTCATCATGACCATCGATCCTATGGATCCAAAAGCTGCCAAACTTCTAGTTGTGTCGTTGATATGTTCAAGACTTGTCCTTCTACATTTACACTTACCCCTGATTCTCTGTATCATCCAAAATCATTTTGCATCCCTTTGTCTCGTGTTGATGATGTGGAATACATTATGGCCCTCCTTCGACACGGTCACTTCCTGTCGACTTCAGCTTATTATCCAGGAAGTTGTCCAAGAGACTCCCTTCTAGTACCATAGAGCTTGCATTCCCTAATGGCAAGTTCTTCACACTCGACGACAAGTCCACATCATTGGCTTTCGATTGAGTGATTTCACGGGTGTTCGACTATAGTTCCTTTATTCACATTCCGTGAATTGTAATGACAATACCTTGAGGACCATTGTCATTATTGGTGGTTTCTCTTGCGCTTGTTAACAATTTACATCATTGGCTAGTAATCAAGCGATTTTCTAGCATATTCAACGTCAACACATCTATTCACATGTTAGAATTTGTACTTTGATCGGGTCATGTTGGAGTGCAAGAACTTGGGATATGATTACAAAAGTCCAGGTTGCAAGGCGACATGAGATGAACATGTTGATATACATGTCTCTCTCAGATGGATGGCTGCGACCATACCTTGGTTTCGATATGATCCTCTTTATTGGATGGTTGTGCCCATACTTGGATCCATTTGCATGATATTTCTCTGGATGGCTGTGTCCATCCCATGATTCATGTATCATTTGATATAATTTTCGGTTAAGTATATGTATTTGTACTTGCTTGTAGCTTTTCTGATGAGAGACTCCGGTTCCTCGCACTCATTCATAAAGCATTTCATCCCTCACTCTAGTTCGGCCTTCACACTTTAGGGGGCATATGTTACACAAAATTTTGTCACTATCCTTATACTCCCCATTCCATGATCCCGGAGGACCTCTACAGTGAACCCTACATGCTTCCCTTTCATGAATAAACTCCCATTGTGTCCCTCTTCATGACTAGAACAATTCCCTTTTTCATCATTTCCCAAAAATCTTCTATTTTTCCCAGTTTACAAGACCGACGCTAATGACCAGTGTCGTCCTCATGCCAATATGCAAGGATTAACACTGTCCCTAGTGCTGACCAGAGCGATTGAGCCTTGTTCCAGTTGCACCAATCCTCTTTTGGAAAGTTTTTTAAATAAGGAGCCAAAGCTTCCAGCTCTAGAAGCTTCGTAACAAAAGTCTGGTAAATGGTTGGGCTGGATGGAGTCGAGGATGTCAGTTTGGGCTCCTTTCCCCTATTAGGATGGAAATACCTCAAGAGATAAGACCTTATCCCATGAGAAGAGGAACCATCTCCCATCCATTCATGCTATATAAACCTCCCTTTTTCCCAAGCACAAGCTAGTGTTAATGTTGGTGTGCTAGTGGTAATTAAGTTTGGAGTAATAAGCAATTTATTCATAGTTGTAGCTCTCTAGTTTTGTGTGAGGGAGAAGTGTGAATTTGATTTAGTGTGAAGAATAAAGGGAAGAGCCTTAAAACTATCATTATTGAGGCCACCATGGGATTCTAACGGAAGTGTGTGGAAACCTAGTTTTTTCGGAAGAGAACAGCAACGCCAAGACAATGGTTGTAATCTCTTCTTGATTTAATATATATGCAACTATCGATTGATTTCCTACATGATGTGTCATCTCACATTTTTATGGCTTAATTCTTCTTGATTTGTTAAGTAGGTTGAATTACAAATTGTTTATTATCACAGTTGTTGTTTGCTGTTGTTTACTTGTTTCAGGTGTTCGAAGAAGGAAACGGGAGATAGCTGGAGCGAGCAAGCAAGGTCACCACCAAACGGGATAAGCATAATAAGAGGTAGTCCTTGTTAGTTGGTTCTAACCTAAGGAAATCTTCCATAGAATGTCTTGTTTGTGGCTAGACCCGTTATCGGGCTAGAGGAATTTTTTGTGTCCACACTTAGAATTTTTCTTCACCATAGGTATGCACAAGGAGAGCTTCACTAGATGGAAGGAATACAAAAGAATGATTGGATTAAGGTTTGGGTATGCTATTACCCAGATGACAGAAAAGTAAAGTGGGAAGGATGAGCCACCTGATCATCTGGGATGATGGACTAAGGCCTGGGGAACGGAGCCACAACTAGAATGGGTGCACATTTTCTGTCATACCTTAGATACAATCGCGATGAAATGGTATTTGGAAATAAAGCTTCGTCATGGGACAATTGAATGGGATATCTTAAGAGAGAATTTCTTATTAACTTTCAACTTTGAGGAATTATTCCACTACAGAGCACGAAGGGCTGGCGATGGTGTATGCGTTGCAAAAGTTTCGACATTATTTGTTGGGCGGACATTTAAAAATGTATACAAATCACTCCGCATTGAAGTACCTGGTCAATAAGCATGTGTTGGGGGGGGGAATCTATTGATGGTTATTTTTGTATCAAGAATATGACTTTGAAGTGACTGTGAATCCTGGAAGGCTGAATGCAGGACCATACCATCTGTTAAGGATTGAAATGGGCGAAGAAACAAATAGTTTGGAGGAAGGACTACCCGATGCATAACTCTTTGCGGTGAATGTCACGAATGACCATTTTTCTGACCTCATTCTGTTTTTAACCACGCGTATAGCTCTAGAAGGATATTCCAGTCATCAAAAGAAGGAATTAGTAGTCTGCTCTGCAAATTTTTTAGCGATTTTAGGTCACTTGTATAATATGGGAACAAATGAAATACTACGAAGTTATGTTCCAAAGTTTGAACACGCTAGTATCCTCACTTAAGCACATGGAGGAGTGACAAGAGGACACTACACAGAAAAAGTTACTGCACAGAAGATTTTGCGCGCTAGGTTATGGTGGCCGACATTACATAAGAATTCTAAGGTTTACTACAAGGCATGCAATGCTTGCCAAAGGATGGGAAAGCCTTCACAACAAGATGAATTTCCTTTAAACCCTTTGGTTTCGTTGCAGCTATTTGATAAGTGAGCTATTGATTTCATAGGCCCAATAAAACCACTAGGAAAGAATATGGGCACATGGTATATTATAATTGCAACATAATATTTAACCAGATGGGTGGAAGCGCAGCCAGTGAAGGATTGTACAACCGCCACTATTGCGATGTTTTGTTTGAATATGTCTTAACACGATTTGGATGCCCTAAGGTGTTAATGAATTATAGGGGTACAAATTTCTTGAATGAAACAATTAGCGCGATGCTTGAAGAATTCCAGGTATACCACCAAAATTGCATACCCTATCACCCACAGGCAAATGGAACACTGGAAACATTTAACAAAATCTTGGAGAACGCATTGAAAATGGTCTGTAACACATAGAGGAATGATTAGGATATGCACGTACTAGCTGTACCATGGGCCTACAGGACGACTTGCAAGAAGTTGACAGGCCAAACGCCATTTAGGTTGGTCTATGGGCTTGAAGCATTGATTCCCATGGAATATATTGTGCCAAGTCTACGCATTACAACTTTGGCAGAGATGACGGATCATGAGACCTTGGAGGAACGTATCGCACAGCTGATGGAGTTGGAAGAGGACCGATTTCTTGCAGGATTTCACCAGCAAGTGCAAAAGGAACGAGAAAAAGCATGGCATGATCAGCATATTAAGCTACACACTGTCAAGGTGGATGATTTAGTGCTTCTATATAATAGAAAATTCACAAAGTTTCTTGAGAAATTTCAAATGCATTGGTTAGGTCCCTACATTATTAAGGAAATCATAGATGGTGGTGGAGTTCAGCTTGTGAAGCTGAATGGGGAGCCATTCCCTAGAAGAGTGAATGGAAGCAGGTTGAAGTTGTATATAGGGGATCCTACCCCCATGCAATGACTAACATGGTAGAAAAACAATATTAGTAATCCAGGCAGTTGCAAGGGAGTGTGATACTATAAACTACACTGCCCGAAGAGGAGAAAAATATAGTAAGGAGGCTGTGTGACAAAATCAAGGAGTGCACCAGGAAGAGCTACGCCATGAAGGATGATGCCGCGTAGTCAGGTCCAAAAGTAGCCATTTAATTCACTGTTCATGATTGGATAGCGGAAATCCCATTAGGATGAGTGGGTAGGCGACATTTATGGCGAACATCTTTGGATATTTTTTGCCAAATATGTATTTATGATCAGAAAATGGAGGGAACGGTCAAATCTGAAATTGAAAACTCCTATAAATATAGCATGTTGGCCTGCAGAGAAACACTTTACATTATGAGAATTGTCTGTGGGATCTATTGTTTAAATTTTATGAAGCGCGCAGACTGGGAAGAACTCTTTTCATGACCGTCGTTTGCAAACCTATCTGCAGTGACCCGTGAACTTATTTTTGAACAAATGACTGCAACAAATCCTGCAGAGGCTGTTAGTTCTGAAGCTGTCGTCTTCGACGCGGTGACCCCTAAAATTGTGAGCATGGAAGCTATGCCCTCAGTTCCTACGACGCCAAGGTTTTCTAGGCCGAAGCAATCGACTGCTAAGCACAAGTAGAAGAAACCTATACTGGTGAGGCAGTCACTGAGGAAGAACTCACAAGTTCGACATAAGGAGAAGAAGGATAAGGCAAAGCAGCCAGAGAAAACAGTGTAATTGGAGACACAAGAACTCCGCGATGGCATGGAGGAACTAGATGCTAAGGAGGGAAAGCCTATCACTAGGGTCCCAGAGTATATCCCTCCATGGAAAGGGAAAATGAAATTAACCAAAGACCCAAATTCGGGGAAATTTATGGTCTCTATGCCACTATTACTAGAAAATGTTGTCTTTGAAGGCGTGGTCTTAGCGCACATCCCGGTATTGAATATGGAGGATTTGGATATCGCTGACCACGAGAAATTCCCTCACTTAGCCACTAATAAGTACATGATGAATATCTACTATGAATAAACTAGGGTTACACGGTTGGAACCCATGAAATGGGTCAAAGGCATCAAGCAGGACGGTTTAATGCATATGCTTTGCGTATGACAATTCCACCGGTAGATTATCAACACTATGTGTATGCGATAGCTTCTCAAGTTGGTGCATGATGGGTGCTTATGGCTCAGTGAACCCATCCCTATAACCGTTATGCTCATTCACAGGATTACGAAGCTGCCCTATAAAGGGGTAGACCCTGCCAAGGAGTTTGGAGAAAAAAGAAAAGAAAAGGAGCTTGCGGATAAGATGAAAACTGAATTTGGATTGATCAAGAAGTCGTGCAAATATTCTATCTACTCAATTCAAGACCAGGCAGTGTAGTTTTCTGCCCAAATTCAAGATGGGAAGATAATGAGGAAATGTCACGTGAATGAAGTTCCGACATCAGTAGTTTCGTTGGCTGCATAGTCCATGAAGGGGGTGTAGTACAACTGGTCACAATACTTATGTAAGGAATTCCTTGTAAACTGCTACAAAGCATAGGAGGAGGGTAAGGCATTTCAATATGCCTGGCTCCTATCACTAATTTTACTAGTAGCATGGCATCTGCCAGAGGATAGTTAGTTTCCTTCGCAGGAAGAAGATTTACCAGAGGCAGCAAAGTTCACTTCATTGTGGGCGACAAAGGATCTGGATAGGATCAAGGAATCCAAGATTTTTTGGATATTGGTTGAAATGGATCTCCGCACTGTAATCAATCAGCGGCAAAGGTTATCTCCAACCCTTTTTGAGTAGTTGAGGGCTTTTGTGGAGTTTAAGGCCGACTTCCATAATGTCTCTATCTGGGCGAGGCGAGACTTGAAGCAGATCGGGCACCAGTTTCCTTACCTAGTCTTAGAGACAGATGTGCAGGAAATTGTGGGGAGTTAGCCAATAGTGTGGCAAAAATCCATGGATGTTGGTGCAGGTACTAGTCAAGGTGGAGAAATCTATGCTGCGTAGATGACAGCTACACAGAAACGAAAAGAAGCAGCTTAGGCAGTGACGTGAGCATTGGTCGAGCAGAGAAAGAAAGAAGTTGCTGCTATGGCATCTACTGAAAAAGAGTGCATTGCAAAAGAGTGTATTGAGACAGAGCGCACTAACATAGAGGAAGTCAAAGCGTTGACTTCCCAACATACTGAGGAGAAGGAATTGTATGAGTAGGGTGGAGATGGAGGGGAGGAGCATAGTACTCCCTTCACGTTGAAGAAGTGGAGTAAGTAGACAACCGCCGGGCCAATGAAGAAGAAGAAGTCAGATAAACAAGTGTGCATTGACCCAATGGTCCTCATAGAAGGGGACCTCGATGAAATTGGGGACAAAGTCAAAGACACCACAATGGAGCTATAGCAACATTTTGAGCAGCAATATATGCAGACGCTAGGGAGCATCCAGAACGATCTATGCAAGCTACAAATCTAGACAGGTAGGATTCAATTGAGCATAGGGAAAGCGAGCGGGGTGCAAGCAAGCTTGGCGCAAGGGAGCGAGAGAGTATTGGATGGAAAGGACTCTGGACCTCAGAGTCATCTCCTTATTAGAAGGACCAGTCCATGTGGAAACAGAGGAAGACCACACTCTACTGGACACGATTAAAGACATAGGGGTAAACTTAGTCGCGTTTCCACTTTAGACTCTCCATGCGCTATATCAGGGGGTCTCCAACTTGCTTAGAATCAAGGAGAAGTGCACACTTGTAGTAATCAGTGAGGTTACGATAAACAACAAACATATATTCAATGAGAAGGCTCAGGCTCTGAAAGAAAAACAAAAACTAGAAGCATGAAGTCAGAGTCTAGAAACCGCAATAACACATGC